>CM053587.1:211007615-211031637 GCA_028646515.1 Pseudochirops corinnae
GATTTAGAGCATTTTTCCATATGCTTAAAGATATCTTTAATTTCTGCCTCTGAAAATTGCCTGTTCATATCCTTTGACCATTTATCAATTGGGGAATGACTTGTATTCTTGTAAATTTGACTTAATTCCCTGTAAATTTTGGAAATGAGGCCTTTATCAGAGACATTGGTTGTAAATATTCTTTCCCAATTTCCCACCTTCCTCTTAATCTTGGTTGCATTGACTTTGTTTGAAGCACACATTTTTGTAAAGGGACAGGAACAAAGTACAGAACAGAACAAGTGGGGGGTGGGATAGGAAGGAGGAAAATATAGCCAGTCTTTCACAATATGTCCATTGTGGAGATGTTCTGCATAACTACACATGTATAGGCTCTACTGAATTGCTTGTCTTTCCAGTGGGGATAAGTGAGGGAGGTAGGGAAAGAATCTAGAATTTAAAGTTCTAAAATCCAAATATACACACACACACACACACACACACACACACACACACACACAATTTACATGTAACTGGGAATTAAGATGTACAGGCACTGGGGTAAGGAGATCCATCTTGCTCTATCAGAAAGTCAGAGGGGTGATGGGGGAGGATATAGGAGAGAGCAGATTGGGGGAGGGAGTATAGAGTGGGATTGCTGTTTTGGGGTGGTGGGTAGGGAAAGATGGGCAGAAAATTTGTAAGTCAAAATCTTGTGGAAATGAATGATGTAAACTAAACAAAATTATTTTAAAAAAAAAGAAAAAATTAAGGCCTAGATATGTCAAATAATTGTCCAAGATACAGCCAATATTTGATCTCAACAATGACAACTTTCCTAATGCCTGTCCCATTACTCAAATCTAAGGAACTTCTAGAACCTCTGTTGCCATGTTTCAGATCCAACATGGCTATGCATAAACACTGGCTTTACTTACTTTTATTAAAAAGTTACTGAACTCAACCACGGCTGTAGAACTAAGGACAGGAGGATGACCGCTGAGTCACATTAGAACTTCTGCAGAGGTGGCCATAGTTCAAAAGCCACGCCTCAGCCACCCCTGCTATACAGAGAGGCAGAAAATTTTGAAATTCACGGAAACAGAGAAGCTGATACTTGAACACTACGGCAAAGACAGGAAGGAAGAAATGAGCAGTGGTTTGCCTCACTTTCCTAACCTCTGCAATACAATCAAGCACTAATGGCATATTTAGAACTGTCACTACTTCCATCCAGATGTTGCCACAGTTAAAGGTGACTGGAAATAGAAAGGAAAGATTCTCTCCGGCGACTTTGGAGACCATTTCAGGAGAATACCAAGGGTAAAGTGGGCAGTGTTGGATCTTTTCCACATGCATCTTACAAGCAATGCAGCTTCTTGTCAAAAACAACTGGTGACTTAATACATTTTTTATATTATCCATCATAAGTTTTCCTCCCAATGAAATTACCCTGGTAATCAAAATAATCAAATACTTAAGTATCAGTAATGTTTCCAAAACCAGCAAAATTGGTTTGCTTGGCTGACAATCTGGTTATTTATATAAAGAATCTGGCAAAGAAAATACTATCTCTAAGGTGACAGAGTAACAGCAGGAAAAGTAAGATCGAAATTTATAAAAATAATTGTCAAATAAACACGTCCTCTGAGAGAAAAGTGACAAAAATTCATGCGCATTTCTAGAGGTTAACCTGAAAAGGCTGATGAAATTCCAAAACATGGATCTGCTGCTACCAGGTTCACTGTTAGCAGTCCACTGCTATGGCATCAGAGATTCTTCCAAATAATAATAATGATGATGATAACTATAGTACTTACTATGTGCCAGGCACTCCACTAAACACTTTACAATGATTATCTCAAGCCCACTTTAATATTCCCATTTAAAAGATGAGGGTAGCTAGGAACAAAGCATAACTCAATCTATCTACCAGTTAGCTCAGGCAACCAAAGACGACTTATAGCTTGGGGAAATGCTAGATCCAAACACCAAGCAAATGATTATACCTAATATGAAAGCACTTTTAGTTTAACTACAGAACAATCACTGAGATAAAAATGAAGAATATAAACCTCTTTGTTAAAGAAAGTACACTTTGAAAAATATTTTTTAAAAGGTATTCTTCAATATGAACCTATCCCTTATAGGAGGAATCAATGTAATAATGGAAAGAACATTGACTCTAAAGTAAACGTCTTGAGTTTCAAATACTGTCTATTGCACCTGGCCTGTGTGACCTTGGGAAAATCACTTAACCTCAGCTGGACTAGGCGGACTGAGATGCCTCAGAGCTTCGATCTTATGAATGAAGGCATAAAGCATGGAATACAGGAACCTTTTTTGATAAGGCAAGACATGCAGGAATCCAGTGTGATGGGAAATCCATTATGCTCAATGTACTTCCTTGCTGCTCCTGTTACCAAAGTAGACATAGAATGAAATAAAGAAATTGTCCCAGAACTCTGGACTGAAGCTGTGAACAGAGGAGCTTGACACAGGATTATATGGAGAACAGAGAATCTCACTTTCCAGAGTAACTATGGACTCTTCTACTCTGCAAAGAACTTCTGCATTTATCCATATATCTAATTAGCTAATAATATATGTCCAGGTTCCTGGGCCTTTTGAGGATTACAGAAATATAGCTGGAAGACATCATCATGTATAGCTCCCATGTATTACAGATGAGAAAACAAGACAAGGGTAAATGTGCCCAAGATCCCACTGCCCCCTCCATTGAACCAAATGGAAAGGGATCATTCATTACTTGATTGTAGGTAAGTCACAGTATCATAGACTGTGGAAGCCATCTAACCCAATCCTCTCGTTTTACTGATGAGGAAACTGAGGCTGAGAAGGTAAGTGATTTGCTTGGGGTTATAAAGCCACTAAGTTTCAGAGGCAAGTTCCAAACCCTGGTCTCCCAGATTCCAAGCCTATGTAAAGTGAGGATACTAGAACCTGTACTATTTACTTTGCTGCACTTCTGTGAGGAAAATGATTTGTAATCATAAAGCATAAACCTGAGTAGTTTTGTTAGAGATCAATGAAGTTCCACCAGAGATGACTAAAAGCAAAAGCATGCTTAAAGAGTTTACTGAATACTTAGTGTGCCTACCATGTGGGCAAGTATTGTAAGGTAGGGCGTATGGCTTCCACAAAGACAAAGAAAACAGGAAAAGATCCATTAAAAAAAACAAAGATTGAGTCTCCCCATTTTGCCAAAGTTTGGAAGCCTGATCCCAATCCGGCAGGTATAGAAATTCTGACCTGTCCCATTTCCAACTTTGGTCAGTTTGCCCCTCTTAAGGTAACCTGGTGGCTCCTGCCATATTAAAGCTGAAATGAGTGTGGACACTCCATCAGCACAGCTCACTGTAGAGTACAACTTATGAGTACAAGAGATTCACTAATCTGGGATTACAGGAGTGTGTTACCATGCCTACCTGTGGTTCTTACAAGGCAAAAACTTTCCCAGTGTCAAGATGACTGGAATATAAACATGGAAAAGGAAAACAAGGGATTGTGTGAAAATATGAAAGGTAGCAAACTACACACAGCATAATTCTAAAACTTATCCTGCTACCTAATTATAGCAACAAAATCAGTCACTTTAAGGAATGCCACAAATAGTCAAACACCAGCTATACATTCAAAACCAATTATAATAAATGCTTAGAATTCATACAGCTTCTTTCAGATGAGCTTGATGCTTTAATTTTCAAACTTGAATACACTAGAACTAACCAAATATAAATGCAATTTTATGGTTTTATAATCAGTAAAATCAGACACAAAAGAAAAAGCAAAATAAATAGGTGTGCCATACTCCAGTACATAATTACGTAGCCTTTAAAAAACAAAAGCAAACAAAAAATCCCAAACCTGTGATTTCATCAGGGTAGAGAGCTCCTGGTGAGGAATTTCCTCAACCAGTGCTGTTTCGGTACCAGATTTCCTGTCATATGTAGTCTTTATTGTGTTATATAGTCCATGGAAAGAGTCTTCATTGTCATTAAGAACACACTTAAGAGATAAGGAAATGGGACAAGTAGCTTTAAAAATAAGATCTTTGATTTCATCAGTAAGAGAACTCTGAATGAGGAAATTCTTTCCCCTAATAGAGATGAGTACCCCAACTACAACTTATCCACTTAGAGAGTTGTCTGGGGGATGTAAAACCACTTGTTTAAGGTTACCCAAGCAGGATGTATCAAAGGTGGAAATTAAAACCAGGTCTTCCTGATTCTCCTGATTCAGAGGCTCACTCTGATCTTTATGCCACAAGGTCTCTCCTCCACTGCCTTTCTTCAAAGACAATTCTCTCTAGCTGTTCCTTAGTTTGGGAACTGATAGACAGTGAGACTTCTTTAATGCACTATATCCATCATGTGTGGGGGAAAAACAAAAGAACTTATAATATATAGACATGTTCACTTCGTGTGTGTATTTGTTAAGTTCAGAATAGAAATATTAAAACAAAAAACTCGTGACATTCCAACATTGTGGGTTTCTCCAAACAAACCTGAGGATACAGATATAAATTATGAAAGGTACTTACTATACCATATCAATTTTTTATAAAGAGAACCCAGTTCTTTACCCTCTGCTATATAATGATTCCAAACATCATGTTTACTGGGCCCAGCACTAACTTCCTCACTTTCAACAGCCCCATGGATGTTTCCATATAGATGTCCTACTCTCCCCTTAAACTTGACATGTTCAAATGAAATTCTCCTCCAAAGTGGCATCCTTTTCACATTTTAATCTATCTGGACTAGGCCTCCCCATCTCTCCTAGGACAGAAGTACAGTGGCCACTCATTAGCCGAAACCTACTATTGATCAGCGTGGGAGCTCTAACCTGCTGTTTCCAGCCTGGGCTAGCTGACCCGTCCTTGGGCTACCTAGTGGCTCTCTGCTCTGGGGGCTGACCTAGTGCAGACACCTGATGGCTTAGCCCACTGCAAGCCAGTACTACCAAATTCAAGAAGATTCTCACCATTCTCAGTCTTCTTGGTAGCAATAAAAATGTTTTTGATCTTGTTAAGTCCTACACAATGCCACTATGTTAACTTTCCACTGAGGAAAGCAGTTTCGGTAGTTCCATTTAGTTAAAGCAGGGTTTAACTGCTCTCATCATGTTCTTTTATTCAAAAATCTTTCAATAAAGGCCCAATATTGCCTATCAGAACAAATAAACAAGTTTTCTTTCTTTCTTTTTTTTTTGCTTTTTGGAGAGGGGAAGGCAGGGCAATTGAGGTTAAGTGACTTGCCCAAGGTCACACAGCTAGTAAATAAACAAGTTTTCATAAGCACGGTGCTAGGCACAGTTGAGGAGTGATGGGAAGGGTGAGGAGTCAAGTTAATGTAGAACTATATAGTCTACTTCAGTGCTTCTCAACCTTCCTAATGATGCGACACTTTAATGCTCATATGTGGGCGTATCTGCATGTGGGGGGACCCGCATGGAGACGGATAGAGCAGCAGTGTCTCAGTTCCTAAGACCATTGGAAATATGTGTTTTCTGATGGTCTTAGGCGACCACTGTGAAAGGGTCGTTTGACCCCAAAGGCATGGCGGCCCACAGGTTGAGAACCACTGGTCTAGTTGGACGGCCAGGTGGTACAGTAGACAACAGTTCCAGGTCTGGAGTCAGGAAGACCTGAGTTCCAATCAGGACTCAAGACACTTAAGTCTGTGGCCCTGGGCAAGTCTCCTAATCCTGTCTGCCTCAGTGTACTCATCTGTAAAATAATCAGGAGAAGGAAATGGCAAGCACTTTAGTATCTTTGCCAAGAAAACCCCAAACGGGGTGATGAAGAGTCTGAAACCACTTAACAACAATATATAGTCTATCTGGTTGACTCATTAATACTTAATAAGTCTTGCTCATAAAATTCTTAGGAAAGGCTATATTTTATACTTATTTCATATTCCCACAATAAAAGCACACAGAAAGTGTTCAATACTTACTTGGGTGCCACTGATGATGATGTGCCCAGTCTCAAAAGGAGGCATCTTCTAACCAGGTTATAAGAACTACTATCAAACCCAGGACTTCTATGAACACAACTACAAAACACTTTTCACACAAATAAAATCAGATCTAACTAATTGGAAAAACATCAGCTGCTCGTGGCTGGGTCGAGCTAACATAATAAAAATGACAATTTAACCTAAATTAAGTTACATATTTAGTGCCATACCAATCAACCTACCAAAAAATTACTTTACAGAGCTAGAAAAAATAGTGACAGAATTCATTTGGAAGAACAAAAGGTCCAGAATATCAAGACAATTAATGAAAAGAAATGCTAGAGAAGGTGGCCTAGCTATATTATAAAGCAGCAGTCATCAAAACTACTTGGTACTGGCTGAGGAATAGAGTAGTGGATCAATGGAATAGATTGGGTACAAATGACTCAGTAATAAATTATTATAGTAATATACTATTTGATAAGCCCAAAGACCCCAGTTTTTGAACTCACTGAAAATTGGAATATAGTATGGCAGAAACTGGGCAAAGACCATCATCTAATGCTGTACATCAAAGTCAAGCCTAAATGGGTGCACAATCTAGGTATAAAGGCTCATACTGTAAATAATCTGGGGAAGCAAGGAATAGTTTACCTGTCAGATTTATGGAGTAGGGAAGACTTTATGACCAAAGAAGAGTTAGAGAGCATTAAAAATGCAAAATGGATAATCTTGATTACATTAAATTGAAAAGTTTCTGTACAAACAAAGCCAATGTAACCAAGATTAAGAGGGAAGGGGGAAATGGTGAAAGAATTTTTACAATCAGTGTTTCTGGTAAAGGCCTCATTTCTAAAATATACAGAGAATTAAGTAAAATCTTTAAGAATACAAGTCATTCTCCAATTGATAAATGGTCAAAGGATATGAACAGGCAATTTTCAGAAGTAGAAATTAAGGATATCTATAAGCATATGAAAAAATGCTCTAAAGCACTATTGATTCAAGAAATGCAAATCAAAACAACTTTGAGGTACCATATCTCACTAGTCAGATTGGCTAAGATGACAAAACAAGAAAATGACAAATGCTGAAGAGGATGTGGAAAAACTGGAACACTAATGCATTGTTAGTGGAGCTGTGAACTGATACAACCATTCTGGAGAGCAATCTGGAACTAGGCCCAAAGGGCTATAAATAATTGCATATCCTTTGACCCAGTAACCACTTCTGGGGTTGTATCCCAAAGAGATCAGAAAAATGGGAGGAAGACCCATATGTACAAAAATATTTATTGTAGCACTTTTTGTGGTGGCAAAAAACTGGAAATTAAGGGGATGCCCATCAATTGGGGAATGGCTAAACAAGTTGTGGTATATGAATATAATGGAATACTATTGTGCTATAAGAAATGGGGAGGAGATGGTCTTCATATTTACCTTATACAAACTGATGCTAAGTGAGAAGAGCAGAACCAGGAAAAATTTGTACATAATCACACACACATCGTATGTGTGATGACCAGCTCTGATAAACTGGACTCTTTTCACCAATGCACACTTATAAGACAACTCTACAAGTCTCAGGACGGAAGGAGATATCTACATTCAGAGAAAGATCCAGAAAGAACAGTGTTTAAATGGAGACTGAAGCAATCTACATGCTATCGTTCTTTTCCATGTTTGGTTTTGTTTCTTCTTTCCCACTGTTCACTCCATTGGTTAAAACCCTTCTATACAACCAGACTACTGTCCAATGTGAAAGTATATGCAGATCCTGTATCTGATTGTATGCGGCTGGGAAGAGGGGGAGGAAGAAGGAGAGGGAGGGGAGAAGATTTGAAACTCAAAGGATCATGCAACTGAATTTTGCAAACTAAAAGTAAATAAAATCAATTTAAAAAAAAGAACTATAGATGCAAAAGTTATTTACCCAATTCAAGGAAGTAGATCTGTGTGGCCCTGGTCAAGTCACTTTAGTTCTTAAAATCTTAAGTTTCCTCATCTGTAAAATGACAGTAATTTCCAATACCTACCCTATGATGAAATAAATATCCAAGTTACTTCAGAAACTATAAAGCTCACAAAAATACATAATTACTACTAGAAAAATAAGAAGTCAGCTATTGCTGAAACCAAAGCAGGGAAAAATAGTAAAGGAAAAAAACCTAGAACACTCTACCAGAGTGGTTCTATAGCAAGTTTTCTTCTACATTTCTTTATACAGAAAATCAGCATAGAAGATATTTTTTCTAGTCAGTCAAAAGAACATTTCAAAGGTCTAGTACACAGGCTTTTGAATCAGAAGACATGAATTTTAAAACTACCTCTGAAATTTACCAAGGGTGTAACCTTAGGCAAGTCTATCCTAGGCCTCAGCTTTCTCATCTGTAAACCGAGGAGGTTAAATTAAATGGCCTTTAAGTTCCTTCCTAAGGAATCCAAGGGTAGGAGGTTTTAACCTTTTTGTGTATCACATACCCCTCTGGGAGTCTGGTGAAACCTACAGATCCTTTGTCAGGCTGTTTTTAAATGCATAAAATAAAATACATAAGATTACAAAGGACAAAAATTCTATTACTATATGGTTATGGAAAAATTAAAAAAAATACAAGTTCATGGACCCTGGGTATGAATGCTTGTTCTAAAGGTCACTAGGCACAAATCATACCCGAGAAAAGGGAAGAACGAAGACTGTCCACTCCACACCCAGAGCTTATCACCCTCTGGAAAACTTAAAGGGGGTAGAAATCAGGTTTAAGGAGAATGATACGTTCACCATCATCAAACTTGCTATCTGAGGCCCAAAGGACCCTATGATAAAAGTGCTACCTTGTACAGACCCATTCTCCCAATCTGTGGGTAGATGGCAATTTTCCCGTCTTTCTTTCTAAATCCCCAGCACTCTCACTTGCAATCATAGCTGGCAGCTAAGTAATGACTTAGGAAACTAGCTGCTGGAAGAACACCTGGCTCAGGCAGTGGTGCTAAAAAAGACTTAAGAATCAGGACTTCCTATCAATCAACCCCCAATTGCACCACTTTCCTTTACCAATGAAATCACAGAAGCCTTCCCTATTAGTTCTTGGTCCCTGCCTAGAAGGTACCAAATAAATCAGAGCAACACCAGATTATATTTTACTTTTAAGTAAACACTGGTATAAAATTGTACTTGATCACAAATCTAGCCCTGGAAGGAGCCTGGGGTCATCTAATTCAAACTCTCATTTTATACATGAACAAACTAAGGGACAAGGTTAAGTGACTAAGTGGAAAAGCCAGGATTTGAATTCAAGTTATGTGACTCCTTTTCAACTAGGCAATGATGCTTATTCTATTTTTAAGGTCTCTCAGTTCTAGAAATAAAGTTACTTTAAGGAAATTAACTTTACTTTTCAAGAATTAAACATCAACACTTTGACAGCCTCAGCCTCAAAGATCTTCCCTGAGCTGATAGTGCTATCCAACACTACTGAGAAACCCTCGAAAAGAGCTGAAAATGTTACTATCAGTCATTGAAGAGATAGCTCAGGTAGAAACCTTTAACCTTGAACTGGAAAGTGTCACTCTTGAGAACAAAGTTTTTAATAAAAACACCACCACCCTGATTCTATTTTTTGTGTAAAATATATTCTTCATTTTTCTAGAACTTGAACTGTGAAGTTCACAGAAAATATTAGTACAAAATCTGCAAATTACTCACTACGAACAACTTTCTCAAAGTTACTCATTCCTTCCATTTTTTTATTCCCTTTCACCTAGCATCTAAATAATGAGCAAATACAATAATGCCTCAATGAGCTGGTACCTTTGGGGAACGTGATGTTCCACAGAAGTTTGTTTTTTTTTTAAACTTATTCCCTTATGACAATTTTTTTAAAAGTTTAATCATTTTTGTTGTGAAATCTTCTAAAACATCACATACTCCCCCTACATTTAAGGGATATAATGACAGTTACTTATAGCACTTTAGTTTTGCAAAATGATGTAGATCCATTATTATCTATTTCATTGGAAAAGCTTGGGATAATACTGTACTGAGCACTGAACTACAAGTCTAAAGCCTTGGTTTCCAGCTCAGGCCTTCTTTCTCATCTATAAAATGAGAAGTTTGATTGACTACTAACTCACTAAGGTCCCTTCCACTGCATTTTAAAAATGTTTATGAAGATTGGTCTTTGACCTGTACTAACAGATAGACTGACCTATCAGATCACTCCCACAGGTAAGGTATTTGAGTCCTCACTACATACTTAACATTGCGATGGACATTTTGATAGTATTAGGCAAAGTGGGAGCCAAAAAAAGAGTATACAACAAGCTCTCTTACCAACTAAATTCTTTGATTTAGCATTAAAGATTTCTATGAGTTGACTCCCCTTAGCCATCTCATTAAGCTCCTTCGTGAGGTCCACTGAAATGTCTTCTGTTACTTCTACACATACAAGTACATGTCTTGACAGCTAATTCTACTCTTCATGGGGCCATCAATTTACCTATGGAGTGTAACTCTATCATTTTACAGATGAAGAAACTGAGGGCCAGAAAAGTTAAATGACTTTCCTAGGTGACAAAGTTAGTAAGTGGACAGATACACCAGTTTTAGCACTCTGTGTACAAATCTAGTATTCTCTACACGACACCAACATGCTCCTTTACAATATTTTCAGAGACTATTGTGTTAGGCCAGTTTCCTTTGGTCTAAATTTCTCCTACAACTCTACTGTGACTGCCATGGCTAATAATAGCTTGTATTTATATAATACTTTAAAGTTTGCAAAGCACTTGCAATTATTAAGGATTTATAGGCTAGGGACTGACCTAGTCACTGAGGATACAAAAAGACAAGTGAAGAAAGGCTTCATACAGAAGAGTGTCTGAGCCGATTTACATCTCTTCAGTGACTCGTCTCTAAGTGTCCATTAGACTGTAAGCTCTTTGAGAGCAAGGCCCTTTTTGTATTCCAAGTGCTTAGCCTAGTGTCTGGCACACATAGGTAATATGCATTAATAAATATTACTAACTTAGTATCATTAATGTCCTGCTTTATAAATCTCTTGTTACATAAACACATATTCATATTTTGGTTAAATTCGTGTCTGTCTCACTGTTGTGGTAAACTCATGGCAACCTTCCAACAATTCAAATCAGCAACTCTTATTGCAATTTATAGCGAGCTTTAAGGACTGAGCAACCTGGAGCGCTGAGAGGCTGATTATCCAGGTTCATGCCCCCAGAAATGTGTCAAGAAAAACTCAGCCCAGGTCATCTTGACAATGAGGCCTGACTCTCATGGTATGATAAATTATGTCATGTATTATGTACACTGAAAATGTACATAATTTTTAAAATGAGATAATGAACATAATTTTTAAAATGAGATGATGAAATATTTGATTCTAGAGTCAATCAAGTCATTGGAGATAGTAAGTAAGGGGAACGACATGGTCAGACCCGCCCTTTAGGAAAATCACTTCCATACCTCATATACAGACTGATAAAGGGAGAGACCAGAGGCTAGGGGAACAATTTGGAGGCTATTGCAATAATCCAGGTACAAGTGGATGAGGGCCTAGGATGGTAATAATGTGAATACAGAGAAAAGGGCGGAAGTAGAGGCAAAATAACAAGATTTAGCAAAACTGACCGGATATGTGGGATAACAAAGGTGAGTTAAAGATACTAAAAAAGTTGGGGATCTGAGTGTCTAGGACAGTTAATAAGGAAGCTTGGAAGATTGGGGGGGGGAAGGGATGAAGGGGAAGATAATGTAATGAAATCAGATGTCCCACCCAGAAAAGGGTTAGAGATGGGGCTCTTACTGGTCATTGCCTGGAGTCCACAACTGAGGGCATCTGTCAGCTATAAGCTGATCTAGCTATAGGCAAAGGGGGGAGGAATTTTCCCAGTGGCACTTGTGGAGCCAGTAGAGAGAGGTTAGTTGCAGTTATCCTGAAGGGAAGATGCCTGACTTAGAAGGAGACTGAACACTTGCAAGGTTGAGGGAAGGGGCAGAGTGTGGAAATATTGGAAGTGTGAGTAGGAAGATATCACTGTTTTGGAGAGATGAGCCAGGATTCATTATTGTGGAGAGGGGTTTGATATGGTGACCCAGCTTCCCATGCTCTGAGAGGGAAACCACCCAGCCCCCAGAGTCAGGCCAGAGTCACCCCACCCCAAGGGTTGTGACTATCCCTTATCTAGAGAAGGAAGATAGTGCAGGAGCTTTGCCAACTTGGTCATAAGTTCTTTTCTCTTGATAAGATCACAGACTAGAGTCTCTGGGGCTAAGGAGTCCAACGCTCCCATTCTACAGATGAAGAGACTAAGACACAAGGAGACTGATTAAGTGACTTGCCCAAAGTCACATGGTTTAATATGCACTCTGGAGTGCAGCTGCATTCTCAGTGGCTGAAGTAAGAGAAATAAGGCCTTCAGTGAATATAGGGTCCTTACTATAATCACTGATTTCTTAAGTTCTAATTCTCAAAGCACATTTTGCTTTTCCAGGAAGCTGAATTTAAATGACTCCTCCAGAGAAGATGGGTGGTATCTTCTTAAAGGAGTGAAATTCTACATCTATGCCATTTCCTCAACTAACCAAAAAGCCAATAATCCCATTTTTCTTTCTCATTCTGCACTGTTGGTTTATGCAATTTTTTCTATAATTGTCTTCTTTATTGAACAGGCTTTCTTCAAGTCAGTCTTTGGTGCCTCACTGAGGATCTAAAGTAGTGAGGAAGTAGATAGTGTTAGTGGTTTCCTACATACACTGTATTCCCACTTATTTTCCCTTTTTGGTCTCATGAATAATGACAATATAATCTTCCCTGTTCATGCTTCGTGGAATTTGAAAACACTTTTTATGCCAAAAGCCCTAGATATAACCATTAACCCTGAGGACTAATGCCTAAAAAGAAATAAGGGCAGATACAAGAAGAAGAAGAAGACAGAAGCTTAAAAAAGACCTAATAATTTATTTACTATGCTGTTTGGAATGTAGCCTGCCTCCCAAATATGTCAAACCACTACAATGTTATTTCTTTGAAAGGGAAAAAGTGTACAAAATAAATACCAATTGGGGGAAAAGAAAAGCATCCTGTAAATATAGGTCATTATAGTCAGATACAGGCTAATCGAATGCTTACTTATTTTCTTTTGATTTAGTTTTCATAAAAACCTGGGGTACACCTAGTTACTGTTACAGTGGCATGCTTGTGTACTTCACTCCCTGGGGTAATGGGTGCTAAAGATGTGAGAGATGATCAGAGGAAGAAAACGGGAAACAATTGAGAACCTGGATTAGCATATGAAGCCAAAGATAGGGTATGGGTCTATCTACTGTGAAAGCTATATAATAATGCCACTAAATCCCTATGAAGATGCTTGTCAAGGGTACTCAAGGTTTAACATATAAATGGTGCACTTTTTGGACTGGCTCTAAAAACAGGCCTCCAATTAAAATCCCTTCACAGGGTGACTAAAGTAAACATTTCTAGCTTCTTCTCCAGGTGCTCTTACTTACAAAGCTCCACCTCAGGACAATTTCTTCCCCAGGTTAGCTTTACACAGCACATTATTAGCGTGAGCATCCACTCATGACCAAATACCACTCAGGGTGATGATTTAGAGAAAAACAAAACCGAACCAAACAATTGTTTCCTGAACACAAGCTGAGCCTCTTTTGCCCACACTAAAGCATTTAAAAGTGTGCTTTGTTTTAGAAGGTGATTACAGGGGTGCCATTTGTAATGACTGCAGCGCTACTGTTAGAGCCTGGGCACTGCATTATATTCCATTTTGGGGAGTGTAGTCACTAAAATTTCTCTCCAATCTTAAATTTGGCATCACATACATATCTCAGCAGAAACAAGATTATTGCGTACAGAACCACAGGAGCCCAACATTTTTCTTTTATATTCTAGCAGGGGGGAAAACCCACTGAAATAGCACCTATGGTTCTTCTGCTCTAACACAGAAACTTCAAGAAAGGTTTTTCTCCCCCCTGGCAGAATATAATCAGTAGGTTGTTTTGCCTAGATTAAACTACAATCAGGGCTGACAGATCTTTGTCTATGGTGTTTGAAGTTCTCAAAATTTACAGAAATAATGCAAAACCATCTCATTTTCTCCTTAGCAATAAAAACAAGCTGTTTTGATTTTTTTTGGAGGAGTTGAAAAGAATTGGCGCTTCCTTTCTTGATTATTCAAAATAAATGTAGTGATTTTTCTTCAGAATTCTTCCACATCAATTCATTCACTATCCAAACCCAGACACACTGGCTGTGTATGGAATAACTCATTTGATTATAGTACAATCCTAACATGACCAAAGTTGGGGGTGGGAGTAATCGATTCTTATGAAAGAGAGAAAGGTTTCTCTACTAGTAACCACCAGGAAATCAGGGAATTAAGAGTGAATGTCTTTACCCCAATCTGTTAACATTTCTGGCAAAAATGTTTCAGAGCCTGAGGAGGTCAACCTACCATTTCTGTTGACAAAGCTTCCCACAATAACACTCAACATTTCTCTCCCATCATTGAGATGGCAGTTTAAAATTTTAAAAAAAAAAGGCTAAGTAAATGTAATTATTAATCTCTCCACAATGCTATCATGTTTCGACACAAATGTTTTTAAAAAGATGTTTTGCATAAAAAGCTTATAAGGCTCCTTCAAGGTGATAATTTCATAGATTTAGGGCAGGAGAGGATCTTGAAGGCCACCTAGATTGACTCTCTTACTTTACAGATGAAGACACTGAGGCACAGAGAGATCATATAGCTAGTGTCTGAGGCTGATTTTGAAACTAGGTCTTCTCAACCCCAAGTCTAGTGCCTTATGCACTTCTACATGCCAGTGAAAGAAGCAAAGATTTCTTTAAAGGTTTCAAGTTCTCTACTAGGAACCAGAATTAGGAGTAGAAACAATTTTCACTGCTGAAAATGCCTGAAAAATAATTTTCAAAATTTCTTCTTTTGTACACTGATATATCCCCTAGCTCTCCATTCACCTCATCTTGTTGATTCTTCTCTTCCTACTCTGGGGAGGAATGAGAGGGTCATCAACAAGCTTCTTGGAGAATTATACAGCCAGCTAAAGACAGACTTGGGTGTCCTGACTTCTGGTCCAAAGTTTCTTCCACTATACCATGTTGTCTCTCATGAATCAAACCAGACAGTTGCAGAGATCTGGATTTTATCTTTTACTAGGAGAAAAACATTTTATTGCTCTCACATCTTCCCACTATCACACAAATCTCAACCAAGACCTAAAAGAAGCATGCATTTGCTTAGGTGTTACAGGTCAGGTTTGTGAAACAGTGGCAGAATTATACATGGACAAATAGACTTAAAACATGTACAAGCATGTTTTGGTCAAACAATACAGCTCATAAAAGCACAGGCTACTCAGGTGTGTAGGAGAAAAATCAAGACAAACTAGGGATGTATCACAATTACCTTCTGCTGGAAGGCTCCCATTGTAGATGGTCAGCCTCTTTTTTGACGATTAACTCCATTAAACATTTACCCATGTATCTGGGCAGCACAGATTAAAATCCCAATGTAGGAAGAACTATAGAGGTAGTCTTACAGAACTTTATTCCTAAATATCTCATATTCCAAAGAACTGAGCTCTCTCTCTCTTCTTTCATCTGACCCTACACATCCTTCCCCTTTTCTCTTCCCCCCAATCATGGCTATCCAAACCCAAGTTCTAATAGCTATGTGCTTAACCAACAGTACAATCAGCAACCAGTTCCAGTGGTTGAGGAGAGGAGTGTGAAACCAACCCCCACCCATTACTATATATATATTATATTTATTTCTGCACCTTTGTTCTCCACTTCCCCCCCATTCCCCTCCCTCAAGCTCTTTGAGGGCAAGGGCTGTTTTCATTTTTCTTTGTTATCTTCAGCTTTATTTATTCTCAAGTAGTCATATTCCAAGCCCCCAAATAGAGGAAGGGCTATAGAGGTACACAGTGCCTTATTTATTCCTAAATAGCACATATTCCCAAAAACTCAATCCTACACTTCTTCCATCAGACCCTACCTCCCCCTTCTCCAACCACAAGCTATCCAAACAACCCCACCTCCTACTTCTAATAGACATGTGCTTAGCAAATTGTAGTTTAACACTCCCCTCCAACTGCAGGGAGGTGAGCGGGACAGGGGCCGTTTTCATTTTTCTTTATCTTCAGCACCTAGTACAAATGCCTGGCACACAGTAGGAACTGAATTATCGTTGGATAGGAGTCAACATATTTATTGATTAAAGATTCTATCTCCCCAGAAGGGGTAGCTAAAGATATGCTCCTCTTGATACTTGGGAACTGTGTGACCTTTGTAAAGTCACTTTTACTTGCCCGAGACAGCTTTTTCATCTGTAAAATGGAGATAATAATCCTGTGCACTACCCACCTCAACCAGTTGCGAAGAATGCCCTATATAAAGTGGCCTACAGTATCTCACCAGATGGGGGAGGGGAGGTGTGAAGGAAGGGATTGAGGCTAGAGGTAAGGCTCTCTAAAAGTATCGGGATTAAATTACTGCCCCCAAAGCATCATTGCAAGAGACCCTTTAAGGAGGGGAAAGACGGGGGGAGGGTACACCACGGGGCACTTCACACACATACACACTCCTAGCTCGAGAAGACTAAAGAGCCAAACACGCGTGGGAAGCCCCCTCCCCCTTTCTCAATAGGCTACCCACCCTCCCTTTAAAAAAAATGCCCACACCATGCTTCCACCCACCCCTTCCTTCGGGCGAATACTCCATGGGAGGCCAGGGCATTGAGTTAGTTAGATTTTTCTTGCTTACTCATTTCCCTCCCGCACCCAACGAGCTTTCCCTCCCCCCGCCCCAGCCCGGCTCAACCTCCTCCCCGGAGCTCCGGCCCAGCCCCGAAGGGGGGGCCCCGGCGGCGCGCAGTCCCGGCCTCGCCCGCCACTGACCTGCTGCTGGAGGGGCATTTCCGAACCAGCCCCGGCCGCGCGGACGGCTGCGGGGGCTGCGGGGCACGGAGCGCTGCCCGGGCTGGGGGGGCCCGGAGAGCCGAGCAGGGCGCGCAGGGCACGGGGCGCCGGGGGCGGCGTTCGGGGCAGGCGGGAGGGGATCCCTAACTGTCCCAGGCCGGGGAGCAGGAGCAGCAGGAGGAAGTGGGTGCCCCCTCTCCCCCGCCAGCGCCCCCTCCCGCCGCCGCCGCCTCCTCCTCCTCCTCCTCCTCCCCAGTCACAGGCGCGTCCTCGGCGCACGTGTGCGAAACGTCACCGGCGGGTCCCGCGGAGAGGGACAGACCGCGGCCGGCGGGACGGGAACCTCGGCTGCCCCCGCCCCCTCGGCAGCCAGAGAGGGAGGGAGGGGGGGACAGGGCGGGGAAGGAAGGGGCAAGGAGAAGGGGGGGCAGGGTCAAGGGCAGGCCCAGGGCGCAACCAAGAAGGCCGGGGCCGCCGGGCCACGCGGGTGCTGTTCCGATGTGCCCTAGCCGGCTGCACCAGCACCCCTCCTCCCCGCCCCCCAAACGCACACACCCCACCCCCACATGGCGCTATCCTTCCCTCGCCGCCTCCCCCAATCCCCGACTCTCCTCCTCCTCCTCCAGTTTCTTTGTTGCAGGGAGTTACTGATCCCAAAATGTCTAAAGCGCAACACAGCCAAGCCAGCGAGTGCCTGGCATTCAATGCCCCCCCTCCACCTTCCACCAAGAGCTTCCTCCCCCCCCCACTCCAGGCCGCTCCGGGAGCCACTGGTCACAAATGAGGCTACAGGCCCGAGGGCCCGGCAGGGGTGGCGTGAGCAGGACAAGTGTCTTGTCAATGTCCCAGACCTCCCTCAGTTTTTCCTCTTGCAACAGCCCCCTCCACTCCCCCCCCCCCACTTATCTGCTCCCTTCCCCCCAACTTCTTCATCCGGGGCGTGACCCCTTCCGACGCCCTGAGAAAGAGGAAGCTTGGGGTTTTTTTGGGGGGTGGGGTAGGGGTTAGGGAAAAAGTGAAGAAAAGATCTGGAGAGGAGGGGGCGCGAAAAGTTTTCCCGTGTTTCACGTCGTTGGTGCAAAGGCGATCCACGATGCTACGCGGGCAGTGGGAGCCGAGAGTGGGGTCGGTGGTACAAGGGGACCGAGCCCTTAACAATAAATCCCTGCTCCTCTGTGGCAAAAGCCGAAGCCCAACAATGCAGCACCCCAAGCCCTAGTACTTTAGGGGGTCGAGGAGAGCAGAGATGCCCCCTCACTCCACCCCAAGTCCTGCACATGCCCATATGCCTATCCCATCGCGGCCTGTGAAGGTTGGTGGGGGTGGAGGATGGATGGGGGTAGGGAGGGGGGGGGGTATTACCGGAGGGCCGCCACCGCCGCCTCGTCCTAAGGTTGGTTGCTGTTGCAGCAGCCCCGCTCGGCTGGAGGGTCCGTGCGGGGTGGAGTACAGGAGGCTGCCGGCGGTCTGCTCCACGCCCGGAATGTTAGTGTGCTGGGGGCCGGCGGCAGCACCCCCACTTTGAAGGGAGGAACAGGAGGAGGTGGTAGTAGTGTTCGTGGTGAGGATCTGGATGTAAGTGCCGGGGGCGGCCGTGGCGGGGAAGCCGGGGCTGGCCAGCAATGCCCTTTTGTCCATGGAGGCTGCAGCAGCGGCGACGGCGGCCGCCCCCTCCCCACCCCCGGCGGTCACCAGGAACTGCTCCAGGGCGGGTTGGATCCCCTTTCTCATCTCTTGCGCGTGCTCTTTTTTTATTGTTCTAATTATTTATAATGGTTTTTTTTTCAATTTCTTTATTATTTTCAGTCGGAGTTTCCCAGTCTCTCCTCCGCCTTCTCTCCTCCCCGCCGGGGCGCTTCCAAGCCCCCTTTCTCTCTTTTTTCTTTTTATTTCTCCGCAATGCACGGCCCCGGGGGCCAAAAATATTCAGGGCTCCGGAGAGAGGAGGGTCTCGGCAGCACAGATATCGGACCGTGAGGGGGGATGGAGGCGGCGGGGGCGGCCGATGCAACGGATTGCGAGGAGGTGGCGGCAGCCCCGGTGCTGCGGCCGGCAGCTGAAAAATGGCTCCAGGAAGCTGCTGCTGACAATGAATGAAGGGATACGGTTTACGCGCCAAGGTCCTCCCGCGAAACTCGGATTTCCCGCCGGCTTTTCAAATTACATCTGCATACCCCCGCCCAGTAGCCGGCCCCTGGCAGTCTCCACAGCCCATTGGTCTCCTCACCCCCCTCCCCATCCCCAATCACGAAGTCCAACCAAGGACTTCTAGGCTCTCATTGGCCAAGGTGCATCACGGTTACCGAGGCGACAGGGGTTTTATTTGCATACGTAGCTTCTATTGGTTGCGAATTGAGAAGGCTTTTTTCCCTTTGCCTTTCGTGGCTTCAGTTCACCCCGCCCAGAAGACCCCTCCCGGTCCAAGCCCCACCCCTTTCCCGCCCCGCCCCTCCAGCTTTGCTGACCTAGGATGAGATGCCGGGATCAGTGGATTGTGTTGAGTGGCTAGGGAACAAGTTTCATTTTTGGAGATTTCCAAGGTGACCGTGAGGACAGCTCGATTACTCTCTTTCTTTTCACTGGAGACCGTAATAGCTGAGCAACAGCGGGAGATTCATCGAACACAACACACGTGCTATTTGCAAGTTAGACCATGTGGACGATACATGACAGGTGGGAGTGAGAGCCCTTTAAACCCTGGGTCGCCTTTCTCCTTCCTGAAACCCAATCAATGCCGCAGCAGGAGTTGATCATGAGGCAGAAGCTGACAGACAGAAGCATGTGGGCATATAGAATCGTGGGGGCAGAAGGCTCAGCTGACATTATGCCGACACCATTACTTAATATTCAAGACGCTTCCCGAGATCTTCATTATTAACGGGAATTGTGTTTTAAATTAGAACCAAGTCTGAATATTTTGCCAAATAAAATTTAATTTGAATATTGCTTTCAGGATGGCAGACATCTTCTTTTGACACATGAGCACATGTTGCAATTAATCAGTACTAGCCTAAGAAGACTGATACTCAAGTGCCTAACCTAGCCAGTCTGTAATCTAAGGAAGTACTGTGCACTCACCATTATGACGTTGTATTCCCAGGAAACACTGCACTCTGGGACGCCAACGTTTTGTAATTATTTTATCTCCTAGGTGCTATGGGGAAGTTCTCACTTTAAAAAGAGGGCTCTTGGACAGATATATATTACAAAGAACCTTTAGAGGGATTAAAAAAAAGATGAAAACTGGAAAATGTCATCTATAAATATCACTATTTTGCAATCAAAATAATTTCTGCATAAATAAAAATATTTATAGATACCAAAATTGAAGAGTGTTTTTGTAATGACGCACCAAATGCTTGTCAGGACACTGCAGCAAATGGGAGATCAAAGATATATTGGCTTTATTTCTGCAGTTATCATTTTCTATTTTAAGTGTTCAGTATGGTACAAAAAATTAATTGCATTTAATAACACTAAATGCTAATTAATTATGATGGAGATGATGAGGCTCTTTTTTTTTTAAGACTGAACTTGTGATTTCATTTATATAGGGAACTCCAAGGGAAGAAACTCTCTCTACCAATGCAGTTTAACACTTGCACTACAATGTATAGCTTTAGAAAGTTGCCTGGGAGTAATTAGAGGGTATGTGACATGCCCAGGGCCATAGAGACTGAAATCCAGGTCTTTCTGACTTCAAAGTGGGTTCTCTATCTACTTCATCATGGTTGCCTTTCAGATCTTTATAAGGCTTTTTAAAAATGCTCCAGAACATGTGGAACCCATGAAAACAAAATACTTCCAGCTCCTAAAGTATAATTCTATAACATAGACTAGGACACTGCTGGTCCTAGTGTTGCTAACCTTAGTGCAATGATGTTGCCTTCTACTCAGTAAATCAGGTAATGGAGTTAAGGGATAACTTAGTTCTGTCCCAGGTTAGAGCTCTTCATGCTTAGTCCTACCTTCATTTTAGTCAAGAAGACACTGGCTATTGCTTAGGCCTTTAAACTTTAAAGTGTCTAATATACCCATCATTGTACCTGACAGTCCCCAACACTACTGTGGCACCTTGTTGGAAAACTGATCTCCCAAATAGTGCAATCAATGGAACCAATCATTTCAGTCCAGCACAAGTGAGAAGAGAGAGACCCTTACCACAGCTCCTCTCTAAAAGTTAAAATATACTTGCACTGACAGTCACAAAAAGAGCAACGCATTTACTTTTTCCTGTTGGTTAACCATAGAGTTAGGATGCAAAGTAAGACAACCTACTGACAATGTAACGTAGGGAACAGTCAGCCTTAGAGTCAGGAAGAATGGGGTTCAAGTCCTGTTTCTGACATATATTGCTGATCTGACCTTGGCCAGGTAAGTTAACCTCTTCGTGTTCTAGGCAACACTAAGACAATAAGTAGCTGCCAAATTGGTAGAGAGCCTTTCCTCCACAGCAAGTTCCCTATACAAGTCCACTGCCGATCCCAATAGACATTTATCCAGGATCCAAGTTATCATTTACAGAGGGTGACTAGAGGATGTATAGGGAAAGGTGAGTGATGCTAAAAATATGTGATTGTACTGTTAATATTTTATCTACCTATTTCTGAGTTTGTATCATACAATTCTATCAAGTAGTTTGCCATTATTCTCTCTGCATGTCTAGCTAAGCAAAGCAACAAAACAGTCACTATCATGTCTATGTGAGCATGTGCATCCTTGATTTTATGCTATCCCTTAATATAGGCCATTCTCCTAAAATGGATTTTTATCTATAAAACCAGTCTGTTAATAGCATCTACCTCACAGGATTATTGTTTATGTCAAGTGCTTTGCAAATCTTAAAGTACCATATAAAGGTCAGCTTTTATTAGTAATCCAACTTGAAAAGAAAAAGAATGTACGCCCTGAAAAAATTCCGATTATAGAAAGTACTCAGGTTTCACACAATTTAGCTTTGGGTTATAGGGGGAAGAAGGAGTAAAGTAGCTTATATTAAGTTATATGTTATAATTTGTTAGTTTTCTGCTTTTTCTTGTTTTGTTGCTTTGCTAAGAAAGGTTTTATATAACCTTCCTCAACATTTTTCTATTTAAATTACAGAAATACTACTTTGCTAGGACCCATTAGTGATGTACAAATGACTCTCAAGTAGCAAGAAAGCATAAACATTCCTATGGGGTTAAATAATCAGTTTTTCAGATGGGTAGGATTATGGTTCTAGTAAGTAAAGAGATTTACCTATGATTTGATGGTAGTAGGAAATCTGAAGGTGAAATTGAGTCTATACTAAGTATTGAATCAGGACTTTTTTCACTAGATAAAATTTCTTCACTTTGGTAGAACGGATCATCTAGGATAGTACACAAAAATAAAAAAGACCAACAGATTCTCAGCACTTTGACTGTATTTTCTATCCATTTTGAATTTACATAAAGGAAAGAATACAGAGAAAAGAAATATCTCAAATTTGACTTTTTCAAAATTGCTACTTTGGGATTCTAGTATGTAGCATTGCTTAAACAATGTTTGTATGCACATTAATTTTTATATCAATTCAATTCCCAATTATTCTACCAATCACATTTATAACAGAAAAATGAAACAGTTAAGTAAAATATGGGGACTGCTACTGACAAAGTATGTAATATTCTGCCTTCATGGTTGTGGGTTCCGTTATCAGTCATCTGGAACCAATATTGATGATTTCATTTACTCTAAATACTACTGTCTTTTAGTGTTGTCTTCATTTATGTTATTGAAGTCATGTCTGGAGCTCTTCTGGTTCTTTTTTCTTCATTCTATATCAGTTCTTACAGGTTTTCTCAAGTTTCTCTGAATTCCTATTGGTGTGGGAGAGATTTGGCCTAAAAACCAGAAGATCTGGCTTCAAGTCACACCTCTGACCCATACTGGATGTGTGACCCTGGATAAGTTATTTAATTTCTTAGCACATTCAGACAACTATCTAAAACTAAGTTGCAAAGAAGGTGCTGTGGAAAAAAAAGCCCTATATTGTTAACTTCAATATTCTCATGGCGATGTATAACATCCTCGCATAGCATAAAGAATCAAAGTGGAAGATCACCATAAGGGCAATGCACAGTCACTTGGTAGACAGTAGATGTGTGTAACACATACAAATGAGAAAACAATCAAGAGAACTTACGTAAAGGATACTATCAAAGAAATATCCAGCTAGAAAAAAAGACATGTTGTTCACATGGGGTAAAATGAGGGATCATGAATTGAGAATATTTTTGATCCATTTGTATCCATATAATGTCAGAAGATGTAGAGGACAGTAGATTTATGGAAGAACTTGGACAGGAGATAAAAAATAGAAAGGTAGGGATTATTTGTGATCTGTTTATTGGATGGCATAGCTACATCAATGAGATAATAATAGATTGATTACAATTATTGAAATGACAAATGTGTGAATTTCTCTTTGACATTTTGCTAGACCATGTAAAGTGATTTGGCGCAGGTGCTTTTTTTAATTTGTTAATTTATAGCTTATTTTATTTCTCTTTCTGAGATTGAGTTGATGAAGGCCTCTATTTCTAGTTTTGTTAATTTGGATATTCTATTTTTTTTATTGTTGTTGTGTAGAGGGTTATCTATTTCCTTTAAATCAGGGATTCTTTACCTAGCTCCATGAACTTGTTTTGTTTAAAAAAAAATTTTTTTTATAACTGAATTTCAACATAATTAGGTTGTCTTGTAATCCTATGTATTTTATTTGATGCATTTAAGAAGCACTAATCTAAGAAGGGGTCCATAGTCTTTACCAGATTGACAAGGGATCCACAACGTACACACAACACACATAGACACACATAAGACCTTCTAATTTAAATTCTAATTTTTGTTTATACATAATTGTGTATTTTGATTTCTGAGAATATTCTTTATTTTCTCTCCATATGTTTACATACCGTATTCATTTTTAAAAATTTTGCCAGTTTGATCCTCTCTCTCTCTGTCTCTCTCTTTCACACACATACACACACACACACACACAAATGGTTTATTGATTTTTTTTGTTCTTAAAAGTAATATTTTTATACCAACTCAATCTT
>CM053587.1:211031737-211044900 GCA_028646515.1 Pseudochirops corinnae
AAGGTAATGGAGAGATGAACAGTAGATATAAGAAGGCTGTAATATATGAAGAATAAAGAGCCTCAAAGAAGAAAAGGAGGGAAAGATGTCATCAAAGAAGTGTATGATTGGAAAAGAAGATGAACTAATCATTTGATCTTATGAGCCTATGTGGCAAGGGCAAAGAATGGCCAATGAAGAGCCCAAGTTCTCTACTGATATCAAAAGAGTTCAAGGACGACCTCCAACACTAAAGAGAAACCCTTGTGACACTTTTATGGGAGGATATCAACAAAAGTCAGGAAGGATGGGCTGGCATGAATGGTTTGCAATCTGCCTCTATTGAGGGAACATCCAATTCTTGAGATCACAGACTGATTTGAGCATTTTGAGAGAATGTTTCTTTTATTCAACAAGTTTGCATGTGAAATACTCTGTTCACTTGGGTTTTTATTTTTAATTTTTGAAGACAAGTCAAATTCCTACCTTTTTTTGGAAGTCCATCTTTCTTTTTTCACTGATTTACCTCAGCTTTGAAGGATTTTGCATTTTAGCATGCAAACAGTTATTCTTTGCTTCCTACAATATCATAATTTAACCTTGTCTTTGATTTTTCATAATCCAAGAGGAGACCTAAGAGATTTTAACTGATTTTCCTTGGTATGAGAAGGATTTTCTTATTGGCTGTTTGCAATATTGTTGTTACACAATATGATTCTGAATACTGGCTGCAGCATATCTTTATGAGTAACACTTGGGGATCTCTCTTTACAAATGTCATTTGGACTACAACAATCTCAACTTTGCCCTTTTTCCAATACTTTTGGGCAATTTTCTCATATGATTTCCCAAAGTATGGTATTTAGGCTTTTTATTTCCTGATGTTTCCCTAAAGGACCTATAATTCTCAATCTATAGTATAATAGCCTATCTTCAAGCTCTTCAAGCTTTTATTGGGTCACATGTTTCTTCAAAATTTCTTGTCTTTTGGTTTTATTAAATTATCATTCTTATTTTTTGCCTCTTTCATTTCCAAACTTGCTCCCCACACACACATTTCTTTCCTCCATAGAATTTACTGACTTATTGAGTGCTTCTCAGCATTTTGTTCTAAATTCTTCACTCATGTTTCTTATTAGCTACTTCTTTGAGAACCCCAATTTCTACCCAATTTCCACTCTTCTTTTTCATTTTCTAATTCTTTCACTACGTACCTGAACCATTTTAAGGTTTTTGTGATTGTTCCAGTATCATTTATGGAGACTCATACATTTCTTTCCCAGTCTTTCTGACTTTTCATAACCTCATTTGGGGTTTTCTTGGTAAAGATAATGGAGTAGTTTGTCATTTCCTTCTCCAGCTCATTTTACTGATGAGAAACTGAAGTAAAAAGGGTTAAGTGATTCATGAAAATGAGTCTTCCTGATTCCAAGCCCAATACTCTATCCACTGTGCCACCTAGAATTTACTGCAATGTATTCCCCTCTCTTGGGTAGTTTTTAGTCTGCTTCTTTGAAACCATAGTATTTATTCATTGCATTAGCTTTTTTCTTGATTGTTTACTATTTTTTTCTGTTTCAGCAGTCTCACTGCTAGTTTTTCTCTCATGTTTTTCCTATAATCAATCTTCTCACTGAAAGTCTCTTCCCTTCTCTACTAGGTAACACTGAAGCAGATCTAGCGATTTTGAATTCCCTCCGTTTCCCCATCCATCACCACCTGTCCGTCTTCTATTCGTCATTGGGGCTCATTGTTTTTGTTGAAGGTTACTTCGGGTGCTTAGTCCTTATATTTCAATATAGTTGAGCAGCTATGCAGAAATAATGCTCTTTCTTCATACTGGTTAGAGCAGCACATCTTTAAGTGACTGTCACATCAAATGCCTTCAGGGACCTCTATCCACTGAGTGTGGCATGCTCCTCACCAGACCACAGCTCAGTTGAGATTTCAGTATAGAAACAGACACTGCTATAGGTACATGATTCTCAGAGCTTATGCTGTGCTGTGGCCAGTGCAGTAGGCAGATGATAAAGTAGGAACAATAGGTGCAGCTCTGAGATTTAGTAATGCAGCTTTTTGTTACTTTTTCTATAGAAATTACCTTGAGAAGAATTGTTTCTCTTCTGCCTTTCTGATTGTTACCATTTTTCTTATTTTATTTGGTGCATTTCTTACTATTCTGAGGCAGTGAGAGGGAGAGAATCTTAAAAGCAACCTCCTACTCTTCCATCCTAGAGTCCCAATTGGTATGTGGTTTTCAAACTTATGGTCTGGGGAAAATCACTTGGGAAATTTTGTCCTTAGGTTACAATCTAGGATGGTGGCTGTACAGAAATCTTTTTTCTTACTGGTTAGAAGAGCATGTCTTTTAGCTGCTCTCTGCATCAAACAGTGAATCAATCTGATTGTACTCACTACAGATTTATGGTTTATATTATAACCTTAGCTGCCTCATACAATTCTTCAACCTTTGCCTTCTCTGCTCTTATTGATGACCCGTCTCCTTTCTCACAGGCATGGTTTCGAGCCTTTTCCCCTCCTGACACATTTCTACCACTGTCCCCTATACTTAGGGCAGATGATTTCACTTCTTACTGCACTGAGCAAATTGAAACCATCTGATTTGAGATCCCTCGAACTCCTCTCCTCCACTTCCCAAAACTTCTTGGCATCATTACCCATGGTGTATTCTTTTACTTCTCAGAAGAAGAAATAGGCAAAGAAAACTGAATAAGCATTTATATAGTACCTACTGCATACATGCCAGGCACCATACTTGGTGTTTTATAAATATTATTCTATTTAATCCTCACAACAATCCTGTGAAGTAGGTGCTTTTATTGTCCCTATTTTACAGTTAAGGAAACTGAGGCCATCAGAAGTTTAAGTGAATTGCCACACAGCTTATAAGTGTCTGAGACCAAATTTGAACTCAGGTCTTCCTAGCACTTTATCCACTGTGGCACCTATTTCTACTCTTTTTTATTTTTTTGTCTTTTTGGAGAGGGTGAAGACAGGGCAATTGGGGTTAAACGACTTGCCCAAGGTCACACAGCTAGTAAATGTTAAGTGTCTGAGGTCAAATTTGAACTCAGGTTCTCCTGACGTCAGGGCTGGTGTTCTATTCACTGTGCCACCTAGCTGCCCCTACCTCTATTCTCTACTAAGATTAAACTTTTGTTCGGCTTCCTTGATCCCTTTGCCAGAACCTCGTTCCAGCAATCATTCTCTCTTTCTTGTTCTTCTGGCTACTTTCCATCTTCTTCCCTTGACCGTCCTATGCCATTAAGCTATTATCCAATTTCTCTCCTCTTTTTAAACAGCATGCTTCTTGAAAAAGTTGTCTATAATCAGTATTTCTAGTTCCTCACCTCCCAACATTTTCCTTAATCCTTTATAGTCTGACATATGCCCTTCACCAATTTACTGTAAAAATGATCTTATTCAAATCATTCAGTCATGCCTGAATCTTTGTGATTCTGTGGACCCTAGGATGCCAGGCCCTTCTGTCCTCCACTAAACCTGTTGGGCACCTTCTGAGCCGAGGGACTCATCTGCTGTAGTCTTATCTTTTAACATTTTAATACTGCCCATGGGGTTTTCTTGGCAAAGTGGTTTTCCATTTTCTTCTCCGGTGGATCACCTTTTATCAGAACTCTCCACTGTGACCAGTCTGTAACCCTACACAGCATAACCCATAGTTTTGTTGAGTTATGAAAACCCTTCCATCATGACAAGGCAGTGATCCAGGAGGGGGAAAATAATCTACTCATAACCAAATAAAATAATATTTTTTCCAGTTTTCATCTACCTTGGGTTGTCTACAAAATTTGATGCTCTTGACCTCTTCTTCTGGATTCTTTTCTCTTGACTTCAGAAACAACATGCTCTTTTTGTTTTTCTCTTCCAACAGCTTATTTTCTGTCTCCTTTTCTAGCTCTTTATCCCTTTCCTGACCCATTAAAATGTGTGCTCCCCAACAAACTGTCCTTGATCATCCTCTTTCTGTACACTTTCTCCCTTGGCAATTTCATTTATTTTCAGGGAAGGTACTTTTAGTTTAATTTTATTTCCACTAGTGCCTCCACACAGCTAACTCCCACATCTTTCACCAACCCTGACCTCTTCCCCAAGGTCCAGTCCCACTTCTCTAATTGCCTGCAGAACATGTTTACCTAGATAGCTTACTAGCTCCTTAAATTCAGCATATCTCCAACTATGTTCATTCTGTTTCCCCCTCAGTCTACTTCTGCTCGTCATTTTAGTATTTCTTTTAATAACACAATCACTCCCTCAATGTTCTATCTACAAAACTTTCATGTTGTCTTTTATTTTTTCCTCTGTAATTTTTATATGCAACCAGTAATGAAGTCTTATCTATTCTACCTTCATAATATCTCTTCCTTCCATTCCATCTTCTCTATTCTCACTGCCACTATTCTGGTACAGGATCTTGTTACTGCTTACTTAGATTGTTCTAATAACCACCTTGACATATTTTCCTGACTCTTCTTTCTTTCCTCTTGAACCCATTCTTCACATAACAGCAAGTCTCATCTTTCTCACATACGGATCTACTCATGTGCCACCTTTGCTCAAGACTTTTCAATGGCTCCTAGTTGCTTACTAAGTAAAGTTCAAACTCCTTCGCCTAGTCCTGAAAGACATCTGCAGTCTGAAGCCACCCTATCTTTTTAGCCTTACTGCATACTACTTTACTGCTGCCTCCTACGTACTCTATGATTCAGCCAAATGGGACTAAATACCATCTTCTGTATGCTCGTCCTGCTGTCCCATCTCTTTTCTTTTGTTGATACCGTCTCTTTTGTCTGGAATTTCCTCTCTCCTCCCCTCTCCCTCTCTTCCCCCTATACTTGTTGAATTCCCATCCATCCTTTAAAGTCCAACTCCAGATACCACTTCTTTGACTGCATGGTTCTCAACCTTTTTGTGTGTGTCATACACCTCTTTGGCAGTTTGCTGAAGCCTATGAGCCCCTCCTCAGAATAATATTCTTTTTTTCCCAAAAAATTTATTTATTTTTAGTTTTTGACATTCATTTCCACAAGATTTTGAGTTCCAAATTTAAATTTGGAATAATATTCTTAAATGAATAAAATAAAATATATAGGACTGCAAAATAAATCAATTATATTGAAATATAGGTATCGATATTTTTTTAAAAAGCTAAGAGCTTCTGCTCTATAGACCTTTTCCTGATCCCTGATGTGGACCTCACATAGAAATTATTTTTCTTTCAAAGAATACAGTGCTATTAATTTCAACATCATTACAATTCATAATGATTTTTTTTTTCACTCTGCAGTGTCTCATAAGTCTTATTTAAGCTATTAAAGCTTAACAGTGCACTAAGACTTTTGGGACACCCTGTACTTGTTTTAAGAATTCCATCGGAAGTATGAAGCTACACAATAGTAATTCATTACACAAGCATTTCAAGGTCTGACAATATCCTTGTAAGGAGAATGGTGCATATATTATTATCCCAAATTGCAGAGGAGGATGCTGAACCTTAGAGGAGTTAAGTGATTTATTCAAGGTCACACAAGTAATAAATATTGAACCTGGGGTTCCAATATATCCCTCACATCAGATTTTGCTTGCACTTCTCATATGCAGTTACGTGTTATTTTCCTTACAGATATTTACACGATATGCCTCCTTACTTTACATGCCCTATGAGTATAGAGATTAGTTTATATCTAAACCTTTTATCTCCTCCAACAGCCAGTTAACAAACATTTATTGGCATAGTCAATTCTTAATAAATGGTTGTTGGATTAAATTAACAGAAGTTTTATCTATAATTCAGAGCATCGTAGTTATTACAGATAGATGGTTTATGAGCACTTAGTAAGGGAAATAGTTTTTAGTAGGAGTGACCATTCGTTTACTTAGATCAAATCATGACAAAATAATCTCATTTCTTTTTTTTTTTTAAAGTATTTTCAGACCAGATAAAGTATATCTGGATTTCAGCAAGGCATTTAGAAAAAGCCTCACATGATATGCTTATGGATGAGATGGAACAAGATGATCTAGCTGGTTAGGTGCTTTCATAATTACTGGAACAACCATCCCAAAGAGAATTGAATAATGGATTAATGACAGTTAAGAAGTAATTCTTTGGTTGTGCCCCTCAGGTTTTGTCCTTGGAAATGCTTTGCTCAACCTTTTTATTAACTACTCAGATAATGACCTAATAATCAAATTTGAATTGTTTAAACATTGTACTTATGTTGTAGGTGAAAACTCTCTCCTGCCCTGTAATGGCCACCCATTGGCAGAGGTAAAGTTGCTATGACATTTTGATATTTGTTTGAAATGAGTGAAATACATGATGAAATTTACAGGGATATGTTATCTCATATAAACATTCTAGCTGACTGCAGGTAAATGATAAATGATACTATACTCCCCATCCCAATACAATATAAATATGTATACTTTCCCAAAGTCAATTGCTAGCTTCTAGCCCAAAGACCCAAAACGATGCATTTTAGCATCAAGGGACTCTTCCTAAGCAGAATCCACTTGTGTCTGGTTCTTGCCTCTACTCTTGAGGGTGAACCCACATTGAACCCCAGCTTCCAGTGCCCTCCCCCCTCTATTTACCTTGAATTTATTATCTATATATTAATGTATGGATGTATTGTCTTCCCCAATAGAAAGTTCTTTGAGTACTTAATAAATATTTGTTTGTTGGTTGATTGATTAATAAGTATTCTTGAACAGAATATATAATGTTACTTTCAGCCTAATAGTTTTTGGTGTCTGCTTTAATGACCCTCTAGCTTCTTGCTAAAAATTTCCCAGGGTACAAAAGGGGTAGAAGTCATTAGATATTCCCCTATGGAGGAATTCTCCTTCCACCTGCAACATAATATGTTGGAAGGCAGAATGAGGGTTCAGAAAAATTTCAACAAGCTACAAAAAATTGAATGAAATTAAGGTGAAATTTAATAAGATCAAATGTATAGCCATGTATTTAAAGTAAAAAACAACAACAACAACTATGTAAGTATAAGAGGGAAAAGAACTTATTTAGCAGTAGTTCAAGTCATAAAGACTTAGAGACTTAGGGGACTATAATGAAAATACTAATTAATTGCATTATGTGCCTTCCCCTAAAACTAATTTGATTTTATGCTACATTAATAGAAGTTTAGTAACCAGAACATGAGATATTATGGGTATAGGTTATCACTGCTTCCTTTTTCACCCCCATCTTCCTCAAGTTTTGTATATCAAGTAGCATCAATATACTGTGAGTTCAGGCAGTAATTTGTGATGCAAATGCCTTGAAAACCAATCTACACTCATATTAATACTCCCTCAAACATTCTGACCTCCCATTTCCTTGACATACTCATTTCCTATGACCTACCCATCTCAGCCACCACAGCTACACGTAGAGTTAGTCATACCCTTGGTCTTGTCAGCCCCCACAAGTATTCCACTTCCGACTTTATGAATGCCTAAATTTCTTTCATAATAAAAAGTCATAATAAAAGATCATAATCTTCTGTCATTTCACCTTTCCCTCTGCCTTACAGCCTATAGCCCTTCTTGATCTTTACCATGAATGGCCTCCAATAAGTCCACCCTTCAGTTCTTTTCCATGCTGTCACCCTTGTGCTGGTTATGTTCTCCTCCTTTCTTTATCTTGACCCTGTGATGAACCAGTTCAACTTTACACTGTCTTCTCTTGAGTCCTTATCCTGTCACTTGCCCTGCCAAGTTTCAGCCTTGGATTACTCCCAGTATACACTGTCTTTGCACCTATGCTGAGGACAGGGGTTTGGAGAAACCCAGGAAATTGTGCTGACTGGGTTCACTACAGATTTATGTCTCATAATCTGACAGATGGCAGCCTTGACAGCATAGAAAGAAAAGCAGGTTACAAGGAAGATACGCTCTCCTGTTCACTCAATTAGCACTGAGCAGAGCCTCATAGTGAGTTACTATCAAATCTCTCTCCACCAGTAAAAGAATAAGATGTGTAGGCCATAGAGTCTTGGACAAGAAGATGCATAACATTTCATTAAGCAAATGTCAAAGTTTCTGATAGCCTTGCCTAGGACATGGGGTTAAGATCCATAACTCAGAAAGGAGTATATGAACTCACACATCAGGGGGGTGCAAAGTGGGGGCACCAGGCACTAAAAGAAGATTTCTAGATTTACGAATTCCGCAGTAGAACCATATGCCAAAGAGGGTTCAATCCTCAGTTCATGAGCCGTCTAAGATTTGGTGGAGGGAGGAGTTTGGTGTCTTAGTCTTGTGGCTATGGTGAAGGGCAAGATGGTCTAGTGGATAGAGACCTCTGAGTCAGCAAGAACTGGAATCAAGTAAGACCTTTGACCCATACTGTCTACGTAACCAATAAGCCATTTAACCTTTCAGTTGTTCAGTCACGTCCAACACTTGGTGACCCCATTTGGGGTTTTCTTGGCAAAGATACTGGAATCGTTTGCCATTTCTTTCTCCAGCCTCTCAGTACCCCAGGAAAATATCTAAGGCTATAAATTACAGAACAGGTGCTATTCTACAATGGTTGGGGCAGTTTCATCACAGGGAGTTCTCCTCCTCAGTGAAATCATACATCCCCAGGTCTGGGATTACTGGGACATCATCTCAATAATCTCACAGTCCTCTGCAATGATCAAATGATCTGGAGACTGCATTTCGTAGAGGGGCAGATGTTGTGTGGTGAAAAGCACCCCAGAGTGAGGAGGCCTGGATTCAGTCCTGGCTATGACAAGTCTCATGCTAGCTCCATGACTATGAGCAAGTTTAGCTTCCTCAGGAAATGAATTTTTAATAGCTAATATTAAAAATAATAACAGCTAGCATTTATATAATGCTTTACAGTATGCAAAGCACTTTACAAATATTTCATTTGAGTCTCACAACAGCCTTGGGAGGTAGGTGCTATTATTATCTTCATTTACAGATGAGGAAAATGAAACAAACAGATGCGTGATTTTCCCAGGTCACACAGCTAGCTAGTGTCTGAGGCCACATTTGAACTCAGGTCTTCCTGACTCCAGGCCCAGAGCTCTAGCCACTGATTACTGTGTAATTGCTTTTACGGTCTACCTCACTATATTGTTTTTAAGTAAAGTGCTGTATAAATGTGAGCTGTTATTACTGAGGTCAGCACTGCACTTTGGGAGGGCTTTGATAGGATCCTCTACTGAAGTCATGGCCACCCATGACTTGGAGATGAGCTTGGGTTCTTGGCAACTATGTCAACAGAGCACAAGTTCTAACAATTTCTCCCCAATGATAGACTGTGTTTACTATCTGAGGACTAGCCAAGGAAAACTTGAAGAGGCTTATCCCTAGGAGGTTGGCCACTTGGAGATGATTTTTCTTATTATAGCAGCTCACAAAATAGACAAAAACACAAAATGGTTTTCATTCCTGATCATTTCCTTTCTGTAGTAATGGTGGAAGAATGTCAGGAGAGAGTCAGAGCATACCAAGAATTACATAATTCTTAGACCATCTTCTATCAGTAATTTAACAATTGGGTTCTGCCATTTTTTTTCTAATGACCAATAATTTGATACACCACTGGTGAAGTTGAACTATATCTATCTTGATGTTCTCCCCCAAAATGCAAACCTTAGATAAAAAGAAGTTGCTTTGAATGGAAGGAAGGCCTATAATTTCTACTCAGAGAGAAAAGTAAAGAAATAGAGAAATTGCTTTCATTGTTCAATAAGGGAAAACAAAAATTATTTCATGGAACATATAGTCATCTCTACTTGAATTGCTTATGATGAGTATAAGCAAACAGAATAACATAAAGATAACAGCAACTTATATTACAAATATTTTGTATCATAGTATGAAGAGCTGTAGAAATTAGTTAGAGAAGTAGGCAAGTTCCTTCACAACAATTCAACATATCCTTGGTGCTCAATGACTTTGTGTATAAATGAACACAAGGAAGAACAGGAAAAATTTTGTTGGGACATATGGTTCAGGATCAAGAAATGGAAAAGCCCAAGGATTTGTGTAAACTGTTTAGAACCTTCAAAACCTTATACTGGGAAACCTTGCCCTAATAAGACGGACACAATGTGCTAGATTATTGAACACTGAACAGCATCATAAAAACAATAATTTACTAAATTTGAACAGACAAGATATAACTCAGGTTACATTTATTTTTTGAACCAGCTGTCTGTATGCAATCAGATATCAATTATGAGAGCAAAAGTAAAAGCAAACACCAAATAAGAAGAGAGGGTAAACAGGAAAAGAAAACATTGAATGCAATTATTGTAGCTTCATCCTGACCTGTTAAAACAAACTGGTGACTCCAAAAAATGAGAAATGAACAAAAGAAAACATTGGCCATGACAATCTGACAATCAATGTTTCTTAGAGAATTTTAAACACCGCAAAATAGTTACTATGAATAGAAGCCAGAAACATCAAGTTCCAAAAATGTAATCTTTTTGCCAAGTGGAGATATATGAAAGCCAAGGTCAACACTGGTTTAAGGTACAAGTTCATTTGCAAAACATTAAGGAGGAGGATAAAGGACAAAGGAGTATTATGAGGAAATCAACCCACTTCATACTGTGATGGATCTTTGATGTCATCAATATGGATATTATTATAATACAGATCAAAACCCATCTATTCCTGCCCTCCTATGAAACTTTTATCCATATCTTTCTATATATTCATTATGATGGAGTTTTGGGGATGGGAGGTGGGAGTGCTGCCTGCCTAATGTACTCAGGGATTTCCTCTGTATCTCTTGATATTTCATGTTTAACAATAAGTGGACCAACTCTCTGTTAGTTATTTCTAGCTGATTGGCCCATCTGTTGTTCTATCTCTGATAACATCCTTTATGCGGCTTCTCCTATGCAATTCATCGTAATATGTTACAGACCCACTATAAACTTCTCCATTGGTCTTTGGCTGATCTTCAACTTAAATTCTTCTGATATTGTGGTATTATATGACTTGCAGTAATACAACACAAATGGAAGAATGTTAGTGTTAATGATTACCCTTTATTTTAGGGTCATCACCATGCAATGACCTAAAAAATTCTCTCCTACTTTCCTCCTTATGTTTGACTCTGGGGTTAGCTTATTGTCAATTTCCAGTGTTTGTCCAAGATATTTGTATTGGTGGAACAGCTCTGTGAGATTTTCTATTCAATAACATGGTATATTCTGAACAGTAGGCATTCTTTATCCATTAAATTCCTTATATGAGGTCAAACTCTGAGTTACTATGAGCTTTATCTAGGAGACAGCAATGTTCTGGGACTTAATACAATCTTCAGAATGCCGTCTACAAACAGTAATGTTTGGAAGACCAACTTCACTCTTCCTTACCATTAGGCAAGACTTTTCCATATAAATTCTCCACTAGACATCTTCATAATAGTGACAAACATGTCTCCCTGCTTTTAGCCTCAGGTGATATATGTATAATCCTAAAATTGTAGATTTAGAGCTAGAAGGAATCTATCTAGTCTATCCACTCCCCCATTTTATAAATGAATCCGAAGGAGATTGGTGAGTTATGTAGAGGTCCCAAGTTCCAGGGACGTTAATGAGCTAGTTAGTGTTCCCAGAAGTCATCGTAGGTAAGTTTTTGCCCAAGTCCTTTGAATCTAGAGCCACTAACCTTTCCACTTTACTATGTAGTTGATTGTAGATTATACAAAGTTATTTTCATTATCTCTTTTGAAATGTATGTGCATGTTTTGATGTATGCATAGAAGATACCTCTTGGAAGGAGAATCTTTAAGGCAGGGTTTTGCCCCCCTGAATCAAATGCTTTTTAAAAATAATCAGTAAACATTAAACAGTGGATTTTTATAGAATCTATGTTTTAGTCAATAGTGTGACAAAAAAAAGATGCGGTATGTTATAGAACAGTGGTGCAGGAATCCATGAGGAGTCTCTGAGACCCTTTGAGAGGTTCCATGAGGTCAAAATTTTTCAAAATAATACTAATCCATTTTAATTTCTATATAATAAATATTAATAGTTATAACCCATATAAGCAAAAACTCAATAATTTTTAAGATTTCAAAAGTTTCTTAAGACCAAAAAGTTTGAACCACTGCTATAGAATATTATTTAGGAAGGCCTGACTACAGTCTTCTCAAATGTTTTGTCAAAAATACTTTCAATGAGTGTGTGGATTATTCTGAAAAATTTTTAGGAGAGATGGAAAATTTATATATGGCTTGACAATTATTACATGTATTGTTGTTTTTTTTCTGATTGCATTGTTGTTCTCTTAGTCGCCTATCTGGGTGATGATAAAATTAAAATTTTTTTCCCAACATTTTAGAATTATGTTCCCTTTGCCTTACCTAACCCTGTTAGGCCTCGCCATTGTTTCCAATACACAACCGTGCAGGTCTTTCCCAGGTCATCACTCTTGCCCTAGCTATACTCTCCTCCCTTTCCTACTTCAGCTCCTTGATAAACCATTTCAACTCTGCACTTTGTTTAATCCCTTGTCTCCTTACTCTTTTTGTCATAATAAGCCCCAGTCTCGATTTCCCACCATCCACTGCCTTTGTGCCTATTCAGGTGCTGCTTAATGAATTTTCAAAAACCTAGGGAATTGTGTTGAATGGAGCCATTACAAATTTATGTTACATAATCTCAACTGAGCCCTCACTACAGCAAGACAATCCTTTTTCACCTCCATAATTATTTCATTTTGCCTCTCACCATGGTGACTCTTCTGAACCTTTTCGTCTCCCTTCAAATATCCCATAACTTCTCCATATACCTACTCTCTCTTCTGAGAACCTGGCCATTCATCAAGATGTCCCTCTGTTCCACTCATCATCTCATATCATATATTGCATATTTTTATATATTCTCAAAGTGGTAGAATGAGGGGGGGGGGAAATCTTTGTTTCGAATTTCTCCGATAAAGGTTTTCTATCCAACATAGTAAAAAAAAAAATCAATAGACCAAAAGCTATTCTCCAATAGATAAGTAATTAAAGGAGATAAACAGTCCTCAAAAGAAAAATTGCAAACAATAATCACATGAAAGAATGTTCAAATCATTAATAATAAGAGAAATGCAAATCAAAATGACCCTAAGATTTTATACTTCAGCCAGAAAACTGGCAAAGAATACAAAAGATG
>CM053587.1:211045400-211063239 GCA_028646515.1 Pseudochirops corinnae
GGGGGAAGACATAGGAGAGAATAGATTGGGGGAGGAGGGATACACTGGGATGACTGTTTTGGGGCGGTGGGTAGGGGAAAGATGGGGAGAAAATTTGTAACTCAAAATTTTGTGGAAATGAATGATGTAAACTAAAATAAAAGAAAAAATAAATTAAGAAAAAAAGAGTACCACCATCCTACCACCATGTCCTCCTCAACTCTCCAGTCTCACCCTTGCTTCACATCCAACATATTGCCAAATCCTGTCAATTCTATCAATAAAACATTCTCTCCTCTGTTATTGCCATCACTTTGATGGAGATCCTTATTCCTTCAAACCTGGAGCATTATAATAGCTTCCTGGTTGGTCTTCCTGCCTCAAGTCTCTCTCTATTCTAGTTCATCCACCAAGAAACTATCAAAATTATATTACTGAAGTGGTCTGGTCATGTGACATATATTCCATCCATCTTTCTCCTGCCATCCTCCACTTCCCAGTCAATAAGCCCCAGTATTTCTCTAGGATAAAATATAAAACTCGCCTTATGTCCTTTAAGCACTTAATAGTCTGGACTCTTCCTAACTTTCCAATTTTCTTATACTTTATTCCCCTTAACTTACTACAGTCCAGTGACTCTGGCCTTCTTGCTGTCCCTTGCACAAGACATTCCCTCTCATGACCATGGACTCTGAGTGTTTTTTCTGGTTATCAACCATCCTTGGAACACTGTACCTCCTCATTGCCACCTCCTGGCTTTCATGGCATCTTTCAAGATTCAGCTAAAATTCCACCTTCTGTAATAACCCTTTCCCTGTCTTCCTTAATGCTAGTGCCTTTCTCTTAAGATTATCTCCAGTGTAACCTATACATATCTTTTCTGTTCATAGCTGTTTCTATGTCATTTCCCCTTTTAGACTGCAAGTTTTTTGAAGGTAAGCACTGTTTTTACCTTGCTTTGCATCTCCAGCATTTGCACGGTAGCTGGCACAAAGTAGGGACTCTTAATAAATGCATGTTGACTTGATTCGATTAGTCAATGCTTGGTACTACTTGTGTATAGTCTTTTCCGCTTCTTGCTTTCAACTTAGCTCAAATCCTTAGTGAGGATACTGCCATGCTCTTGCAGAAAGCGCGGGAACCCTCCCTAGGACTTGTGGAAAGAAGGAAAGAACCATATATTAAACACCTACAATATGTCAGGTATGAATGCTAACTACTTAATAAATATTATCTCATTTGATACTCGCGACAAACTTTGGAGGGAGGTGTTATTATCTTTCTCATTTAAAGTTGAGGAAACAGAGGTTGACTCGCCCAACGTCACAGCAGTATCTGAAGGCAGATCTGAGTCTTATACAGAGTGCTGTCCCCTCAGTGAGAGATCTTAATCTAATTTATGGTTACTGTCCAATACACTTTTCACATTTGTATCTCTACAGGTTTGACCATAAACCAGGTAATAGTTATTTTTCCTATAATGACCAAACTGCTCAGGAGCTTGCAGTTCCCTACTTTTAAAACTCTATGTCTCTTCTGTTCATCCATGTAAATGAACTGATAAAGAAATGTGTAAAGGTAATATATGCCCAGAGGGCAAGCAGCCAGCTAATTACTTCATTCCTGACCTTTTCGCATGTAGATATGGCATTCAAAGTTTCACACCTCTTATAATAATGGGTAAGATTTATACAGCTTTAAATTTTGTAAAATGCTTTACATATGTTAGCTCATTTGATCCTCATATCAACTCTGTGAGGTGCTTATCCCATTATTATTCCCATTTTACAACTGTGGAAACTGAACCTGAGTCAGGTTAAGTGAAAAGGCAAAATCTGAAAGGTGCTTTGCCCCACACTCTTACATTAGAATATAAACACAGTGATTTTACCCTCTTTGATGTTGAAAAGAGTTTGTTATAAACATCTCTACAGATATCTTCCACATGTCTTGTTTGTGCTTCTCCTTCTAGTTTAGTTCTCAAATGCACTTTGGATGGCTCCGCTTTGTTGAGGGGCTAGCCACTTTCCACGAAATTTTCTTTCCACAGCTTCTTGCTCTTATATAAGGCAACAATGCTCATGATCATCAAACACAATTTTCTATAAGACTTTAAAACAAATTTATATTTTAAACCAGTGAAACCTTTGGTTACTACATGTCTCCACTTGACCAATAGATCAAATGTTTGCTGGTTAAAAACTCTTTTGTTCTTCTTCTAATAGCAATTAATTTACATCTGCTCAACCTCTTTAGAAAAATGTGATAGCCTGTGTCAGTATATGAGCTTTGATCCACTTCTCAATTTTCAGTACCCAATAAGCATTAAATAGATTGTTTAAATAAGTCAGTTTGGAATTGCTTCAATTGCATACCACTGTGTACCATATATTTTGATTTTTAATCTTCTGATTTCATACTGATTTTCATTTTTGTTCCAACAAGTCAGTGGTCTGACTAAAACAGATGATTCAGATTTGAATCCCACATCAGTAACTAATTGATTCCCTTCTATTTAAATATAATCTATTTAAAATAAGCTACAATAATTTTGTGGTGGTCTTTTTGTAAATACTTATCATGTAATATAACATAACCACATATACCCATGAACTTATATTTATTGTTATCTTTGGATGTAAAATCAAATAAACTCTTAACTCCTTTATTTACCTCTTCAAGGAAAACCTGTGGTGCATTTTTCCATTTAGTTGAAACTTCACAAAATTGAAAAAAAAATGAGCCTGCAGAGACTTTGGCATGAAAGCCAGCTAAGTCATATTGTATTAATATCATCTGCAGATAAAGCCAGATGGAGGACAAATAATAGAGAAGAAGTGAACTATAACAGTTAATGTGTTTTTTTTTCTTTTTAAGGAAAACTTCTTCCTAAAAGTTTTATTGATGTGTTTTTTTTTAACCGCAATAATTTCCCAATATGCCTCCCTCCCATTGAATCATCACTTACATTATAATAAAATATTTAAATCAAACTGATCAACAAAGCAATTGAATTTGAGGATAATATTCTATGCTCCTAATGCCTCACCTCATATTGAAAAGAGAGGAGTGTTTTGTAATTTACTCTCCAGGACTAATTTGGTCATTTCAATTAATCTGACTTCAGCTACTGTTATCATTTACATTATTGTAATAATTGTGTATATTGTTCTCCTGATTCTGTTTTTTTCCCTCCTGACATTGGTTTACAGAATTCTTTCTATGTCTTTCTGAATTCCCCATATTTGTAATTTTTATGGCAAATTACAATTGTCTTACATTCACTAAACATTATTTTTTTCTCAAATATTTTCTCGATCCATGGGCTACTACTTTCTAGTATTTTGCTACTATAAAAAGTATTCATATGAACATATGTATGTATGTGTATATATACATATATGCATATACATATATATGTATATATATATATATATATATATATATATATATATACACATAGCACCTTTCTTTTTATTTTTGAATTCCTAGGAGCATATGCCCAGTGGTGGTATAAACAATTTAAGACCTATCCTCAGATAATTCTAAACTGTTTTCCAATTCCCATCTTGGCTCCGCCCCCTCTTAGGTTATTTGCATTAATTTTGTTGGTTTAAAAAATGTTAAATGTTATATAACAGAAATTGTCTTTAATTTATGAGTTTTCCTCAACCATAGATCTGAAAGGTTCCTCATATTCTCCTCTAATTTTTTTCATTATGATGTGAACTTTAAAATTTTGGTTTCTTATCTGTTGGAAGCATATTATGGTAATGTATAAAATGATGGCCTATACCTATTTTCTGCCAAACTGCTTTCCAATTTTCTTGAGTTTCTGATGAATGGATTACTCTTTCCCTGTAGTTTATATTTTTGAATTTAACTCCCACTAGGCTACTATTTCTTCTGCATCTTGATTGCCTCATTTAATTTGCTGATTTTTTTTCTATTTTTTTTAAGCCAGTGCCAAATTGTTCTGATGATTACTGCTTTATAATATAGTTTAAAATCAGGAACCTAGAGAATGCAGTGGAGAGTTCTGGACTTGGACTTAAGAAGACTAGAATTCAAATGTGACCCCAGACACTTGCTAGCTATGTGACTTTAGGCAAGTTACTTAACCTTACATTCATGGTTGAACTATTTTCAGGTCATCTCCCCACCCCCCATCTATCTTTGTTCCAGGTTTAAAAAAAAACTTTGTAGCTCTGTTCTTGCTTTTAAAACATTTATTTAAATTTTTATTTTTAGATTAATTTCATTCTCTTTCATCCATTCTAGATTTTAAGCCAAAATGGCTTACTTATTATTTATTCTCTGACTTTGCTATGTCATCTCCCATGTGTATTACTTTGCATAGGCTGTCCCTCACATCTGGATTGCATTTATCCTTACTTTCTACCTTTTAGAATATCTGTCTTCCATCAAACCTTAACCCAAATGCTTCCTCCGAAAAGATCCCTTGATCCTCTTAGCTGTCAGAGGGAAAGTTCTTACTTTCCCTTTTCCTAAACCTCTTTTACAAATGTTTTTTAGAAGAGGTTTAGGAAAGGGAAAGTTGTGGTTTCCATCCTTCTTTCCTCCTCTCCCCCATAATGCATGACTTTTTACCCTTAGTATATCACCTTTTGTGAGACAGTACTCGAGGACAATTTGTGTTGTGATAAAAGTCATTGAAAGAAAGAAATTAGGGTAGTAATAGCAAACTGTTTTAAGCTAAATCTTGGAAATGAAATTTGGAATGGGAGAAAACAGAAGGTGAACTTTGTTAGAGAAAGCAATAATTTGACTACATTTTTTTCTCTGGAGTTCTAAATAGTGAATACTGGTGCCAATTGTCTTGAATAAGCACATGGGCTTATTCTTTTTTCATACTCTGAAAGCAATTTATTTTATAAATTTTAGAGAAATGGTGCCTTAGTATATATGTGTTGTGACAGATCCTTTCAGGTTAGTTAGCTATTCACCTTTAGGAGTCAGTACTATTTCTAGCCCTTTATGCCAGCAACATCATGTGGCTATAGAGTGAACCATGTATTTGAAGTCAGAAGACTTAGGTTCAAATTCTGCTCCTATCACTTATGACCTGGATGATCTTAGGTGAATGAATTAAGCTCCCTGGACCTCAGTTTTTTAGATAATCTCCAAGATGATCTTAGCTCTAAAATTATAAGATTGGTCAGTAAAAAAACATTTATTAAATACCCACTCTATGGTAGGCATTGTGCTAGGCATTGAGATAAAAGGGAAAAGTTACAAAACAAAATAGTTTCTGAAAACAGAAAATTTATGTAAAAGGAAATAGCACGTATACATGTATTAATAAATATAAGGTAATGGGTGCAGTTGTTTTGGATACTTCAGATCAACTGATTTTCCCTTCCAGTTTAGATGATAGTAAATAAGAGAGCATATGATAGAGATGAGTTGTTAAGGTTTTAAATGAAGTGTAAAGGCAGGCTTATATTATTTGCAACCCTCATTAGAAAGTATGAAGTCTTTAAGTTTAATGGAATGAGAAGGGGAGATTGCCATTGGATGATTGAAGATCAGTCATATCGGATGACCTTTAAAAAACTACCTTACCAGCTCTGGAGACAGTCAGGGCAGGTAGTAGCTTCAATGAGTGCAACCTCTGGCAGACTAGAGGAGAGCCAGCTATGGCAGAAGAATGCAACTCTTGAAAAGAGATTGCTCTTTGCCTTCCTTTATTTGTGCCTGCTCCAAAGGCCAGTGATGGAGTATAGGAGAAGGTGGAGAATTCTCTCTTCTCTTCCCTCCATCAATCAGGACATCTTGCTTTGGAGGTATTCGACCAGCAGGAAGCATTGCACCCAACAGTGATTATCAGTGTAGGCTGAAGACAGTGACTCCTGGAAGTAGAGAAGAGAGTCATCTAGGGATTCAAGGAGAACTGGCCCTGGCAGTCCACATTTGGGATGCAGAGAACAAACCCCAGGAATACAACTAAACTCCCTGATCACCAAAGACATTGTATCCAGGGGGAACTATGTGAGGAAAGTATAAGAAGAGAAAGGAAGTGAGGGACCTTCAGTATGGTAAGTGTGAGTTTCCTTGGCCACTTGTGTTCCTATACAAGTGTTTTACTACCATTTTATTTTAAGTTTGTGCCAACTTTCCTGCTGAGCACCCTAGGAATGTAGTCAGGAAGACTTATCTTTGTGAGTTCAAATCTGACCTTAGACACTTACTAGCTATGTGACTATGGGCAAGTCACTTAACACTGTTTGACTCCATTCTTGTCTGTAAAATGAGCTGAAGAAGAAAATAGCAAGCCACTGTAGCCTAGCAGCTTTGCCAAGAAAACCTCAAATAGGGTCTCAAAGAGTCGGATACAATTGAACAACAATAAGCTTCATGTTTACGGAGGAAATGTTTTGTAGTTACTCTCTTATGTAATATGTTATTTTAGCAAATGTCTTTGTTTTGATCTAATTGTGTCCTAGTTGATTATAAAAGGTAAGTGCACCTGTGGGGGTTTCATGAGCTAAGTACAGATTCACAGAATACCTTTGAACTCAGGCATTCTACCTTGTTATTCAACCTGTCCTCTGTACGTCTGAGTTAGGGGATAGCTATAGAAGGGACACTACCACAAAATGTAAGCAAAGCAAACACATAGTTATGTGCGTGTTGGAGATGGGGAGGCAGTAGTGACTAGGGAGATCAAGAAGGGCCTCACGTATGAAGTGGCATTTGTGCTGAGTTTTGAAGGGAGCTAGGGGATCCAAGAAGCTGATGTTAAAGAGGATTATTATGACATTCAAGTATTCCCAAGAGTTATTTACCTGCCATTCTAGGCATGGGGTACAGCCTGTGAGCCCAACACATAAAGGGAGCAAAAGCAAACAAGATCTGGAGAACAAGAGGAAGAGGAAAGGAAAGAGATGAAAAATAGCAGGTATATATGATGATGAGGAGGAGAATGTCTTAAGAAATTTTCCCAGGTGCCTATATGGTTATTGATTTCTTTTGAGAATAAAAACATTACTTCCTTCAGAGTGGGTGCCATTTATTATCAGGCTGAATGCTAACCCACTGAACTATGAGTTGCAAAAGAATGTAAATGGAACCTTAATTAACTCTTGGGAATACCTTGGTCTTATAACAGGATTTGGTCTAAGAGGGAAGTCATCCTACAGTGAAACAGTAGATCCAAATGCATGTACACGTTCATGTGTTGGCAAGTTATAAACATTATACATTGTAAAATGAAGTAATAGAAGTGTGTGGGGGGGGGATCTTTAAGTTGCCTTCCAGCTCTTGCATCCTTATGGTTTAGTGATTCTTTGATTCATGTTTTTTAAGGCTAGATCCAGGTCAGGATTAAAGATTTGCAAATCTGTTTTTTTGATTCTTGTAACACAAAGGAAATATTTCAGGAATTATTTTAGGCATAAAAATTGCATTTTCTATGCTCCTATTACTTAATAGTGGCCAAAGAGCTTATTTTTCATAGTTCAGAGAAAAATAATTTGTCCTTAGGTTAAAACTAATCCTTAGACATTTCATCTCTTGGGTTATTTTGTTAGAAAAGCACAAAGGCAATACTTAAGCAGTGAGGTTTATAGGACGATCTTTGGGGCTTCAGCTATGGTAGAAAGTTTATGGAGCATGAAAACTACTTCGTGGCATACATGAAATCTCATTTTCTCTTAGTGAATAGAAAATTTGTGAGAAGTCTTGCAAAGGAATCTTTCAGTTACCAGGCACCTGTTGGGTATAACTTGACCCCTAGACATATAGGGAAGGGATTTCCTAAGGTACAGGCTTCCCTATTGCTACCTCTTACCCAGCCTGCCATGATCTTACCTATGCCTATGGTCTGAATTATCATTTCCATACAGATGACTCCCAAATGTATACGTCGAAAATGTTAAAAGGATAAGGATGATTTTTTTAAAAAGGCAACATATACTGTTAGTCACTTGAAAAAATACTCAATCTAGCTATTCATCAAAGAAATGTAAATGAAAATTTGAGGTATCCTTTCACACAAATCCAATGACTGAAAAGAATTAAAAACAATGAAACTCACTTATAGTTGGGGAGTTACAAACTTGGAATATTTTGTAGGGCTCAGAAAATACATAGAAAATCTATAAAAATAATCATGCTCTTTGACCTGATAATTCCATTGTTAGGGCTTTTCTTTTGAAAGTATTGTCAAAACAAACTAACAAAAAAAAAAAGAGTTATCTGTGCTAAAGACTAGAGATACTATTAAAATGAGGTGCATTTGACCTCATAAGCATGTAAAATTTAGTACTAAGGCCTCATTTGTTTGGTAAAAAAAAAAAATAAAATTAAGAAAAAATTAAGAATTAATGTCAGATCAGTGTCAGGTTCTACTTTGAATCAAATATCTAATTTGACTCCATTAAATAGAACACTATTGATTTCTGAAGTGATAGAGGATTTATGGTGATCCAAAGTGGAAATGTTTTATTGTTTAATCTAATTAAGACAGTAATCTTTTTGTTTACCACTGACAAGACTGAAAGAGAAACAGTTCTGTTGAAATGCAATTATCAAAATATTAATTAAAAAAGCAATAACAAGAAGCTTACAGACCTCAACCCTTGCTACAAAACACGTTGGAAGTTGCTTGGGTCAGGGACTATTCTCATTAAGTAGAAGGAGCTTTGCCTACATGTACCTATTTCCAAGCATAAATGCTTATATAGTATTAGATTGCCTCTGACAGATTTTGGCTAAAATGCAGACTATAGATTGTTTTCTTTCACAAGTATCACTGAGATTTGGTGAGATAAAATCAGTGACTGAAATATAACTGTAGGTGGAGATGCCTTATTAAACAAAAGCAGGATAGTTTAAAGGGAGAGTTGGGGTAGTATTGTATATTAAGAAGTTATACTTGTAAGGAGAAATTCAGGCACCAGAATAAGGAAACATTGCTGAAAGTATTTGGGTGAAGATCAGTGGAGGGAGAAAGAGAGGTGACTTTGTCATTGTGATATATTGTAGACCCCCTAGTAAAAAAAGGAATTGATGAGAAATTTAGGAAACAGATCACAAGCCTCACTTAGAGGCATGAGATAGCAATGATGGGAGATGCCAATTATCCAGATATCTGGTTAAACTCTTCCTTTGTCAACTGTAGAGCAGCTAAGAGCTTACTCAAATTTCCTTTCCTTTGCATTTAAAGAACTTACTACTACTCATGTAAAATTTGTTGTTTATGAATTAATTTTTAAATCTAACCACTATATATGTTAGGTTTTATAACCTTGCAGGTTTCCCCCCTGCCTCCCCACCCTGCTTACACACACCCTACCCTATACCTCCCAGAGACTCTCTATGCATTCTTTCAAATGATATTGCTTTTTCTATGTTTGGAAGTGCTATATAGTTATCTTGTATTATTTCTTGTATTATGATGCTCAGGTTTTTTGATTTATCACATTCATTTGGGAGATCTAAAATCCTTAGGTTATCTCTATTAATCTTGTTTTCAAGAGCAATATGTTTTGCTTGAGTAGAGAGCGCATTTTCTTTTAATGTTATTGCTTTTTTCTTTTTTTTTTCTTCTAGGTTATCCTTCACTTCTGTGTAGTTGCTTTCCTTGTCAGCCTTCTCTTTTGTTTCTTTGATGAGACTTGCCATTGAAGATACAAATTTTTTAAAATTTTTTATTCTGCCAATTATTTCTGATGTGCAAGCCATAAATTCTGTGCTCATAATTTCATTTTTCTTTTAAACCACTCAGGAACAGTGTGTTGTTCTTCCATGTTCTCCTCAAATTTCATAGAGTCCTTTGACTTATCAAGTGCTGAGTCATTTCCTTTGTTTTGCAGTATTTTTTCGTGGCTGTCTGGACTCATTTACTATATTTGGAGATCACATTTCTTTCTTCTGTTAATATTTTCCCTGTTTATTTATTTGCTTATTCTGGATGTCTTTGTATTTTCTTTCTCTTGAGATCTTTAGTAATTTTGGTCTCATTTTTCCTTATTTTCCCCTATTGCTCACTTTCTGATTCCCTCCCCTCTGATAGTGGTTTTCCCAAAGGTTGGATCTCAAAGTGTCTCAGTATCCTAGGCAACTCATACTTTACCATCCAAGATGTCTACCCTAAGTGACTTTTTGGGGGACAAAACTTAGATAATATGTTCTTTCCCTCATGCTTGGTAGAGTACTATATACCCCTGCATAGTTTCCTTCTCACACGTCCTTCAGTTCCTCAGTTTCCTGGCCTGGAGTACTACCATGCTAGTGTAATTGAAGTCAGAATTGATTTCTGTCATTTTGACTCTGACTCTTGGCCATTCCAGGAGGAGGGGGCAAGGCTTTTTTCAAACCCAGACATGTATCTTTCCCCCTTTCTTTCTATTCCTCCACTCATCTGCAGAGATTTTTTGTGCTGCAGCATACTGCCTGGGCCTAACTGTCATGGCCTCAGTAAATTTCTCCAGTTTGGAACTTGGATCTTCAGAGTACTAGAAAGAGGAGGACGAGGAAGACAAAGTTGCATTTTGTTGCAAGCCTGAGATTAGGCTGGTGCTCCCTTGCTACTGGCCATGAAGCGGATAGGAGGGAAGGAATGCTGAGTGAGGTCAAGGTAGGTGTTGGTATATTGTTGTTTTTGTTGTTGGCCTTTTTTCAGGGTCCTGTTGTCAGAGATCATGGAGATAGTTGAAGTTGTTTTATCTTTGGCACATAATTGTTGTTTTGGAGAGGTTTGGAGAGGTCATTTACCAGAGAGCATCCGGAAGTCAGCTAGTAACTTCTTGAATTGCCATAATTTCTTCCTTCAAAAGGCAGAACAAGACAAATTCTATCATAGATCTGATCCTCACTCATAGCGAGGACTAGCTCGTGGGGGTGAAAATGATAGCAACCTTGGGAGAAAGTGTCCATTCCCTCCTAGAGTTTATGATGGAGGAGAGAAAGTCAGGTTTAGTCTGGCATGCATCTTAGATTCTGAAAAAGCAAATTTCAAATGGTTCAAAGGAAGGATCAGTAGGATTCTATGGACTTGTATTCTACAGGGGAACTCAATCCAGTTTGGGTGGGATCTGATCAGGAATGAAATTCTGGAGACACAAAGGTAATCAATTCAAATAAGGAGGAAAAAGTAGGATTTATCTGAAGTGGAAGCACAGGTAACTCATCAATGACTCAGATTTTAAGATAGGTACAGAAGATGAAATAAGTCTAGGTAACAGATGATGACTATAAGAGCATGGCACAGTTCTATAGAAGGAGTTCATAATTCATTCATTAAAATTCATAATGAGTTGAGGCTAGTGATGTAAGCTAAGGGCAACAAAAAGATCTTTTCTGAAAAAAATATATTGGGAGAAAAGGGAAGATCCAAGGAAGAACAGGAATTCTTTTTGGGATAGATGGGATGATGATAACTGACAACAGAGAAAAGATAGAACTTCTCATTTCTTACTGAATTCATTTTTCTCTGCCAAGGAAGAAGGTTTTTGCATTGGAAATGACAGAACAGAAGGGTTTAACAGGGAACAGATATACAAGATAAGTAAGGGGATAAGAAATGGCTCCTTACCACTCTTAATAAATTCAAATTGCCTGACTCATATGAACTACATCCACAGTTACTAAAAGGATGGATGTTACTTTTACTTTCAGTAAAAGATAGATGTCATGATTACTATCAGTAACATTTGAAAAATTGTGGGAAAAAAGGGAGAGGTATTAAAGATTAGGGAAAGGCATATATCCCAATTTTCAAAAGGGAGAAGAAAATGTAGTCTGCAAACTATAAACTGGTGAGTTTGACTTTGATTCTTGGGAAAATCTAAAAGATCAGACAATAACACAATTAAATGGATTCAATGATCTCGATAGGCTAGAGCTTTAGGTTAAATCTAATATGAGAAAACTCAATAGAGATAAATGTAAAATCCTGTATTTTGATATAAAAAAAATCAACCTCAATTATATACAATGATGAGCCATGATTAGATAGCATTTGTTCTCAAAATGAATTGGGAATTTTAGTGAGCTTCAAACTCAAATGAGTCAGCAGTGTGACATAACAGCCAAAAATCTCATATCGTCTTGGGCTGCATTAAGAGAGGTCTAATCCAGGAAGAAAGGGTATTCTTACTGTACTCTGCCCCCATCAGACCTTTTATGGAATATTATATTTAGGTCTGAAGACCATGGTTTAAGAAGAACATCGATAAGATGGAGAGTGTCCAGAGGAAGCAGACAGATAAGTAAAAAGTCTTGAGCCCAAGGCAAGAGAATCAGTTGAAAGAGCTGGCTATGCTTAATTTGGAAGAAAAAACCAGACTCATAGGGACAGATAGCTGTCTTCAAGTATTTGAAGGGCTTATATGTGGATGATAGATTAGATTTGATCTGTTTGACCCCAAAGGATAGAATCAGGAGTTCCAGGTAGAAATTACAATGGATTCAATTTAGACTTGATGTCAGGAAAAATTAAATTGAACAATTAGAGCTGTCTATAAGTGGAATAGACTGCCTTGAGAAGGGTTATGTATACCTCCCTAGAAGTTTTCAAAGCAAAGACTGGATTATCACTTGTGTATATTATAACAGGGATTCCTTTCAAGTATGGACTGGAAAAAACAGCAACTTAGGTCTATCCAGTTCTCAGATTCTGTGATTCTTTCCAAAGAATTGATAGTAACATTATAACATGGTTTTTTTTTTTTCACTTCTAAATCTACATCCCCACATATGGTAGTCCTGTGATGGTGTATGGTGCTAAGCAATACCTCTCAGGTACTTAGGAATAGACATCAACCCCCTAGTCCTTGGTGTGTGCCTTTCATCAGGTTCAAAAGCAATTGTGTGATATATTCTGATATTACCTCAAATTATCACAAATATAGATACATTAATTAATGACCTCTGAGTCCCTACCTCAGTTTATAATAACTAGAGAAATCTCTTTTGCCTTAAGTTTTCTTTCCTCACTTAGGCTCAAATCCCAGTCTCATGGGCTTAGGGAAACATCAATTTTACTGCCTATATGATTTATTAATAGCATCAAATAAAGCTAAAACATAAATTAATATTTCAACAATGTATTGGCTGTGAGAAAGGTCAGATCCAGAATTACATCAAACCATCTGATGTAATCACTGACTCCTCTAAAACACTGGAACCACAGTTCAACAATTCAGTTCTTTCAGGGTACTTCTTCAAGTTTTTCAGGACATTTTGGTAAAATATTTTCTCCACAGAATAAGAGTTAAACTCACTTCTCTCAGAATATCTCACCAGATTCTCTCAAATATGACAGTTCCTTTTTGCTTTCTCCTACAGACTCTTCATTCATAACAATTAACTCTTGGAATATCTTCAGGAAAGAATTTATGTTAATCTCTTTTCATTGCTTCATTTATTTTCATCCCTCCAATGATGATAATAAATTGCCATTCCCCACAAATCTCATTCATTTTCCTTTAAAGGTAGAATGACAATATCCAAGGTCTCCATTAATGGGATTTGTAATCTAGAGTTACATGTGCAACCAGCATCGGTGCCTGGAACATAGCTTACGTTTGGTAGAAGCTTGTTGATTAAATAATATAATGCTATTGAGACTGATTATGGGAAATGTAAAGAGATTTGGAAAAATCTTTATGAAATTATATAAAGTTAAGAAAAAAGAGAACCAAAAGAAGAAATTTGCATAGTATTACCATAAAAAAGTAAAGTGAATAAGAATCAATGGGCAAAGAAACCTAATAAAGAATTTAGGCAAGACATTGGACTATTCTAATCCTGAGTTTCCTCATCTATAAAATTAAGAGGTTGGACTAGATGATATCTATGGTTTCTTCTAACTTTAAATCTTTGGTCCTATGACTTGGAGAGATTAAAAATTGTTCAGATATTTTACATGTTAAAATGTATTAATTTAAATGGAAATTGCCATTAAGCAAGTTTAGTTTGGTGGCATTAATTTAAAATAAAAAAAAAACCTCTGGTTTTATTGACCCTCTGGTAAGAAAGTATTGTTTTTGTTTTAAAATTATTTTTATTTTTTAAAATAATATTTTATTTTTACTCAGTTACATGTGAAGACAATTTTAACATTCATTTTAAACAAATTTTGAGTTCCAAATTTTTTCTTTCCTTCCTTCACCTCCCTCCTCCCTGAGACAGTACACAATTTGATATAGGTTATACACGTTCAGGTATGTAACACATATTACCATGTTAGTCACGTTTTGAAAGAAGACATAGACCCAAATGAAAAAATACAGAAAGTGAAAAATAGTATGCTTTGATCTCCATTCAGATTCCATCAATTCTTTCTCTGGGGATGGGTATCATTTTTCATCATGAATCCTTTGGAATTGTCTTGGATCATTGTGTTGTTGAGAATAGCTAAATCACTCAAAATTGATCATCATACAGTATTATTGTTCCTGTGTATGATGTTCTCCTGGTTCTGCTCACTCCACTTTGCATCAGTTCATGCCAATCTTTCCAGGTTTTTCTGAAAGCATCCTGCTCATCATTTCTTATAGCACAGTAATATTCCATCACAATCATATACCACAACTTGTTCAGCTATTGTCCAATTGATGGACATCCCCTCAATTTCCAATTCTTTGCCACCTCAAACAGAGCTGCTATAAATATTTTTGAACAATAGGTCCTTTCCCCCTTCCACCCTTTGTCTAATCTCTTTGGAATATAGTCCTAGTAGTGGTATTGCTGGATGAAAGGTTATGCACAGTTTGATTGTCCTTTGGATATAGTCCAAATTGCTCTGCAGAATTGTTGGATCCATTCACAAATCCACCAAAGTGCATTAGTGCCACAATTTTCCCACATCTTCTCCAACATTTATTATTTTCCTTTTCTGTCATATTAGCCAATCTGATAGATTTGAGATTGTACCTCATATTTTAATTTGCATTTCTCTAATCAATAGTGATTTAGGGAATTTTTTCATGATTATAGATAGCTTCGATTTCTTCATCTGAAAACTCCCTGTTCATATCTTTTGATCATTTATTGATTGGGGAATGATTTGTATTCTTATAAAGTTGAATCAATTCTGTATATAATTGAGAAATGAGGCCTTTGTCAGAGATATTTACTGTAAAGTTGTTTCCTTGCTTTCTGCTTTCCGTCTAATCTTAGTTTCATAGGTTTTGTTAGTGCAAAACCTTTTTAATTTGGTGTTATCAAAATTATCCAGTTTACAGATAGTAATGCTCCTTATTTCTTGTTTGGTTATAAATTCTTCCCCCCTCCATAGATCTGACAGATTAACTATTCCTTGCTCTCTTAATTTGCTTATGGTATCACCCTTTATGAGTAAATCATGTACCCATTTTGATTTTATCTTGGTATACAGTGTAAGATGTTGGTCTATACCTAGTTTATGAATTTCTGTTTTTTAGTTTTCCTGGCAGTTTTTGTCAAATAGTGAGTTCTTGTTCCAAAAACTGGGGTCTTTGTTTTTGTCAAACACTAGGTTATTATGGTCATTTTACTACTGAGTATTGTGTGCCCAATCTATTCCACTGATCCACCACTCCATTTTTTAACCAGTACCAGATAGTTCTGATGATTACTGCTTTATAATTCAGTTTGAGATCTGGTATAGCTAGGCCACCTTCCTTCACATTTGTTTTCATTAATTCCCTTGATTGTCTTGACCTTTTGTTCTTCCAGATGAATTTTGTTATGATTTTTTCTATCTCTATAAAATAATTTTTGGTAGCTTGATTGGCATGGCACTGAAGAATTAAATTAATTTGGTTAGAATTGTCATTTTTATTATATTGACTTAGCCTGCCCATGAGCAATTAATATTTTTCCAGTTGTTTAGATCTGACTTTATCAGTGTGAAAAGTGTTTTGTAACTGTATTCATATAGTTTCTGGGTTTGTCTTGGCAGGTAAACTCCCAAGTATTTTATAATGTCTACAAGGATTTTCTCTTTCTATCTCTGGCTGCTGGACTTTGTAGGCAGTATGTAGAAATGCTGATGATTTATGTGGATTTATTTTATATCCTACAACTTTACTAAAGTTGTTAATTATTTCAATTAGTTTTTAATTGATTTTCTAGGATGGTATCATTAGCAAAGAGTGATAGCTTTTTTTCTCATTGCCTGTTCTAATTCCTTTAACTTCTTTTTCTTGACTTACTGCTATAGCTAACGTTTCTAGTACAATATTGAATAATAGTGGTGATAATGGGATTAATTTTAAAAGTAAAACATTGACTTTTTAAAAATCTACATATCTCACTCTAATCTTTCTCCTGAACCCCAGTCATACATGCCTGTTTCTGGAAATTCTACCTGGTTGTCCCCCAGGCATCTCAGACTTAGTGTAACCAACTCAAAATTCGTTTCCCCCCCCAAACCTATCTCTCTTCAAACTTCTCCATTTTGGTACAACTATCCTTCTAATTATGCAGATTGGTAACCTGAGGGTCATTTTTGACTCTTTTCTTTCCCTTACTTATCATATCCAATCATTAACTAAATTTCATTGCTGCTGTCTGCAATACTTCTTTCACATCTTTCCACATCTGTGCTTCTTTACCCTATTTCAGGCCTTTGTCACCTCTTGAAGCCTAGAATGTAGCAATAGTATCCTAATTGGTCTCCCTGATTCCAGTTTTTCTTCTCCTTTCCAATTCATCTTATACATAGTTGCCAAATCAATAGTTAAAAAACATAAATCTGACCAAATCACTCCATCCTATTAAAAAATCTTTAAGAGCCCTCTATTGCTTCTAGGATAATGTACAAACTCTTCAGACTGGAATAGAAGGCCCGCCATAATCTGGCTTTCACTTGCCTTTCTAGATTTACTTTGTATTACTCTTACTCACACTTTTTCCATTCCAATCTTCGTAGCTTGCCAGTCTTTCTCCATATACAACATTCTTTTTCCTATCTCTGTGCCTTTGCATTAGGGGATCAAAAAGTAAGAATCAAATACATGCACACACATACAAATCCACATATATACATATGCATATATTCACACATATATGTGTGTATGTGCATACAGACACACACAGTCAAATTTTTGTAAAGCTGCTATGTATAGCTGAGACGTCTCAGCAATGCGTGGCAGCTTTATAACAAATGGACCATGTACCAGGGCAAAAGTTCTTAAAGTGTTTTCTAAGGAGGTTCTGGAGGTTCCTAAGATCCTTTCAGGGATCTGTGAAGTCAAAAGTATTTTAATAATAATATTAAGAGGTCATTTGCCTACTAAAATACTCTCTATTTTCCAACTTCATATCTGAGGCAGGATTTTCTTCATATGCTTTAAAAATAATTTTTGAGAGCACAAAGGAATCTCGAGGCAAAAAAGATTTAGGGTCATTGAGCTAGGTCACGAAAATCTTATAAACAAATTCAGAAAATTAGAGATATTAAACATCTTTTACTGATCAGGAAATAAAAAATATAATCAATAAGGGGCTTTTGAAGAAAAGGTTAAAATTTAATTGGAGACTAAATAAATTTTCCTAAAGAATTGGTGAGTCAGAAAACAAATTATAGAAACAGAAGATAAAATATAAAATCATCAAAGAAAACTATAGCAGTAAAACAACATACTCAAAGTGGTCCTTAGGGGAAATTTTGTATCTCTAAACACTTTTATCAATGTAAAAAAAAGTAAGAATAGATCAATGATTAAGGATGTAATTAAAAATATTAAAACCAAAAAAACAACTAATTGAAAAATCCTAATTAAACTCCAAAATAGAAATTTTAGAATTCAAAGAAGAGAGTAACAAAATTGAAAGCAATTCCCCTTCCCCCCCCAACTGAATTGACAAATCAACAAGTATTGTTTAGGGAAAAGAAAACCACTAG
>CM053587.1:211063739-211086185 GCA_028646515.1 Pseudochirops corinnae
TAGAACAAAATAAAAAAGTTGAAAATATAGGGGAAAATGTAGCATATCTGATGTTACAAACAACCAACTTTGAAAACAGGTTAAGGAAAGCTAATTTAAGAATCAATGAATTCCTTGACAGCTATGATTAAAGAATGCTTGGACACTATATTTCAAAATATAACAAATGAAAACTATACAAATAGATTTCTATTAGAAACAGAAGGTGAAGTGAAGATAGCAATAATCCAATGAACACCTCCTGAAAGAAACCCTAAGAGGAAAACCCTCAGAAATGTCATAGCTTCTACTCAGAGTTTCCACATAAGTGAGACATATTGAAGAATCCAAAAATAAGCAGTTCAAGTACCAAGAAACCACAGTCAGCATCATATAAACCCTGACAGCATCTTAGGTAATTAAGAGATTATGGAGTACCATATTCCAAAAGACAAAAGGGATGTTTATAATCAAGAATGATTTACTTCACAAAGCTGAGAAAAATCCTACAGGAAGAAAAATGTATCTTTAATGGAATACAGGACATTCAAACATTTCTGATGAAAAGATTAGAGCTGAGTACAAACTTTGAAATACAAACACAAGGATACAAAGAAACCTAGAAAGGTAGATTTACTTGAGCAATTAGAAGAGGGGTGAATGGTGATGTGGTCCTAACATTTTAATGGAGGTGTGGAGAAGAAACAGAGGTCCCCTTCAGAAACTTAGTATCTTCAAAGTGTATCAAGGGAGTTAAAGAAGAAAAAATGGGTCTGGGAATGGTTATATTGATTCTGTACTGAGTGCTTGAAGAGGGGAAAGAGAAGGACAATAAAAGGAGAAATACATTAGCATAAAAATGAGGAAGAAGGGGAAGGAACTTATTATTTTTCATAAGAAAATGGAGGAAGGGTGGGCAAGAGAGCATCCAATGAATTTCACTCTTATCCAAAACATATAAGAAACAATTCTGTATTTTAAGCCAGAGGATCTGGGCTCTGATTCTGCCTCTTAACTGCCTGTACAATAGCAGAATAGTAATTTGTCACAGGATAATTTTTTATTTGAATTCCATCAAAATAGATGAGAAAAATGAACTCAACAACAACAATCATAGTGATATTTTATATACGGCTTCAAGATTTGTAGAAATAGAGAGGAAAATTAGGAGGAGCTATTCTTAACCAGGAATTTCCCATGATGCAAGACAGGAGACTTTGGTTAGAAGATTATAGGTATTTTTAGAATAAGTATTTTTGAGCAGTATTTTTTTTTTGTTTTTTAGAAACTTGATGCACTGACTATAGTGTTAGGTGTCATCCAACAGTCATTCACAGTAACACACTTGCCCCATGCTCAAGATCCTTCCTCCCCCTCAGGCACCATCTTTCCAAGACAGTCTAAGAAATGCTCATTTCAGATGAGTGTTATCAGACCAAACCTGTTAACGAGTCTCACATCTATGCTGGTATATATATGCTATGTATTATGGAAAACGGTATTAAGACCTAGATTCTAGCATACTATCTTCCCAGGATCAGGGCTCAGGGCACAATCAGGGTAGCAATAACCTTCGTACTTTAATTCCTCTTCCATATACACTTACTAAATTAGTTTTCCTGTAGAATTATTGAATTACCTCTCCTGAACCCACTTTTTCAAAGGTCCTTTTATACTAATATTTAATCCCTTTTATTTCAAACTGAACTCTCATGCCACTCATGCCTCAAACACCAACTCAGCCTCCCTGGTCACACATGTTAACTTCCAATTTATGTTCCTTTAGTCACTATGCCCAGGCTTGCTTCTAATGGTCAACTCTGACCCAGAGAATATTTCCTCATTCCCTTAAATCAGGAGTACCTGAATACTCCTGCATCCTCCTGGGGCACATTTTTTCTTTCTTTTCCAGCACTATCAATAGTGAGCTTTAAGAATATAACAAGAAGTCCATTTGTAGGTAGCCTGAATCATTATTAGCGTGGGGGCAATGGGAACTTTGACCCAGAGCACCAAAATTTAGGGAGTATTGATAGTACTTATAATCTTTCAATAAGTAGGAACAACTGATTTGATGCTTGGTGTTGACTCTTTGAACATCATGCTTTCCCCAGGTTAAGCTCATGATTAGAAATATCATCATGCTTCAGCTTTGGTACTCAACACCTCCTCAGTACCCTCAGTTTCTCTTCCTTCTGATTGGAGGGCTGAAGTGCAAAGCATAAAACTTCTCTCAAAGTCTCTTTTTATACAGGACTTGGAGTTTCCAGCCATATCTTCATTTCCCATCAGCTGCACTGCATAGTTTCATCTCCAGAACATCATGGCACCTTCTGTCTTCAACCTACCAGGCTGAAGGATGCCCAATGGAGTTTCCCTATTCCTCTGTTGATTTTCCTTTTTCCTCTAATATAGACTTTAAAAACACCTTCTTGTTGTGCTTGGCATTCATCACCATCCTCAGCTCCTACTCAACTTTAGCATTTCTGATATTATTCTTACAGGATTATAGCAGAATTTTGTGTTTCTTCTCTCTTACCTGAATTGGTTTCCATCTTCTAAATATGCCTTTAAATATCTTCATTGCCCTGTGTATCCGCATCAGTCACTTCAGAAAACTCTCTCTTTTCTTCCTTGAGTACCCTTTGGACTTAAGTTTCCAGATTTTTATTCGTGGGTGCTTTTTTCATTTTCTTGACCAATATATTGTGGTCTACTTCAACAACATTCTAATTTTTTTTCTCATGTAAACATATGGGGAAAATTTGAGAATTTCTCACTTTATTGTTTTTGTGCATTTTAAGTTATCAGCATGAGAAATGCATCTTTTATCAGAGCTAAGTAACCTTCTTGGAATTTATGATAGATTTAGAAGGATGACAAATAGACCCAGCCTCTATATTTCATGATGAAGAATGAAGGATGTCCAATGTTTCTTAGCGACAATGAATTTTTTCTTTTACAAATAATTCATTGTAGGGAATTGAAGGCTTAAGGCACTCCTGGACACAGTTGTTGAAGTAATACAAATGTATTGAGTAATAGGATCTTTTCTGGCTTTGAAGGGAACTTTCTGGCTGTGCTGTGTGTGTGTGTGTGTGTGTGTGTGTGTGTGTGTGTGTGTGAGTGGTGTTTATGTACATAAAGATACCTCAGGGGTGGATTTTGGGACAACCTCAACTCAAAATTTATCAGAAAAAAGAAGACTGGGTCAAAGCCAAAGGCTCTATACCTCCCAGCAGTGTATTAGACCAGGAGCTGCTTGCTATCATGGCGGTCTGTGGGAATACCCCTAAGGAGAGAGCTAAGTACCCAGTTACAATCTTAATAGACTCCAAAAATTTGGTTTATGCTGAGGAGGCCTGGACCTTATCTGAATACCTGGTGGGCATTATTATTTTCTCAGCTGTTTCTCTTTTTTCTCTGAAAGATTCATATACCTGAAACAATGGGGAGAAAACTCTACTCTATGCACTATCATAGTGCTTGGTAGCTCATAAAGAAAAGTCTCAGATAGAGCGCTTTTGGTTGCTTCAGGGGGATGTGTAGCACTGATCTGGAAGTGGGAATAGCTCTGGCTTTGATTTTTCTGGGAGTGGATGGATCTACCATACTACCCTTGAGAAAAGGTCACATATGCTCCTTGTGACACCTTTTAAGTCAGTCAACAATCAACAAACATTTATTAGGCATTCATATGTGCCAAGCACTGTGCTAAGTGCTGGCTTATGAAGAAAGGCAAAACCAGTTTGTACTTTCAAGGACATCACAATCTAATAGGAGAGATGAAATGTAAACAGCTAAGTACAAATAAGACAAACATAGGACAAATTGGAGATAATCAGTGGAAGGAAGGTACCACAGGATTCTTGTAGAAGGTGGGATTATTGGGCCACATTCAGCGGAGGTGAGCACCTCTGGCAGCCTGATAGACACAGGCTGTTCAGCAGTATGTCTGAGGCTACAACTGGTGCCAGATCAGAAAGAGACTCTGGTGGAATTGAAATATCCTCTTGCAGCTATTGGAAGTATCTCTTGACTATGGTATTGGTTGGGAATTGATTTTATAAATCTATGATCCTATGAACTTTAGGGGTAGAAGATCATGCAGATTTGTCACTTGATCCCATTTCCCAAGGATGCATAGGTAGAACAGTATTTTCTAAAGGAGATCATTCACTTGCTTATAGATCATCTTGTATAGAGACCCAAAGTTTATAACCAAGTTCTAAAAGAGACTTTGAAAGATTAGCTAGACTTTGAAAGATAAGCTAATATTTATCATAGTCAACCACCCGGGCCAATGGACAGACAAAACAGAATTTTAAACTATCTATGTTGTTACATTATACTCTTAGAGCAGTCCCTAGTCTAGTTTCTGCTGATGGTAGGAGCTGCCAAAAATAATGTGGTACACTATGCCTTTAGAAACTTACTCTTTTTGAGCAGTCTATGAAATCCATATGAATTTCCACATATATACCAGGAATTCCAAAATCTCAGCAAATGCTGGCTTTTATGAACTGCTAACAACACCTGCAAGTCACTCTGCAAACAAAAAGGTGGGCATGGGGATGGTGAAGAGAGAAGAAGGGCTGACATCCAACAGAGGTTCCATTATGGGGACTCAGACACCAAGTCTGGCTAGATCACATGCATTTCTGAGTCTACACGCCTTTCCAGACTTTGATATTCAGACATCTTTACATCACTCAGTGAATTAAGCTGGTGTCTTATGACCTAGGATTACCAAAAACCTAGAAAATTCACCTAGTCTTTTACATTTCACATGCTGGCAACTACATAGAACTGCCACTCCTGGGCCCAGTGTGGCTAGGTATTTAGCACTAAGAAAAACCCACGAAATTGGCTGAAGCCAGGCTGTGTTAACTTTCCACTAATGGCTCTGTGTTTAAAATGGTGGCTACTGTTGGTAAATAATTAGGCTAACTGAAACTGAGAAGAGTGGTTCAAACCTATTTAAATCTCCAGGACTTGGGACAGGCTTGAGCTACCTTGGAAGGTAGTGGTTCCTCCTTATTGGAGATAGTGAAGAAAAGATCAAATGACCACTATTGAATACATTCTTGAAGATGATCTGTTGGCCTAGTACATAGTAAGCATTTAATAAATATGTGTTGATTGATTAACTAGTCAACTAGTAATTACTAAACTCCAACTCTGGTCCAACATCCAATTCTGAAATTCTGTGAATCCATGAGGGTAATAGTTGCGTTGATTGGGGTTCCCAGGAAACTTCCCTGATGTGATTCTTCTCACTGTGAATGAAGGTGATTAGGAAAGTAATGTGGAAAAGATGTGATGTAATTGATCACTTGCCCTTCCTTTCTGCAACTGGACCTTCAGAACCTGTAGCTATAGAGTGACAGAGGTGAGGACAATTAATTATGGAATTGGGTCAGACTGAGGTGTGCAGTGGAGTTGGCATTGTTGTAGTTCTCTGCGGTACCTGAGTCTTTCCTTTCTGTCTGTGTGCTTTAATAGTTGGCTGACCCTTCCAGTGAGGTGGCCAAGAAAACATATGACATGTGTGTCCCCTTCAGGGTGCCTAGTGTCCCTGTGGCCAGGCTGAACTGTGCTTGCCTTTTTCTTTTTCCTCTTGCGTCTTATATGTTCTACTATGCTTGACACCTTCCCCAGTGGCTGAGTTTCAGTTTTTGGGTACAGGTGGGCCTTTCTTTTTATCTCCAGCACTTAGCACAGTGCCTGGCTTGTAGTAAGCACTTAATAAATGTTCTCTGACCGGGTGTAAGATAAGGTAACTCAGAGATGGCCACAGGCTTTTAAAAGATTAGTGTAGTCTGTAGACCAGCTTAGGCAGTTTTGTCAGGAGCTATAGGGCCTGATAGCCAAGCTGATGTTGCAAAAGAATCATCCAATTCACTTTATGGTAACATATTCCCCATTGATCTTTGGGACCAGGGTCAGTAACCTCAGACCTATTGACTCCTTTATTTTTTTTGTCTTTTTTGGAGGGAGGAAGGCAGGGCAATTGGTGTTAAGTGAGGAAAACATCCTTGACATTTTAGGAATAGTATAAACTTAGGCTTCTATAACATATTAGAATACAGTGTTTTTCATTATAGAATGTGTGGGCAGTTGCAAGATGAATGGAGCAGCACTTTTCACGTAGGAACAAAGTCTTCTCTATTGATTTCATCCCTTTAACTGGGGATGAGGGTATGAATTTAATGGCTAAGGACCAAAAAATACCCTGAGAGGAAGTCCCAGAGAAACAAGCCAGGTAAAGATTGAATTGCAGCTATGAACACTAACTAAAAAATTTCCCTGAGAGGACTTCTGGGAAACGTAGTTTATAGGATAATGATGGAGTATTAATAAGACAGAAGACAGGCCTCAGGTGGTCCACAGTAGATTAAACCAGACAAATCCAAACACAAGACAGGAAGAAGTTATGGGACAAAGTCTACCAGAGAAACAAAGAGAGAAATGTTATACTGGTGCTGGAGTACAGAAAAAGTAGCAAGTCTGGTAGATAGGAGAATAGGTACAAATTCAAAGAGAGCGGAGCTGGGAGATCATGGCAACGAGAAGGGAGCAGATACAGCTTTTGAGAGTTTCATTGTTTCCACCTTTGTGCAGGTTCCCAATAGCCGGTATATTTAGGCAGGAGGTACATTGAAGTTATTTGTTCTTTCGTTGTGAAGCTAGACAGTTTGAAGTCTACAAATATAGGATAACAGAAGTGATGGCAATCAAAGATGAAGCAAGCTGGGACTCAGGTGTGTGGCCGAGTAGGACAGAGCTCTGGTGGTCCATTCCGTCTGTGCGTGTGTGCTCTAATGGTTGGCTAATTCCATTAGTGAGGTGGCCAAGAGGACATATGGTATGTGTGTCTCTCCCTGAGTGCCTACTGTGCCCGTGGCAAGGCTGCTCTATGGAGCTGGAGTCTGGGACAAAGTGGCACTATTGGGCCAGTCCACGCTGGCTCTGGGCTTTCAGGTCTGGCAGCAGATGTATGCCTGTTAAGTTCATTTGAGAGGACTCTCTTGTTAGGGTGCCTCTCACCCCCACGTGGTCTTGGACATCAACATAAGTGAGATGAGGGAGGTGGTTGTGCTCCTTCAGTGACTGAGAACTACAACAGTAAGATTGTGGGAGATGTTTGGGTCCCATACTAGGGAACAGGATCCAGCAATCACGTTGTTGGTACTCTGCTAGGTTGGTCCACAGATGCCCAAAGTATCACTCAAGTGATACATATAACCATGCCAAATTCACATAGTCACTGGATGGGAGGAGCCATCTTTGATGAGATATTTAAATTGGGACTAAAGAGGGATCTAAAAGTCGGCTTTTTGAGCATCTGATGTCATCTGCTTGTCTGGTGAAATAATGGAGTTGAGCGCTACTGTGTTGCAAGCTGTTCACATCCATGGCTGGCTAGTCTCTAATGCACTGCCACCTGTTGGTCCTCCACAGGGTGCTGCCATCTGCTGGTGTCTCTACTGAACTAATCTCTTTGAATGCTTTGTTTCTCTTTTTCTGAATGACTCTTGTTATGTGGCTTTGCTCTCTAAGGAAAGGCTCTCAGCTCTTTTATCTATACCCTCAGAAGCATCTCAGGTTTTGGGGGCTTTTTTTGTTTGTTTCTGAAAGACTACCAGCTATAATAGTCAGCCAACAATAATCAATTGATCAATGAAACAATTAATAAGCATTTATTAAGTCCCTGATATATGCAAGACAATGCTAGATGCTGAGGATACAAGTACAAATAATGAAATACTCTCTTCTCGTAGGAAGCTTACATTCTAATGGGGGAGACAAAATACATATATAAAACACAGCATAAATAGAAAGATAAAATGTATATATACATACATTCATGTATATATTAGTATATAACTGCTATACACGTGTATGCTATATACCTGTGCATGTAGACATATCTGTGTGTGTGTGCAGTTATCCAAGATAATTCCAAAGGACTCGTGATGAAAAATGCTATCTACCTCCGGAGAAAGAGCTGATGGAATCTGAATGCAGATTGAAGTATGCTATTTTTTATTTTCTGTATTTTTTCATGACTTTTTTCCCTTTGGGTCTCTATCTTTTTTTACAACATGACTAATATGGTAATATTTTTTGCATGATTGAACACGTACAACTTATATCAAATTGCTTACTGTCTCAGGGAGGATGGAAGCAAGGGAGGGAAAGAGAAGATTTAGAACTCAAAATTTGTTAAAAATAAATGTTAAAAATTATCTTTACATGTAACTGGGGAAAATAAAATTACTAAATTTATTTTTAAATAAATTATTAAAATTTAATTATTAAATTATTTAAAAATTAGTCATTAAAAACACATACAATATAATTAGGGAGAAAGGGCACTAGTAGTTAGGGAAATCAGGAAGGCTTCGTGTTGAAGATTATACTTAAATTTTCTCTTAAAGGAAAAAAGAGACTATGAGGTAGAGGTAAGGAGGGAGTCAATTCCATACATAAGGGATGATGAGCACAAAGGCATAGAGATAGGAGGAGAGGTAATGTTGTGTGTAAGGAAGAGAAAGAAGGCTGGCTTAGTTTGACTACAGAAATGTAGGAAGGAGAGTAATAGCCAACAAGATTGGAAAAATAAATTGGAGCCAGGCTGTGGAGAACTTGCCAAAAGGAGTTTATATTTTAATGCTAGAGGCAAAAGTTAGCCAATAAACTGTTTGAGTATGGGATGATATGGTCAGATCTATGCCTAAGTAAAATTACAGTAGCCTGAAGTGGTGAGAGATTTGAGACAGAGTGAACCAAATAGGAGAAAACTGAAAAAATCTAGGCAAGAGCTGGACTAATGTTAGTGAGTAGAGAGAAGGGGTCAGAAGAGCATAATAGTAAGCACCCTAGCACACCCAGGATGGCCTGCTAGCACAGGTTCTTTTAATCTGCTTTATAAAGGAAAGACAGCTTTAAAGGAGTTAAAAATCCTACTTTAATTACAGAGAAAGAAATGAGTATAGAAAATATAAGTAGAGAAATTAGCACAAAGACCAACAGACAGGGCTCTGACTGCCTGAATCAAAGCAATATTGCTATACACTTTATATATGCCACTGGATCAAAAGAGCCTTTACATATTAGCAGTTGGGGGTCTGAACACATAGCTACTCAGAGTCTCAACCAGGAAATCAAATGGTCCTTCTCATAAGCAAACCCCCAAAGCAAAATACCAACTCAGAGTGCACGCGCGCGCGCGCGCACACACACACACACACACACACACATACACACACACTTCTCAGAGCCAGAAGGCATCACAACCCTCGTGACTCACAGCCTACAAGCAAGCCTCCCCCTAAACAAGCTCCTCCTTAGGCAAGCCCCTCCTCCAATGGGCTCCACGTGAGGCCTATTTATGGGTGGGGAAGATCTTATTATCCCATTAACATTATAATGAGAAAAAAATGCTATGGAGGTAGCAATGGCAAGAATTAATAACTAACTACATTATGGAATGAGAGATAGTGAGGAGTTTACCTTAATTCTGAAGTTACAAACTTGAGAGAGCAGAAGGATGGTGGTACTTTTGACAGAAATGGGGTAGTTTGGGAAAGGTGAGGGTTTTAGAGGACAATGGTAAGTTCAGAAGTCTTAGACATGTTGAATTTGAGATGTCTTTGGGACACCAAGTTGAAAATGTCTAATAAGGCAGTGTGAGGAAAACGCCAGGAGAGAAAGGTGAGGGCTGGATATATAGATCTGAGTCATCTGCAGTTAAACCCATAGAAGCTGATAAGGTACCAAAGGAGAGAGAGTATAGAGGGAGATGAGGACCTAGAATGGAAGCGAGGGAGTGTGATTTGGATGATGAGCCAGTAAAATGAGACTGAGGAGGAACAGTTAGATAGGAGAAGAAACAGGAAAGAATAGTGTCACAAAAACCCAGAGGAGAGGTTATTCAAGCGGAGTTGGTGGCCAAATAGAATCAAATGTAGCACAAAGTTGGGAAGGATAATGCCTGAGAAAGATCATTAGGTTTGGCAATTAAGTGTTCACTGATGACTTTGCAGAGAGCAGTTTCCATTGATTGATAGGTCAGAGACAAGACTGCAAAGAGCTAAAGAGTGAGTGAGATGTACCAAGTGTAGACAGCTTTTTCAAGGATGCACTGAGATAATCATAAAATAGTTTTCACTCAGGTCAGTTTAGTTTCTCACCTGAAGGTGAGGGGGTGACTTCCAGATGACCCCAGGTCTCTAATCCCCATAGGGAGAATCTAATTTGCTCTGGGTTAAGTTTTCCTTCTCAGATGGAAAACTTGATTTTCTTTTTCTCTTAACACTCTCTAAGTGTTGGTCCAGAGTAGAAGGGAAAGAATGAGAAGGTGAAATGCTTCAGCCCCAGCAATCCTCAGCTAGTTTGCAAGAACCAAGCCAGACATTTTTTTTTTAGAGTAAAGGGGTGACTTCCAATCTGCCTCAGGTTCTAAATTCCAGTAAGGAGAGCTTCATGTGAACTGGCAAGCTCTATGGGGAGCAGGTTTCCCCTGGGATAGGAAGCTGATTTTCTTTGTCTTTATCTTTATTGCCTTTGGATAAGGGAAAGCTATTTCCAGCACCAAAACAGACCTAGGTAAGCAGTAATCTATGATACCTTGAAAAATTTTTTTGTTTGTTGAATTTGCATACCTCTTTATTTGAGGACTATTATAATCTTCTCCTTTACTTCTGGAGCTGTAAAAAATTCTTTCCTATATGGGGCTGGGGAAGCAGGTGAAAGGACAATGCTTATGTCTCCCCAAGACCACAGAGAAATGTTCTGGATTGTTGACATGCAGAGTGTATTTAAACTACACCCCACCCGATTTGCCAAGAATGGTAAAAATTTTAAACAAAAGGAAGAATGAAATAGAGGCCTGACCTGGGAACTTGCAGATTTGGTGGTCATGTTTCTGTAAGTATCTGATGGCATTGGAGGGGAGGAAGGGGCCTCATTTATCCACTTCAGAGCAAGAATAGGCATTTTGTGATTGATTCTAGCCTCCTTACTGAAGAGCTATATGATGGGGGGTTGACCTGGAACTGAGCAGGTATACAAAATTTGCCTACCAGGGAAATTCAGCCCTCTTTCCTGCTTGGCTACATTTGAGTGAGGAAGTAGGGATTGCTAATAAGCTTCTGGGTGGCTTGGGGGTGGGGGAGATCTAGCATCAGTGGCCCATTTTCCCCTCCTCAATCCACATGAAACCATGAGCACATGTAGCTGCTGATGCTTCTGTCCCTATTTTATTTCTTCTTTCCTGCCTTAGGTGAAGAAGGATTGGACATGGAACAGATTAGGACACAATTTTGTGAGCTTTGAAAGGTTGGGGGAAAAAGATGGGCTACCAGAGATCCAGTGATGGGATTCCATGCCAGGATTTGTATGCAGCTGAGCCTCAAGAGGATTAAAACCCTATATCGACCCAGTGTAGCAGTGGAAGTCACTCATTCCCTGGCTTTGCCATATTCAGAAGCGAACATGATGGGCTCATTCTTTGTAGGACCTGTTTAAAGCCCTCTTTCCATAGGGACTGAAATGGTTTGGGCAGAGTATGTCCCTGACTATTGGGGGAAATGATATGTTCTTCTATTCTTGCTATATCTTCTCAGTAAATATTCTGTCCTAGAAGCTAATTGAAATTAATTGGTTAAATCATACTGGGTAATTGGTTCTAGTGATTGGTTAGAGGTACTAACTGTATGAAACTGGCAATTGATGCTGAAGAAATAACATTGAACAGCACGCTGGAGCTAAAAGCATTAGAGAAATCCCAATATCTCAGGACCCCTAGACTCCTGAGGGGAAGATATAGCTGGCTTTGGCTCTGGGGGAACCGACTTATTGGGGTGATGGGAGTTAAGGTAAGGACCCAAGCAGTTAATGAGCACTACATTTATGGATGGACACTTACTGACTTCTAGCTGCTTAGAAGAAGGAGCGATCTACATTCCCTGACTTCTGTGTTGTCTCATTAATGGTTGCTGAGCACCTTTAACAACCTCCTTTTCCCTCTGAGTCCTATCAGAGCTCTAAGATGCTCAAGACAATTTAGATACTTTCTGTACATTTCCTGGAGTTAAGAAAAGCCCATACTATGAAGTAGGAAGTTGCGCTGCTGAAAAGAAAAGCTAAGGTTCCTTCAATGGTTCTAGTAGCAATATTTTCCATTTATCTAATGCTTTAGGGTTTAAAAATCACTTTCCTCATGGCAGCCAAGTAAGGTAGATAGTGAAAGCATAGCACGGGGGGAGGTCAGATGAAAAACTCATCTCACACAGAGAGAACTTTAACAAACTTTATAGCTACTCACAAGGGAAGGAAGAAAATAGCTGCCAGCAGGGAAAATCTCGGTGTGCAGCCTCCATACCCACGGTAGGAAGAGTACACAGGTGTGTGTGTGTGTGTGTGTGTGTGTGTGTGTGTGTGTGTGTGTGTGTGTTCCACATTCCAGTTCAAGGTGCCAAGACCCTCAGGGCTCAATCTTCTATATCATTTAAGACAAATAGCCCATACAGTTCTAATCTGAGACTACTCTATCATCTATTATTAATAAACTGAAGGTATTTTAGAAGTTACCTAATAAAGAGGAAGAATACCAAGCAGGGAAATAGGAACTTAGGAATACAGAAGTAGGAAACTTAACCCTAGCAGTACCATTCAAGCAAAAGACAGGAGGCCTTTTGGAGGCTGGGGCCATATCAGTTAAATCATTTTTTCATCGACTCATAGAAAGTAAATATCCCATTTCTCACACAAGAAAACTGAAAGGTACGAGGTCACGTAACTAATGAGTTGCAAAGCTAAGGTTCCTGACTCTACCCTCACTTCCTTTCGTGAGGCCATGTGGCCAGGTCCTCTTACTCTTGCCCCCTGTCGAATATTCTAGAATATAGACATAAAGCTCTGAAACAAAACATTTATAATAGCCAGTTTCCAGTGTTAAAGGATAGAGTGGATTTCCAGAGGCAGTGTCTGAAGGACCAACCTCATCACTATCGTCATCCACCACCTATGTGTGTTCCCTGCTGGGTTTGGTACTTTACAGAAGACACAAAAAGGTAGAACCTGACCTCTAGGAACTATTTTATAAGTCCTGCCTGGTACATTTGGTGAGTTTACACTTAACAAAAACTTGTTTGATTACTACAAAGATCTTGCATTCATTTAATGCCATATCCTTATTTCCACATTTAATTTTGCCAGATTTTGTCCTTTTGAATTATGATCCATGCTCCTCTCACACCTCTCGTGCTCCTCCTCCCAGCCATGGTTAGTTATGAGTCATAATTATGGCCATGTTTACCTGCTGCTACAACCTGTGGGCCCCAGTGGTTATTATTCATTGTGTGGGTGTTATCTACAAACTAGGAAGCTATTGCTTAGTTTAGCTCTAAGGAGATTTTTGGTTATCTGAGGACAATGTCTTCAGGTTTCAGGGAGAACAAACTAATTTTGCCTATTTCTCTCAAAACCTGATACTCTGTCAGAAAGAAAACCAACTTGATCTGATCATTGATAGGCATGTGTTTCCTTTCTCTCAACTCTAATTCATTTGAATGAGAAGTGGTTCAGTCAACAAACACTGATAAAGTATCTTGGGCATAGATTATACTTCTAAAGGGAGAAGCAACTTGAAAATGAATGCCTGGTTCCTAGGAGATATAAAGTATATGAAGATCAAAGGTTCTCTGGAAGGGGAAGGCATCAGCAACCTGGGGGAACTAGGCAAGGCTTCAAGAAGGTTGGATTTGAGCAATTTTTGAAGGAAGTCAGAGAAACTAAGAGGAAGTATAGAAATACAGGTATAGCATTCTAAGCATGGAGAAGAGCCAGTGCAAAAGTATGGAGAGGAGAGATTGTAAGAGGAATGTCCTATTTGAGAAACTGAAAGCAGTTTAACATTAGCAAGTAGGCTAATTGAATTATAGAGTGTGTGGAGGGTAATAAATACTGGAAAAGTAGGAAAGCGCCAGATTATGAAGAGCTCTAAATAAAAGTCAAACAGAGGAGTTATTTTGGTTGACCCTGACAAATAAATCCCAGTCTTACTGATTTTTGCATTTTTCCTCAGGAGAAAGCACATTTTCCACTGATTTTATTTTTGAAATTAAATTTTACTTTTTCAAATTATCAAACATTTATATTCTTTCCCTCTCACCTCCTCCTTCCCCTACCCAATGCTTTGAGAAAGTAAAAAAGAAAAACCAAAGGATCATAATAAATATTCATAGTCTTTCAACACTGCTTCATTCTTACCTTCAACAACAAATTATTGACAAGAATAAAAATAACCATATTTAGGAAGGGTCAGTTAGAGGTTTTTAACAACTCCTTACCTATGAATAAAAGATAAACCTTGAAGTTTCCAATATACTGGATGGGGTTTTTTTTTTTTTTTTTTAAATCAGCAATGCAGCTTTAATAAGGGCTTTAAATTTTTGTTTTGTTTTTAAACTAGGCTGTGATTTTATCAGCATAGGAAGCTTCCTCTACAGTTGAAGATTGGCACCTTCTCAGCAATTTATAGTCTTAGAGAGTTCCCTGGGGCCTTGAGGGTTTAAATGACTTGCTTTTCTCACGTAGGTAGTATGCGAGACAGGGGACTTCAACCTAGGTCTTCCTCACTAAGAGGTCAGGACTCTATTTACTAGAGCATATTGCCTCTTATCACAAAAACGCAAGTATTTTGAGTTAAATATAAGTGACCCTTGCCAAATTGTAAGCTCCCTGAGGGCAAGGATCACATTAAAAATATATTTTTGTGAAGTACCTATTAGCTTATGTCACACATTAGTATTTTTTTAAAGACCACAAGGGAGAAAAGACCTCAAAAAAGAAGAAATTATATTAGGTATTATATTTAATAGGCAACACTCAAAAACTAACTGATGTCAAACTATAATATTTCCATCTGGCCTTAGTGGATGGGAGTTGTGGAAAGGAAGATTTAGGTTGAGGAAAATTTTTATTTTTATTTTTTAACAATTAGAGCTATGCCAAAAGAGATTGGCTGCCTTGGGAGGTAGTGAGCTCCCTTGGGAATATTCAAGCAATGGCTAAATTGCCACTTATTAAAGTATTAGAGGGGGAGTTTTTGTTAATGAAGAGAGAACAGTGTGGTTTGGTGCTGGCAAGAACACATTGCAAGACAGATTTTCTGTTGTTACAAGAAGTTCCTAATAAGGGCAGTAACAGGGACTGGGGCAGTGGTCTAAGGCTATAGTAAGCATAAGGTGATGGCCTTGTTTTCTTTAACTCCTTTTTGTTCTGGTCCCTAGTTTCATTTATATGCTAAAGAGGCTTTTGGGAATTGGCTAACTCTCCTCAGCCACCCTCTGATTCCTTGGCTTTCGTGAGTTTTCTGGGATAACATAAAAAAGGAGCTTTTGACCCCATGTCTATGGACTTATTATTTGGTCTTTAACAGATGTTACAAGGAATTTCCTAATACCAAGTCAGATATATGCCTGGTGGGGGTGGCGGCTAGGTGGCACAGTGACTAGAGCACCAGCCCTGGAGTCAGGAGGACTTGAGTTCAAATCTGACCTCAGACACTTAACACACTTACTAGCCATGTGACTTTGGGAAAGTCACTTAACCCCAATTGCCCTCCAAAAAAAAAAAGCAAAAAAAAAAAAAAGATAGATGCCTGGTACCAAATGTTGCAAGTTTGTATCTGGAGAAAAACAATGAGAAAGAAAAGCTTAGTTTTAGCTTTGGTGCCATTTTTCTTGCTTTTGTTTCCAGGAAAACAGAGATGATATGATGCTTTGAGGACATCAGTAATTTTGTGGTGTCGGAGGTTTGAGTTACTCTAGCCACATAAATCTTTATATCCTTCACATGTGTACTATGGCCACATGTATTACCAATGCAATATTCACAGCACCAATGGCAATTATGAATATGCCAGCATAATTCTCAATCATAAAATATAACAGACTCTCCATATAGAAGATAGAAGCAATACATTTATTCAGATACCAGAAAGCCAAATCCCAACACTAGAAAACCGAATTCATCACAGCAACAAAGAAATCTATACACAATAACACTGCAGAGAACAACACCATCCCAAAGCCTTCCCACAAACTCTCACAAGCCTAGCTGTCTCCTTGCCGGTCTCCTCTCTCCTCCCTCCATTCTACCTGCTATGACCCCAGTTTCCTGCTCTATCCATTCAGCAAACTCCTCCCATCACTGGCTCCATGTGATTACATTTGGCCTATTTAGGGGCAGGGAAGATATTCAAATTCCCATTACCATTACACCACATGATTTCCCGACACTTGTGCCTTCCGTATATGTGCTCTGTTTGTATGAGATCCTGGAAAGCACCACTTCATGCATGTTTCCTTCTACTTCTGTTCACCACTTGTAGTCTTCCTTTATATTCTCTTATCACATGTATTCTCTTTGTATGAGCCCTCTCCACTTTTCCCCATGATTGCATGGGATAAAGGAGGGCAGGAGAAGATTATTTTTGTCACTTTTTTTCCTCTCCTGTTTGATTATATGTATGTATATATATATATATATATATATATATATATACATATATATAATATTTATGTATTTCTTTCTTTAAACTATTGTGTCTTCTGATTATCTACTAAAAGTAAACACAATGGTACATGTGAACTATGATTTTTCCATGGGGGCTGAACTATGGTTTACCTCAAACCTGGGCTCTCTTTTACAAAGACTCATTGTGACAAGAGGGAGGGTGATTCAGAGAACAGAGCACCAGGTCTGGAATTGGAAAGACCTGAGTTCAAATCCACATTCAGATATGTACTAGCTTTGTAATCCTAGGCAAGTCACTTATCTGCTTTCTTCTTCAGTTTCCACAACTGTAAAATGGGGATAATAATAATACCTACCTCCAAGTGCTGCTGTGAAGATCAAATTAGATAAGATTTGTGAAGTGCTTGGCACAGTTCCTGTCACACAGAATGTGCTATAAAAATACTTCTTCCCTCCCCCTCCTCAATCATTTTTTTCTTTTTCATTATGTAAATATTGGCTTTCTCTCTCCTTTTGATAACAAGGACATTTGGAAGTCTTTCACTTTTATTGTGCCACCCATCCCAATTCTTTTTTTTATTTTTGGAGGGCAATTGAGGTTAAGTGACTTGCTCAAAGTCACGCGGCTAGGAAATGTGTCAAGTGTCTGAGGCTGCATTTGAACTCAGGTCCTCCTGACTCCAGGGCCAGTGCTCTATTCTCTGCACCAACTAGCCACCCCACACCCATCCCAATTCTTAAATGTTAGCTATTCTTATCATTATTATATTCAGGAATAATTTTGTTTAGATGGCTTCTGAAGTCCCTTCTAACTCAATTGTAATATGTTTTGCAAACCTTAAAGTATTATATAAATACTTATTATTATTGTTATTGTTAATATCTTTGCCCAGTGGATAGCGTACTGTACATGACGACTGGAAGATCTGAGTTCAAAGCTGTCCTCAGACGCTAGCTATGTGATCCTGGGCTCCTTATCTTTGATTCTTTTCCACATCTGGTTCCTGGTCCTTATCATTTATGTTAGTGCCTTACACATAGTAGGTACTTAATAAATAAGTGTTGAATTGAACTGAATTAAATTGAAGTTAAAATTTAAGATTATCAGTGAAACTTCTGTTTGATTATCACTTTGAGAGACAGCATGGTAAAATGAAAAGAATCCTGGTTTTTGAGTTGAGAGACTCGGGTTTCTCCTGTTCTAACATTTACTGCCTGTGTGACTGTTGACAAAAACATCTCTAAAATGGGAATTAAAAATACTATTTACCTCATAGTTAAGAAAGAAAAGTGTGATGCTTACGAAACTTTAAAGTGTTATATCAAGATGAATTTTTATAATAAAGCAAGTTTTGTTTAGGGCAGTCAATACTGCCTGTTCTGGTGAGCTAAACCTACAGCACAGTGGTGGTCAATAGCTTTAGTTGCATGTTATACATTCCCAACCTTCCTGCTTGTTTTTGATTACATAAGCAGGGGATTTGGATGAGGGGCAAAGGATGGACTGAGCTAGAAATGGAAATGTTTCATGATGTAACCTTTGACTATTACTGTTAAATCATTTGATCCTCTTAAAGGATTTGCATACTAGTGAAGACTGTTTTCCATCTCATCCTAATTCCCATTCCTAAATAGCTTGTAAAAATAGAACTAGAGATTCTACTCCGAAGGAGTTCATGTTTAGAGTTCTAGGTCTGGAACTTGTCTCTGGTATTTAACTTTGACCATCTAGTTAGACCATCACCTGTCTCTTAGCAGGACTGGTTCTCTAAATGACTTCTTATACACACTAATAATCAGTCATCATATTAAAAGCTCTAGAAGACCTCCAGGGCATCATAGATGCTCCACAGAAGATTTATGGTAGGACATGGAAAAGTAGAATTGCACCACTGGTCAGCGTACACACATTTTGAATAACATAGATTCACAGAAGGGCTTATAGTGGTATCCCATGTACACAGTACAAATTATAGAGGAAATAATCTTTGCCCACATAAGATTTGCATACAGAAACTATTTCTTTTTACCTTTTTACCAAATAAATTTAGATGTATGTATTTGTGTAGGGGAGGTGGGAAGGTAGGGAGAGAGATGGCAAATGGAGGGATAAGTGGATAGTAAATGGTTGGATTGTAATTAGATCAGTGTTTCCCAATCATTTTCAATTTGTTACATACTTTTTATTTTTGAGCCACACTAGGGATGGGGAAGAAGAAGCAATCAAGGGAGGAGGCACCATTTCCCTTTCTCCAATGGTAAATATATATTGCCCTTATATATTCCTTTCCATATTTCCATATTGCCAGTCATGTTACACACATACACACATCAGTTATTCTCCTTTCCACCTTGATTACATCATTTCCATCCCTCAGCTCCAAGATGGCATTGAGAAAGGGGAATGATAAAACCTAAGTCATCACAACAAATCATGTACCTCATCATAATACACCAATATGTAATGAAGATCAGTTGAGAGATAGTGGGTTAGGATATGAGAGATTTTGTGATTTCTGTAGAAGTTCATGAATACACCAAACATTTATTTTCACCAACCCCAAAGGTGACCAAGTAAGATGGGAAGAAATATTTTTTCTGGCTCTAAAAGTTTAGGATTCTACATTAGGAAGAGAAGGTCATGATAAAGTGTCAAAGGATAATTCCAGAGTCATTCTCAAGAGGCAAACCTTGAATATCTTACATGTGTTTTGTTCTAGTTTTAAAATCCTCTGACTGATGAAATATAATAAAACCACATTTTCTGCATTTTAGGAATTTGTGATAATTCAGATAGGTTCTGGGATACACTAAGGGAAAAATAGACTAATTGGTCAAAGGTATGGTATAAACTCTATAATATTTTTGAGCTCTGTCTAATCATCTGTACTTGAAAAACCATGTAGATGAAAAAATGTGTAACACCCAGATTGACATGTAGCTAAATGGGCATCCAATTAAGTTAGTTCATCTAATCTATATATGTTCTAGAAACTTCTTGTAGCTATATTTCAACAGGTGTGTTGAAGGGGCAATAAACACATCCTAGAATTGAGTTACAAATGAAATTTCGGCTGGTTACACTTGTGAAACTACACAATATTTACAATAATTCTAAGGGACTCAGTGCCTCTAAAGCCCAATTCTTTAATACTAATATTCTATTACATCAGTGATTCTCAACCTGTGGGTTGCAATCCCTTTGGGGATTGAACAACCCTTTCACAGGGGTCACAGGGGTCGCCCCAAACCATCGGAAAATACATATTTCCGTTTTCTGATGGTCTTAGGAACTGAGACACTGCTCCTCTATCCATCTCCAGGTGGGTCCACCCACATGCAGATATGGCCACATATGAGTATTAAAGGGTTGTGGCATTAGGAAGGTTGAGAACCACGGTATTACATGGTTGCCAGTCATAGAATACTATAATTCTTAAGGAACAATTGTAAGTGACCTATAGAAAAATACAAAGATATGGGCACATACAAATATATTATAACATTAATGATAATGATTTATTCTGGAGAAGTCACATAAAAGCCATTAAGGACATGTACAATTGGAAAAGGTTAGAGAGTCATATAAAGAGCATGAGAGCTAATAGAGCTGTGGGCTACCTTGGTGTTAGCTTCAATTGTAGTGGTGGGTATTTGTTTCATAACCTATCCATGTCTTCTTACTCTGAATAACTTGTCCCTGCTCTATGAGAGAGAATCTATCAAATATCTTGGGCGGTCTTCTCTAGTTTTTTTCTTTGTGAGTACAGTTTTACATTTGCACTGCCCATCTTCTATTCTTTGCTACATTATGATCCTTCTTTTATTGATGAAGAATCTGAGAACTGGAGGATTCAAGTGACTTGCCAAAGTGAATAAACAGCAAAACTGAGATTTGAATCCTAGTTTTCAGTTGTTATTTGTCCTTTATTTTCAAAGAGGAACAATGACATCACAATGTTGGGGTGTGAGTGATGTCTTGACTTGCATGTGAATTGCACATAAGTGAGACAGAGTTGTACAAAATTATCAGCCTCACTCTCTCTTCCAGAGTCATGGAAGTCCAGGAGCAAGACAAAAGTTGTTATGATTGGTGATAGCCCAGAATGCAGTGAATGATCTTGGCAACTTCAGTGTGTTACCAGCTCTAAATATTCCACAGTCTTGGACCACTAGAACAAATTGTTGTCCTTTGCCCATTCTGCTGGGGGTGATCATCATATGCTTGGGGTAGACATTTTTCTAGCTCACCAATGGGTTTGAAGCCTGTCTGTTACCCTCAACCTAGATGAGCTCATCTGCCAAGACAGTTTTACTGTGATGTGGCCACTAGGCATGTGACAGCTTCTTGGAGTCAAAGGTGAGAGTTGAATGAATCAGGTAAACACCAAAGGTGGATGAGCAGTCCTGAAAGGGCTCAGCAAGCTCTCTTAGCAGAGGTACTAGACTTCCTTGAACACCCCATACTCCCCCGGTCTTCTACATAGTCAACAAAACAATAAATCAAGACCTAGTTTATAGGATTCGCCAATTTCCAAGGTATAAATGCTCATACTGCAACCTTTTGAGGTATTGTTATTATAAAGTGGGGACAAAAATCACTCCCACTCTACTTAGTCCTGATACATTGATCAGGTGAAAATCCATTTATTCACTAGGTATAACCAAGGCCTGGCTACCTCCTTAGATATGACAGAAATTACGTTCCTTCAGTTGATGGATTTGGTCATATACCTAGACCCTAAATAAAACCATCAGAGAAGAAAGAGAAAGAATAGCATAGTGTAGATAGAGAGGGGAGAACACCTTGACCTCAACCTGCGACTCTTTTCCTGGTATCTCTTGCTAGAGGGGACCTTTGAGTGTTGAAAGACTTGGAATGCATTCTAGCATCATTCTGGGTAGAGCAGCAGCTGTGGGCAATGTCTGCATTGGAAGCTGTGAGCAGATTGGATGTGATAAGGAAAACAAATTAAAGACTCTACACAGAGCCCAACAGAGAAGCTGTATCATATATATCTAAGGGGAACAATTTGGAAACTCCAGCAAAAGGACTTCTAGGAGATATGAATCTTTCCCTTTGCCACATATGCTCTAAGCTCAGGCTCATGGTTCCCTGGACTGCGTGTGTGCTTGTGGGAGACTGGGTCACAGACTTTCGAGGGCTTATTTTGTGACTGCTGTTGTTACTATTCCATCTTAATAGATACCTTTCTCAAAGCTAACTCAGTCTGGCTGACTAATTAACATTTACTAATAATCATAGCAGGTGGGCAGTTCGGTGGTACACTGTATAGAGTGGCCTAGAGTCTGGAAGACTCATCTTTCTAAGTTCAAATCCATCCTCACACACTTACTCCCTGTGGGACCTAGGGCAGATCACTTAACCTTCTTTGTCTCAGTTTCCTCACTTGTAAAATGAGCTAGAGAAGGAAATGACAAACAACTCTAGTATCTCTGCCAAGAAAATCCCAAATGAGATCATAAAGAGTCAGACATAAATGAAAATTACTCAACAACAACAACAAAATAATCATAGCAGGAAGTTTATCTGTGGAGGCTCATGAGTGAAAAAATTTTATAAAGTCAACCCCAGGAAGTGACAAGATGGTGGAGAGGATCCAGGAAGTTGCCTGAGCTCTCTCTAGTTTCCCTCAGAAATGTTTAATTAAGTCTCTAAAATGGATTCTGGAGCAAAAGAACTGACAAAAAGAAAGAATGAAATAATTTCCATCTTAAGATGACTTAGAAGGACTTCAGGAAAGGTCTGTCTCACTTGGGTGTATCAGCAAGCACCCTAGCATACCTAGGGCGGCTACTAGCACAGGTTCTTAGATCTGCTTTTCTAAAGGAAAGCAACTCAAAATGGGTTAACAATCTTACTTTAATCAAACATATCATTTACCTAGTTCAGGG
>CM053587.1:211086685-211097568 GCA_028646515.1 Pseudochirops corinnae
AAAACAAGCCTGGCACCACAGGTTCCACGTGACCACATTCAGCCTATTAGGGAACAGAGTATACTTTCAGATATCCAAGGGTCCTCGGAGTCACATAGCCACTTTAGCAAAGGGCCTAGGGGCAGGGAAGATCTTCAGATTCCTATAACATTGGGTAAAAGGGGAACACAGCTCAGCACAGGGGGAGTCCAGGCAAGCCAGCAGGAGGTTCTTACCAACAGCACAGATCAACAACTGAGATCCCTTGGTCCTGGAATAGCAAGCTGGCAGTGAGGCCTCCAGTCCCAGTGCAGAAGGTAAATTGTGAGCCCCAGAACCATGGCACAACAGGTGCAATGAGGCCAGGCCATCCCCAGTGCAGTGGGCAAGCCACAAATAAATGAGGCCCTGGTGTGGAAAGCCAGTGACCAGGCCCCTGACCCAGCATAAGAAGCTTGGGATAGTATACCTGTGCTCCAGGAAAAGAGCTCAGCTTTAAAAGTCACAAAATAGAATGAAAAATGAGTAAGAAATATAGAAGAGCCCTGACCATAGAAAGCTACTATAGCAACAAGAAAGATCAAAACACAATCACAGAAGAAGACAATGCCAAAATGCCTACATGCAAACCCTCAAAGGGAAATATAAACTGGTCTGAAACCCAAAAAATCCTCTTGGAAGAATCAAAAAGGATCTTAAAAATTAAGTAAGAGAGGTAGAAGGAAAATTGGAAAAAGAAATGAGACTTATGCAGAAGAATTATGAAAAAAAGAATCAGCTTGGAAAAGAAAGCACAAAAAAATGATTGAAGAAAACAGTTCCTTAAAAAAGTAGAATTGATCCAATGGAAAAAAAAATCCACTGAAGAAAGGAATGCAGAATTTGCCAAATGGAAAAGGAAGTACACAAACTAACTGAAGAAAATAATTCCTTAAAAATTAAAACTGGGCAAGTAGAAGTTAATGACTATGAGACATCTCAAGAATCAGTCAAACAAAATTAAAAAAAAAAGAAAAAATAGAAGAAAATGTAAAATATCTCATTGGAAAAACAACTGACATGTAAAATAGATCCAGGAGAGATCATTTAAGAATCATTTGAGTACCTGAAGGCCATGATTAAAAAAAAAAAAAAGAGTGTGGACAACATCTTTCAAGAAATTACCAAGGAAAACTGCCCTGATATCCTAGAACCAGAGGGTAAAATAATCATTGAAAGAGTCCACTGATCACCTCCTGAAAGAAATTCTCAAAATAAAAACTCCAAGGAATATTATAACCAAATTCTAAAATTCTCAGGTCAAGCAGAAAATACTGCAAGCAGCCAGAAAGAAACAACTCAAATATCAAGGAGGCACAGTTAGGATTACACAGGATTTAGCCACTTATACTTTAATGTTTGTGGAATATGTAGAATTTGATGTTCTGGAAGGTAAAAAAGCTTGGATTACAACTAAGAATCAACTCTCCAGCAAAACTGAGCATAATCTTTCAGGGGAAAAGATGGATATTCAATGAAAGAGGGCATTTTCAAACTTACTTGATGAAGACTAGAGCTGACCGGAAAATTTGAACTCCAAATACAAAACTCAAGAGAAACATAAAAAGGTAAACAGAAAAGAAAAAAAAAAACATGTTATTCAATAAGATTTAAACTGTTTTATCTGACCTCAGACACTTAACACTAGCCATGTGACCTTGGGCAAGTCACTTAACCCCAATTGCCCTGCCTCCCCACTCAAAATAGGAAAAAAAAAAAAGATTTAAACTGTTTTCCCAACATAGGAAGATGATAGTTGTAAATCTTGAGAACTGTATCTCTATTATGGCAATTAGAAGGAATATATGGATATAAGTTGACTTTCATGTGATGGAATATATAAATGGAATAGATGAATGGAATATATGAATATTAGAAGGAATATATGGATATAAGTTGACTTTCATGTGATGTAAAAAAAATTAAGCGGTGAAAAAAGAGTTATCCTGGGAGAAGAGGAAAGTAGGGGCAGAGTAGGATAAATTATATCAAATGAAGAGATTAAAAAAAAAAACTATTATAGTAGAGAGAAAGAAGGGAGAGGGGTGAGCATTGTTTGAACCTTAGTCTTACTGGATTTGGCTCAAAGAGGGAATAACATATACACTCAGTTAGGTATAGAAATTTGTCTTACTCTATAAGGAAGCAGGCAGGGAAAGTGGCAGGGCTAATAAAAGAGAGTGCCCATTGAGGGAGGTGGTAACCAGAAGCAAAACTCTAGTGAGGAGGGATGGGGTGAAAGGAGAGAGAAAAAGTATAAACAAGGAGAAAGATAGGTTGGAGGGAAATACACAGTAATAATTAAAATGGAAGGGGATAGCAGAGTAGATTAAAAACCATATTCCAACAATATGTTGTTTACAAGAAACACATTTGAAGCAGAGAGATACACACAGAGTGAAGGTAAAAGGCTTGAGCAGAATGATAAGAAGTACCTATCTAAAACCATCAGCAAGCATTATATGTAATGGGGATAAGCTAGAAGCATTCTCAATAAGATCAAGAGTGAAACAAAGATGCTCCTTCTCACCACTATTATTCAATATTGTACTGGAAATGTTAACTTTAGCAATAAGAGAAGAAAAAGAAATTGAAAGAATAAGCATAGGCAATGAGGAAACAACTATCACTCACTGCAGATGATATTATGGTATACTTACAGAATCCTAGAGAATCAACTATAAAACTACTTGAAACAATTAACAATTTTAGCAAAGTTGCAGGATATAAAATAAATCCACACAAATCATCAGTATTTCTATATATTACCAAAATGCCCAGTAACAAAAGATAGAAAGAGAAATTCTATTTAAAATAACTGTAGATAATATAAAATATTTGTGAGTCTACCTGCCAAGGGAAACCCAGGAACTATATGAACACAATTACAAAAATACTTTTCACACAAATACAATCATATCTAAACAACTGGAAAAAAATCGATTGCTCATGGGTAGGTGGAGCTAATATAGTAGAAATGATATTCTATCTAAATTAATTTACTTATTCAGTGCCATATCAATCAAACTACCAAAAATTATTTTATAGAGCAAGAAAAAAATTATGACAAAATTCATCTGGAAGAACAAAACGTAAAAAATATCAAGGGAATTAATGAAAAAAAAAATGCAGAGGAAGATGGCTTACGTATACCAGATCCAAAATGATATTATAAAGTGGTAATCATCAAAACTATTTGGTACTGGGTAAGAAATAGAATAGAGGATCTGTAGAATAGGTTAGGTACACAAGAAACAATCGTCAATGACTATCGTAATCCACTGTTTGATAAACCCAAAGACTCCAGCTTCTGGGTTAAAAATTCACTATTTGATAAAAGCTGCTGGGAAAACTGGAAAACAGCATGGCAAAAACTAGGCATAAACCAACATCTTACACTGTATACCAAGATAAGGTTGAAAAGGGTAATGATTTAGACATGAGGGATGGATACCATAAGCAAATTAGGAAAGCAAGGAACAGTTTATCTGTCAAATCCATGGAGAAAGGAAGAATTTATGACCAAACATGAGAGAGAGAACATTATGACATACAAAATGGATAATTTTGATCACATTAAATTTAAAAGTTTTTACACAAACGAACTGATGAACCAAGATTAGTAGGAAAAGCACAAAGCTGGGAAACAATTTTTACATCCAGTGACTCTGATGAAGGTCTCCTTTCTAAAATATATAGAGTACTGGGGCGGCTACATGTTACAGTGAATAGAGCACTGGCCCTGGAGTCAGGAGGACCTCAGTTCAAATCTGGCCTCAGACACTTAACACTTACTAGCTGTGTGACTTTGGGCAAGTCACTGAACCCCAATTGCCCCCCCCCAAAAAAAAATTAAAAAAAATATAGAGAGAATTGCTGAGTCAAATTTATAAGAATACAAATTATTTCCCAATTGATAAATGATCAAAGGATATAAACAGGCAGTTTTCAGATGAAGAAATTAAAGTTATCTATGGTCATATAAAAATGCTCTAAATCACTATTGACTAGAGAAAAATGCAGATTAAAACAACTGTGAGGTACTGCCTCATACTTATCAGATTGGCTAATATGACAAAAAGGGAAAATGATAAATGCTGAAGAAGATGTGAGAAAATTGGAACACTAATGCATTGTTGGTGGAGTTGTAAAGTGATCCAAACATTCTGGAGAGCAATTTGGAACTATGCCCAAAGAGCATTCAAACTGTGCATATCCTTTGATTCAGTAATACCACTACTAGGTCTTTATCCCAAGGAGATTGTAAAAATAGAGAAAAGAACCCACATATACAAAAATGTTTATAGCAGCTCTTTTGTGGTGGCAAAGAACTGGAAATTGAGGGGATGTTCATCAACTGGGGAATGACTGAACAAGCTGTGTTATATGAATGTAATGCAATACTATTGTTCTATAAGAAATGTTGAACAGGCAGATTTCAGAAAAACCTGGAAAGACTTGATGAACTGATGGTGAGTGAAAGGAACAGAACCAGGAGAATATTGTACACAGCAATTATGTGATGATTAACTATGATGGACTTAGCTCTTTTCAGCAATCCAAGACAATTCCAAAAGACTCATGATCGAAAATGCTAACCACATTCAGAGAAAGAATTAAGGAGTTTGAATGTAGATCAAAGCTTACTATTTTCACTTTTTTGTTTTTTCTTTCTTGTGGTTTCTCCCTTTTGTTCTGATTCTTCTTTCACAACATGGCTAATGTGGGAATATGATTAACGTGATTATATAGTCATGTATAACCTATACCAGGTTGCTTGCTGTCTTGGGGGGGAAGGGAAAGAGAAAAATTTGGAACTCAAAATTTTACAAAAACAAATGTTGAAAACTATTTTTACATGTAATTGGAAAAAATAGAAATACTATTAAGATAAAAAGAAATAAAGTGAATCCCAACCATTCAGGGTGACGCCTAGGACCCTTAAGAATAATATAACCAGCTTGACTCTGTGGACTTGGCCTGCCCATGAGAAGGGAGGTAGGAATCCTGGCTCTGGAAAGTATTATATTGTAATTCTCATTTCATCAATGATGAAGCCAAGGCCTAGAGAAATCAAATGATTCATCCAAACTAAAAAGAGGCAAAGCTAAGATTTGAATCCTCATCTTCTGGGCCCAAATTTGAAGATCTTTTTTGCTATCCTGCATTGGCTCTATCAGAGCATTAGGAAGAGCTTAACTTCAAAACTAACAAACGTAGCAAAGGGACATCAAAGGAAATCAAAGGGACTGCACTCAAGTGTTTGTGAAACATATTCAAGCATCAACCATGTCTTGGAAGTGGTGGTGGGGCTTACCAAAGGCAGCATTGTATCATGGAATAACACACTGGGCTGAGAATTAAAAGCCTTGGGTGCCATTTTTACTGGGTGACCTTGGACAAATCGCCTAATCTGCCTTGGGCCTGGTTCTGCCAATCTGAAAAAGGATCATGTTGGGCTAGATCCTCCCTAAAGCTCTCTTCTATTTTAGAAATTTGATGATTCTGAAATCATGTGTGGGAACTATATTTCCTTTATGGAACTATATCCCAAGGATAGGCTGTTCAATGTTTAACAACAGGTTCTCTGAAAAGCACGACACACATTTTGAGTATATCCTGCCTTATTAACTTTTTCTCTATTGCTTTCTTAAGTCTACAAATCAACAAAGCAATAAATCAAGGTCTGATTTGTAGCACTTTCCAGTTTCCAAGGTGTAAATACTCACACTGAAAATTTCACCATCAGCTCTCATGTTCAGCTGATTCTCTCACGTTCACCATCAGCTGGTTCAAACTGGTTCCAGCACCCTCCTGACTATGACCATATTAACTTGATCTTTTCTTCTGTTCTGTTCTGTTCTGCTCTGAAAATTGCTAAAAGCACATGGAGAAATGCAGACATATCAAATATAGAAGGTCTTTATCCTTCCATGCACAGTGTTTTTATAATGTTGCATGACAAAATTGATAAGGGTAAGTGAACCTTGACCTAGCACAGAGCCATTTTCATGACCATTTTAATTGCCCTCCATTACATGAGAACTCTGGGTATGAATGACAGTTTCATTGGCCTCTGTCTTCTTCCTTATTCAGGTATCATGATCCCAGATGGCAGAATAGCCAAAGTTCACTGAAATCTATTCACTGCAACTTCATACTGTTACCAAGGGATAATATTAACTTTGAGATCAACCTGTCAGGGCCATTGTGAGGAAAAGGCTTTGTAAACCTTAAAGCACAATATAAAGTGTTGTAATAATTGTATTATTATTAATTATTATTATTTATCATTGATAGAACATAATTTTGTCCCTCCAAGCTGTTGCATTTGTAACATCTTCAACTATCGACTCTTTATTGGTTAATCTATATCCCCAATGTGCATCTTGACTGTCAACCTGTCAACCAGTTCTCTACTCCCTTAATTCCAATCATATGATGGACATTTCAATTTTGATCATAAAATCACAGAACTTCAAAGTTGAGAGATTTCAACACACATCTAGCCTAATCTGTTCTTGAAAATATGATGTCTTGATGTCACCTTGAATGCACCATGTTAGAAAAATGAATTAATCTTCCCTTCTAAGCTAATCTCTTTTTTTCTTCAGTTTCTTTGAAATAAATTACTTTAAATAAATTTCTTTAAATAAATTACTATCATTTTCTGAGTCATGCTGGCTCAACCCCCTCAAATCACTTTTCATTCCCCTCTTTGGATGGGTTGTATACATTTAGTTGTATATTATAATATGGGCATCATGCATTTTTCACATACTTTTTATAAAAATATGAATGATTAAACTGCTCCAGTAAATAATTTATAAAGATATGGTTTTCACCCACCTTTGCTCAATGAGGTGTTGTCAATTATTCCTTCACTCTGGCTCTCATATTTGTCACTTCTCTCCTGCCATCACCCTGTTCTAGTCCCTCATCACTTCACATCTGAATGACTCTTAACAGTTTCCTAAATGACCTTCTTAACTTGCCTCTTACTGGAAAAATCCATTCAATGCATACCGTCTAATCTTAAAACACTGCTGTAGTGATGTCATGATCCCACTTAAGAACCTATAACTAGGAGGGAAGAGGGGAAAAAAGGGAAAAAAGAAAGAAATTTAATAACTTGATTATAAAGTTAAAAGGAATAGCAAGTTGTATGTAATGGCTTTGAAATTTCATGTATAATCATTTTTTTTATTATACCATGCTATGGAAATACTTGTTGTATTGCACAAATTAAAATAAAATAAATAAAAAATAAGGAACCTATAACAGACTGACAAAATTTCTGAGTAGAAAGGGATCTCAACCACTATCTAGTTTATTCAGTGTCTGAAAAAGTATCTTGTCTGCAACGATCCCAACAAATGATCATCCAGCTTTTATGTGAATACTTACTCATGACAGGAAGCCTGCTACCTGCAGAAGTAGTGCATTTCACTTTGGGATAGCCTTATCTGTTGGGAAGTTCTAAATTTGTCTCTACACTTGCCTCCATTGCTCAGTATTCTGCCTCGTGGGGCCATAGAAAACAATTTTGATTCTTCTGTCACATGACAATTCTTCATTAAAAGACAGCTGTTGTGTATCCCCTGATTGTTTTTTTTTCTCCAGGCTAGATATCCCAGGTTTCCTCAACCAATCCTCATATGGCATGAATTTGAGGCCCTTCATAATCCTCGTTGCCTTTCTCTGGGTACTTCCCAGCTTGTAAACGTTCCTAGAATGTGGTACTCAGAACTGAATAGAGTATACCATATGTGGTCTGACCAGGGACTATCGCACCTCCTAGTCCTCATCATTATGCCTTTTTTTAGGGCAATTTTAGATTGTATTTGCTTCTTGACTGCCATTCAGTTCAATTCAATAAACATTGATTAAGGGCCTATTATGTGCCAGCCTCTGCTCTAAGTACTGGGGTACAAAAACAGGCAAAACATAGTCCTTATCCTGAAGAAGCTTACAATCGAATGGGGCAGATAACATACAACACATATACACAAAGTGAGCTCTATAGACGATAAACAGGAAATAATTTAAAGGAAATTAATTAATTTAATTTATAGGAATTTCTGTAATTTAGTAATTTAATTAGGGCTTAAAGGAAGCACGGAGGTCAGTAGTTGAAGATGAGGAAGGAGAGTGTGATAGCCATTCCACGCTGTTTACTCATATTGAGCTGACCATCTACCAAAACACCCAGATTTTCTCCATACTAACTACTACCTGGCCATATTGATTTGATTGTACTTAGGCAGTTGATTTTTTTGGCCCTACATGCAAGACCTGACACTTATTCCTATTAAATTTCATTTTACTAGATGCGTTCCAATATTCTAGACTGTAATTGGAGCTTGACTTTGTAATATGGTATGACAGCTAGATGGTGGAGTGGATAAAGCCCTGTACCTGAAGTCAGAAAAATTTGAGTTCAAATTTGGATTCAGAAACTTTCTCGCTGAGTGACCCTGGGAAAGTCACTTTTGTTTGCCTCAATTTCCTCAACTGTAAAATGTTCATCAGAGGGTAATAATAGTACCTATCTGCAAGGTTGCTGTAAGGGTCATGTTTGTAAAGCACTTAGCATAGTACCTAGCACATAGGTATTGTATAAATGAATTTTCTTTTTCCTCCTCCCAGTGAATTAGCTATCTTTTTAAAATTTGTATCATCAAGAGTCAATACAGATCGAAGCATACTATTTTCAGTTTCATTTTTAGTAGTTTTCCCCTTTTGTTCTGTTCCTTCTTTCACAACATGACAGATAGGGAAATATATTTTACATGATCACATGTATATAACCTATATCAAACTGCATACCAACTTAAAAAGGGAGGAAGGAGAAGAAGAAAAATCTGGAACTTGAAATCTTATAAAAATAAATGTTTAAAATTGTCTTCACCTGCAATTGGAAAAAATAAAATACTATTAAAAATAAAGTTTATGTCATCTGCAAATTTGATAAAAACGTGATCTCTAATTTTTTACTAACAGTTTTTCATAATAGCTAGCATTTATATAGCATTTTAAGATTTACAAAGTGGTTTGCATATATTAATTCATTTGATTTTCAAAATAACTCTTGTGAGGTTATCATCATCCCTATTTTACAGAAGAGGACACTGGGGTCCACAGCAATTGCCCAAGATCACACAGTTAGTAAATATCTGAGTTAGAATTGGAACTTGAGTCTTCCTGACTCCAAGTCCTTCTCTATCCACTGTACTACACCTAATAGTATAAACATACATAATGATAAATAAATAAACATACCAAATTCCTTCTTGCTTATTAGATCAGAAATTCTTTTGTCTTGCATTCAAAGTCTTCCTTATTAAGGAAGGCCACACTTACGTCTGACCTGATCTTCCATGATGCCCCAGTCTGCATTCTCTACTTCAGTTATGCTGCCGACTCATATCTGCCCCTGGACATGTAAACTGCCTAATCAGAAACACCTTTCTCCCATCCTGTTCATTTATGTAAGTCTCAGCTCAAGCCTCTCCAGCTCCCTAAAGCCTTCCCAAGGATTTCAGCCTATATTCATGGCTCCTTTTTCTAAATTTTTAATCAGAAGAGCATCAAATACATAAAAGAAAGACCTCAGTTCTTGTCTCCTCTTCTAATTCCCAAGGACTCTTTGAATGATGATGACTATGACAGTGATGGTGACTGATCTTGATGACAGCAGATGCTGATTATGCATTTTGAGGTTCACAAAACGCTTTACCTATATTATCTCATTTGATTCTTCCAACAATCTGGCAAGATACTTACACATCTATTATTATTTCTTTTTACAAATGAAAATATTGAAGATTAGAAAAGTTAAGTGACTTACTTAGGGTCACACAAATATTAATTGTCACAGGCAATATTTAAATTCTAGTCTCTCCTGACTCACAGTATTCTTTTTTTTTTTATTTTTTTTTGGAGGGGGGAAGGAAGGAATTCAGGTTAAGTGACTTGCCCAAGGTCACACGGCTAGTTTTTGTGTTAAGTGCCTGAAGCCAGATTTGAACTCAGGTCCTCCTGACTTCAGGACCAGTGCTCTATTCACTACACCACCTAGCCACCCCCAGACTCACAGTATTCTTCCAACTCTAAAGATTCCATCCCTATGATTCTATCTACAAGACCAACCTTTAATAATGTTGCTTTTGGTCTGAATCACACAATTTAGCACTTGATTAGAAGTTTGATTTGTATTGATCTTTAGTTGTTAAATGTTGCTAATGGTTTGCACAATTTGATTATAAGTTCCTTGTGAGCAAGAACTATCTTGTATTTCATTTATTCAACATGTATTTATTTAATACTTTCCAAATGCATAGCTCTGTGCTTGGTGGTGTGGAGACTACAAAGTATAGGGTATTCTAAAAATCTTTGTGCCGTTTTAAACTTTATGGTACTAAGATTTTTGAGACATTTTGTATAAGACACATTTGTAGAATTATAGAACACTAGGGCTGGAAGAGACTTTGGAGATTATCTAGTCCAACCCCTTCTCTTTTGCAGATAAGGAAACCAAGATCCAGAGAGATCAGGTAACTTGCTAATTGTCATGTAACTAGTATATAGTGGTGGAGAGTTTAATAAGGCTTTCTTTTTAAACTCCCAATTCAGCATTTTGCCTACTGCTCTCCAGTTTCCCCCCCAATAAATTCTTGCAAAGCAGTATATAATTGTAGCCTTGGCTCATGTCTATGAAGAAGATTTATATTTATATATCCTATTATATGTTATATATATTTATATATCCTATTATATCTCCTATATATCTTATTCTCATAGGATTTCTGCATTAAGAAGCTAGTTATGAAAGAACTGATGCTTATGTCTATACTTAGTCAGCA
>CM053587.1:211097668-211128455 GCA_028646515.1 Pseudochirops corinnae
GCCAAGCAAAGGCAACTTCCAAGTTTCGGATTACCAGCATAGCAAACCCCATTTATTCAGCAAACATTCACAGAACAGAGAAAGTCAAAATACAGTGTAACTTGTTCCTTTAGCAAGCAAGTTCTCAATTCAATCCAGGTACTACTCCACTCCTAGACGGTACATTCATTTAGTCAGTCAAAGTCTCTTCTCAAATGGAGATTAGTCTCCAATCTTAAACAAAGTACTTTCCTTTGGTCAATCACAGAGCACAAAGAAAACTCAAAGACTTCCCACCCCTGAATCTCAAAGGTGGCAGAAGAACACAAAAGGCCATCCCCCCATAAGTTACAAGGTTAAGATATCATCTCAGCATTGAATACCCAAGGAAAGGGCCTTCTTTCATCTTCACTCGAGGCAAGCCCTCAGCAATCTCAGTTCCTGGGGAGACAAAGCTCAACAAAGCCATAGCCAGTGTCCTCATCAAGTCACTCTCTGCCTATGAAACAGTCCCAGAACTCCTGAAAATATTAGTAAGGCCCTCTTCCAGGATTTCTGTGCAGGTACTACAAGAAAATCCTCCTTCAGGGCTTCTGAACCAACAGCCAGGTTCCAGGACCTCTACAACAGCAGCACTGTCCTTCACCATCAGGTGAATTGGGCAAAACAACATCAAAACAGACAGACAAAATACTGGCATCACAGCCATGCCTCCTCAGTTCTTGGCAGTTCTGGGTGGCAGTTCTCAAAAGTCCTGGGCAGCTCCAATGGTCTCTCAGCAGTCTTTCTCTCAGCAACTCAGGCTCCACGATACTAGATACTACTCTCCCAAAGTCCTTATGGCCTTCTCTAGGCTTGGGCCTCTCTCTCAATTCACGGCTCCTTCCAGTTCAGCCCTCTGTCTTCACATCAACAGTATTGAGGGAACACATCCATGTAAGCAGTTTGGGAGCTCTGAACACATGGCTTCTCAGAGTCTTTACCAGGAAATCAAAAGATCCTTTTCATGACCAAGCCCTCAAAACAAAATGCCAGTCTCCTAGAATATATTACAAAGACTTGGCCCCTTTTGGACTCAGAGCCAGAAGGCCCAAAACCTACTTGACTCAGCATAGCTGTGAATTATCAGGGTTCAAAGGTGATTAATCCTTCAGATGTTTACCATTTAGCCTGATCCTGGGAAACCAAACTCCAACAACAAGAAAAAAAATAATAAAAATCCCACCTTGCTTGTGCTTACAGAGTACAAAACCTACGAGCTAATTAATGAAGAGCCAAAATTATCTCACATTTGTGTTGCCTCTCTCTGATCCTTAAATATTTCCCTACACTCACCCAAAGTTTGGGGTAAGCCTCTACTCCCCACTGGCAGCTAGGTGGCACAGTGGATAGAGCATCAAGTCAGGAAGACTCATCTTCCTGAGTTCAAATGTGGTCTTGCATTCTGTGTGACCCTGGACAAGTCACTTAACCCTGTTTGCTCATCTGTAAAATGAACTGGAGAAGGAAATGGCAAACCAATCCAGTGTCTTTGCCAAGAAAACTCCAAATGGGTTCATGAAGAGTGAGACATGCCTAAAATGACTGCACAACAACAATCTACCCCCACCTCAATCAATCAATCAACCAACAGAGTCAAAATTACAATTGATTCTCATCATTTGTGGTACTTATGTTATATAAAGTCACTGTGAACAATGAATTATCCAATACTGAACCATTGTTCCTAGGGGAAATATAGGATCAGGTTCCTGCAAGCCCCTACAATATTTCCCTTAGCACTTTCTAGAGCAGGCTCATGAACATATTGGCAATCCTTACAGATAGACTCTCTTTTGCTGGATGTACGGTACATATTGTTGATTCACTAATGTTGAACTGACAGCAAATAGCGCTATAACTCATGTCTGAACAAAGCACATGTATTTTCTCTGGAAGGCATATCACCTAAGTCTTCTTGCACTTAGGAACACTAGATAGCACTTCAGCAGTATGCTTGAAGGACATTTTAAACAGTGAATCACCAACAAAAAAGCTCAAAAATGCAAAATTGTAACACTAAATAGATCTAAAAAAGGATACTTGTTTAGAGTATGAGAGCTGAAATAAGAAAGCAGTTACCTTATTCAGTCTCAGCTGGGAACATACCTTCAAGTAACTAATTTTTTAAAATCATTCTTTGCATGTCTGTAAATGCCTGCCACAAGTATTGATTTTGGGGTTACAAAAAAGTTTTAGTGAATAGGTAAATTCACCAATATAGCCTCAAACAATGATGGTCAGTTGTAGGTAGTAAGGAATTTTCCTATAATCTCATTACAATGTGATGATCATTTTGAAAAGATGATAAGACTTTTGGCCATTGGATGAAAGACAGATGATGCCATACAAGAAATATCTTTGATTGGTCTCCATAAAAAAAGAGTAGTTTGTACAGTGGTGGACTCAGGTTAGCAATGGACCAATCTAGCCATGGAGAATTCCAACGCTTAAAGCTGATGACTCTAATTGTAGAGTTTGAGCCAAGGCTTTAATGGGAATTGCTCTTGTTGAGGGGGAAGGGAGAGAAATAGCTTCTCTTTATTTCTCCCCTTCCCCTTCCCCATTTACCTTGTGTAATGTTAATAAAAGTTGAAGATCTTCCTAGCCCATTAATAGGCTTCAGGTGGAGCCCTATAAGGGAAGCTTGATAAGAGGAGACTTGTTTTGTGGGAAGGCCCACCCCTTTTGCTAATTTCTAATTAGGCACTGGGTCACAGAGGGATATGATGCCCTCTGACTCTGAGAAGTCTATATATATACTCTAAGGTTAGCATTTTGCTTTGGGGCTCACTCTTTGGAAGAATGTTGGTGTGATTTGACCAGATGAGACTCTGGGTAGCCTTAAGGAGCCCCTGGCTTTGAAAACTCAGATGGTGGTGTTTCTCTCTCTGGTAATTATGTATGTATTCCTATGGTCAGATAGTTAGAGCTGTCTGCTGATCTGTACTAATTTCTCAGATGGTTAAAAGCCCTGTCTTTTGATTTGTGTCATTTTTCTATACTCATAATTTCTGCTTATAATTTCTGTTTGTATTTTCTCTGAAGTTCAGGGTGCTGACTTCCCCCCAAACTAAGTGAATTTCATATGTACACATGTCTATATAGTATATATGTTTATATATGTTTGTTATTGTTATATATTATAATATATTCATATATATGTTTAATTAAAGTAAGATTGTTGACCCCTTTAAAGTTGCTTTCCCTTAGAAAAGGATTTGTGCTAGCAGCCATTCTGGGTATGTCAGTGTGGTTGTTGTTACACCTTGTTATTAGAAATACTGTACCAGTATAAGACAACACATCTATTTGGGAGTAGAGAGAGTCACTCTGAAGGCACAGATGGATACGGAAAGAGCCACAAAAGCAGCTTCAAGGAGCATGAATTCTCATGGTAAAAAGACATGCCAATTATTGGCTCTACAAAGGCAGTGATCCTTGGAGATCAGCAGAGATCTAAACAGAGATACCTAAAGGCAACTTCAAGAGGACTATATGAGTTATTCAGCCACATGTATCCTTTATACACATGCCTTAATAGCTTTTTACTTTAATTCTGTGTCCACTTTTCCCTACGGGCCATGTGTGAATCTGTGACGGAGCACACCACAGACTTTTGTACCAGTGTTTTATACTAATTGTTTATCCCATTCTTGCTGAGACCTAAATGAGGCTGATGAATAGTAATCAATGGGAAGTACACCGGTGGGGAATTAAGAACAACAGTATTAGAAACCCAGCCCCTTAAACTTACTCATAGATTTCTGAGATTGAGGAAGAGTCATCCTCTGTGGACCCAGGCCATAAATGTGAGCAGAAGTTGGGGAAATGACCATAGAGGGGGTGCCATACTACATCTACACTAACTGCAATGAAAACTTTTAGTGTCATGACTCTAATAATTATTCATCCAATAAGTAGTCATCAAGTTCCTGCTATGTGCAGAGACTGTACTAGTTATTTGGGGGAGATGACACAATATAGTCTCTATTTCTGTGGCATTCACTATCAGTAGTATATGAAAATGATGCTCCTAATCCACCATCAATTGGATAGTGGGTATTATTTTTTCCTTCCACTGAATCTAGGTACACTGTTGTCATATTCTCTTATGACCAGTTGCATACATTTCCAGGGCAGTTGTTTGGGGTTAGAGATTTATGGGTTTAACAGGGCTCAATAATATATATCTGGACATCCTACAGATAGGGAGCAAGTTCTATTTCTACCCCTGTTTGCAGGGCCTTCTCTTCTAATGGAGCTAAGTACAGACTTATAATAACCCGTCTTCCGTGGTTTAGAACATTTGGATGTCTACATTTAGATCAGTTTTGAAATGGCAACATAGTTATCGCCTAAACCAGACAAATAAGATGGAATATTTAAATAATTTCCTGAAATCAGAGAAAGACGACTTGAAGTATCCTAATAAATGAGGGGGAAATTGATATTATTACATTTGTACTAAAGTGTCTCTCACATATTCATATCATTCATCATATATTTATTCTTTGTTCTTCTTTCTCCTTTTCTATTACTCAAATTTGTATTGTAGAGAGACCTAACAGAAACGTATTCATGGAAGACAGTGAAGTCTGAATAAAAATTTTCCCCCTTAGGAATCTGTATTTTACTTGAAAATCACCTGAATATATAACCCAAGGAGATCAAGGACAGAAAGGCCCCCATACGTACAAAATATTAATAGCAACACTTAAGGTGGTAGCAAGAATAAATAGAAACCGTGGGCGCTCATTCCTTGGGGATATCATCATAGCATGTAAATGTAATGTATCATTGCTCTATCAGAAATGGTGAATGTGAAGAATTCAGAGAATCATGGGAAGACTTGCTTGAACTAATGCAGAATAAAGAAAGCAGTGACATGTATGATGAGTAATATAATCTAAATGGAAACAATATTGAAAGGCAGCTGAATTTGGATCACCGTCCTCTTGATGGGTGAGGTTAGGCATTGAGTATTGGATATGGTCACTCTCAGTTGATTTTGCTTAACATTTTGTTTGTTATTATGGAGCGTTCTATGGTGTAGAGGGAAATGAGTGGTGTAAAAACCAAAGGACATCAATAAAACTTTCAAACAAAAAGGAAAATTAGTCATCTGAAAGAATTTGGCAGTTGGCCCCTACTGTGGAAAGAGTTTAGAATTCAATCTTACCATTTATTGAAGGCATATTTTATATCTACAGTTGATGACACCTTATGATGTTTGAGATTGTGAAGGTACTTTACCATAATATGTCCATGAATTTTATCTCATAGAGAATTAATAATAATAATAATAATAACAACAACAACAACAACAACTTAGTAGTCGTTGGATCATTTTAGTCAAGTCCAAATCTTTGTGACCCCATTTGGAGTTTTCTTGCCATTTCCTTCTCCAGATCATCTTCTAGATGAGGAATTGAGGCAAACAGGGTTAAGTGGCTTGCCCAGGCTCACACAGCTAACCACACAGGTAATATATTCTCCTTTGTTTACATTCACAAAGTCTTCACCAAATCAGCCTAGCCATTCATCTACTTGTATGAGAGAGTTCTTGAGGATCCAATGTACATACAGAAAAAGATGGAAATTTAGTTCAAACTCCAATTTCTCCTGAGAATGTTAACTGGCTTCCTCTATAATTATGAATGTGTTTGTGCACTTTCTCTAAGGCATGGACCAATGTCCTTGTGGTGCCTAGTGTTGCAGTTACCACTGAGGCAGTCCATTCTCCTTATGTACGTTTTCTTACTTAAGAAAGAACCATTTTAGTGCTTGTTTGGCAACCTCATTTACTCATTCTTTCATGTTCAGAACCTTGAAGTTTTGTCTTTGATGCTTCCCTTTCCCTGTCCTTTCATATCCAGTTATCAAGACCTCTAGACATGTCCATTACGTTTTCTACCTATCCCTTCCTCTCTGTTCTCCTTGCCACAACTCTAGGATACAACCTTATTGCCTCTAGATTATTCAATAGTTTCCCCAAATGGTTTTCCTGTCTCCACTCTCTCATTTCTCTGCAATCCATCCTTCATACAACTGTCAGAATTATCTTTCTTGCACATAGATTTGAGTTGCAACTCCTCTCCTCAAAAATCTTCAGTGGTTGCCTACTGAATAAAGTTCAAACTAGTTTTCATGGAATTCAAGACCTTCTACAATCTGGTACCACCTAGCCATCCAAACTTTTCTTGTGTTACTCCCCATGTATTCCATGATATAGTTAAAACAAACTATTCAGTCTCCCCCCAAAAACACCTATTTGTTCCTGTCTCTTTTTCTTTACTCACACTGTTCCCTATGTCTGGAATGTTCTTCCTTGGCCTATTGAATTCCTATTCATACTTTAATTTCTTGTTGCTATTGAGTCATTTCAGTCTTGTCCAACTCTTCATGACCCTATTTTTGGGTTTTCTTGGCAAAGATGCTAAAGCGGTTTATTTCCTTCTCCATTTCCTCCTCCATCCCATTTGAGAGATGAGGAAACTGAGGCGAACAGGGTTAAGTGACTTGCCTAGGACCACACAGCCAGTAAATGTCTGAGATCAGATTTGAACTCAGGTCTTCCTGACTCCAGGCCTGGCGCTCTATCCACTGTACCACTTAGCCTCCTTATATTCATACTTTTAAAGCCCAACTTAAGTACCAGCTCTTCCAGGAAGCTTTCTGTGATTTTTTTTCCTTGTGTCACAAATGTCCTAATTAAGTATGATACAGTATATTATTTTGCACTTTTCTGATACACTTATCATAGATAATTGCATATCCCAGTTTTTTCATCCCTCTATTATGATACCTTATTTAAATTTTGTACCTTCTATCTCTTCCTTTGCCTACTATACAGTAGCATATTGATGTAATATTAAATAATGTTATGATGTTATCATATCAATATATTAATTATATAATATAATTATAATATATTAATAATATGATAAAGTAATATTAATATGATATAAACAATAGTGTTTGTTGAATCGAAAATACTGTAGACTTCTGCCTTCAATAAGCCTATGTAGCTACTAAGGTGGTGGCAGAGGGTACTTAATGGATGTTCCTAGCAACTCGTGAAATTTGCCAACATGGAAAGGAGCTCTATTTTTTCCCTTAGCATAGGATTCAAATGGAAGTGCCAACAATTGTAGAAAAGAAGTCATCATGTCAAATCTCTTGGATAGAGGACAGGATGGGAATTCAAGAGGCTTGAATTTCGGTTCTGATATTACATTCCAGGTCTTATAGTTTGTCCTTCTGTCTCAGAGTTTGTCCTTCAGTCCTGGCCTGGAAATGTACCTGCCTCACTTTAAACCTGACCTAGAATGCTGAGACTTGGTTTTGCTTTTGTGCTCCCCCAAGTTATTTGAGGGCAGAGAGAATTATTATTATTTTTTATCCTTATCTCCTTCCTTATTTCATTCTCCTCCTGGCTCCACTCCTGATTCCTTGGACTTTTTCACTTCTGGGATGACAACTTCCTCACCTCAGACATGATGCTATATCTGTGGCTTCCTCCTCTAGACAGTGAGTTTCTATCCAGCACCACTAACTTAGGAAGTGTCCCAGGCCATCCATCTAGGTCTAGGCCATGGTATACTGTATACTTTCAGTGTTCTCCAAACTGTCTCATAGACCAGAAAAAATTTAACCACCTGCCAACTTATTTCCTTATTCTTCTTTGGCTATGTATGTCTATATTTTCTTTATCACCAAGAGCTTCTAGAAAAGATCTTAATGAAAATGAACTGGTAAAAAGGAACAGGGAAATTAAAAAAATCAAGAAACTGATACTGTCAAGGGAGAAATAAAGGAACTTTAAAGGTGAAATTTGCATGCGCGTTGGATGTACAGTTAGGTTGGGTTGGACTAATTATAGGAAGATAGATAAAAAACAAATGGTTCTTAACTCCCAATGACTCCATTCTGTTCCATTTTGTAAACATGTATTAAAAATAATGTTTACCCTGGGTGCTGGGGGTAGAGATGAAATAAGACACATACTCTGTATTCATCAATTTCACAGTTTATTTCAGGTGGGAAAAGATGTGTGCACAAGTAATTATATCTGGATTTGGTCCTTAGGAAACTTCTAGCAGAGATCATTAGTCTGTCCATTCCTTTGACAGAGTACCTTATCCCAGGTCCAGCAATGTGTGGCCTGTTTTAGCTCACAGCACCAACTCTAGGTGTGATGTTTCCTGTTATTACAAAGCTTGGTTCTGCAAGCCCTACACCTTAGGCTCATTATTTCTTTTCTGTACTGACCATGCTTACAACTATAGAAGCTACCACTCTGTAGGCAGTGGTGTCTATTAATGTACTATTTAAAAAATTTTTTTTTTTTTTTGCTATTTCAAGAAGGAAAGGTAGGGCAGTTGGGGTTAAGTGACTTGCCCAAGGTCACATGTCTAGTTTTGTGTGTGTGTGTGTGTGTGTGTGTGTGTGTGTGTGTGTGTTAAGTGTCTGAGGCCGAATTCAGGTCCTCCTACTCCAGGGTAGGTGCTCTATTCACTGCGCCACCTAGCCACCCCTCTTAATGTACTTTTTGTTGTTGGTTGTGTCCAATTTCTCATGACCCCATTGGAGTTTTCTTGACAAAGATACTGAAGTGGTTTGCCATTTCCTTCTCTAGCTCATTCTACAGATGAGGAAACTGAGTTAAGTGACTTGTCCAAAGTCACACAACTAGCAAATGTCAGGCTGTATTTGGACTCATGAAGATGACTGTTCTTGATTCCATGTCAGTGCTCTATCCACAGCGCCACCTAGCTCCCTTTAATTTAGCATAGGAAGAGTTAAAAGACTTTCCCCAGGCGAAGAAAATAGGGAAAAGTAGCATGTGAATCAGTCAATTATGCTTTTACTATTTAAAACTCCCTTCTTTCTTAAAATACCATTATAAATCACTACATTGATCACCAATTTCTGGGGTCCTTTCTAGTCCTAGATCTATGGTCTTTTTTATTTTATTTTATATTTTATTTTATTTTTCTTTTATCAAACTAGAAGTAAAAGAAAAAGAAACCGCTTAGGAGAAGATGGAGACTTTTACCTTTCCTTTCACCCATTCACATAACATTAGTCATCTTACCTAAATCTTGGTTTTTCTTTGCACTAATAGGGAAACCATACTGTTTCCTCTCCTAAGAGGCTCCCAGTCGGCCCATAGGCTCTCAGGGTTTCCTGGCAAGCTGCTTCTAGCTCAGCCATGAAAAGCCTTTGTGGTGGTTTATCCTGCTGTGTGCATTCATTGCCAGTCTGTGGTGGCACAACCCCCTCACTGGGGCTCAGTTCTCACTAATGAACTGGGCCCTCTCCTGACAAAAAGCTGCCTTGCTAACCTCAGGGGACGCTTCAAGCTGCTTTTCATCCATGCCTGCTGCTGCTCCTTGACCCTTCTGATTCCAGGTTAGAAACAAAAAGGTGGAGAAACTACCCAGTTAGGGAAAAGTTTCTTAGAAACACAGTTACTCACTCACTGGACATGAGCCTCTCGTAACTGCATAACAGTGCTGTGTTTTACCGTGGCATTTTATAGACTTTGGCGTTTTATAGCCTTTGTTGTTGTTGAGTCATTTCAATCATATCTGACCCTTCCTGACCTCATTTGGGGTTTTCTTGGCAAAGCTAGTAGAGTGGTTTGCCATTTCCTTCTCCAGCTCATTTTACAGATGAAGAAACTGAGGGCTAAGTGACTTGCCTAGCTAGTGAGTGTGTGAGGTCACATTTGAACTTAGGAAGATGAGTCTTCCAGGCCTGACACTGTATCCATTGCGCCACTTAGCTGCCTTTTTACAACCTACCCCTACTTTAAATTCAGTAGTTTTTATTCTTAAAGAATCAGAGAATCATGCATTTAGAACTGAAAGGAACCTTGAAGATCATCTTGCCTAACCCCCTCTTTTCGGATGAGGCTTTTCCTCTGAACTTTCTGCCCTGCCCTTCCTCCCATCCCCAACTAACTTCTTCTGTATGAGTTCTAATTTAACTCTCTCTGTTTTTCTGTTCTCCCTGTAGCTCTTCTCTGTCCCATCTCATCCAGTGATGGGATGGGAGCTGACTCACTTTCCACAGCTATAAGCTTGGGGCCAGCTTCTTTGACCCTCTGGGTTTGGTTTGGGCAGCAGCTGACATCCTGTAAGACTTGGAGACACAAAGGTTAAAGTCTTCTGAGTTGAAAAGGGTGTTCCTAGTAGCCTATTACGTTATTTGAAGGAGGAGATTTATACCATCTCCTTCCTTTCCTCTCATCTTTCCCCGTTTTCACCTCCTCTTCTTTCCCTCTCTCCTCTCTTTCATAAAATGAGAGGTTTAGACGAGGTGGTGTCTAAGGGTCCTCCCAGCTTTAAATCTATGACCCTGCTATTATTATTGTTACTTGACATTTATCTGGCACCTTAAAGTTTGCAAAGTAAACTTTTTTTACTTGTAAATTTATAAATTTTACTTTTAGTATTTCATTTGATATTTTCCCATTTGTAGATTGACATGTGTGTTTTTGAATGACCAGATGGTTCTTGCCCAAATTCAGAGAACCAATTAGGGTCATTAAGACAACTGGAGCTATTAGCTGTGATTTGAGCTGAGCAGAGTGGCCTGATCTCTGCCTAAGTGAACATTAGGTCCATTACATCTCTCTACATAACTAATGCCATCAGGGTCTTGTATTCCAAAGTCCTCAAACTCCACCAATCAAGGGTTTATCAAGCACTTACTACGTGCCAGGCACTGTGCTCTTTTGTGTCTAATAACTGACTCCCAGGGCTCTGTTGTTGCATTAATTCTGCTTAGTACAAGCCACAGCAAACTCTTTAGCCTGATTTTCGACCTTCTTTCAAAGTGTGGGCCAATACTGGGTCAATTCTGAATCACTTTATGTAGTTCTTCAACCAAAAGAAGAGCTTCTGTTCTTTCCAAAATAAGGATGTCTACATACAATGGACAGATAACTTAAGATGGTTCATAATTGATCTAGAAAGGTATTTCAAGTTCATGCTACTGAATATATGACTGCTCAGACTGTTCTTTAGCAGACAGCTTTCTTTTTATACTTCTTGAATCTTGTCATTCAATTTCTGCTGAGCCAAATTCTTCCCAGTTTATTGTGTCCTTATCACAAGGGAAATTTCTGTGCTTTCCTTTAGAATACATCACTAGTTAGCAGTTTCATTCTGTTTTCTTGGCACTTCCTTAAGATCTTCACATCACGCTCTCTAGCACAGCCTTCATCTTCATCATCTCCATATTGGAAACTTGGACTCTACACCATGGAACTCTGGGCTTTGGTAGGTAAAATTGTTGCCTCATTCTGCTCCCAAATAGGCCTCCATGCCACTTCCTGGCTGTCCCCTCACCATGCTGCCCCATCCTCTCTCCCTTATCTAACCCTCCTTTACATGTCTTCTTCTCCCACTAGAATATAAGCTTCTTGAGGTCTTCCTCTTGCTTGTTGTTTTCATGTTGCTAGTGCTTAGTATATGGCAAATGCTTCATAAATGTGTCTTCTCTCTCTCCTTTTTCCTTTCTGTATTCCTCTCCTTTCTGTTTCTGTCTCTCCCTCTTCTTCTTTCCCTCCCTCTTCCTCCCAATGAGTAATGAGTTTTTCATGTATTATCTCCCTATAAAATATATTTGTATTTATGTATAAGATTATATTTAAGCAAAGCCCCCTGTTGACATTCACCTAAATAGAGAGAGAGGACATACAGAAGAAATACATAACACAAACCAAGCAGAAAGAAAATTTGGTCATCATTCCATCTGCTTTGTGGAAAATAATTGTGAGCCAGATGGAGGTAGTGGGACTAGAGAGACGGTGACAGGAACAGAGGAAGAGGCAGTGAAGGGGCAGAATCAGAAAGAGAGATTCCCCTCACATATTTCTATTTCTATCTTGGGCTTGTGGATACAAGTGATATAGACCCTCTTTCTGGGAATGCTTTCCTTCTTCACTTCTGCCTCCTGGCTTCCCTGACTTTCTTCAAGACTCAAATCCCACCTTTGTAAGACACCTTTCACAGTCCCCCACTGCTACTGCTTTTCCTCTGAGATTTTCTTCCATGTATTTTCATCTATACTGTATATGTTTTGTATGTACATAGTTAGTTGTATGTCACCTGTCCACTCTCTCCCTTGGGGCAATGAGGAAGCTTTTTTTTCCCCTTTGTTTGCACCCCGAGTGCTTCCCACAGTGCCTGGAACATAACAAGTGTTTATTAAATGCTTGTTGCCTTGACCTGACTCTGGTGAATCTAACCTGGAAAATTGCTAGCTATGCTTTGGTTTCACACCTGAAAGAGAAAGAAGCCTGGGAAATAGGACCTAAGGAAGTGAAATATTAATAAGAATGAGAAAAGAACAGAAATGATTATGGGTATTTAGGTAGCTTTTCAATTGTCTTTAGCATGTAGCCTTCAGGGGCAAAAGCAGCTTCAGAGGCAATGTTTTCCAAGACTTCATAAGCTTTCTAATGTATTTTGTTCATTGGTTGATTTGTTTTCATCCTAGGAAAGAGTGGCGGAACAAGTTTGTAATAAATACTTCACATGACAAGCTGCTATTTGCCCAGAGGGTCTCTTTAGGTTTCTTCTGTTGAATATCATTAAAACTGACACCCATTTGGGGGGCTCATGAGCATGCTTTGCATAAGGGGAGCTCCTTTTTAGTCATATTTCTGCAAGGGTGCTAGTCTGCTCCCCATTTTGACCCTGAATTGAGCTCTTGTGTACTAACACCTGGGAAGTACAGTTCACACCAGGCCATCAGGCTGCAGAATTGGCACCAATAATTCCCAGTGGCTGTTTCTACAAGGTAGAAAGCTTTTTACCTAAATTATTTGAACACAGTCGGCATGATGTTAGAGACTTTTAGCTGACTCTAAAGGCTTGACTGAGGCAATTAGAAGGGAATGCTATTTGCAAGAAGCTATGAAATTAGTTATAACAGTCTTAATAACCCAAGCCATTACTATAAATCTATAGTTCTCAAGCTTTTTATATTTATTTTTAAACATTTATTTTTTCACTTAGTAGTATTTTATTTTTTCCAATTACATGTAAAGATAGTTTTCAACACTCAATTTTATGAGATTTTGAGTTCCAATATTTCCCCCCTTCCTCCCTTCTGCCCTGCCCAAGATGGCAAGCAATCTGATATAGGATATACATGTACAATCATATTAAACATATTTCCACATTAATCATGTTGTGAAAGAAGAATCAGAACAAAAGGGGAAAACTATGAGAAAGAGAGAAAAAAGAAACTAGTATACTTCAATCTGCATTCAGACTCCATAGTTTTTTCTCTGAATGTGGTTAGCACTTTCCATCATGAGTCTTAGATCATTGTATGGCTGAAAAGAGTTAAGTCTATCAAAGTTGGTCATTGCACAATGTTACTGTTACTTTGTACAAAGTTCTTCTGGTTCTGCTCACTTCACTTAGCAACAGTTCACATAAGTCTTTCTAGGTTTTTTGGAAATCTGTCTGCTCATCATTTCATATAGAACAATAGTATTCCATTACCTTCACACACCACAACTTGTTCAGCCATTCCCAGTTGATGGGCATCACCTCAATTTCCAATTCCTGGCCAGCAAAAAAGAGTTGCTATAAATATTTTAGTACACGTGGGTCTTTTCCCCTTTTTTATGATCTTTTTGGGATACAGATCTAGTAGTGGTATTATTGGATCAAAGAGTATGTACAGTTTTATAGCTCTTTGGGCATGGCTCCAAATTGCTCTCCAGAATGGTTGGATCAGTTCACAACTCCACCAACAATGCATTAGTATTCCAATTTTCCCACATCTTGTCCAATATTTATCATTTTCCCTTTTTGTCATATTAACCAATCTGTTAGGTGTGAGGTGGTACCTCAGAGTTGTTTTAATTTGCATTTCTCTAATCAATAGTGAATTAGAACATTTTTTATATGACTATAGATAGCTTTAATTTCTTCATTTGAAAACTGCCTATTCATAACATTTGTCCATTTATCAATTGGGGAATGACTTGTATTCTTATCAATTTGACTCAGTTCTCTATGTATTTTAGAAATGAGACCTTTATCAGAGACACCGGCTGTAAAAATTGTTTCCCAGTTTTGTGCTTTCCTTCTAATCTTGATTGCATTGATTTTTGCTTGTGCAAATCCTTTTTAATTTGATGTAATCAAAATTATTCATTTTGCATTTCATAATGTTCTTTCTCTCATTTAGTCACAAATTTTTCCCTTCTCCATAGATCTGATGTATAAATTATTCCTTGTTCTCCTAATTTGCTTATCATCCTTTATGTCTAAGTTATGTGCCCATTTTGACCTTATGTTGGTATACAGTGTAAGATGCTGGTGTATACCTAGTTTCTGCCATATGGTTTTTCGGTTTTTCCAGCAGCTTTTGTCAAAAAGCTTGAGCCTTTGGGTTTATCAAATAGTAGATTACTATAGTCATTGACTATGTGTCTTGTGTCTAACCTATTCCATTGCTCCACCACTCTATTTCTTAGCCAGTACCAAATAGTTTTGGTGACTGCTGCTTTATAATATAATTTTAGATCTGATTTGGCTAGGCCACCTTCCCTTGCATTTCTTTTTATTAATTTCCTTGATATTCTTGACCTTTTGTTCTTCCAGGTGAATTTTATTATTTTTTTTCTAGCTCTACAAAATAACTTTTGGTGGTTTGATTGGTATGGCACTGAAGAATTAAATTAATTTAGGTAAAATTTTCATTTTTACTATATTACCTTGGCCTACCCATGAGCAACTATTTTTGCAATTATTTAGATCTGACTTTATTTGTGTGAAAGGTTTTTTGTCATTGGGTTTAATAAACCATTTAGCACTTACTCTTGTTTTTCTGCTTCTGCTTACTTTATTCTGGATCAGTTCATTTAGTCTTTCTATATTTCTCTGAGTTCTTCATATTTATAATTTCTTATGGCACAGCAATATTACACTGCAATCATGTACCACAATTTGCTTAGCCACTTTGTGTCCCTTATTACACTGTCACATTATGCCAAAACTTCCTGGGGATCACTTATTTTCAAGTCCTTTCCCCACTCCCTTGTGAACAAAAAATGGGGAGCAGAATTAGTGTCAGGGCCAGCACTGTTTTTAATGAGACAATGATCAGATGATATCTCACTTTTATTCAGTGTCATAAAAAATGAATTCATTCAAGAAGGACTTTTAATTCAAACATACACCTTTAGCCTACTAGAAATAAATCAGTTTGAGGACCCCCTTGGAGGTAGGTGGATGGGAAACCCTTATGGATAACCACTTATGTCCAAATGACACTTTGAGAATCACTGTTGTAGAAGAAATGAATAATAGAAAAATTTACTTTGTCTCTAGCAAAAGTTTTGTCATATGTGGTCAATGTCATGTTTATCACAGGTAGACTTGTCCAGTCAGATATTGATTTCACCATGACGATGAATACAAAGGTTCCTATGATCATAGAGCTAGAGTTGGCCAATTAGTACAGTCCTTTCAATTTATAAATGAGGAAATTGAGGCAGATGAAGGTAAAGTGATTAATGTAAGGTCTCACAAGTAGTAAATATCAGAAATCAGATTTGAACTCAGGTACCCGGTTACTCAGAACCAGCATTCTTTTCATTATATCACACTAGTTTTCTAAAGCATTAGAAACTATCTGCTCATTTTAAATTTAGCTGGCAGTAGGAAGAACACAAATAAAACATTTACAGATTGTGTGTATGCTTTTTGATGGTTCAAAAATAGTATGGTCCCTCGTTTTATTATTTTGAAAGACTACAATAATCAAAGTGTCTCTAAGAAGTGAGAAACTCCCAAATCCTCCTCTGAACCAACTCTAAGCTCTTTGTATATCTTTGTTTTATTTTTGTTTTTATTTCAACTTTATTTCCTAAGATTTTCTTCTCCTCCTACTTGAGCAAATCATGTCTTATAACATAGAATAACAAGAAAAGGGGGAAAATTCAATTCTGCAAAATTAACTACCATATCAACCAAGGCTGACAATATATACACTGTTCCATGCTGATAGTCCCCCACTTTTGTGAAGAAAAGAGAGAGAGAGATGTTTTCATCTCTTTTGAGAGGCTAAGCTTGATTGCTATAATTGCATAGAGTTCAATCTGGGAGGTGTATGTATGTTGTTTTTATTTATAGTGCTGTAGCCAATGAATGAATAAAAAAACATTTATTTGGCACTTACTCTTGTTTTTCTGCTTTTGCTTACTTTATTCTGGATCAATTAATATAGTCTTTCTATATTTCTCTGAGTTCTTCATATTTATAATTTCTTATGGCACAGCAATATTCCACTATAATCATGTACCACAATTTGCTTAGCCATTTTGTGTCCCTTATTACACTGTCACATTATGCTAATTTTATCTTCCCTACCAAATTATAAGCTATATGAGGGCAAAGACCATACTTTATTTTTCTCAGTATCTCTTGCAGTGCCAGATCTTTCAGTGACATTATTACATAGTACTAGTCTTGTGCTTGAAGATAGCTTCCCATTTCTTCAGTTTTAATTTCTCATTAACTGGTTAACTTTCTGTTTCCTATCCTTCCCAGTCCAAAGATTATTCTTCTTAGAGAAAATGAAATTAAAATAAGAGTCGATAATGTAATTATCTTAAATGATGTTTTTGAAAAGTATACTTACAAACCTATCATCTCTCTGTATATAGACAGATAATAGAATGCTGAATACTGAAAAAAAATCTAAAGAGAAAATGTATATTGAGATATTGACTATTTTTTGAGGCATACTCAATGAGAGCTGGAATTGAGGTGGAAGAGGGCAGACAGTCCACCTTTCCTGAATACATCATCACCTTTATAATTCTCTCAGTCAAAGAGAAAAAGGGGGTGAATTTGAACAGTAATTTCCATTGGGTGAGTCACTTTCATTAGATAGTGCACAGGGGTCATAAATATGACTTTCCAAGCCCTCTCACAGCAAACATTGAGGGCAGTTATTGACTTGACTTTGCACACAATGATAGTCAAAATCTGTGAGAACACATAAATTATAGATTAAAGTCCAGTACTGTGTAATATTTAAACTGGTCAATGGGAAGGGATCCTTGCTATTTCTCCAATAAGTTGTGGAAGTTCAGGGGCCCCTATGCATCCAATTGGGTTGATTCTGCTTGTTTCAGGTTTTAAGCCCTTTTATGGAGCTTTGTGAAATCTCCAGCACATCAACATATTCATGTGGGGGCCTAACCCAGGTGTTCTATCAACAACTGTCATTGCTATACCAATGAGTATAGGGATTAACAACAATAAAACCCTTCTCCCTTCCAAGTCCTTAGTTTTAAGTTTGTCTTGGAAAATATACTCATCAAGCTCTTCAGTTAGTAAATTGCAAAGCATGGTGTAATTGTGAGCTATAATAATAACTATTATTTGTGTCTGTGATAATAATAGTTAGCCTTTATGTGGTACTTCAAGATTTACACAGTGATTTGTTGTTGATCAGTAATTTGAGTCATGTCTGATTCTTCCTGACCCCATTTGGAGTGGTTTGCCACTTCCTTCTCCAGCTCATTTTACAATTGAGGAACTCAGGAACAGGGTGAAGTGACTTGCCCAGGGTCACACACACCTAGTCTGAGGTCAGATTAGAAGTCAGGAAGATGAGTCTGCCTTTTTTTTAAAAATTTTAAAATTTGCTTTTAATTGATATCTTTTCTCAAGCATAGGTGGGCCAGGGAAATTCAGCTAGGTTAGTGCCAGTGCATTTTATAACCTCCTTGAAGGCAGAAATATTTTGTTTTTGTCTTTATGTCCTTGGTAGATATTCAATAAATATTTGTTGAATCAAATTGGTTGAAACTACTCTATTAGGAGCCTAGCATTTTCTTTGCTCTAAAAGCCTTCCCTAGAGTAGAATAGAATAATAGTCAGAAGCCGAGCAAAGTAGACGCACCTGGAGGTCCAGTGAGAAGGATGCATTAGTTTCCACCAGAAGAAAGGATTATTGAGGAGCACAGATCAGAACAATCTATTGTATGCCATCAATTGCTAAAAACATGGACTATTAGACCATCTGGGAATTTTGTGTGTGTGTGTCAAGGAATAATGACTTTGAATGAAGTAAAATAAAATTGTTGTTGTTATTGTCATTCTGATTATTACTGTTACTTAGTCACACACCCAGACATGAAGAGGATATTAATGTAATGTAATGAAAACATTTTCTTGGCTTGACAACTACAGTCAATTTTTTCTTGTTAGAATATTCCAATAGAATTTCTTTAAAGAAAAATTTGATATTTATTGTAGTTTTCAATATTTTCAAAATTTCAACATTTTTAATAAAAAAGATGAGGTATATGAAATGAAGAAGATCAAGTCCATTAATTCTGGCTAACTGGGGCTAAGTCCAACCTGGATTGGTGAAAAGCCTCACTTATAGGATGTTATGACTTGAGGTGGGTCTCTGGGATAAATTGCAGAAGGAGCCTGTAGGGTCCCCTGAAGTCAGGAGGTGGAAGTAGTACCCTGACTCAAGGTAGCTAGTTGAACCTGTTGCTTATTGTTATGATGTGAGGTGCCAGTGATAACAGGAGAATATAATATTAAAAGGACAGCGAGGTGGTACAGTGGATAGAGCACGGGGCCTACAGTCAGGAAGACCTGAGTTTAAATTCAGCCTCAAACACTTCCTGGCTGTGTGACCCTGGGCAAATCACTTAACCCTCTTTGCTTCAGTTTCTTCATCTATAAATGAGCCGAAGAAGGAAATGGCAAACCATTCTAGTATCTTTGCCAAGAAAACCCCAAATGATGTCTTGAAGAGTTGGAAATGACTGAAATGACTGAACAACAAAATAGTATTAAAAAGCATAGATCTCTTGATAGGGAAGTTAATAGTAGTGAGAAGAAAGGCTAATGATAGGTCTGTAGCCTGGGCCCTCCTCAAACATAGGTACCCCAAATTTGTTAAAGTATACCTTAGGTTAGAATCTTTTCAAAATTATAGCTCATGAGCCCCCACTAATATTTCTCTTTTATGAGACTGAACCACATTACACATGGATTTAAAGCAAAAGACATTTAACAGAATAGTAAGATATATAATAAGTGTACTTCCCTATCCCCTCCCCCAACAAGGGCATAACTTTCCCAAAGATTGCCATGACACATAATGGAGTGGGAACACATTCAGAAATAAATGTAACCAGGACAAGTTATCCTCCATTCTCTGCCTCTGAAACTGCCACTAACTGCTGATATTATCTCTGAGCTATTTTCTTAGCCAAGATGTGAACTGCAAGCTTACTGTGTCTCTTCTACAGCATTTTCTCTCTTGTGAAACTATCTGCTGGTTCTCTAATGAGCTATTATTGTCAGCTGTGGACTCTCTGCTGAACTGCAGCCATCTGTTCTCCACCGTGGTTTTCCACTCAACTATATCTGCTATGTGGCCTCTTCCCCAAAGGAAGTGGTCTCAATCCTTTTAGTTCATCTCTAGCTCATAACTTTAGGGTTATTTTAGCTCTTTTGTGAGTCAGATACACAGACAACAAAACCCCTACCTTTGCTTCTTCAGAGACCACTCTCCTTGTCCATTTTGTTATTTGGATTGGGGTGAGAAGATTCCTTTCAACTCTTATGTCCCTGGCCACTGAGCCCATAAATGTTAAAATGAAGCTTTGCTTAGCAAGAGAGAAGGAGCAGTGGGCAAATGACACCTTCTGTGCTGCATTCCTACCAGCACCATTTGTTGCTTTTCCTACAGGTGATAGAATTTAGAATTGAATGGTAGCTTAGGGATAATTTACTTCGATTATGTCATTTTATTAATGAGTAATTGAAACAATAAACCAGTAGAGTAGATGAGAGAAGGAATATGAGACATAAGATAAATGAATCAGGGATCTTACAAGGCACAAAAAATATTGAATTCCTACAGGATTGCAGTCCTGAAGAAAAGGCTAGAGTGGAAGACAGAGAAGAGGTGACAAATAATTAATAAACTGCTCACAGAAAGGGATTTAAATTTAATCCAACGAACATTTCTTAAGTACTCATTGCATACAAAGCACTCTATTAGACACTGAAAATGAAAATTATAAGTTAATTCTTACCCTCAAAGAACTTACACTCTATCAGAAGATATAACTTGTAGAGTGTAATTATAAGTAAGTATAATTTTAGATGGGAATGATCACTAGAAATGAAAGGGCTTGAGAAACAGTTCTCAAAAGAGGTGGTTCTTGAACTGAGTTGTAAAGGGATCTAATGAGGCTAAGAGGTGGAGGAGAGGAGGGAGTACATTCCAGTAATGGGAGGAAGTTTATGCAAGGGCATGGGGTAGATGCCAAGTTTGGGGAATAGCAAATATTCCAGTTTAGTTGAAGCAGAGTGTATAGAGGGGAGCATTCTAGAAAGATCAACTGGAAGCAGACTAAGAAGGACTTTAAATGACAAGTTGAGTTTCTATTTTATCCTAGAAGATGTGTGTGTGTGTAGAGATATATATATATATATATACACACACACACACATATGTATATATGTATTCATATATGCATATGTATGCATATATGTGTAGATATATGCATGTATCTTTTTTTAATTGGGGGAGTAACATGGTAGGATGTGCTTTAAAAGGATTATTTTAGCAGCTGTATAGGATGGATTGGAGAACAGAGGTCTTGGAAGCAGGAGACCAGTTGAGAGGTAATTTGTAATTGTCTAGTCAAGGGGAGATGAGAGCCTGAACTGGTATATTAGTCATGCCAGTGGAGAGAAGAGAACAGATGTTCATATGTTATGGAAATAAAGTCAGCAGGTCTCAGTGACTAATTAGATGGAAAAGTGAAGAAAAGAGAAGAGTTGTGGATGACTCTAAAGTTGTGAACCTGAATGCCTAGGAGAATAGTTATGCCCCATGTTATTTATCATGACACTTTTTGGGCTTTTCTTGTCAAAGACCCTGAAGTGGTTTGTCATTTCCTTCTGCAGCTAATTTTACACATTAGGAAACTGAAGCAAGTGGAAGTTGAATGACTTGCCCAGGGTCGCACAGCTAGGAGTGTCTGAGGCTAGAGTTGAACTCAGATCTTCCTGACTCCAGGTCCAGCGCTCTATCTACTGTGCCACGTGTAGAGATAGTGAATTTTGAATGACAGATAGGTTTAGGAGGCAAAATAACAAGTTCCATATTAAGAGGTCTAGTTTGATGTACCTAGAGGACATCCAGGTAGAGATATTTAGCAGAAAGATGGTAATTTAGGTCTGGGTCTTAGGTGAGAGAGGAGGGCAGAATATGGAGATGTGGATCTTAGGTACGTAAAAGTAATTGAATCCTTGGGCTATGATGAGATTACCAAGAGAAGATACAGGAAAAAAGAGAAGGGCCCAGGATAGAGTCACCAGAGAAACTCTTGCTTAGGTGATGAAATATGGATGATGATTCAGGAAAAGGGAACCAAGAAGGAACAGTTAGACAAGCAAATGAAGAGCCAAAAGAGGAGAGCATCTTGGAAACCGAAGAAAGAGAGAGACAACAAGGAGGAAGGGGTTGTGGATAATGCCAAAAGTTACAGAGTTGTCAAATAGAGTGAAGCTAATGATAATATAATAGCTAATATTTGTATAGTGTCTTCTATGAGCCAGGCACTGTGCTAAGCAAATTATTACCTCATTTGATCCTCACAACAACCCTGGAAAGTAGATACTATTAGGACCCTCATTTTACAGATGAGAAAACTGATGCAAACAGAGGCATAGTAACTTGCCCAAGTTTTTCAATCATGGCTGACCCTTTATAACTCTTTTTGGGGTTTTTGTGGCAAAGATACTGGTGTGGTTTGCTATTTCCTTCTCAAACTCATTTACAGATGAGGAAACTGAGGCAAAGAGGGTTAAGTGAGTGACTTGCCCAGGGTCTAGCTAATAAGTGTTTGAGCTTGGATTTGAACACAGGTTTTCCTGACTCTAGGTCAGGTGCTCTATCCCCTGTGGCACCTAGACTAATGGCATTGGATTTAGTTAAGAAATTGTTGGCAGTCTTGGAAAGAACTGTTTCAGTCAAGTGGTGGAAGAAGAAGCTGGAACGCCAGTGATTGAGAAGTGAGTGAAATGTGGAGAGGAAATGGAAGCCATGAATAGAGACTTTTGTGGTTTTTTCCCCTACCATAGGAGTTTGGTTGTGAAAGGAAGTAAAGATATAAAGTGATAGCTTGCAGGAGGGCAAGGTCAAGTAAAGGTTTAATTTTTTTTTTCAAATGAGGAGACCTTGGCATGTTAGTAGATAGCAGGAAAAGAAATGGTAGATTAGAAGAGATGGAAGAGGAAGAGAGAGAAATGGGATGATGGCAGGGCAGGGACTGTTTTTGACTTTCTTTGTATCTCCAGCACTTAGCATCATGTCTAGAACATAGCAAATCTCTGAGAAATGCTGGATGACTGAATGACTTACTCCCAGAAGAAATAGGATGGGGTGAGATCAAGGATCTAAATAGGGTGATTTGTTTTGGCAAGATAAAGGACGACCTCGTTGTTAGACATTGGAGGAAAAGAGGAGAAAATAGAAGATGATATAAAAGATTTATTTAGGAATGAAATAAAGAAGAAGAGGAATCTCACAATGGATGACCTCATTTTTTTTTCAGTAAAATGTGACTAGATTATTTGCAGAGAGAAATATTGAAAGGGGCTATATAGGGGGACAAGAGGGGGGAAGATTTGGATCAGTTATTGTGAAGAGTGCAATATTCAATCAGGGAAGAAGAAAAGGAATTCTACATATCAATGATGGACCAATTAATATTAGAGAATAGACATGAGAGTATACTAGGCACCTGGGAGCATCAAATTCCTTCCTGGGAACAATAGCATGTTTTGGAAAGTCATATCCTTCTAGAATTCTGAACCCTTAACTAGTTATGACATCACCTAGAAAATTTTATGTGAGGCTATGAATGAGAAACATGAAGACTGAAGGAGAAAGGAGGAGGATGTAGGAAGTCCTCTTAGGAGCTATTCCATATTCCCATGCTGCTTTAGGACAATGGAATAGTACTCCTTAGATTAGTCTGAACGTATCCTGTGATACTTTGTGGGATCAGCAGGGCTTCTACATCGGGGAGAGCGAGAGATTCTTGTTGGAGCAGATAGGTGCCAAAGTTGAAATAAACAACTGAAAGGACAAAAAAGTTAAGACACATTAATAGCCAACATTTATATGGTGCTTACAATGTGCCAGGCATTGTACTAAGCAATTTACAATTATTATCTCATTTGATCCTCACAACAATCCTGAGAGGTAGGTGCTATTATCATTTCCATTTTACAGATGAGAAAACTAAGGCAAATAGAGGTTAAGTGACTTGCTCAGGGTCACACAGCTAGTAAGTGTCTAAGGTTGGATTTGAACTTAGGTCTTCCCAACTCCAGGCCCAGCACTCTCTCCATTACAACACCTCACTGCTCACATATTGGCAATAAAGAGAGAGAGAGAACTATAATTCCTCAATCTGTATCATTGGACTAGTTAGCTCCATGCTCCATTTCTCTGCAGAGATAGGCAGATGTTAGCTTGACCCTGCTGTAATCAGTGCAATGAGGTAGCTAAAACAGATTGGAAGTAGGAGAAGGAGGCAAGAAGAAAAGGCAGAGGCTTGGGGAATTCAGTTTTTATTGACCAGAGGATAAAGAAAGGGAATTTCAAGAGGAAACACTTGTTAGGAAATTAATTTTATTATTTTAATTATTAATTGTGAGATTATATAATATATAATAATTGTGAGATTATATAATATAATGTATAATTGTGAGATTATAATTATTATTAATTAAATTTAAAGTGACCAACACAGTTAAATTTCCTTCTGCTTTGGCAACAAAGTCGCTTATGTATTTCTGTCCTCCTGTGATGTGGAATCCATGGAGTGGAAAGAGATAAGAAGAGATCAGACTCATAACCGTCAGGGGTGGGCATTGAAAGCAAACCAGGCGACTTGCTTGGGACACAGGTTTGGGGAGTATCATTGCTGATCATTTCTGTAGCTTTGCAATGCTTATTATTTTAAGTATTTGTTACTTCAAATTTTTGTTCTTTACTATTACTATGAAATTAGAAGGTTTGTTGACATGACTGGATGTGAAAAGAAGTAGGGAATTTCTATTAATTTATTTATTTTTAGTTTACAACATTCACTTCCACAAGATTTTGAGTTCCAAATTTTCTCCCCATCTCTCACCTCCTCCAACCCCAAGATGGTGTGCATTCTGATTACCCCTTCCTCCAATCTGCCCTCCCTTCTATCACCTCCCTCCCTTCTCCTATTCCATTCCACTTCTATTTTCCTATAGGGCAAGATAGATTTCATACCTCATTGCCTATATATCTTATTTCAGAAAAAGGGAATTTCTAGTGTGATAGAAGCACAAGCAAATAAGACTAGAGCATGGAGGGCACAAAAAGAGGTAGGTCCCCCCAAAAGGGATTATACACTATAACCTGTTACAGTAGTGGGGAAGGAAAGGGCCATGAAAGAAAGGAATCATCCTTCATCCTGCTGGAGTTTGTAGACATTGAATTCCCCTCCAGTCAATGCCAGGTTTTGGGCATTGATGACACAGCACTGCTGCAAACACTGAAGCTTTCCCCTCATGCTTGATAATGCCAGACATTAGACTTGATTTGCTCAGCTCCTGCTAGCCCTTTGAGACAGGAGCTTGCTTTGATTGACTGTTCTGTACTGGGAGCAATGACTGCAGAATCCTGATTACTCACAGTTCCAGGGGTGAGAGACAATGGTGGCTCAGACATAGAGATGTAACACCCTTTGTGGTCATTGGATAGGGAAATGGTTAACCATTGTTTCCAGTTCTATTACATTGGAAGCAGTAGTTCAGGGCAATGGGTAAGGACTGAGCTAGACTCATAATCTTCCTCTCTTTAGGGGTTGGGATGTGATTTGATTTGAGAAAAAGATGGTAAGATCCTAGACTATTCCATGTGTTTTGCTGATATTTACTCTGAATTTCTAATTTGACTAAACTATCCTTTATGTACTTCTATGATTTATGGTCATTTAATCAATATTTGCCAGTTTAGAGAGTGATCTAACACAAAAGCATCAAATTCATGGTCTGTAAAACTTAAGTCTACTAGAACCAGATCAAAAGAAAATTAGGAAATTTTTAACAAAATAAATAAAAATACAATGCAACACAGATAATGTCCATTTGAGATTTTCTTAGTCAATTTGCAGCCAGGGAGGGATCTCCTATTTGAGTCTGACACCACTGAAACGGACCCAATAAATTAAAGAAAAAAAATAAATATGATGTCAATTTGCTTAAGTAGTCTAGCGAGATTCAGGAGCTTTGGGGAGGTAATTAATGATAGGCAACACTTATAATTTATATAATTCTTACTTTGCTAAGTGTTTTAGAATTATGATCTCATTTTATTCTCACAATAACCCTAGAAGACAGGTGCTATTAATGTTTGTAATGGTAATGGTAATTTGAAGATCTTCCTTGCCCCTTGTATTTGCAATCAAACAGGTACTTAGCACCTTGTTCCGAGTTCATGATCTTGTCAAGTATTAAGACCCAGAACTTGTGAATCCCATAGTGGGATGGACTTGCTGATGTAACAGGAAGGGGCTGGAACAGGGAGAAGCTAATATCTTATATAAAGAAAAGCCCAAGCTAGAGAGCCAGAATTTCTGGGAGCAACCAGTGTGGGGGGTGAGAAGCTGAGAACTGAGAACTGAACTGAGAAATGAGAAGAGAGAAGATTTTGACAATAGGACTTGTGGTGTCAGAACTTCTTCTGAGAGCTATTGAGAACTTCTGAGGGTCAGCCAGAGCTGCCACCTGGAGCTGCCAGCCGGAGCTGCCAAGAACTTCTGAGAGCCAGCCAGAACTGCTGGGAATGAGAACTAAGAAATGAGAAGAAAGGAGAACTGGGAGGAAGTATCACTGTGGTACTGGTATTTTGTCTGTCTGTTTTGATGTTACTTTGTCTTAGACCTTGTTGTTGGGTCTATGTTGATTTCTTAGAAAGTGAATTGATGAGGATGCTGGCAATATGGATGAATGTTATTGTGGCTTTGTTAAGCTTTGTCTTCTCAGGAACAGAAACTGTAAAGGACTTGAGGTGGACCCGACACTGTGAGTTTCAATATGGAACAGGAACTACACAAGAAGCTGGACAAAGAACTGAGAGCTGTCTGCCTTTGAACCCAGGTGGCAGTTGGATAGATTTGGGCAGGAGCTGGGACCATGGAGGAGGAACCATAGAAGCTGAGAGCCTGCCTTGAGTCAAGATGGAAAGACCTCTCCTTGGGTATTTAATGCGAACTGAGAAGATCATGATTTACTGTTGCCTAGGGGTGCAGAACTCTGACCTTACATTTAGATGATTGAGTTAAGGACTTCTCCAATTAAGAAGAAAGAAGACTTTTTGATTGAAAGGATTAAGACAATGTGACCTAGGCGTGGAGAACCTTGACCTTTGTACTTTGTGTCAATTAAGGAGGCTTACCTCCTTAAGGATGATTGAATTAAGGACTTACTAAATGATTGAGTTCTTACTAAATGAATGTTATCTTTTGCTTAAAACTATGTGACCATTTTGGTGAAAACTATATGACCACTTTAGTGATAAGTTAACTTATAACATTGTGAAAGCCGTACTTTGATTTCTGTGAATATTTTGCCTTAATTTGTTATTGAATAAATAGAGAATTCACTATACTGTATATTCAGAACCTTGAAGCTGTTCATAGTAGTAGTCCTCTGGAAAGCTGCTCGTGCTTGGCTTTATAATGTTAAGGATATTAGAATTTTGACTCAGTATACAAAAAAAGCTTTTCTAACAACTAGAGCTGTCCAAAAGTAGGAATGGATTGCTTCTGGAGGTAGTGGATTACTCTTTCCTTCAAATTTTCAGTAAAAATCATATAACCACTTGTTGGAGATATAGGAGAGAAGATTTTTATAGTTCCAGGTTAGATCAGATGACCTCTAAAGTCTGAATTCTGAGATTCTGATATTCTTTGAGTACATAGGACAACCATCACTGAATACTCATAAAATATCTTGGACGTGAGCAATGTGGTAAAGAGGGAAGGGCATTGGATTTGGCAGGTAATACCTAAGTTTGACTCCCTCCTTGAATACTAATGAATTGTGTGACCATGGGTTAAGAGTGCTTTACCTCTATAAACGTCAAATCCTCTGTAAGTAAAATAGGCATTATAATAATAACTGTAGTATCTACCTTACAGAGTTGTTGTGAGGTCCAAGTGAGATAAGGCAAGTCAAACATTGAAAGATTCATAAATGTCAGCTATTATTAAGCAGAAGTCTTGCTTGGTCTATTTCAATGATAGTCAGCTACACATAGTAGGTGTTTAATAAATGGTTATGGAGTAGATGTGGTGGTTTGTATCTGTACTCTGCGGCTGGCAGTTCTCTTGAAATGGGGAGCTTTTAACTATAGTGGGCTATTATTTTTTATTATTATTATTAGATTATTAATTAAATTGTTTATTATTATTATTAGATTTATTAAAATCTAGCATTGATATGGTAGAGGTGAAGAGAAGTCCCATGTTTTCTAAGGAGGGACAAACTGGGGAAGGTCCAAAATGGAGCAGATCAATGCTTCTGTGCCAATCACAGTGAGATCGGCCCCTGTACTTTCCTGTCTGGGTGAGATAGAGAGACTCAATCTTAAAATAAAACCCCAAACCCCACTTATTGAATTGAATTTGTAAACAACTGATATGCTAATATACCTAAAATACATTTTCAAGTAGGTTAACAAAAATTCAATGCTTCCTGCAATCTAATGACAATACTGCTTTACTTTTTAAAGCCTTTCTTCAGAGAAAAACTTTACTGTGGCTTTCTTAGCATTGCAAATTCCAAACTTGGTGGCACCTGAATTAATGAGGTCTAAGCTATAATTTCATCAATTTAGGCAGTCAAGCCTCGATTTTCTGCCTGTGGACTGCACACAGTAAATTATGCAGGCTCTGGAAGGCTTCTGTCTGCTGTGCACTAGGGCCATGGGCAGTAAATTGGAAATAACAGGACTCCAGTAATTATTAGATGGCACAGTAAAAATGCAAAGAGAAGGAAAACATTCCCTCTTTCTTTCTGACAATATCACTAGCTGGCCTAACATGGATTGACAGGTCAGCCAGCCAGTACTAGGAAATGAAGAAAACTGGGAGGACTCATAAAGATTCATTTTCCTGCCCTTTTTTCTAGCCTGATTCAACATAAGAGGGAAAGAAAACAGGGCTGGGTGTATGTTCAAGGAGATTTCTGTGGTTCTAGAAAAGAAAACTACAAACACTATTAAGGACCCAGACTGCTGTTAGGTATCACCCTTCATAAGTAATTGTGTGTGTGTACGTGTTTGCGTGTACGTGTATGTTTTGGCAAAATTGATAGCTGAGGCCTAGAAGGTCTCCAAATACCCAGTGTGATAAGGCCTTGCTGGGCAGATGCCTTTACACTTCTCAGGCCTGGCCCCTCCTTCCTCCTTTCTCTGCAGTGCCTGGCAAAGTCTCAGCTGGTCCCCCCAGCAACTCATTTGTTCATTTGGAGATACCTTGACATTGTTTACTATTTCCTTTTTCCCCTCATTGTACTTTGTTCATCAAGACTATTGTGCTTGCCTTCCCAATAATTTTATTTGACCATACAAAGCAAGAGAAAGAGACTGAATTCACTACCCTCACCCACGGCCTGTTCCTGATGATTACATTTGGAATTATCTGCTTCTTTTCTTACTTGGTCTCTCAGACTTTGCTGTGGCTTTTAGAGAAAGTCTTTGGCAGTTTATCTACCATTTTCTATAATGTGCCAAAATGCCCATCCCTGTTTGCTTTAAAAATTGAGAGTTGCCTATGTTAACAGCAAGAGCAAAAATATATCCCCAAAGGATTCTAAAGTAATTTTTCTTTTAAATAGAAGAGTTATATATAATTTAATCACCAATATATTCTGTGAGAGACTCATTCAACTTCAAATCATTCCTACTAGGATTTCTATTTAAAATGTTCTTTTCAGAAGAATTTTACCACGTCTGTGATACTAGTAATGTATTTGTCAATCAAGAACAAATGGCAGTTTGTTTAGTGGGGTTTAGTAAGAAGAATCCTGGATTTAGCAGTAGAGGACCTAGCTTCACATGCTAGCTCCTCTGCTTATCACCTGGCTGACTAACCAAGCCATTCAGTTTCTCTATGAGTTGGGCTGGATTATCTATAAGTTCCTATCTAAACTTACAGAATAGGATTTAACATGTAATTCCTCTTTTCTGATCTTTTTAAAATTTGCTTCACTTTATTTTTACTCCATATCCACTCCAAGATGTTTGTCACTTTTTCAAAGTACTGAGGATCTAGAGAAAAGAAGCGAGCCCTATAGATTAGAGATTCTTAACCTTTTGAGCAACATATATTTCTTCAGCAGTCTGGTGACTCTGGTGAGCCTATCAACCTCTTCTGAGAATAATGTTTTTAATACATACAATAAAATGTATAGAATTATAAAGGAAATTAATTATATTAAAATATAGTTGTCAAAATAGTAAAAAAAGACCAAACTCATGATAGAGTAATATGTTGTGCTTTTAAAAAATACATTAAATAACAAGATAATACATTGAAAAAATAGGATAAGCTATACAGTGGAGAGACTTCTGGGAGTGGAGTTGGGAAGATGTGAGTTCACATTCATTCTCAGACACTTACTAGCTGTGTAAACCTGGGCAAGTCACTTAACCCCTGTTTGCCTCAGTTTTCTCAACTGTAAAATGAGAATAATAATAGCACCTACTTCTCAGGATTGTTGTGAAGATCAAATGGGATAATATTTGTGAAATGGTTAGCATGGTGCCTGGCACCTAGTAAGCGCTATTTGTTATTATTAAAGGACATATCAGTAAGAAGGCTGCTGTTGCTTAGCTTGACTAAGAACATTAAGGTGGTCTTTGAAATTGTCTGTTGAAAATCCCTGTTTGCCCAAATCACTAATAATAGAGAAATACAAATCAAGACAGGTTTCATGATTTCTATGCCCTGAAAGTTACCAAAGATTATAAACTACGGGAATAGTCCATGTTGGAAGGATTGTGGGGAGATGAGTACATGAGTGAGTACACTTTTGTGGAGCTGTGAATCAGTACAACCATTTTGGAAAGCAATTTGGTATTAAAAGAATAAAGTAACTAAGTCATCCATGCCCTTTGACCTAGAGTTTCCACGACTAGGCTTATATAACAAAGAGGCTGTGGATAAAAGAAAGCCCCCTTTAAAAATAGAAATATTAAGATTTTGCTTATTTTTAATATTAAACTTTACTGGGGCGGCTAGGTGGCACAGTAAATAGAACACCAGCCCTGGAGTCAGGAGGACCTGAGTTCAAATGCAGCCTCAGACTCTTAATACCAGCTGTGTGACTTTGGGCAAGTCACTTAACCCCCAATTGCCCTCCAAAAAAAAAAAATAAAAAAATTAAACTTTAATAATAAAACAAAATTTAACATTAACTATCTTAAAACCAAAATACTTATAACAGTACTTTTTTGTGATAGCAAAGAAATGGAAACAGATACATTTTATTGTATGTATATAAAATGTATGTATATAAATTGTACCTATATAAAAAAATAAAAAGTGAATGTTGAAAAAATTACAAAGAACAAGCATGACCCCAAAGGAAAGATATGAGTAGATGCCCCCAGCCCTTTG
>CM053587.1:211128955-211177763 GCA_028646515.1 Pseudochirops corinnae
TATGAAATTCTCCGTTATTTTTATTGATATTCACAGGCACTGCTAATCCTATGAGCATATTGCTTACATTCATAATTGAAGGAAACACTAAGTTTCAGTTGAAATAAAGATGTAATTTTGTTCCCATGCACAAACTCCCTGATATCTGTGTACTCTTTGGGGGGGAGGGGGCAGAGTCTGTGGTCTCCAGTCTAGGAACCTCTGCTGTAGGGAATCAAATTTTCCCGATGATATTGTATTGGTAGTATTAAGCTCAAGAACTCTGCATGGTTTCTTCAAAAACTCACGATTACTCAAAAGAGATTGGCTTAAGAGTACACACATGAAAAAAAAAACCCAACAAATAAACATATTTTTAAAATGTCCATTGTTTTGACAATGATCAATGCTTAAATGACCAATTCATTGAGTTAGTACATTAATGACTATATCTGGGGCAGGCGCTACATAAAGGCGATTAGTAGGGCCATAAATGAAACATGAAGAGGAAATATGCTGGATTGCATTTAGAAAACTGCTTTCAAAGTTCCTAACTCAGCACAAAATCCATTTATTTTCATTACCAAAGTTCTAGTTATGCTGAGTCTTAGAACACTCTAATTTCAAAAGAATCAAGTTTGTGAAAGGGGAACAGAAAGACAAATGGTTGACACAAGTAGACTGCAACATATTTTCAGTTATGATCTATGAAAAAAAGTGTAAGTCAGAGGTGTCAAACACACAGCTGTCAGGTTGCATACAGCTCACAAAATTCCCAAATGAGGCCAGAACCAGATTAAAGTGTAATTGAGAAATATTTACCAAACTAAATAAAAAAATAATAAAACATAGAAAATATTAACACGTGGTTTTCTAAGTTAATATGTACCCACAGGGTTCCTTATTTTATGGTTTTGTGGCCTTATTTCTTTTTGATTTTGACATAACTGATGTTAGTCTTTCAGTAAGGAAATACATGACTGGAAAGGGAGGTGGGTTAGTTATTTAGTATTAGCAAAGAAGAGTATATGAGCAGCCTGAGGTACCCATGAAATTGTGGGGGGGGGATGGACCTCCAGCATATTAAGTAGGTCCCCTTTGGAATGTCCATGAGAGAATATGGACAAGAGTCTTCACCAGATGAAGTGTAGAATAGGGTGTAAGTAGCACCAAAGGAGGGAAGGTTCACATCAATGAAATCACAGATTCATTAAACTATTGAAAAAATAGTTTGAGTAACAAGGGGACATCAATTACAGCATCCAGTAAGCAGTCAGAAAGAGAGAGCTGATACTTGGTTGAGAAATTAAGTTTGGAGATCTAGGCAGAGCAATGGTCAGTATCATTATGGAAAATGGAAGCCATAATAATGTTAAATGAATGATTACGGAGAAATCATTCAATTCACAATTTCCTGTTGAATAAGTAAATGTAGGTAAATCCATTACCTCTCCATCATTTTGTGTGACTGATTTAAAATAAACCCCATTTCATGCTGAAATTCACTGGATTTGTTTGAAAAGAGCTGGTCATCCACTTTCTGCTTTGCCATTATAGATGGGGGGAAGGGGAAATGATCATTGTTCTCCCTATGTTTATTATTCAGAATTCATTATCAAAATGGTATTTATGGCAGAGTAGTTGTAATTCAAAATATTATTAAAGGTAAGCATTTCAATTTAGATATTATTTTATCATTGCTAAAAGCAGTGCCTGAATACAAAAATATTTTCAACTCCATTATGTGAATAACTCAATTTACCCTTTGGTTTTTGTGTTTAGGGCTTCATGACCTTTGATGCCTTTTGATGGCTGCCCTCTGGTGGTGACTTATTAACTAGACACATCTCTAACTAACAGAATTTTCTCTGAGAAAACACAGTAGTCAATTTGGCCTGGGCAGAATTGTTTAGAGCTATGGGGTCAGGGAAATGCATGCTATACAATTTTTTATCTCTTCTGTTATTTGAAAACAAGCCCTGTTGTGTTGTTTATGGCTCTGGGGTTTATTTTTGTCTGTGTAAATTTTATATCAAATTTTATATCACTAGCTGCTAACATTGAAGGATAATTTTCACTTAAATAGTTTCAAAAGGTGTGTGAGTGTGCATGTATGTCTATATGTACGTATGTGCATGTATGTGTGTCTGCGTTGTGTATGTGTGTGTAGGACAATTAATGAATGAGAGGAGAAATTTTAAAATGGAAGCAAAAATTGGCTTTAAAATTTCTATGCCATCACCTACCCAAGCTGCTCTATGTTTTTGATTATGAGCTAAGTACTACTTAGAATTGAGACTTCCTTAGCCAATCTTAGTCTCTAAAACAATTTCTGGTTGCAAAATTGACTACTTAGGAAAACTGAATTAAGGTTAGGGGAGACGTAATGAGAACTGGAGAGATGGAGGCTAATTACGTACATTTTAGAGCCTGCTTCATACATAAAGATTCTTCCTTAGATCCCTACTTGGATATAATATTGGTTATGGAGTATTAACTTTCTTTCCAATAGGCATCAGCACAATGCTATCAGATTAGTTGTTTCAAAAATACTCTGTCTTTTAATAGTATGATGGAGAAGGTGGGAAAAGGAAAGCGAATAAGCATTTACATGGTACTACAACCTATTCAGCCATTCTGCAACTGATACACATCCCCTCAATTTCTAATTCTTTACCTCCAGAAAAAAGCGGCTATAAAGAGCTGCTATTTTTGCACATTTAGGCCCTTTTCTTTTTTCGTTTTTTTTTTCTCTTTTGGGATACAGACCTAGTAGTGGTATTACTATGTCAAAGGCTATGCATGATTTTATAGCTCTTTGGGCATAGTTACAAATTGCTCTATAGAATGGTTTAATCAGTTCACAACTCCAACAACAGTACATTAATGTCTCATTTTCCCCACATCCCTTCCAACATTTGTAATTTACTTTTCTTTGTCTTATTATCTAACCTGATAGGTATGAGGTAATACTTCAGAATTGTTTTAACTTGCATTTCTCTTATCCCTTTCCCCTTCTGTTTTCCTATAGGGTAAAATAGATTTCTATACTCTATTGCCAAGACCAGAATTTTCTAACCTGCTTAAAAACCTCCCAAATGAAGACTTTGGAAGAGTTTTGAACACTTTTGTTAAAAATATAAGCCTCATTTTGGGAAATAAAGTTAGATAGACAATAATGGGGGGAGTAGAAGATGTCTTGATATTCAGTTAGAAGAAGTTGACTAAATATATTAAGAAACAGAGAATCATTTCCAGGTTCTTGGGCAGGGGAATGGTCATGATGAAAACTGGTTTTTGGAGATTAATTTAGCAACCATGTGAAATATGAATTGGAGAGGAGACTAGAGGCAAGAAGTTTATTAGGAGAGTATTGCTGTAATTTAAGTGGGAATTAATGAGGACTAGGATGGACTAGCATGATGGCAATGAGAAAGAAGAGAAAGAGGCAGATACAGGATGTATTTTCAAAGAAAAAAATTACAGGATTTGGTAACAGATTAAACATAGTATATGAAATTCCCTATGGACAAGGGTCATATTCTATTTCCTTTGACAACCTTTCAGAAAGGAAGTGTTAAGAGGTTTGGTAGAAGAAGCAGATGGTCCTAAAAATAGTCAAGGAGAATCTGGAAAATATTTCTGCTAACAAAAAAAGAAAATACAACCAATTTCCTACTAGTGAGAAAAATGAACCCCCTAAAGTGGTCATATGTATTTGAATTTGAACTATTTGAAGTTATAATTATATAAAATATGATAATTGTTTCCAGTCCAATGAAAATATGCAGTGCAAATTCAAATAATTCAACCAGTTCAAGGGACTCATTATTCACATTAATCAAGGCCTAAATTATGTAATTCATATTTTCTATCAATCAATAATTAATTTTGGTTTAGCAAACTCTTATTTTAAAATGACAGTGTCACCTGGAAGGATGAAGCCTATCAATTATTCACACTTTAATACAAATTACTTTAATAAAACTCTTTTTTCCCTTTTGGCACCTGGCTAAGATTATCTACATTAATACAATTGGAATTTCAAAGTGGAAGGGGTATTATTTTTGATGGGAGGAATATTTGAGAGGAGGAAGATTCTTAACGAGTCTCCAGGGAGGATTTTGGACAGTCAGAAGGTAGCACAGAGTCGCTGGACTTGGTAAGAAAGAGGAGAAAGTCTGGAAGAAATATAGAAAGGTGCCAAAAAAAACTTTTCCTACTTTGCAATTTTGTCCAGAAATCTGTGGTTCTGACAACTTGTTTGTCACTGAAAACTATCTCCTCAGCTGTCATTGGCCCTAGAGCTCAATTGTATTGTGAGCTACCCACAGGTAAGGAGCACAGATCTAGAGATGGAAAAGACTACAGAAATAATCTAATCCAACTTTCTCATTTTACAAATAGGAAACTGAGTCATAAAGAGATGAGCTTTCTTGCTCAAATCAGATAGGTAGTAAGCAACGGCATTGCATCAGAACTTACATTCTATGGCTCTTTTCACCTCATCATGCTGTCTCCTGAAGTCATTGAGAGGATGTTCTCACTCCCTCCTCTCTTCAATCACTGATTAAACAAAGAGTAACATGTTGAATGTTGAGAAACCTAAGAATTCTTATTGGCTGGTTTCTTCCAACCACTCACATGAGGGCATCCTTTAAAGTTTGTGGCATTTATTTGACAGTGATGACATATAGATGTATATATAGAGAGATAGACATAGATAGATAAATGGATAGATAGATGGAGCTTGTATTAAGTACTACTCTGTGCCAGACAGAAGTTTGCTAAATGCTAGGGATACAAATACAAGAAAAAAAGAAATGTCCTGCCCTCAGGGAGCCTACATTCGAATGGGAGAAGACAATACATAGAGTGTTGATAAATGGATGAAGAGGAATATGGCACATGGGGTGGCATCCTTAGAAGATGGCAGGAAAGTGGCATGAAAGCTTGAACCCAGACAAAAAAAAAAATGAAAGCTCAGGTTCTGGGAGGAGGGAAAGGAGGAAAGTGGATGGCTTGGAGTAGAAATAGCAGGAAAGTGATAATGAGACTTAACAGTAACAAATCAGGTAAGTTTACCATCCCAAAAATCCTTACTGAGGTAAAGAGGTAATAAAGGCCCATTATGTGATATTATAGTGGCTGCCAATCACTATTTTGTAAATGACTTGTGTAAATAACACATAAATACATCACTTTCAGGTTTACAAAATGCTGATTTATACAATATCTCAATCACATAGGATCCAATGTTAGAGCTGGATAGAACCTTAGAAATCATCTGGTCCAACTTTTATTTTTACAGATGAGGAAACTGAGACCCAGAGAAGTGAAATGATCTGTCTTAGTTTCAGCATCCAAGTTTTTACTCAGGTATCCTAATAAAGTAGTGCTTTTTCTCTTCATTGTGATTGCTGTAACAAAGTTTTAAAGTAGAATTAGGAAAATTATGAGACTGTGTCAGCTTGATGAACCAGCTGATCAGAGCATAGGTTCAAATGATAGGGTGCAAGAAATGACTCATATTAAGAGACTTAGGTGATAGAATAAAGCAACATTTATCGGAGAGATACAAAGGAACTGGTACCAATCAGCAGCTCTTCATGCTAGTGGTTACAGCCATAGAAGGTTCCAAAGCAACAGCCCAATCAGCTGTGTGTCATCCAGGACTCAGTGGTGAATTCTATTGATAAACAACCAGGAATGTACAGTGTTGGTCAATCCCATTACATCAAGGACCCGGGTCTCCTAGGGGCTGAAGGAATTTTGTGCTCACCAGGGGTTGGGTATTTGGGTTCTTTACATTGGGACCCTTATGATAGGAAGAATCCCATGGGATGGAAAACAAGATACAACCTGGCCTTCTGATCAACTTCATGACTCACAGGGTAACATTCCTTTGTGCTGGCCTTGCAGAAAGTACAATTAAGGGTGGATGTGGAGGTGTATGTTAGAAGCCTGAGGCAAGTGGTACGTGCCTTTCTTATCTTGTTGAGAAAGCCAGGGGTTGAGAGAGGCAAACCTCAACCAGAAAGACAAAACTCAAAAAAAGCACGAGGTGATTCACAAGGAATGGAAATCCAAGCAGAAATACAAAGGTGCAAAGGATGAGTATATGCCTATCAAATATGTGTGGTTAAAAGGGCTGGTCCTAGGTCTGGGAACTTTCAAGATGATTGACAGGTCAATAAAAGAGTTGCTGCCCCTCCTACAGAACCTTCCTAAGAAGAGATCTACCACAACTGAGAAAACATGTTAAGCTTCTGCAATCCTTCTGGGGTCCTGCCAAATCAACTTGAATCAATGGCTCAATGTTCTTGGTTACTTCTCTTGGAAAAGTAGATGCTTTATTACATTGAATAGTCTGGCTTGTATTACACTCTTTTTTGGTCTTTTCTGTATAGGAACAGATCCTAAGTAATCAGACATAGTTCTAGTGCAGGGGTACTTAACCCTTTGGGGGCCAAAGGATAGAATTCAGGGCAGAGAAGAAATGATATTTTTATTTTCACCAATCTCTATATGAAATTTAGCATTTTCCTTTAATTATTTTTTTAAAATTTTCTGAGAAGAGACTAATATGTGCTACCAGCTCTGCCAAAAGTGTCCATGACACAGACAAAATGTGAAGATCCCTGTTCTAGCCAATGTTCTCATTTGAACAATTTTGAGATGTGATGCATGGAGTGAGGCCTGGGTAGCATGATTACCATCTTCTAGAATAATGCTGTGATTGCCTCCCTTCAATGGCATACGTAATGGACTGATGATCCATGGCAATGAGTGGAATTCCTCAGGCAGGTTCTGTATTGAACAGTTCCTCAAGGTTGGCTTCTTCTTCAGTCCATGTAGTAAATAATGCAATTTGATCAGCCTGAAGGGATGGACCAGAGAGGTCTTATAACATCAATGCTTCCCATGTAAATACCACAGAATGATTGGGGAAGACAGAATTCTTAAATCTGAATTGAAAAAGACTTCATAGGCTATCAAGAGGCAGCTAAGTGGCATAGTGCCTAGAACATGGCACATAGAATAAGAAAAACCTCGGGCAAGTCACTTAACCTCTGTCTGCCTCAGTTTTCCCAACTGTAAAATGGGAATATAATAGTATCTACCTCACAGAGTTGTTGTGAAGAACAAATGAGATAATATATGTAAAGCACTTTGAAAAACTTGAAAGGCTATATAAATGCTAATTATTATTATTATTATTATTATTGTTTATTTAGTTCAATCTATACTTGAACAAGAATACCTTCTACTTCCTACCCAAAGTAGAATCCAAACTTTGTTTGAGGATTTCATATAAGGAGGAAGCCATGACTTCCTGAGGCGACCTATTTCAATTCTGTAGAGCTATAAGTATTAATAAGTACATAAAGTTCATATCTCTGTCTGTCTCTTCCACCCATTGCTCCAAGTTCTACTTTCTGGGACCAAGGATAAAAGATCGAATCCCTATGACTTTTATATCAAATTCCTATCAAATTCTTGAAATAGCCTTTTCTTCTAAATCTTCTTTTCTCTGGGCTAACCATTCCCATTTCCTTCAGTAGATCCTCCTATTTTATGATCTAAAAGCTCTTAACTCTTATGGCTTCCTTCCTCTAGTAAATCCTTTCCTAAAATATAATATCAGAATGGAACACAATAGCTCTGATATAGATGGAGCAGGTATAGAAAGGCCATCACTCTCCTAGTCCTGAATTTACTTCTCTTAATGCAGCCTAATTTTGATGTATTGTTACTATTATTTACCTACTATATCACACTGTTGAAGCACGGTGAGACTGAGATTCACTTAAATCCCTAGATCTTTTTCTAACAAACTTCTGTCTACCCACACCACTCCATTTTATACCTATGAAGCTGATTAAAAGTTCAAATATAAGACCCTTCATTTATCTCTATTAAATGTCATTTTACTGCTTTATCAGATTCAACTCAATGTTCTATTCTATGAAGACATTTTGGGGACCCCATCTCTAATCCAGTGTGTTGGCTACCCCTCCCAGGCTCGTGTCATCTGAAGATTTTACAGTCAAGCCATATATAATGTTATTGGTGGCAATGGCCCAAAGCACCAATGTTGAATGCTGATTCAGTATTAGTCCTCCAGGTTTTCAGATTGGTTCTAAGCATCTGGTCAAAAATTCTAGCACCACATGTATCATGAAATATTTTATGGATTTATCTTTATAAAAAGATCACAAGAAACTATTGATGAAGACATATTAAAAGGACATGGTCATACAGGGAGTTGTGGAATTCCCTGATACCTCCAGCACATATCAAAAACTTCTTGGATTAGTTCTGTTTCTGTTGCACTTGAAGCAATCATTGCCTCTGGGTCATCTGAAATTGTACTTCAAGCCTGGCTCTAACAATATGAGGTGAGATTTAAATGTCAGGGAGAAGAAGCAGTGATTTATTTACATTGTGTTGTACTAAGACAGACACATTTCACCTACCTCTCACCTGTGGCTCTAAGAAGCTGTAGCATGCACAGGGGTCACACCCTGGTAAAACTGTCTCAGCAGATGGGCTATACCATGTTAAGGGTACAACAGGCCTCAACAGCATCAGTGAGTTTTTTTTGGGGGGTGTCTACCCTAAGCATGTGAAGACTTTCCTCAGCAGATTGTAATGGCGAGAAAAGTAGTACTTTGCTCCTTGTTTCAGTTATTCAAGTACCTTTGATTGTGTCAAGTCTTTGCTGGAAATAGTATACAGAGTATTATCCTTAATAGGCCAAAGGGAGTTTGGAGACCTTCCCTGACCTTGATAGGTCTAATGTCATCATATGGAGTGGGAGAAGCTTGCTGAAAGAGTGGAATAGGAAGGGTAGAACAGGAAGGGTGGAACAGGAAGGAGCAGAGCAGATGAAAGCTCAAGCACAAGCTGGGACCAAGCAGAACAGAGAGAAAGAGAATATTTGTGATGTTAGCTCTCTGTTGTTCTGTGTGTTGTTCTGTGATGGTGTTACTTTGTCAGACAGAAGCACTTTGTAGTCGACTTGTGTTACTTTGTCAGATGGAAGCATTCTGTCTGTTGAATTGTGTTACTTTGTCAGACAAAAGCCCTCTGTTGATTTGTGCAGATTTCTCAGATGGAAAGTGAATTGAAATGATAGTGCTGGTAGTATATGCAAATATTGTTGAGGCCTGTTGAACTTTGTTTTCCTAGAAAGACAAACTGTGAAGAGTTTGGAGTAGAGCAGTCCCTGTGAGCTATGATATGGAACAGAAATGGAGAACTGCCCACCTGTGAATCCAGGCAAGAGCTGGGAGCCTGGAAGAGGAGCCATGGGGTTTGGAAGCCAGCTTTGAGTCAAAATGAAAAAGAACTTTACTTGGGTACTCAGCAGTGACTGATGATATTGTAACTTACTATGACCTAGGGGTGGATGACCTTTGTACTTTTCACTACCCCTTAAGGATGATTGGCTTAAGGATGATTGGAAGCCAGCCTCAAGTCAAGATGAGAGAAGACTTTAGATGGGTACTTTATATTGATTGAGGAGTTTGTGACTTGCTGAATGATATGTTTTGTCTAAGACTATGTGGCCACCTTAGTAATAAGTTATTATGTTATGTTGTTGTGAATGCTGTGCTTTAGTTTTTTGAATATTTGCTTTAGTTTATTGTGGAATAGAGAGTTCACTATACCATGCAACTAGATCCTTAAAGTTATTCACAGAAGTCATCAGGAGAGCTGCTCATGATTGGCTCTACACAGATGAGAACAATTTGTTCCAATGGCCATGAAGATAGCTGAACCAAACTTTGTGAAGAGTTTAGTGCTTGGTTAGACATTGAAGATGGCAACATTATCTATTGTATTCCTGCTCAGCAGCAGTTCTCTTGACTTTTGTCTTGCCATTGGACTTTGATAGCTCTGGAAGAAAGAGTGAGGCTCACTATTTTGTGCTACTCTGCCTCACTTAAATCTAACTCACATGCAAGTCAAGATATCATTCCACGATGTCACTGGTCCTATTTGAAAATGAAGGATGAATATAACAACAATTAGCACAGACTCAAAATAACTGCTTGACATTCTGGAAAGCAGGCAGATCATTGATCATAGGATGTTAGAGAGTGGGCAAGGATCTTAGAGGTAGGACATAAAATCCAAACCCCTCATTTTATAGGTGAAAAAATGAGGTCCAAAGAGTTAAGGTGATTTGTCCAGCTTCATCCAGCAACTTATTAGTGGAGGCAGACTAGAGGCCAATTGTTCTTAGTCCTGCCTAGATTTAGGTAGGTGGTCCAGAGGAGAGAGCTCTGGACCTGGAGTCAGGAAGACCTGAGTTTAGATTGTTACTAGCTATGTGACCCTGGGCAAATCATTTAACCCTTGTCTGCCTTAGTTTCCTCAACTGAAAAATAGAGATCCTAATAGCACCTATCTCTCATAGTGGTTATGAGACCCAAATGATATAATATTGCAAAGCATCTGACACATAATAGACAACATATGAATGAAAATGACTACATGATGTTGTTCAGTCATTTTAGTCATGTCCCACGCTTTCTGGGCCAATTGGAGTTTTCTTGGCAAAGATACTAGAGCGATTTGGCCATTTCCTTCTCCAGATCATTTTATAGATATGGAAAGTAAGGCAAAAAGGGTTAAGTGACTTGCTCAAGGTCACACAGCTAGTGATTTGAACTTAGTAAGAGTCTTCCTGACTCCAGGTCCAGAATTCTAACAAGTGTGCCACCTAGCTGCTAATTATACAATCAGTGGAAAGATGTACATGTACTGACAAATATGACTTGTAGATGTATATCATGAAATTTTATGTGAGCTAGATGTTGCAGTGGACAGAGCTCTGGAGTCTGGGAGGCCTGAGTTCAAATCTAGACTCAGATACTAGTTGTGTGACCCTCAGAAAGTCACTTTATTTCTCTGTCTGACTCAGTTTCCTTATCTATAAAATGGGGATAAAAATAGCTCCTCCCTTCCAGAGTTGTTGAGAGGATAAAAATATTGCAAAGCACTCTGCAAATCTTAAATATAAATAAAACTATTATCATTTTTATTGTTACATCATGGGATCACATAGTTAGGGGCATTAGGGGCTCACCCTCTTACTTGTCCTGACATTTATTCCTAGACAGATAATTGTTACTTTCATCAAAATAGAACTTGTTTATTAACCTTCTATATGATGTTCTGCATCCTATATAGAGTAAGGACAGATGGTTAGCTATTCTCCAGCTTTAGGCAAGGGATGAGGACCAAAATAAGTGTTTCTAACAAACACATAATTAAGAGATAGGGAGAGTTTCAGGTAAATAAGACACTTGTGAAACAACCGAGAAATATACTTGTAGGCAGAATGTAATGTAAAAAGAAAAGATATCAATAAAATGATATTTGAAAATGGATTAAAAATCATCCCACCACTTTTGATATTGTAAAATCTCTCTGGGATGGTTTATGACCTTTTTAAAAATAGTATGTAGTAATGATATCCATCTCTAGGGCAGGCAGGGGGAAAGAGAAAGGGGGAAAAAAGAAATTTACAAGATTAAAAAGAATAGCAAGTGATACATAATAGATTTGTAGTTTCGTGTGCAACTTTTTTATTATACTATGTTATGGAACTGCTTATTCCATCCCATAAATTAAAAATAGAATAAATTTAGAAATTTAAAAATAGTATGTATTACAAACTAAGGACTAATATGTTCCCTAGCCCATAGGTTAATCCTAGGATGATAATGGATCATGTTGCCAATTCTTTACCAATAACTAAAAAGAAAAGGGATAATTTTTCAGTAGCAGACTCCTTGCCCCTACATTGCCCTCAGGACATTCTACTCCCAGATCTACCTCATGGCTGCAGTCTTTGAAATGGGAGCTGTTTGGATATACTAAAGGGCACAGAAAGCAGGGATGTAGCTCAATGCCTTTGCTCTCTGATATCCTACTGCATGCACTGAATATCTTTCTTTTCTGTATTGAACACTTTGGTAAACTCCTTATCTTTATCATAACCCTCTTCCATTACCCATAACTCCTTTTTTGCTCCTCTTCCATCTTTCTCCTTCATTAGGGCATGAGTCAGGTTCATTGAATCAGATCATCTTCTCTGGCTGCTGATTTACCTGCTTTTGTTGCTGATCATTTTCTTAGCTTTTCAACATGACCTGCTTCATGCCTTCCTTGTGAGGAAGGATCTGCTGCTGAAAGGTAATAGATGCCTTCTCACTCTCATGTCATTTCAATTCTCATTTTCTCTAGTTGCTGGATGTTGAGTGATTCATTTCAGAGGGTTGATCATACTTGAAAAGTGTGTGTTTTGCATATTGGAGACGGGAGTTTTTTCTTTTCTGTCTATTTCTGGCAAAATGATCAAGGATGTGGAAATAAAGCTAGTACAGTTTTTTTCTTTCCCTCAAAACTTTGTTAACCTCTTCTTCTTACTTGAGAATGGAAAACTGTGGGGGAAAAAAAGCAATGTAGTTTGAGTTCTTTGGAATCTGACTCATATACTATTTCTTAAGTCTTGCCAGGTAAGTTTCAGATTGGACCTGTTTTTTTTTTTTAAGATATGATTCATATTAGTGAGTCAAGATCAGTATTTGGGAAAAATGAGTGTGACTAACTAGAGTCAAATTTAACATTGTCAATATTGATTAATGTTGTTCTGAATGTTGTTCTGAAAACTGGTGCTGGAAATTTGAGCAATCCCATACATGCTCCATTTCAACATGATTGATTATTCACTTTGTCTGTAAAGGAAAGGATTAATTTTTAGAAGAAGAAACAAAAATTAATGTTTGATTCTTCTATATTATCAAATAATAAAAACACTCAACAAGATGTCTTTGCTTTCATTTCCTTGAGGGGGAATTTAGTAAAGAGCAAAGGAGACTCAATAATTCTATTTTTGGGTTCATGTTGTCGTTTACTCATTTCAGTCACGTCCAGCTCTTTGTGTCTCCATTTGGGGTTTTCTTGGCAGAGATAGTGGAGTGGTTTGCCAGTTCCTTCTTGAGCTCATTTTACAGATGAGGAAACTGAAACAAACAGGTTAAGTGACTTGCCCAGGGTCATGTAGCTGGTAAGTGTCTGAGGGAAGATTTTAACTCATTTCTTCCTAACTGCAGGCTTAGTGTACTATCCACTGTGCCACTTAGCATGCATCTTATTAAAAACAACCCCCAAAAAATCAATTTAAAGAGTATCATAATAACATTATTTGTAATTGCAAAACATTGTAAATGGCCTAAATATTCAAAAATAGAGAAATAGTTAAATAAACTATGGTTCACTGATGGAATAGAATATTATATTGAAATGGAGATAAATAAGTACAAGGAAAAAACATGGAAAGATTTTTAAAAGTAAAATGACAATGATTTTATGAAATAATACAAAGTGAAAAAATAGAATCAGAAGAATTGAATATATGGTATGATTATATGAGGCAAAGTGAATGAGAATGAATGAACGAAGAATCCTGACGTTTTATATATTGAATTTCATTTATTTAAGTGTAAGCATTTGCAAAGCAAATTTAATTAGTTATATTGATGTCTAATATTAAGTTTATAATAGGGCATAAAAAGAGAAAGTATTGCTTGAAGTCCTTTACTCTGATAGGGAAGGAGAAAGTGAACAGGCATTTATTATGTGCCAGGTGCTGTGCTAAGCACTTTACAAACATTATCTTATTTGATCCTCACAACAACCCGGATGTGGAAGGTGCAATTAGTGCCCCTATTTTACAAGTGAGAAATGTAAGGCAGACAGAGGTTAAGTAACCTCCCTAGGGTCACTCAGCTACGAAGTGTCTGAAGCTGAATTTGAACTCAGGTCTTTGTGAGATAGGGACAGAGAATCATATAGATTTTGAGTTGGAAGGAACCTAGGAAGTCATGTAGTCCAATCCCCTTATTTTGCAGATGAGGAAACTGAAGCCCAGAAAAGTTAAGTGACTTGCCCAGGGTCACACAGGCAGTAAGTCAAGGAGACAGAATTTGAACTCAAGTCCTCAGACTCCAAATTCAGGGTTCTTTCCACTGTACCAAGCTAGTATATGAAGGTGACAAGAGTTATGATTCCTATTAGAAATGATGAATTAAACCTTTGAAATGATCTAGTTTAATTCCTGTAATTATGCCAATGGGAAAACAATTGGTGTGAGAGGTTAAGCACTTTGCTGACAGACTCACACTGATAATTTGGGGCAGAACCAGGCCTAGAACTCGGGTTTACCGGCTCTCAGTCCCGTGCGAGTTCTCCTTCACAAACCATCTACCCATTCTTTACAAGTTTTCAATTTCTCCCTTTTAAACAGGAAAGTTTGTGGGCCCAAACTGGGTGAATGAATCAATTCCTGTGCTGAAGGGAAAGTAGAATAAAAACAGTAACTTCAAGGTTTTAATATTTCTAGAAAATATTTAATTTATTTATGAGTTGTTTTATGATTTCACCTCTAGGTGGTGAAAGAGACTAAACTAACATAATATTTAGCTTCTTAAATCAAGCTGAGCACTGGAAAAAAAAATTCTTGGAATTCTGAGGAGCCACAGGAAAATTTTGATCTTTTAAAAGGATCCTTGTGGGAAAACCTCTAACCTGTCATTGAACGTCAAAATACGGGCTCAGAAATTAAATTTGGTGTGCTTTCATCTTGTCTTTTTTTTTTTTAATCTTTGTTTTGTAACAAATTTAAAGATGTGGTTGAGGATAAAACAAATAAAAATTAGATGGATAATCTGATGGAGTTGGGGAAGAGGCAGGTTTGTCTAGTGGTTAGAGGACCCTTAGTGTCAGAAAGACCTGGAGTCAAGCCCTTCCTTTGACTCATGTGCGTGTGACCTCATATGAGATGGAGGCAAAGGGGAAAGGGAAAAATTTTTATAGATGACCTATTCTGTGCCAAATATTGTGCTAAGCAATTTTACAAATATGATCTCATCTGATCCTCACAATAAACCTGAGACGCAGGTGCTGTTATTGTTCCAATTGTATAGGTGAGGAAACTGAGGGAAATCCAGGTTAAGTGACTTGCCCAGGGTCACACAGCTGGTAAGTGCCTGGGGTCACATTTGAACTCAGGTCTTTCTGACTCCTGGCCCAGTGTTCTATCTACTGTGCCAATTAGCTGTTCCCGTGGGCAAATCAGTTAACCTCTTATTGCCCCCAGACTATCTAAGATCTTAAATTATTGAGGAGTTTCCTGATCAGTTGGGGAGCAGGGAGTTTTCACAAAGTGAGTTCCTACACAGATGAAATCACAGATTTGCACCAAAAGAAAACAACAACAACAAATTTAAGAGATTGTTTTAACAACTAAATAGCTGGGAAATAAAAACCTCAACAGAAGCAGTAAGTGTTCCTTTGCCCTTTCCTGAGCCAGTTTCCCAGCAGGCCTCTCTCACCACTTTAGCCCTCAAACTTAGCCTTGAATGGCTACCAAAAAAAAAAAAAATTCTATCACCTCAGGTCGTCATTATGTGAGAAGATTTAAATTAATTAGTTCTACCTGAGTGGTTACAAAAGCTTTTGATGGAGTCTTTGAGCTCATTAATAACTTGAATAGAAAAACATTTAAAGTAAATGTTACTAAGAAGTTCAGAACACATATTTCCCAACTTTTAATTGTGTTCTTGTTACACTTATTTCCTCTAAAAATAGGTGCTAAAGGGCCATATATCTAGAGCTGGAAGGTGTCTTACATAGGATATAGTCTGACCTCCTCATCTTACAATTAAGGAAGCTTGAGGACAGGGATGCCCTCAATTTGCCCAAGATCACACAGATAGTAATTGTCAGAGTTGAGACTTGAACCCAGGTCCCCTGATTCTATAGACAATGCTCTTCCTAATCTGGTGACAAATGAGAAATGGTTACTGTAGATGAGAAAGAAAATTGTGTCCTCCAGCCAGTAGAACTGAAGTTCAAACCAGCTCCGATAGGAAATTCCAATTTTTGTCATTTATGTCTTGTTTCCAAGCTATTTCAAGAACCGTAATTTCATTGGTATGGGCACTCCTTTCACCAATGTACAGTACAAATCCTTTGTAACAGTGTATAGCTTTGGAGAGTTGCTGAGTCCCTACAGTTCATTATTCTGGTGATGAACTTTGAATTCAGCTTTACTGGTCCGCAGGCCACAGGTATGACATAATTCCTCATCAGTCCTCTACTTGAACCATTCTTGCTTGAGTTCTGCTGACAGGTGCAGGTGCTGACAGATGACTTATGCACATTGTCTGCCCTGGGGGCTTCAGTTTTCTCATCTGTAAAATAAAGGAGTTCGACCAGATGACCTTTAAGGTCTTTTCCAGATTAAAACCTGTGATTTTATGACCCAATGGCATACCCTCTGATAACCCAGGATCATGTTTACTTTGTGAAAAGACATCAGAGCAGGACTTTAGAAATTTAAGTTAATAAATGGTAAAAAGACCATATGAAGTTCTTGTGTCACTATATGCAAACTAACATATACTGGCTACTTTATATTTTATATAAAATGCATTCTGATAGCTATTATTAGTGACTGGGATAATTTTCTCATTCACTTTCATATTGTACCAATGGGGAAATTGCACTTCAAAAGAGTAAACAGAGTGACTAATGTTGCCAACCAGTCACTAGAGAATGGGGAAAATAATCTGGGGATGAGACATATGAGGCATACTGAGATAAGAGAAGTAAAGGTAACTCTGTTGTGAATAATAATGGTAATATACAGCTTGCCAAAGAACCACCAAAAAAGATCACTTTATCTAGCTGTGCAATAGTTCACGGAGCATTAAATACAAAAAAATAGAGCAGGACAGTGACTTAAGACTGTTTTAATTTGAACACCATCAAAAAAAATGACAAGATTATGACAACAATATGACATTTGCATAGTGCTTTAAAGTTTTTAAAGAAAAGTTTTTTCTTACAACAGCCCTGAGTGCAAATATTACTGCCCCACTTCACAGAATAGGAAACTGAAACTCAGAGATGTTAAGTGACCTTCCCATGGTACCACAGCTACTAAGTGGAGACAATTAATAAACAGAGCATTGCATTAGGTGCTAGGAAAGACATAAAGTTTAGATAATATGCAGTCCCTGACATCATGGAGTTTATGGTTTTAGCCAAAGTTGAACTTGTTTGCTGAGTTCATTAGAATGGGCTGTAGTCTCTAATTTCTCTTAGTCTGTTTTTGAAATGGTTTGTAATCTATAGGAAAGGGGAGACCACTACTTAGATTGAGGGAAAGATGTCCTAAATTTCCACATTCCTGCTAAGATTAAATTTTTTTTTTCCTTTTTGGAGGGCAGGGTAATCAGGGTTAAGTGACTTGCCCAAGGTCACACGGCTAGTAAGTGTTAAGTGTCTGAGGCTGGATTTGAACTCAGGTCCTCCTGACTCCAGGACCGGTGCTCTATTCACTGTGTCACCCAGCCGCTCCTACTCCTGCTAAGATTTAGAGAAATTGAAAAGTATTTCTGTGAATTATCCCGTCAACAGCTTGGTTTCTAAGGACGTTTTGACCAGGTAGTCAAAAGCCAGTAAGTCTGTACTTAGTAACCTATCCATAGTCACCCAGGAACATTCTCATATGAGGTGGAAATTATAGCTGTCAAGGGGTGGGTATGCTTTAAAAAAATTTGTTCTATGACAAGCTAAATGCAAGTATTAGAGGAAACCTAATTTTCCTGTGATGTTCACAGCTAAAAACCTATATTCCCTGAATTTATGGTCCTGTACAAGTGGAATTTTCTATTTACATAATCATAAAATGTCATAAAGGCCTTTAGAGGTGCTATGGAAAAAGTGTTTAATTTGAAGGCAGAAAACTTGGGTTTTAATCCCAATTATGCCATTCAGGACACATGCAACTTTGGGGAAGTTATTGAAAACTTCTGGCCCTCAGTTTTCTTATTTGTAAAATGAGAGGTTGGAATAGATGACCATCTTAATCCAGATCTATGATCCTAAGATTATCTAGTCCAACACTCATACTTTATAGATGAAAAAACCAAAACTGAGAAAGGGGAAGCAGCGTGGTACCATGGATAGAGTGCTAGACCTGGCATCCAGAAGATTTGAGTTCAAATTCAACCTCAGATACATAATAGTTGTGTGATCTTGGACAAGTCACTTAATTTTTGTATGTCTCAGTTTTCTCCTCTGTAAAATGATATTTGTAATTGCAAAACACCATAAGCAGCCTAAATGTTCAGAAGTAGAGGAACAGTTAAATAAAGCATGGTTCACTGATGTAATAGAATATTATATTGCAGTGCAGATAAGTATGAATAAAAAGTATGGAAAGCTTTTAAAAAATAAAATGACAATGATTTTATAAAGTAACAAAGTGAAAAAATAGAATCAGAAGAATTGAGTATATGTTATGATTATATGAGGAAAAGTGAATGAGAATGAATGAACAAAGAATCCTGACATTTTATACATTGAATTTCATTTATTTAAATGTAAGCATTTGCAAAACAAATTTAATTAGTTACATCAATGTTTAATATTAAGTTTATAATAGAGCATAAAAAAGAGAAAATATTCCTTGAGTTCCTTTTCTTTGAAAAGGCACACCTGGCATATAGTAAGCATTAAATAAAAGTTAACTATTCTTATTCTTATTACCATTATTGCCTAAGGTTGCATGTATAATAAGTGGAATTTTGGGGGCTCCATCTGGAATTCCTTCTTCCTCCATTTGTACATTGTCAACCAACTTGACCTGATCCTCAGAGTACTACCATTCAATTTCATTTCTCCTATGAATGTAGTTCACGGAATTACATAATCTCATAGGTGAAAGGGACCTCAAAGACTACTTGAGTCCATTCTGTATCTGAACAAGAATCCCCTCTACAAACATTCTCAAGTGACTATTTAACCTTTGTTTGAAGACATCTAGCAAGGAGGAACTCACTAACTCCCAAAGCAGCCTATTTTACTTTTGGTTAGCTCCATTGCTAGGAAAGTTTTTTCCCCTTACATTAAAGCAAAATTTGTATCCCTGTAATTTCTACCCATTACTTGTAATTGTGCCCTCTGGAGCAAAGCAGAAAAAGAATAATACTTCCTTGACATCACAACATTTCAGATCCCCGAGGATAGTTATGTCTTTCCTTAATTTTGTCTTCTTTTGGCTAATCATCCCCAATTTTTTCAACAAATTCTTAAATGGTGTCATATTGAGGCCTTTTGCCATCCTGTTTATCTTCTTATAGCAATAGTCTTACTAAAATGTGTCACCCTGGACTAGACATGATATTCCAGATGCTGTCTGATCCTGTGTTTGAAGGTTAATGCCAAGGGTTGGAGAAGTGATATCTCAAGCCTACTCCTCAACATTTAGCAGTAAATGCTCTCGAAGTGGATTTTTTTTAAAAAAATAGTAAATATTTATTGAGCAAAATTAAAAATAAATTTTGAGTAATCAATTCAAAATAAGAGAACTATAGTTGATCGATTAATTGAAGAGTCTATTTATCAGAGAACTCTACTTCCTGCCCTTCTTTTGGCTAATCACCTCTAGCAAAAAAAGAGGTCTTGACAAAACAAAACAAATAAAAATTTCTATTTCTTATAGCTCTCATAAAAAATTGAGCTTTTGTTTATCAAACTATTGCCAACCCCCACTTAACATATCTAATTAAGAACTGATCAGAGAGAGAAAGAGAGAGAGAGAGAGAATTAGAATTAGAATTAGAATCTGAAATAACAGAATCTTCAGAATCAACAAGAAATCACATTCCAGATTAATTCTTTCAGCATATGATAAGTGTAGCTAGTACTTCCTTTCCTATATACAGGTTGCTATACAAGGTGTCATACAGAGATAAAAAACTTCAGAGAAATATATGGCCTTACATAATTTAAAATGGAAACATTTATTAAAGAAAAATATCCAGAAGTTTTTTAATTTAATAATTTTCTGTTCTTGACCACTTTTTCTTCAATACATGATCAATTAGTGGATAAGTTTCAAGAGGATGGTGGTCAAAAAATTTTGTTTCAAGCTCCATACATGCACATGTACATTATATATTATTTTTTCAAGATATATAAGTGAAGATTTAAATGTCATCTTCTAAAGCCATAATCAATGATATTAATTCAAGTTGCTATCTTTTTTCTTTTGTTCATTCAATTTGTGTATTGTAGTTTGCATTAATAATGGTTCCAACATCATGGAAGGTGATAGAAAAGAATCTTTTTTGTTTTTCAGGTCCAGTAGATCACTAAGCTCCTTAAAATAATGAAGGAAAATTTCTATATTGCTTTGGATAATTTACTCAAAACGAGATTTCAATTCCTCTAATTTTTCAAAATCCACCTCAATAAATGAGTTAACAAACATTTATTAACTTCCTACTATGTGCCAGGCACTTTGCTAAGTGCTAGGAATACAAAAAGAGGCAAAAGAAAATTCCTGTTCTCAAGGAGCTTACAATAAGGAAATGTCTGCACACAGATTGTCACTTAACTGTCCAAGAAATTTTAAAGCAACATCCTTTTCTTTCCAATGAACACTCTAAAGATTATCTATGGAATAACCATGATGTTGACCTACTGTAAGGGATGACTACAACTACTTTTCAGTCTAATAGTAAATGTTTAATGGCTATTTGTAGAGTATGGGACCGGTGAAAATATCTTCTTACTGGTATTTTTCATTAGTAATTCTCAGAGAAAAATCAATAGGTAAAAATCCAAAGGCAGGTGGTGGAAATTTAACAGCACATCTATAATTAGGACACATCTGTAGAATTCTTAGTGTTCACCATATGTAAAAGTTACAGACCAAAGAACATTTCCCAGAGAATTTCTGTAAAATGTATTAAAGCAGAGTACTCAGGGATCTTCAAATACAAATGAAGCATGTTAATTTATCCTCAAAATTATGCATTTGTAAAACTTCTTAAAAAGCTCTTCATCCAGATTGGAGCCTTCTTAAACTCTTGTGTCTTCTTACCTTTTTAACTTTTTATGTCCTTAATCTTGATTGAAACACCAACAAGCTTCCTTCTAAGCACTGGGACACTCCCATGTCTCAGCCTTCAGCTCAAGGCTATGTCTCTCTAAGTGGATTGTTATGTGGTTATCATAATACCACATCATTAAAAAGTGAAATCAAAACACAACACACAATTCATGAATATTCTAGTATGGTTTATTGAAGGTTATGTTACAAATGTCCAGACCTCAGATGGATCATGAACACAGATAATATTGAAAGCTGCTGGGGTCCTCTTGAGCTCTTCTCCCTCAGAGGTATGCTCCTTTGCTACTAATGAGTTCCTGGTACTCTGCTATCCTGTGAAATATTGATACAAGTTCCAGAATCCACATCAGAGTCACAGGAAAAGTCTTTAACAGCAATACAATTTGAGGCTGAATTATTTTTATTTGTGTAGGAAAACAAACTCTTTTGCATATGTAGTTTATAAATAATAGTCTTGTGTTTTGGTTAGTCTTGAAGATTTGGGAGTGCTATTTGACTGAGTCTTTTCTGAATTTATGATTTGTCTTTGAAGCAACTCATATTAAAGGTCAATGAGCGTTCATGAGTTTTAGATTGTAGAGGTTCTTAGGTGTTTCTAGGAGTTACTTTTAAATTTAAGTTGGTTAATTAACTCCCTATACATCCATATCAAGCTATTTAGACAACTCTATTTCTTCCACACTGGAAATAATTTTCACTGTCTTTAGAATTTTATTATTAGAGCTTCCTTTCGTTTCTGAATAACTTCTCTTTAGAATTTTATTCCATAGAATCTAAGCCATCTTTTCCCTGAATCCTTTGAAACCTAAATTCCTAAAATCTAGAGCACTTTTCCAGCTATTGTTCTCTTTTTCTTTCTCCTAACCAATATTGAGTGGTTACTTTTCCTCAAGTTGTCCATCATTTTGGCTTCAGAAACCAGATCTTCCTTGTTAATGAGAATCAGGTCAGAGATAACCATTTCCTTCGTTGCTTCTTCCACTTTTTACAGGATTGAGTTATAATTACATTGACCCAAGAAATTATTAGCTGGAAATGATTAGTTAAAACACTAAGCTAACATAGGCAGACTCTTTCAAATATAACCTGAACTGTTAGATAGATCAGCTTTCCGCAAGGTTTATGTTAAATAAAACACATTTGCCTTTGGAAGAGTATTTTCCTCTCTATTTTGGTTTGGTGACTTGGAATTAGATTTTATATTCAGATAATTTTTGAAAAATGAACTTTGATTTCCCATAAAGCAAAATTTTAAAGAGGCAACATTCCTCATAAAATCATGGAAATCTCATAGGATTGTTATGAGGAAAGTCCTTTGAAATCTTAAGGCAAAATCTATCCTCCATCCATCCATCCATCCATCCATCCATCCATCCATCCATTCATCTACCAATACATCTATCCAAATCTTTTTTTTTTTTTACATTTTCAACATTTATTTCCCAAAGATTTTGAGTTACAGGTTTTTTTCCCATCTCTTCCCTACCCCACCCCAAGATGGCAAACATACTGAATACCTCTTCCCCCAATCTTCCCTCTTATATCTTATATAATCCCCACTTACTTTCTTCTAAGACAAGATGTATGTCTGTACCCCATTGCCTGTATATCTTATTTGCCAATTGCATGTAAAAAACAATGTTTTAAACATTTGTTTTTAAAACTTTGAATTCCAGATTCTCTCTCTTCTCCCCTTCTCCCCTATCCCCACTGAGAAGACAAGCAATTCAATATAGGTTGTACATGTGTAGTAATGCAAAATATTTCCATAGTAGTAATACAGTCCCTTTTCAAAAGTGTTTGCTTCTAACTACCCTCTCCCCCAATTTTCCCTCCCTTCTATCATCCCTCTTCTTATCCCCTTCCCCCCTTCTTTCCTGTAGGGTAAGATACCCAATTGAGTGTGTATGTTATTCCCTCTTTAAGCCAAATCCAATGTGAGTAAAGTTGACTCATCCCCTTTTACCTTCCTGCTCTTCCCCTCCATTGTAACAGCCTCTTCTTGCCTCATTTATTTGATAAAATCCACCCCATTCTATCTCTCCCCCTCCTCTCACAATATATTCCTCTCTCACTTCTTAATTTTTTTATATCATTCCTTCACATTCAACTTACCCTGTACCCTCTATGTATACATTTACACACATATACACACACATATACACACATACACATACACCCACCTATACATACATATGTATGTATACACATACACACATATATACATATACACACACACGTACATACATATACACACACACATACATATATAATCCCTTGTACTATCCTCATACTGAGAAAAGTCTCATGAGTTAAAAACATTGTTTTTCCATGTAGGGATGTAAATAGTTCAACTTTAACAAGTTCCTTATGAATTCTCTTTTCTGTTTACTTTTTCATACTTCTTTTGCTTCTTGTATTTGAAAGTCAAATTTTCTGTTCAGCTTTGGTCTTTTCATCATAAATGCTTGAAAGTCCTCTATTTCATTGAATGTCCATATTTTCCCCTGAAATATTATGCTCAGTTTTGCTAGGTAGGTGATTCTTGACTTTAATCCTAGCTCCTTTGACCTCCAGAATATCATATTCCAAGCCCTTCGATCCTTTAATGTAGTAGCAGTTAGATCTTGTGTTATCCTGGTTGTGTTTCCACAATACTCAAATTGTTTCTTCCTGACTGCTTGTAATATTTTCTCCTTGAAATTCTGGGAACTCTGGAATTTGGCTATAATATTCCTAAGAGTTTTCTTTTTGGGATCTTTTTAAAGAGATTATCAGTGAATTATTTTAATTTCTATTTTATCCTCTGGTTCTAAGATATCAGTGCAATTTTCCTTGATAATTTCTTGAAAGATGATGTCTAGGCTCTTTCTTTGATCATGGCTTTCAGATAGTCCAATAATTCTTAAATTATCTCTCCTGGATCTATTTTCCATGTCAGTAGTTTTTCCAATGAGATATTTTACATTGCCTTTTATTTTTTCATTTGTTTGGGTTTGTTTTATAGTATCTTGACTTCTGATAAAGTCATTAGCTTCCATTTGCTCCAATCTAATTTTGAAGGAATTATTTTCTTCAGTGAGCTTCTGAAATTTCTTTTCCATCTTGCAAATTTGTCTTTTTAAGACATTCTTCTCCTCATTGGCTTTTTGGACCTCTTTTGCCATTTGAGTTAGTCTATTTTTTTAAGGTACTATTTTCTTAAGTCAGGCTGTCGACTCATTTTTCATGATTTCCTTGCATCGTTCTCATTTCTCTTCCCAATTTTTCTTCTACTTCTCTTGATTTTCAAAATCCTTCTTGAGTTCCTCCAAGGCCTGTAACCAATTCATATTTTTCTTGGAGGCTTTTGATGCAGGAATTTTGGCTTTGTATTCTTCTGGTTCTATGTTTTGATCATCTTAATCTACAAAAAGAAGTTTCTACAGTTTGATTTTGCTTCCTCCATTTGCTCATCTTGCCAGCCAATTACTTGACTTTCAAGCTCTTTGCCACAGTAGAACTTTGCTTCCAGAATGGAGAGGGTCATGTCCCAAATTTTTGGTGTTTTGTGCACCTGTTGTCAGAGTTTCTACCTGTCTCAGAACTGTGAGGAGGACTAGTTCTCCACAGTCTCAACAGGCTCTGCCATGCCAGTGCTCTTTACCCTAGGACCATCACCCAAGGCTGTGACCCAGATACAAACAGGGAAAAGCAAGGGAATCCTCCCTCAGTACCAGCAGAGAGATTCCTGCAGATGCCCTCTGGACAGTCACTTGGTGCCCCTATGATCTGTAGGCCTGGAGCCAGAAGCTGCAGCAGTGGCAGCCACCAACACTTCTGCTGTCCTGGGGGCAGGGGTTGGACCATGCTCTTCTCTTGCCCAGTTCCAACAGAGCTCCCCCATTGACCTTTTACTTTCTCTTTGGCATTTTTTGCTTGAGAAGTCTAGAAACCATCACAGCTGCCAGTGATTCACTCTCCTAAAGTCTGCTCTGACTGTTCTGTGTCTTGAATCTGGGCCACCTTGGGTCTGGGCTGGCAGGGCTCATGAAGGACTGCTCAGCCCCCAGCCCAATGAGATAGATCCTTCTTGTTGGCCTGCCAGGCTGCCTTCAGTGGGAGATTTGTTTCTTTCTGTCACTTTGCGGGTTCCATAGCTCTAAAATTTGTTTAGAGTCATATTTTACAGATATTGGAGGTGATTGGAGTGGGAACTCAAGCAAGTTCTTGCTTTTACTCTGCCATCTTGGCTCCACCTATCCAAATCTTCTTACTGACTACTCCATATCCATTTAGCAACACTGACTTTCCAAAGTATTATGTAAACATAGCCTATTATTAATAAAATTTATAATAATTTGTTGACAATGTTCTTAATAGGAAACCAAAAAGTATTAACTATTTAAAACTGAAACATCTAATTCAGAGGCAGTATAGTAACGTATGGTAGAAAGTCTAGGTTAAACCCTGGTTCTGGTGCCTACTAGCTGCATAATCTTAGATAGTTATTTTACTTTTGGGTCAATGATTTCTTCAACTAGATAATGAAGACATCTAAGATTTGTTCTAGCTCTAATTCTCATGATCTTTTAAGTTATAAGCCTGCCACTTAAAAGATACATAGACGTTCTGTCTGTGTTCATGTTTGTGTCTGCTATAACTTCTATCAGACTTTGTTGTAGATCCGTCTTCCCCAACTCTGTAAACTATCTATGAATCCAAATCTTTTCTGAGGTTTTCTGGACTATGAATGACTTGGAGATGGTGTGGACCTGCTGGGCTGGAGAAAACTGTTACCAACCCTTAATCCAGACATATTTGTTCTGATCCCCAGCTTCTAGAAGGAAATAAATCTCTGAGAGGGGATTGGTGAAACATCCAGTATGAGTCCATTTTCTTTCCTATATTTCATAACATGCCAATATAATCCCATAGACTTTTATTTTCTTTATCCTGGGTTTTAAAGTCAACAAAAACTAAGATACCAAATTGTAGGCATACCACATGGGAGTCATAAAACAGTGTCATGCATGTAGAATCACAGAATTATGCAATTTCAGAGTTGTACAAGACCTCCAAGCTTATCTAATCTAGCCTTCACTTGAATTTCCAGTAAATCTGCCAAGTACTCATTCAATTTTTGCTTAAAGATTTCAAGTGTGAGAGAATCTACCACCTCTGTAGGCAGTCTGGTCCTCTTCAATTCTTAACTTCAATCGATAGAAATATGGTAGTTCTATTAAGGCTAAATTTGCCTCCCTTGCAATTTTTAGCCATTACTCCTAGTTTTGCCCTCTCCTCTGGATCCAAGCAGAACAAGTCTAATAGTTTTTACATGTGTTAACTCTTCAGTTTCTTAGTGATGTAGACAGCATTTGATAAATCCTTAGTGTGTTGAAATGCATTAGTAACATCAATATGGTAAGAGAACTTACATTTCTAGTTGGTTTCTTGGCTTTGATGTCTTCTTTATTCTGATAACATGGAGGACAAATTTCTTCATGGGTTTCTGTGGCAAAGAATGAACTAAGTGACAAATCTGTTAGATATAGAGATTGGAGAGTACACAATCTACTGCCAGATGGCACCTCAACTTTCAATATTTAGAGATTGTTATATTAAAGCCATACTATATAGCTGCAAATCATGAAGTACCACAAACTCTGAATCATCAAAATTTCAGGGTACCCAGGACGACAATGGGCAATCACTTTACCTTTTGGGGCAATGGTTTCTTCAACTATATAATAAAGATATTTAAGATGCATTCTAGCTTTAATTCCCATGGTCTTTTAAGGTTTGAACTTGTCACTGAAAAAAATGCAGATATTCAGGCTATAGTCATTTCTGTGTCTACCATAACTTCTGCCAAGCTTTGTTGTGGATCCCTCTCTCATCCCCAGTGATGTGATCTCCCTATGAATCCAAGACTTCTCTGAGGTCTTCTAGACTATGAATGATGCATGGTATTAGTAGGCTACATGTTGTCAATGAAGAATTTTGTTCTAGAAGCAGAAAAGATATCAAAGATAAGTATGATGAGAAAATAAGAGCTGTTCATAAATGAATGGATTAAAAAGCATATAAATGCTTATTATGTGCTAAGTATTCTACTAAATGTCGGAGATGGAAGTAAAAACTCCAGAGTCTTTGCTCTTAACAAACTCCCTTTCTAATTGGGGGAGACAACAGAGAAATAAGGGTTCAACTTCAGAGGAGATGACAAGGGTCAAGAGTTTTCAAAATCTAGTAGTAGGTCCAGCGATAAGATCCATTAATCCTTAGGGCATATTGACAAGGCAGATGATAAGACTTGGGAGTTTTCTATCTTTCTAGAAGAGTTATAGGTGGTGATTTCCTGCTCATCCAAATAGTATAAGAAGTTGTCTGTTGGGAGTGGGGTAGGGAAAGCTGGAGGAGCTCAGGCCACATTGTTGGGAAGTGAGAAGTGAGCCTAAGGGTCAGAGTGGATCAGGGTCTCTAGTTTCCCTCCTGAGGGAAGTGAACCAGCACATAGTTAGAAGGGCAAGGAAGAATTAATAAGAAGATTGAGGGAAAGAATTTCTTGCAGTTTCTGTTCCTACAGAGTCCTCTTATGCCCATGGGGTTTAGGCATCAGGTGAATGGGGAAAAGGAGTGGAAGGGTATTTTATAGCAGCTTGTTCATGTTTGACTCTCAGTGTTCACATATTGACAAGTAAATATATCAGCAAGCACCCTAGCATACCCAGGATGGCTGATAGTACAGGTTCTTAGATCTGCTTTTCTAAAGGAAAGCAACTCAAAATGGGTTAACAATCTTACTTTAATCAAACGTATCGTTTACCTATTCAGGGGAAAAAGTCAACACCCTGAACTTCAGAGAATGCAAACAGAATACAAACAAGAAATTATGAGCAGACAAAGAAACAGATCATCAGATGGGCTTCCAATCTTCTGACCATTACATCCATACCTAGTCAGTTACCAGAGAGGGAAGCATCAACATCTGGGTTTTCAAAGCCAGGGGACTCAATGGCTTCCCGGAGTCTTGTCTGGCCAAATCACACAACTCTTTCCAAAGTGAGCCCCAAAGCAAAAACTCACATCAGGGTATATATAGCCTTCTCCTGGATCAGAGATGTCACAGCCCTCTTGACCCACTGCCCAATTACAAAGTAATAAGGCATAATAATTCCTGAAAAACAAGCCTCCCACCACAGGCTCCATGTGAACACATTCAGCCTATTAGGGGGCAGAGTATACTTTCAAATCAGGGAAGGTTCTCAGAGCCACTTAAGCCTATGAAAGGGCCTAGGGGCAGGGAAGATCTTCAGATTCCGATAACAGTGTTACTTGCATTGTTACCAATGTAAGGATGTTAAGACTCTTAGGGAAAATCCCCCAGCACATTGAGTGGACCTCTTGTGGAGCATTTACAAAAGATCATGGACAAGAATCATAAAGGACAAAAAGAGGGTAGAGAGATTATTATCTCTATCACTGGAGGCAGTATCAAAATTTATGAGTTCACTGATCTGTGAAGTATTTATATATATGTACACATGTGTATGTATATATGTATGTGTCTGTTTCTATGTAAAGAAGTGGTGTTTATCTCTGCCTCCTGACCTTCTTGGAAAATTTCTGAGCACCTTTTGTTTTCCCATAGATTCAAAATGGATGTTCTTACTACTCATCAGAGAGAGTTCTGGAATGGATGGAGACTGTAAGGATGTCCTGTATCTGTCACAGAGGATAGCATCAGGAGAATGGCATACATTGGAAGGGGATAGCAGTTTAAGCAGTATTGGTAGGGGTGAGTCACAGCTTACCTCTTCTCTGTGCCTTTTGAGGATTCTTTCAGGATGAAGGGACTTGTCTAGCAGCTTTCTCATTCTCCACCCCACCCTTTGCGTCTCCCATGAGTGAAAAGACTTTGGCAAAATCAGAAATAGCACCTCATCTGGATAAGGCTTTACAACCTCTGTTACAGCACAGTCTACATTCACTATGTATGGAGTGGGTCATTTATTTCAAATACAAGGTTATCACTGAAAAGAAATATATGCTCCTGGTTTATCTCTCACTTTCAGCTGACTAGGCTGTAAACTTTGTTAGTGTTTTCATTAGGCATTTGTCACCCTCACATGCCGTACAAGTAGTAGAATAACATAAATACAGCTTTGAAAAGACAATGTGTCAAAAACATAACTAAATGTGACAAGAAGAGCTTTTGGTGGGACATTTTGACATAGGAGTGATTTAGGCAGTAGATAATGTAAATTCTGGAACAAATATACTCTTTATGTGTTCCTGGAGTTTTAAAAATGCTGGTGTCTAGTTTATATTAAAGTTTAAAAGTGACAACATTTGAAAAATATCAACAGCACTGGAGAATGTGAATAATTGTACCTGAGCATTTTTTTTTTTACTGATAATGCTGAGATTCCCTCCCAGCATTCTCTGCATGATATATTAATGTGCAATATGAAAAGCCTTTGGGAAAGATTCTTGGATTCACCCTGACCACATGTAGAGAGCTCTGAAAGGAGATAGCTTGAGGGAAGAAACTGAGGAAGTTCAAAATTCTCTTAACTAGTACACAAGGTGGAAGTGTCATTCCAGTTGGACATTAAAACAGCTATTTGAGTGTTTGTTGTATTGTTGTGTTTGTCCTTCGTTTTCAAAGAGGACTATGGCATCAAGGAAATGATGACATGACTTGCAGTTGACTTTGATTTCAGTGAGGGAGGGCTGTGCAAGGTCCCCAGCCTCACTTTCTCTTCCAGAGCACCTGGGCCTAGGCTGATCTTCATCAGGATGACTGGAGATGACTCAGGATGCCATGGGAGACCCTGGCCCTTTTAGGTTAAGGCCTTTTCAGGTGCTCACTTAGAATGAGGTAATGCCCATTCAGTGAATAGGCCTCTTTAAGAAGTGAGTCAAGGGATGACCCCTTTAATTAGAAAAAGAAAAAAGAAGACAAAATCAAACTGGGAGGGGAAGACTCAGCCTTGCTGTTCCAAAGAAAAACAGTTACCACTGACATGCACTCTAAGCCAGGAGGGCCAAAAATACAGTCATGCAGTGGAGCTTAGATAGGGACCTATTATAGTCCAATCTATGAGCTTCAGAGTGAACTGGGTTTAAGGTTTTGGAAAGAATGGAAGGAAGAAAGGAAGAAAGGAAGGAAGGAAAGAAGGAAGGAAGGAAGGAAGGAAGGAAGGAAGGAAGGATGGAGGGAGAGAGGGAAGGAGGGAAGGAAGAGAGGGAAGGAGGGAAGGAAGGAAGGAAAGAAGGAAAGAAGGAAAGAAGGAAGGAAGGAAGGGAGGGAGGAAGGGAGGAAGGAGAAGGAAGGGAGGGAAGAAGGAAGGAAGGAAGGAAGGAAGGAAGGAAGGAAGGAAGGAAGGAAGGAAGGATGGAATCTAGTCAGTAAATCCCAACTTAAGTGGGCAGCTTCTGGCCATCAAAATTTACCTTCCTTTGTGAACTGATTCAACCATTCTGGAGAGCAATCTGAAGCTATGCCCAAAAGGCTGTAAATAATTGCATACCCTTTGACCCAGTCATTCCACTTCTAGGGTTGTATCCTAAAGAGATCATAGAAGTGAGAGGAAGACCCATATATACAAAAATATTTATTGTAGCTCTTTTTGTGGTGGCAAAGAATTGGAAATTAAGGGGATGTCCATAAATTGGGGAATGGCTAAGCAAGTTGTGGTATATGAATGTAATGTACCTGGAGAAACTTATATAATGATGCTGAGTGAGAAGAACAGAACCAGGAGAAATTTGTACACAATTACAGACACAACGTATGTGTGATGACTAACTTTGATACTGGACTCTTCTCAGCAACTCAAAGTTATAAAACAACTCCAAAAGACTCATGATTGGAAGGAGATGTCTACATTCAGAGAAAGATTTAGAAAGAACAGAGCTTAAACGCAGACCGAAGCAAACTACCTGCTCTCTTTCTGTTTCTTGTTTGTTTTTTTCTTCTTTCCCATTGTTCATTCCATCATTACATTCTTTACAACCTGACTAATGTCTAATGTGAAAGATTTTGCAGATCCTATAATTGATTGCATGCTGCCATGGGGAGAGGGAAGGGAGGGGAGAAAATTTGAAACTCAAGGGATTGTGGAACTGAATCTTGTAAGCTAAAAGTAAACAAACAAATCAATAAAAAAAGGGGGAAAAAAAACAAAATCCAAAAAAAAAAAAAGGAGTGGAAGGGTGTTTTATAGCAGCTTGTTCATGTTTGACTCTCAGTGTTCACATATTGACAAGTAAGTATATGTTTTACCTTCTTTTGGAGAGGATTGAGTGTTTGTAGATAATGTGTAAAGGGGCAGCTAGGTGACGAACTGGATAGAGTGCCAGACCTGGAGTCAGGAAGACTTCTCTTGGTGAGTTCAAATCTGGCCTCAGACACTTACCAGCTGTATGATTCTGGGCAAGTCACTTAATTCTATTTGTCTCAGTTCGTCATCTGTAAAATGAACTGTAGAAGGAAATGACAAACTACTCCTATCATGCCAAAGAAAGCAGTATCTTTGTCAAGAAAATTCCAAATGGGATCATGAAGAGCCTCCCATAACTAAAAAATGACTCACTAACAAGGTGCTGGTTATAGGGTCTACTCTTGAGAGCCCTCTAGATATGGTTAAGGTGAATTAGGATAGATGGGCTCTGGTAGAATTGTTATACGTGTCTTTATTTTCAAGTCACATCATGTACTTCTATTGATTATGTTTGTCTAATTGTCTCCTCCACTGAACTGAGAGCACTTGCTTTGACTATTCATAAGCCTATCCCTTGCAGGTGTTTTAGTATTTTCTCTTTCAAAAGAGTCACCTCAGGAGCTATACTATTGTTGTAATGATGCTATTGTACTGTGGGAAGGGGGAATAAACAGCATGTCTTCTCATCTGTTCTGGTTACAGCAGACAATCCCTTGCTTCCTTCTTTTTCCCAGTTCTCTCTGTCCCCCACTAATCACAAACAATTGCTATAAATATATTTGAACCTTCCCTTTTAAAATTCCTTCCATTGCCTTCAATATGCCCTAGGAGAACAGGAATCAAATCATATTTAGGAAGAGGGATAGGGCGAAGACATCATTTCATTGAGATAGAGAACTTTGAGATTTAAAGAATAAAAAAAGCAAACCCAACCAAATCCTCCATCAATGCAGGGCAGTAACTTCTCTGCCACTTAGTCTGAGAGTTATCCACTCACCAGAGCACTGTGTGCAAGTCACTCTGACAGTGTGAATCACAGGCAGGTCTTCTGGTTCTGTCCACTATGCCATCCTGCCTTTATGTACAAGTGGTATTTACCTTCTCTATATTTGATATCTACCCTAGTGGCAAAGAACATGACATACAATAAGCAGCTTGTACCATTTATGGGGTTAAAAATATCCTCAATGGCAGCAATTTTTCATTCTTTGAGAATATATTTGGTTTCGGGGACCAGATAAATGTCACTCAGAGCTAAATCTGGCGAATAAGGTGAGGAATAAATATGGGGAATACTGCCTTTTGTTAAAGCTGAGGAGTGACTAAAAGTAAAGGCAGTGATTTGTCTTGTGCCATACGTGAAGCTCTGAAAGCCAGTCCCAAAGCATATTCATTAATATTTCCCATCCTCGCAGCATCCCTAAAACAGGTATATAAACACACAAACATGCATATGGAAACATGTGCATGCACGCAGATGCATACACTTATATGTACACATGTGAATACATACATGCACACATACATGTTATATATCATATATATTTATTTATTCTTCTAAGTGATCATATAGGAAGACCAAACCATTTGTATGTTTAAGCTTTGGTTATGTTTGAAATCAGTGTTATTTCTTTATGGTCACACTAATTTCACAGATTTATTCCTAAAAAGTTTTAAGTAAATAAAATTCCATAAGCCAAGTCATCTTTTTGATGTACTTGGAAAGTTAAAAAATTAAAGGGCTCTTGTGATTTCTCTTTTTATAAATAGAGAAGGTATGACATAATGGAAAGAGGACTGAGCTAAGAGCTAAAAGATCCGGACTTTGTCCTAGCTTGGCCGCTATGTGGCTTTGGGAAAACCATAAACCTTTCTGGGTCTCAATTTCTTATTCTGTAAAATATTGTTCTAAAAAATATTGTTCTACTTACCTCTCAGAGTGGTTGTGAAGATCAAATGAGTGAGTGTATATAAAAGTTCTTTGAAAACTGTAAACTCCTTTGCAAATATAAGCTATTTTAAAACAAAGTGACAGCACCATGTTTAGAGAAATTTTTGGTAATGAGCACGGTCAGCACTATGGCTAAGGAAAAAAGGAGAGTTAGTCATAGCTGGACTGGAGTGGACTGTGTTTCAACATTAGTCTGGATATAATAGAATGCTGTATCATAGGGGAAAGTTCAGAAAGAGGAAGAGCAGAAACTGCTGCTAGTAGTAATTACATTGAATTTTTAAAAAAGCATTTATTAAATGCTCTATATGCATCATTGTGCTGAGTGCTAGATATACATAGAGAAGTAAGACGTTCCTCTGTTCTCAAGGAGCAGAATGTGGAGAGACAGTAGAGATAATAGGAGGTTTCAGCAGCATGTCAGATATAAAGCCCCCTGGTCTTTAGGGTACAAAGCAGAGGAAAATTTATCTTCTTTATTGTTATTTCCACTGACAAAACCATGTCTTTTTAAGTACTCATGAAACCTTTGGAAATGTTTGATCATTTGTCACATTAAGGAAACCTCCTCTGGGACTGGGGAAAGGCATGACTGTATTGTTTGGATTCTTGGGAGATTAATGTGAGCCATTGTTTGAGTACTTCTCCTGTGGACTAACCCATGGAAAGGAAGTTATGTGTCATGTCTACATTACCCCTCTTCCTTAGACTCTTTTTTTGTCTTTTTGTTTTTTGGAGGGGGGAAGGTAGGGCAATTTGGGGTTGAATGATTTGCCCAAGGTCACACAGCTAGTTTTGTGTGTCTGAGGCTGGATTTGAACTCAGATCCCCCTGACTTCAGGCGGGTGCTCTATTCACTGTGCCACCTAGCTGCCCCACCCCTTAGACTCTTAGGGTGTGTTATGGCTACCTGTGGTAATTGATTTGCAGCAGGGAAGGGTTAGACTTCTAGCACTAACAAATTTGTGTGAAAATGCCAATTTGAGGCAACCTAGTCTGTGTTTTTGTTATGGCACCTAGTATCATAACCTCCATAGATTTAGAGCTGAAAACAACCTTAGTGGACATCAAATCCAATGTTTGAAACTGCAGCTATTTAAGTAACTTGCCCAGGATCACAGCCATTTTGAGAGCTCCAGACATAACAATACTAGGGGAAACATAAAGACTACTCTTTCTTTTCTTATCTCACTAGAGGACCAAGTGGAAATTACTCACAGGTCCTTGAAACAACTACTAAAATTGTAGACTATCAACCAATAAGCATTTATCAAGCACCTACTATGTTCCAAGACTGCAATGGCTAGGAAGTTGACATCACAGCACAAGTAGTCCATTCATACTATCATTGGTATCTCTCCAACCTTGCAAGTAACTGTAGCTCAATCCCTGATATTATATTGCCAGTCATCTTTTTTTTTTTTTTTAAATCAGTTATTTTCCAATGACTTCCCCTAGGTGGTATAGTGGATAGAGTGCTAGGAAGACTTAGCACTCTACTAGCAGCAGTTTCTGCTCTTCCTCTTTCTGAACTTTCCCTACCATACAGCATTCTATTATATCCAGACCAATGTTGAAACACAGTCCCCTCCAGTCCAGCTATGACTAACTCTCCTTTTTTCCTAGCACTTTTAAAAAGCTGGCCTCAGACACTTATAAGCTGTATGCCTCTGGGCAAGTCATTGCACCTCTGTTTGTCTCAGTTTCCTCATCTATAAAATGGGAATAATAATAGCACCTACCTCCCAGGGTTGTTGTGAGGATCAACTGAGATAATAATTGTCAAGGGCTTAGAACAGTGCCTGGCACATAGGAGGAGCTACGTGAATTTGAGGGAGCTAGATGGTGCAGTGGGTAGAGTGTCAGCCCTGAAATCAGGAGGACCTGAGTTCAAATCTGGCTTCAGACACTACTTGTTTCACCCTGGGCAAATCACTTAATCTTGTTTGCTTCCATTTCCTCATCTGTAAAATAAGCTGGAGAAGAAAATGATCAACCACTCTAGTATCTTTGACAAGAAAACCCCAAATGGGGTCAAGAAGAGTTGGAAATTACACAACAACATAAATTTATTGTTATTGTTACTCTCATTATATAGAATTTTCCTTTGTAACAAATAAGCACTTGAGCAAAATAGATCAACGTATGGATCACGTCTGATAATGTGTAATTCATTTTGCACCTATATTCTATTCCCTCTCTAAAGAGAGATGGGATATTGCCATGCATCCTTAAGTGACAATGAGAGTGAACACTGGATTTTCTTTGCCAGTGTGTACCAGCATTTAAGACACAAACTTGCATTTCATGGCAGGTCAGGTCCAGGTTGCTTTTAGAAAATTAGGAGCAATTGCTGATGGGAGAGGAAGGTTCCTTAGTCAGATATTATAATCACTTTAAAGGTGAATTCTTCAGATATTTGGCTACTCAGATATTTCTTGTGAAAACACAAAGCAACAATGCTGATACTAAGAATGTGACACAAATGAGATTCATTTGCCAGGGATGTATATAATTGAATTCTGCCAGCAACAAGCAATTTTTCACTGAAAGAGTCAATGTCAGTGGAGGTATTTAGGAAGGGGTTAAATGAAATGTTAAAAGATTAAGGGAAGCTCTGTAGTATAATGTAGTCAAAAGAGCTCATTATTTGCAGCCAGAAGACAATTGGATTTAAGTCATGACTTTGTTATTTAGTATCTGTGTGACCTTAACCTTTCTGGACCTCAGTTTCTTCACTGGAAATTCCTGATTGAAATGTCCACCCAGTCTTTCACGTTTCATACCTAAAACTAGTATGTTCCCTGATTTCCTGTGGTAATAACGGTAATAATAAGAATAAGGTACACTCCATGGATGAGATAATGAGAATGGATTGACTAGAAAGTATATGGCACAGATGACTACACATAATGCTTTTTGAAGATGCTTATATCTTCTCTTGGTAAGGGACTATCATCAGATAATCTATGACTATCATCATCATCTAAGAAGACTTTGACATTCTTGGTAGAAATGGGGCAGCTAGGCCATGCAGTAGGTAGAGTGCTGGGTCTGGAGTCAGGAAGACTCATTTTCCTGAGTTCGAAGCTATCTTCAGACACTTACTAACTGTGTGACTCTGGGCAAGTCATTTCACCCTGTTTGCTGCAGTTTCCTCATCTGTAAAATGAGCTAGAGAAGGAAATGGCAAACCCCTCCAATATCTTTGTGAAGAAAACCCCAAACGAGGTCACAAAGAGTTGAATACTCCTGAAGAACAACAAAATTGAAGGGTACTATCAGCACCATGGTCAGGGGTAGACAGCTTTATAACTGTAGAAAAGTCTACTTTGCTTTGTTATGTAATATGGCCTTGTAGTTGTAGTGCCTGCTGCCAATAATTAGACTGCCCATAACTGTGGAACTTTTTGAATATTTGGTTGTTTGTGGAGAGAGATTCAGACTTGCGCAAGCCTCTAGGGCATAAGAAGGATGGGGTGGAACTGGGATTCCCAAGAGATTTCCCTGATGTGAACATTTCTGTGTTGTTTTCCCAGTATACTGACCTATGAAGAGGTTTATACGGAGTTGTTTGTTGTGTCTGTTGTGTCCCCCTGGATTTTTTGTAAGCTGAGGCTACTAGAGTACTCTTGGTAGCTCCCTTGGGGCTGAGCATATGGGAGCTTTGGGGAACAGACAAATCTGCAATGATAAAGTTTTCCTGAGACACTCTACTCTCTGATACAACAACTATCTGAGACTCTCCTCATCAGTTCTGGACTGTATGTGAAATCTACAAAATATATAACACAAAGCCTCACTCTATAAAGCACATCATTTTCCCTAGTTTGTAATTTTAATTTTGGCAAATTTGGTAAATTCATATTTTAATGTTTTGACTTTGCTTAAAGCAGAATACACTTTAGCTATGGAATCTGTTGTAATGGATTGCACATTGGACTTGGAGTCAGGAAGACCTGAGCTCTAATCCAGCCTGAAATGCTGCATAGCTGTGTGCCCCTGGACAAGTTGCTTAATCTCTCTCAGCCTCAGTTTCATCATTTGTAAAAGGGTGATAAAAATGGCACTTAACTCATAAGTTTCTGTGAGATAATATATGAGATACCATATTATGTGCAAAGTAATACATATGTCACCTTATCATGTAAGATATGATGAGACAATACATTTAAACCACTTAAAGCACCACAGAAATGTGAGCTATTTATTATATCTATACTTGGAGATGCAGAGTGGTAGAGTGAGATAGAACACTTGACCTGTAGTAAGCAAGACCTTTCAATACAGCCTTTGCCACTCAGCTGTGGGACCATATGTGAGCCATTTAATCTTTCTAAATCTTAGCTTACTCATTTGTAAAAAAAAAAAAGGAAAAATAATGTCTATATAATCTATACCACAGAGCTGTTGTGAGGTTCAATGAGATAATGTATGTAAATTTCCTAAAAAACTTTAAAGTGACATTTAAATATCTACTGGGCAGTTAGGTGGTGAAATGGATAGAATGCTAGGCTTTGGAGTGAGGAAGCCTCATCTTCCTGACTTCAAATCTGGCCTCAGACACTTAGTAGCTATGTGACCCTGGGCAAGTCACTTAACCCTGTTTACCTCAGTTTCCTCATCTGTAAAATGAGCTGAAGAAGGAAATGGCAAACCACTCCAGTATCTTTGCCAAGAAAATCCCAAATGAGTTTACGAAGAGTTAGACATGACTGAAATGACTGAAGAACAAATAGTTATTATTAATAACTTTGATATTTGAGAGATGTTTTTTTATCTCATTGGAGTGACTACTCATTATGCTGACCTAGACATAGAATACTCATAATTCCTTATACTGTGCTATTCTTGTCAATTCATTTTCATAAATCCTAGGATTCCATGAATCTGGATATTGTACACTTATAAAATAGGTATAAAAGCTTATTGCAGGGGGAAAGATGAGTCAGCTATTATGCCTACAGATTGGAGAATGGATATTCAAGGCAATGGGTCTTGAATAGTGCTTCTTTATAGAAAGGAAATGAGTTCTTGGAGGTAGGAGCAGAGAGTGTTAGGCATTTTCTTTTTTAACCACAAAGGAAAGTCATATCCATTATATGCACATCTAAGTCTTAGACCCAGATTTGAAGTGTGTTCAATTTAATCTTTATTTAAAGCTTGGTGAATGGCTGAGCAGAGCCATTTAACTTCAATCTCCTGAATTTCCATTTTGTGACCTATCCCACAGAGACAAGGCACTCTATTACCCTAGGGCAAATGAGATTTAGATGTAGTTTCGACCACATACGTTAAAGGCAAAACACATCCTAGAGAGGTGCGGTGTGATTCAGTGAAGTGAGAAAATTGTGCTCCTGTGCCAAGAAAGTGATGGAGAGCAGGATGTTTAAAGGGTTTTTATAAAGAGAGCCTGTTCTAGGGAAAATTTATAAATTCTGCAAGATTCTAAAGCCCACTTAGAATGAAGTCAGAAAGGACAGATGCACCTATGGCCTTCTTACTAAAAATCTTCACAGATGTTTCCTATCAGGGTTGGTGTTATTCCTTTTCTTATTAGAACAGAAAATTATAGCAGATATGGGCGGAACAGGTGAACATGTGTTGAAGGCATATCAAGTGCATTTCAGATTGGGAAGCAGTTATTAATTATTTTTCATGACAAATACAGTTCCTAAATATAATTATAGGAAGGGCAAAAGGATTTTATAATAATAAAATACGTTTTTGGAGAAAAATAACATTGTGGACTGGGAAATTAAAAGTTAACTCTATTATATGCCAAGGACCATAAGGAGATGACAACAGCAAAGCACAGGCCAGGAAATAAAATGCCTGGAACTGAAATGTCTGCTAGCAATTATCTCACTGGTACTGAGTTACCTCCTCCTCCCATCCCTCTCCCCTATATGGAGCACTGCTTGTGTCTTCCTGGCAAGTGCTACCTCCAGCCTCACTTCCTTTCTTTCCCCTTTTACTTCTTGTTCCTCTCCTCTCTCATTTCTCTCTCAACTTTTCTTTTTAAAGAAATATACAGGGGTGGCTAGGTGGTGCAGTAAATAGAACACTGGCCCTGAAGTCAGGAGGACCCAAGTTCAAATCTGAACTCAGACACTTAACACTTACTTGCCATGTGACTTTGGGCAAGTTACTTAACCCCAATTGCCCTGCTTTTCCCCTTCCAAAAAGAAAAAAAGAAAAAAAAGAAAAAGGGAAAAAGGAAAAAAGGAAATATACAGAAAATAGAAGCAAGGCAAGGTAACAGAGAACAAATATGTAAAATTGTGACATGGTCCTATAAAATAGTACTGGAATGTTAAACCTTAGAAGGAACTGAGACTGGAGAGAATAAGGGAAACAAAAGGATCTTTAAAAAAAAGTTATATTGAGGAAAAAAGAGAGGATCAAAGAAGAGTTGAGACCTTTGCTTGAGGTGGATGGAATGAAGATGTCTGATAATGGAGAGAAGTTAGACCTTGATTGTCACTTTGTTTCTGTTTGGTTTTTCTGTAAAGAACTATATCTATACTGTTTATGAGGGGAAAATGGTTAATAGAAAGATGATACCCACAATAAGTAAGGAGATAGAGAGAACGTTAGGTGGTGTAGGGATAGAATGCTGTGCCTGAAGTCAGGAAGACTCAGTTGGTGAGTAAGAAGGAAGGGAGTAAAAGCATAATTGGCTGGTTCACATCCTACTTCACTTTCAGTTTTCTTCACCTGGGTTAAACCTAACAACTATTCCTATGCTACATTAAGGGAAGCTCAGTGGCATGGATAGAGCTCTGGGCTTGGAATCAGGAAGATTCATTTTCATGAGTTCAACTACAACCTCGGACATTTACTTGCTATGTAACACTGGGCAAGTCACTTAACCCTGTTTACCTCATTTTCCTCATCTATAAAATGAACTAGAGAAGGAAATGGCAAACTATTCCAATATCTTCACCAAGAAAATCCCAAATAGGGTCACAAAGAGTCAGACACAATTGAAACAATTGAACAACACAACAACATAGCATTACTAGGCACCATACAGCAGATACAAAAGAAAAAAGTCATACCCCTACCTTCAAGGTGCTTTCAATTTAACTGGGGACAAGATATATATAAATGACTTAAAAGCATTTATAAACTATCAACAAGCATAAATTAATATAATAAAATGACTAAACAAGAACAGGAAGAAAGTATTTAGTTGCCCTTGATATATTAATTCAAGTCATCTGGTCCCCAGTTGAATGAACAGGTAAATGGGATTGCTGAGCCACTGTCAGTAATATCTGAAACATCATGGAAAATGTGAGAAGCACCCCAAGATTGGAGAAGGGAAATTGTTTTTCTCATGATTTTCAAAAACGGGAAGAGAGCAGAGTCTGAAAATTTTAGTTCCATGAAGTTGACTTTGTTTCCTGGGAGAATTCTAGAAAGGATCATTTCATGGTAGCTGGCAAACACCTCCCTAGTAAATTGGTGATTGCTGCAAACCAGCATGCTTTCATCAAGTACAGATCATTTCAGATATCCTAATTTCCTGTTTTGGCAGAAATACTAAACTAGTAGCTGAGAAAAATGCTGTTGATATAGATTAATTAGATTTTTTTAAACAAAGTTTGTAATAAAGTATCTCATGAAATTCTTGCGGAGAAGATGAAGAGATGTGGATTAAACAATAAAATATTTAGATGGATTCAGAAATGATTGGATGGCTGGACTCAAAGTGTGGTTGTGAATGGTTCAATATCAATGTGGCAGGAAGTCATCAGGAAAATTTTCTGTGATTTGTGCTTGGTCCTATGTTGTTTAACATTTTTATCATTGATATGCAGAAGGGTAATCTGCTCATCATATTTGTGGAGGACACTAACCTGGGAGAGATTGCTAACAACATAGATCATTGATGTCAAACTCAAATAAAAATGGGGACCACTAAACCACACATAAGAATCCCTGTGTACTGCATAGTGATTTATAAAACTACATGTGTTTCTATATTTCTTTTTAAAATTAATGCACCAACACATTAAAGTCCAATAGGAATCTAGTTGGAGGCTGCATTTGGGAGTGTTTTGGTCTGTGTGCAGCCAATGGAAGGAATATTTAACACTTCTTCAATAGATGAGATAGGATTCAAGACCTTCAAATGGTAAGATTAGCACTTTGGGCAGAATCAATTCAGATGGAATTCAATAGGAATAAATGTAAATATTGCATATGAGTACAAAAAAATCAACTTCATGAGTATAATACAGGGACACATTGTTAGACAGCAGTTATAAAAAGGATATGGACATTTCAGGTAGACTGCAATTCAACATGAACCATCAGTGTAACGTAGCAACCAAAAAAGCAGTTATGATCTTGGACTATATTAAGAACAATATAGCTTGAGGCAACTACGTTGCACTGTGAATAGAGCCCTGGCCCTGGAGTCAGGAATGCCTGAGTTCAAATCTGATCTCAGGTACTTACTAGGTGTGTGACCCTAGACAACCATGTACATTATCTAGAACTATATGAAAATAACAGCAACCAAAATGTGTAAGTACATAGGCATAAAAATGCCATAGCTTAAGAAGGATGTTGCTAAGTTGGAGTGTGTCCAGAGTAAAGCAATCAAGATGATGAAGGGCCTTGATTGTGTGACATGAGGATCAGTTGAAGGAACTGGCCATACTTTTCTAGAGAAGGGAAGATTCAGAGGTGACATGATAGCTGTCTTAAATATTTGAAGGACTCTTTTGTAAAGGATAGATTTGTTTAGCATGGCCCCAGAGGATAGAATGAGAAGCAATTTGTGGAAGGTGTGAAAAGAATAATTTAGGTTTAATGTTAGGGTGGAAAATAAAACTTCCTAACAATTCGACCTGTCTAAAATTGGAATGGAATTCCTTGAGAGATGGTGAGCTTCTCTTCTTTGGGGGCCTTCAAACAGAGGCTAGATGATTACTTGATGAATGTGTTATAGTAAAGATTCCTTTTGTGTATGGGGTCTTCAAGATGGCTGCTGAGGTCCCTTCCAGTTCTCAAATCCTATTATTTCCTCTTTCCATTTGTTCCTTCCTTCCTTCTTTATTAGAAATTCATAAAAATCTCTGTAAATACAAATAAGTAAAATAAAAATGTAATCCCCAATAAAATTTTCAAATGAAGTCTATTTACATTTTGATAACTTCATTCAATAAACATTTATTAATCACATCATATGCAAAGCACTGTTAGATATTGGAATACAGAGACAAAAAACACCAGAAGAAGTTTACACTCCACTGGGTGTGAAAGAGGTAAGTGAGGGGATATAACATGTACACCAAGAGGTAATTACAAGGCTATTTCATTAAAGAAAATGAAAATAGCGGGAGTGTCAGAGAAGTCTCCACTTTAACAAAAAGATAATAATATGATAATATATAATAGTGTATATAATTATAATAGTTATATAATATATACTATATAATAATGAATTTTGTTTAGTAATAACAGTTACTAGCATTTGTCCTGACAACATCTCTTGAAGGTTGGTACTATGACTAAACCCATTTTATAGTAAGAAAACTGAGGATGAGAGAGGTTAAATGACTTGCCCATGTTCACATAGTAAGCATTTGAAGCATAATTTGAATTTAGGTTTTCCTGACTCCAGGTCCAGTGCTCTCTCCACTGCATTTCAATCTCATTTATGCATATGTACTTACACATTTTGGTTGCCGCCATTTTTATATAGTTATAGATAATGTGCATGGTTGTCTATATGTACCTCACTTTTATCACCATGTATATCTTTCCATATTTCTTTGTATTTTTCAAATTTGTAACTTTTTTTTACAATTCACTATTTTATTACATTGCTATAATAATATGACATTCATATTATACCTTAAAGTTTGTAGAAGCACTTTACATATATTTTATCATTTGGTTCTCACAAAGACCCTATGAGATAGGCATGACAAATATTATAATCCCTATTTTACAGATGGAAAAACTGAGGCTTAGGTTAAGTGACTTGCTTAGGGTGATAGAGCTAGAAGTGGAATTTGAATCCATAATCTAAGTTCAGCATTCTATTCACTATCAAACATGGCTTCACAGTTCAATCAACTATTCCACAATTTCTCAACACATAAGTTATTTCTATATATTTGTTGTTGTTACTATTCCAAATGAAGCATCTATGAATACTTGTACAGATAGACCATAGCATCATAGATTTGAAGCTGATTGCAAATTAGCACCCTTTCTACTACAATGCACTTTTTGAAAATTTTAATGCTATCTTTAATATATAATCTGAGTAGCGGGATAACTGGATTAAGGGGAATGATCAGTTTTGTAGCTTTTATTTTATATTGCTAGATTATATTCTTAAATGATTGCATAGTTCCATCTATCCAATACAAATCAATAAACATTTATTAGGTACTCACCATTTTACTTAGTAGGCACTGGGGACAAATAAGACAGCCCTTGTCCTCAATAAACTCACATTCTATGGGAGAAGGAAAGGGAGAAGATACAACATATAAAGAAACGAATGATAATTTGAAGATGAGGAAGAAAACAGTATTATAAAATGGATCAGTGGGTATATGTCTAGGTCCCTGTTTAACTTTTTCACTTTTTTTCCTTTCTTGATCTTTGGTGAATAAGTACTATTCTCTGATGAATGTATAGCAGGTTTTGAGGCAACCTTGTGAATTCTAGGGCTCTGGAGCTCCTGGTCCTTTTGGTAAGAGTTGAATGCGGTCAAGGGAAGAGTTCTTAGTAACTGTTTCAATGATCCTGAAGAAGATGTCTCCCTGTCCCCTCCCCCCAAAAGGAATGAATTAAATTCTCCATTTTGCCAGAAAACCTTTACCGGGACTGGTTTGGACAGTGCAAAGTCAGGGTGAAACATAAAATACCTAATTAGCAGTGTCACCAACTGCTTTCTGTGCTGATGAGGCTGAAGTATCAGCCTCCCAGAAGACTATACCAGTTACTAGGAATAAAGTTATTGAATCTTAAAAAATGTGGGGGAGGGGTAAAAAACTGTTCTGCAGAAGATGGTACATGAGGTGAGACTTGAAGCAAATTGGGACTTCTAATAGATGGAGATGAGGCTGCACAAAGATCAGTCTGTGCAAAGACATAGAAGCTGGAGGTATAGTAGTAAGTCTGAGGAACAGCAACGAGTACAGTATGGCTGAAATGTAAAGTATGTGAAAGGAAGAAATGTGTAATAAAGGTAGAAAGGTAGGCTGAAGCCAGATTAGAAAGGGCTTTAAATTCCAAAGTGAGGAATTTGTATTTTATCCTAGACACATGGGAACTGCAGATGTTTCTGGATCAGGGGAGTAACATGGTCAGACTTGCCTTTATTTTGGCAGCTGCAAAGAGAATAAATTGGAGGAAAGAGATACTGGAAAGCAGGAGAAAAATTAAGAGACTGTGTCAAGGCAAGAGATGATAAAAGCATGTACTCTGGATGTGATTATAAGGAAAGTGCATAGATGTGAGAGATGTTGCAGAAGTACAATTGACCAGATTTAGTAACTGTGTTAAAATTGTGTCTTGTTCTGATCCCTGTGATCCCCTTCTCCTTCTCATTAGTAGAGTAAGTTTATGAGTAGTCAATAAAAATTGGCAAAGCAGAAAATAATATTGCAAAGAGTAACCTGGAAGTCACATATACACTTTGAAATGATTTTAATATGTTAATGAACTAATCCCAAGGTGGCACAGATCAGAGTTTGCCTGATCCCCTCAGAATGCTATTCAAAGGAGACCTATAAAAATCAGAAGTGTCCTTGAGCATTCTTCTTCATGCAGCCTAGTGCTACCAATTCTCATCATGGTTACACGAATGATACTCTCTGTCTCTTTCTCTCCCCATCCTCTGTCCTCATGCTTTCTGCCTCTGTAACCCATTTGTCACTTTTCTCTACATATTCTATGCTTTTTTTGTTTTGCCCTTTTACCTTCTGTGGTTATTAAAATGTGATTATGGCCCCATTTTCCACTTCCAGTCATAATCTTTCTTGGTGAGTACCCAAAGAATCAGGCATGCTTGCTCTCCATTTCATAATTTCATAAATTATCAATTTAGTAGCTTATTGGTTATGAGCTTATTGGTTAAGACTTCAGGCAGGGGGAAAGAACCATAGTGGAGAAACATGGTGGAGAGCATTTGAGTGAAGATCATTGGAGGGAGAAACAGAAGAAATTATATCATCAGAGTATATTCTACATGCCACTTGGACAGAAAGAGACAATAGGCGAGGAGTTTGGAAACAGTACCAGCTTGGTGCAGAAGGATGATTTTGTAATGATTAAAAAAAAAAAGACAAATACAAAACCTAAGTTATCTAGACATTTGCTAGAGGTTCTTCTTAGACTAAAGCAGAATAGCTAAAAACCTCTAGATTGGCTGTAACAATAATTTCATCCTTCAAAAAGTGGAGGAAACAATAGGAAGAAATTGATTTCTGAATCTGATTCACACAAACTAGGAGGAACTGTTGTTGATGTGGAAATAATGAAAATCCTGGAGTTTGTGAAAGATGAGAAGACAAGTCTAGTATAGTCTGCCATACATTCTAGATTTTGGGAAAGAAGATTCAGAGGAAAAATGATATGAGTCCATGGACTAGAATTCTACAAGCTGATTCCTTTTTTTTTTTCTTTTGGCAGGGGGAAAAGGCAGGGCATTGGGGTTAAGTGACTTGCCCAAGGTCACATGGCTAGTAAGTGTCAAGTGTCTGAGGCTGGATTTGAACTTGGGTCCTCCTGACTCGAAGGGTGGAGCTCTACTCACTGCACCACCTAGCCACCCCACTACAAGCTGATACAATATCAACCCAAAATGAATAGGAAATTCTCAAGCATGAAATTCATGGAGAGTTAATATCTCAAAACATCTTGAAATATTAGAGAACTGAGTTGAATAGAATAATATGAAACTCAATAGAGGAAAATGTAAAGTTTTCCATTTGGGTTAAAACAACCAATTTCACAAACAAAGGACAGAAGAGGGATGGTGAGATAGCTATTTGAAAAAAAAAATCTGGGGGTTTGAATGGACCGCATACTCAATATAAATGGAAATGTGATCTACTCAAAAAAAACTAATGTGACCTTGTTCTTTCTACATTAAAAGAGGCATAGCTTCTAGGAATAAGGGAGGTGACAGTTCCCCTATATTCTACTATAGTCACAACACATTTAGAGTATTGTGTTTACTTCTAGGTGGTATATTAATAATTTGGGGAACATCTAGTGGGAGGGGTGCATGGCTTTAAGTCCACATCATATGACGATTAGTTGAAGGAGCTAGAGATATATAGCCAGAAGAGAAGAGACAAGTGAGACATGATAGCTTTCTTTAGGTTTTTGAAGGGTTGTCACATGTAAGAGGAATTAGATTTGTCCTCTTTACACAGGGGAAAAAATAACAATCGGTGAAAGTTGAAAAAGAGATAAATTCAGTCTTCCTAAAAATTAGTGTTGCTGTTTGTCTTTCATTTTTGAAGAGGACCAGTGACATCATGGAGTGATGTTTCTTGTGTGAATTGGACTTGTGAGACAGAGTTACACAAAGTCATCAGCCTCACTCTCTCTTCCAGAGTCATCAAAGTCCAGTGGCAGGACAAAAGTCAAGACTACTGGCAATGACTCTGAATGTAGTTGATGAGCTTGGTATCTTCAACATCTGACCAAGTGCTAAGCACTTCATAGTGCCAGCTGCCAGCTCCCTTCATGGCCATTGGAATAAATTGTTCTCATCCACCCATTCCACCTTGGGAAGTGTTCACATGTCTGGGTAGACATCCCCCTAACTCACTGATGGGTTTGAGGCCTCTCAGTTACTCTCAACCTGATTGAGTTCATCTGCTTGAGATGGTTTCAGTGAGGTATGGCTGCTGCACCTGCTACAGCTTCTTGGAACCACAGGTGAGAGCTGAGTAACTGGTGGACACCAACGGTGCGTGAGCAAGCCTGAAAAGGGTTCAGCAAGTCCTGCCCTCCCTCAGTGTCCCAGTTAGGTGGTACAGTGGATAAAATATTGGGCTTGGAGTCAGGAAGACTCCTCTTTGTGAGTTCAAATCTGGTCTTAGACACTTACTAGCTGGGTGACCCTGGGCAAGTCATTTAACCCTGTTTGCCTCAGTTTCCTCATCTCTAAAGTGAACCAGAGAAGGAAATGACAAATCACTCCAGTATTTTTGCCAAAAAAAACCTCAAATGGGAGTAATGAAGAACTGGACATGACTGAAAATGACTGAACAATGACAACAAATAGAGTTGAATTGAAGAAAGGAGAAAAAAACAACTTTGTGCTATCTAAAAGTAGAATGGATTACCTTGAAAGTGTAAGAGTTCCCCTTATTTGAAGGTCTTCACACAGAGACTGGATGACCACTTCTCATAAATGTTACAGTACAGCTTCCTTTCTGGTAGGTGTTGGACTAGATATCCTCTGTGGTCCCTGATAACTCTTATAGTCTATGATTCTGTAAAATGTTATGGATAACTCCAACAATATATGAGAGTTCCTATTTTTTCACATCTCCACCAGTACTGATATTTTCAGTTTTTAACTATGCCAATCTTAGGGGTGTAAGATGGTATCAAAGGTGCTTTAATTTATATTTCTCTGATTATTAAACATTTTAAATTATTTAAAGAAAACATTAACAATAATATTCAATGTTTCTTCTTTTGAAAATTGCCCATTCAAAACAGCTCTCAAAAGAATTGCAAATTACAAATGATCATATGAAAGAATGCTGTAAATCATTAATAATAAATGAAATGCAAGTCAAAACAATCACAAGGCATCACCTATGATACCTGACAACTTAGCAAAGTTGACATAGGATAAATATAATCAGTGTTGGAGGGGTTATGGAAAGATAGGCACACATGCATTATTAATGGAGTTGTGAATTATTATAATTATATATGTATGATGTTATATAACTATTATAACTATTCCAGAGAGTAGTTTTGGAATTATGTAAATAATGTGACTCAGAGATTTCACTGCTAGACATATATCTCAAGGAGGTCACTGACAGAAAGAAAGTCTCCAATAGAAACCAAACTATGTACAGCAGCATTTTTTGTGGTAGTGAAGAAGTGGAAACTAAGTAGATGTCCATTAATTGTGGAGTAGTTAAACAAATTGTGGTACATAAATGGAATGGAATTTTACTGTGTTATAAGAAACAACTATGATGAATGTAAAGAAATATGTAAATATTTACAAAGAGAAGTAAGTAGAACCAAGAAAACAATACACATAATGTTTACAAAAATGGAAATGAAAAGATCAGACATTTCAAAAACCCCTCCAATAACAGGAAAACAAATGCTTTAAGTATCAAAGAACAAATTTGGGCCTCAAAGAAGAAACATAAGAAAACAACTCTCTGTACTCCTTTGTAGAGGCAGGGGGGTTCATGGGGGTGGAACAGTTCATGTAATAGTAGAGTTCTACAATGTAATAGATTGGTTTTGCTGGATTTTTTTCTCTTCTTCCTCTTTTTCTTAAAAAAAATTGCTACAAGGATTGCTTTCTTGAGAAAGGCAGGGAGAGGCAGAAGGGAAAAATTGTAGGTTAAGCAAAATCAAAAGATGTCAATTCATTAAAAATAAAATTGTTCATATCCTTTG
>CM053587.1:211178263-211224621 GCA_028646515.1 Pseudochirops corinnae
TTCTGAAGGAATTATTCTCTTCAGAGAGCTTTTGAGATTCTTTTTCCATCTGGAAAATTTGACGTTTTAAGATATTCTTCTCCTCGTTGGCTTTTTGGGCCTCTTTTGCCATTTGAGTTAGTCTGTTTTCTAAGGTGTTATTTTCTTCAGTTAGGTTGTTGACTCTCTTTTCATGATTTTCTTGCATCATTCTCATTTCTTTACCCAATTTTTCCTCTACTTCTCTTATTGGTTTTCAAAATCCTTCTTAAGCTCCTCTATGGCTTGTAACCAGTTTACATTATTCTTAGAAGCTTTTGGTGCAGGAGTGGGCAGGAGCCTTGTTTCTGCGTCATTTTATGAGTTCTGAAGCTCTAAAATTTGTTTAGAGTCATATTTTATAGGTATTTGAGGTGGTTATAGGGGAACTCATGGAGCTCTGCTTCTATGCCACCATCTTGACTCTGCCCCCCTTTCCTGATTTTTTAAATAAATAAAATTGACTAGATGACCTCCCAAGATCCCTTTTATTCATAAGATTCTATGATTATATGACCACTGCCTTACCAGATTTAATAACTTAGATGGAGCAATAAGTCATGTACATAAACTGAAGACAACTTACTTCAATTATATGAAGGGCTGTTGATGAAGGAAGGGTTAGATTTATTCCATTTAGTCCTAAAGGGAAGAGTCAATATAAAGGAGTGGAAGTTATAAATACATACATTTAGGCTTGATGTAAATTTGATGCAAATTTTGATGCAAAATTTTCCTAAAAACCTGAGCTACCCAAAGGTGGAATGAACTGCTTCAACAGGTGATGGATTCTCCTCCTGGGGAGCTATCAGAGGTTGAATGACAGTTTGTCTCATTTGTCAGAGGGGGAATCTTTTTAGTTCTGGGTTTTACTAGATGGCTGCTAAGGTATGTTTTCAATTCTGTGAGCTGGTAGAGTAACAAAACAAAGCAGTATATGATTAATAGTCAGAATGAGTGATGATGATATTCTGTAGAAGCTCTGAAAAAAAGGGGATAACAATATGGGCTCATTGGTAAACAAGGTCTCATGGAGAGAATGGGAACGGCGCTAGACTGAATAATGTGGAGGATTTGGATAGGTGGGAAAAAGATCTTCCAGGCAGGAAAAAAAGCATAAAGAAGGAAAAAGCTAACACTGATATAAGCATGACACTTCAGCTTCCTGCTAAACACAGATACTAAAGGGTAGTCATCTCAGAGACTCAGGAGTAAGATAAGATCCCCACCTAAAGACACTCTATGATCACCACAACAAGTAGTCATCAACCAGAGTCAGGAAATAGAGTTGTATGACCTACACGTAGAAGGCCAGGAAAAAATCCCATAATGTCAAGCTAATAGGCAAAGGGGATGGCAGGCCACTACTGCCATCTCCCCTTTCCTTGTACCCAACTCAAAACAGCTGTGCAAAAGCATACAGTTAACCCCTAAGTCATGGGCCAACTGCATTTTTCTCTAGACAAACAGCCAATGGGAACAATATAATCCTTTTCCTCTCCAGAAATTCAGAGACTAATCCATAAGTTATCTGCTTCACATCACTGATAATGTGAATCATGGATGGACATTAACGACTCTTTTTTACAGATGGAAGAATAGAAGCACAGAGAAATGAAACAAATGTCTTGTGGTCACACAGCCAGCTAATGGTGGGGTCAAATTTAAAATATGTTTTCATTGCTTCCCAATTAATCAATCAATAACTCTGTATTTAGCATTTAGTATGTGCCTGGCACTATGCTAATCACTGTAATACAAAGTCAAAAAAAGGCCCTGCCTTTCTGAATTGACAATATGTAAACATGTTCAGGTATACATGAGATGCAGAGAAATCATGTACAAAGAAACCTGAAAGGGGAAGACTCTAGCAAATGGGGAACCCAGGGGAGGCCTCTCAGATTAAATAGTATGACAAGTACTCCTCTCTCTCCCTCTTTATACTTCTCATACTTCTAACTCTACTTTAGAGGATGCATGAACGCACTGACTAATTGGATTACCATCTTACATATTGTGAGTGATTTAATAGATTCACATTGGATTTTCTTCTTGTTGTTTTTACTTTGGAAATATAAACACTTGGCAAACTCAAGTCCATGATTCACAAATATCATTCTTTACTTGGCAAGTGTAGAAACAACCAGAGAGCTGGCAAGCTGAAAACCCAAAGGAAGAGAGAGGGTTAGGTCCCTTTGGTATTTTATGCTTTGCAGAAAGGAAATGAATGGCCATGAGCCTGGCTTGTTCCTTTCATCCTATCTCCCGAACGCAGTTTTTTTCCCAATAATTTAATAACATTCACAGGGATATTAGATTAATTGGATTTTAATTCCAAATGACTGTGAAAGCAGAGAAATGAGTCACCAGCACATACTAATGAGAAGATCTATTAAGGATCCTTCTCTGATAGACACACACAGAAGGGTTATAAATATTTCATATCCAATTAATTGAATTTTGCCCCCTATATATGACAGTGCCCTGAAACGTCAGTCAAACAAGACCAGAGGAAGCACAAGAGGAAGGAAGAAGAGACAGAAAAAAATTCATAGCTCCTTTGGAATAGCAATAATATTGCCACTCCATTTCTCCTCCCTCCTTTTCAGTCACCAAAACCTCTAGTCACCATCCAAGCAGACCCCCTGCCAGTCCACATGGGGCCTGTCGATAGGAGTTGGAAGCTTTTAAACCAACTGCAGCTGGTTCCATACGGTGGGGAAATTAATGTTAATTAATCAGAAAACAGTTTTATACAAGGCTGTGTGCAGAAGGTTATTCGAGTCCTGCTGCAAATAGATTTATAGGTGTAATTGCCATGTTGAATGACCCTCTGTAAATAGGCTCATTAAACTGGCCATCAGTCAAAAAGTCTAATTGAAGCCCTGCAGTTGCCTGCAATCGGGAACATGTGGCTTTTGATAAACAAAGCTAGCCCACAGCAGCATGCTCTCTGGAAGGCTTAGATAGGGCTGCTGGCCATTCTTCAGGTGGACCCAGCTTCTCCTGGCTTCTCCAGTTCATTATCTCTGCAGGAAAGAAGAAGAAAGCTGTCTACCTATCTATATGCCCCGTCCCTCCCTTTCTCTCTGCCAATTCCATGAGACAACGCAGGAGGTTAGTGCAACAAGAATTACACTGAAACCCCATGGCTAGCAGGGAAAGAGGATTTGTAGAGAAGTATGAATCACCATGATATGGTGCCATGTTTCACTGTCAACATGGACCTGGCTGGGCAGGAAAAACTGGTCAAACTTCCAAAAGGAAGAGAGTTGCATGGCCACTTAAAAAACTTTACATACAAAGACAATTCCCATACTTTTCTCTGACCTACCCCTAACTTAGAGGATAAAGTAAATATCGTCTCCTGATAACATTTTTATTTCTCCTCTCAGCTAAGTATAATTATAGATAGTATCAATGTTGAATTTCTCGAGGCTTGGCAAGACTAACTATAGAGATGGGAACCCTTTCATTGAACTTTGCTTGCTATAAGTACATGGAAGATTTAACCACCATGTACATCTTCAGTGCTCTTACCAAGTCTCTCTAATGGGGGCTGCTGGTACTGGTGATTGCCATGATAGCCTCCAGGAGCAGGCATTAACTAAGGGTTGCTTTGCTCAAAGCAATCTTATCCCATAATGCCCATATCCATTATTAATCACAAACTATCAGCACACTAACGTCAAAAGGTTGTCCATAGATAGATGGATTTTCTCTTTTATTTGCCTATGGCAGAATATAAAATGAACAAAAACACAGGATGACCTCCTAGTTCGGTGCATCACTCTTCTGATTCTGAAAACATAGAGAAAAATTCCTGTAAGGAAGGAAAGGGGAAGTTGATGTTTATACACACAGAACTAATCAATTAACTTGGAGTTGTTGTTGTTGTTTTTTAATGTATACAAGGGGGTAAGCAGCTAAGTGGTACAGTGGATAGAGTGCTTGGATCTGGAATCAGGAAGACTCATCTTCATGAGTGCCATTCTGGCTTCAGACACTTACTAGCTGTGTGACCCTGGCCAAGTCACTTAACCCTTTTTGTCTCAGTTTCCTCATCAGTAAAATGAGCTGGAGAACATAATGGCAAACCACTCCAGTATCTCCATCAAGAAAACCCCAAGTGGTAGGGGCAGCTAGGTGGTGAAGTGAATAGAGCACTGGCCCTGGAGTCAGGAGGACCTGAGTTCAAATCCAGCCTCAGACATTTGACACATTTACTAGCCATGTGACCTTGGACAAGTCACTTAACCCCAATTGCCTGCCCTCTCCCCTTCAAAAAGAAAAAAGGAAAAGAAAAGAAAACCCCAAGTGGGGTCACAAAGAGTAAGACATGACTGAAAAACAACTGGAGGGTAGAGGCTGTTTTCACTTCTGTCATTGTAACAACAGTGCCTGGATACTTCCTAACATATTGAAAGCACTTAATGAGTTCTTGATTGAATAATTGTAGAGCATGTAAGATATTGTATCAAGATGAAGAAAAAATATTAAGGCAACTTTTTTCTTTTTAAAAATTTTTATGACAAATAAGGATAGAATTCATATAATATTTCCTCCTCCACTAGAGTCCAATACCTAATGGTGTGGTGGAGGTGACCTTAGGTTCTCAAAGACTGTCAGGGAAATTCAGCACTTGGCAAGTTCTGCCAACCAGCTAGGTGGCACAGTAGATGAAGCAGCAGGCACAGAGTCAGGAAAACTTGAGTTCAAATCCAACCTCAGACACTTGCAAGTTGTGTGACCCTGGGGAAATCACTTGACCCCATTTGCCTCACTTTTCTCATCTGTAAAATGAGCTGGAGAAGGAAATGGGAAACCATTCCAGTACCTTTGCCAAGAAAAGTGGAACATAGCTGAAAAACAACTAAACTAGAAGGGTAGTTAACAGAGGAGGAATATAGGAGCTTAGGACAGTCTAGCAGGTACATTTTCCATGTACCTTGGGATAAGCTATGCTGGTGAGGACAGCTAAGGATGAAAAATGGAGGTTGGAGAGGGGCAGCTTGTAATGGTCAGACGGTTGGAAGCCCATCTGCTGATTTGTTTCTTTGTCTGCTTGTAACTTGTTTGTATTCTGTTTGCATTCTCTGAAGTTCAGGGTGCTGACTTTTTCCCCTGAACTAGGTAAATGATACATGTTTGACTGATTAAAGTGAGATTGTTAACCCATTTTGAGTTGCTTTCCTTTAGAAAAGCAGATCTAAGAACCTGTGCTAGCAGCCACCCTGGGTATGCTGGGGTGCTCCTGATACACAGCTCTATGGAAAAGAGAAGAATAAAAGACATGGATAATTATTGCTTAGAGTAGATGGGAAAATGGAAACTGATATAGGAAGGAAAAGATGCTCAATTCTTACCTTGGAAAATAAATTCTTATTTGTGGCTAATAAGAAGTTTATTCTGATGATAATGAGATAACATCTAGCTGACCTTGATGAATTCAAGATATCTGGCCCAAATGATTTATAGCTTTGGGTAGTGAAAGAACTGGCAGATGTTATTGATGAACCACCATTAGTAAATAAGAGAGGTGCTAGACAGCCAGAGATGAGCAAACCTTGTCCTGAGTTTCAAGAAAGGGAAGTAAATAGAATTCACAAACTAAAATCCTGGGTCCAGACCAGTGTTTTCTTTAATTCAATTTTTTTTTAAAATTTTGAGTTCCAAATTCTCCCCCTTCTTCCAGCCCCTCTCCTACCCATTGAGAAGGCAAACAATATGGTACCCTTTGTACATGTGAAGTCATATAAAAGATATTTCCATATGAGCCATGTGACAAAAAAAAGAAAGTGGAAAAATATGCTTCAATCAGCCCTCGTAGTTTATCAGTTCTCTCTCTGTGGGTGTATAGCATTTTTCATCATGAGTCCTTCAGAATTATCATGTATCGTGATATCAGAGCAGCTAAGTCTTACACAACTGATTGTTGTTACAATATCGCTATTACTGTATACAGTGTTCTCTTAGTTCTGCTCACTTCACTTTGCGTCAACTTATAAGTCTTCCCAGTTTTTTTTCTGAAACCTTCACCTTCATCATTTCTTACAGCCTAATAGTATTCCACCATAATCATACACCATAACTTGTTCAGCCATTCCACAACTGATGGGCATCCCCTCAATTTCCAATACTTTGCCACCATATAAAGAGCTGCTAAAAATAATTTTGTACATGTAGATACTTTTTCTTTTTCCTTGATCTCTCTGGGATACAGATCTAGTAGTGGAATTGCTGGGTTAAAGGATAAGGATAGTTTTATAAACTCTTTGGGTATAATTCCAAACTGTTCTCCAGAACAGTTAGATCAGTTCACAATTTCACCAACAGTGCATTAGTATACCTATTTTCCAACATCTTCTGCAGCATTTGTCTTTTTTACTTTTCTGTCATGCTATCCAATCTGATGGGTGTGCAGTCATACTTCAGAATTGTTTTAATTTTCATTTTTCTAATTATTAGTGATTTAGAGTATTTTTATATGACTATTGACAAAGGATCTGTGAGGGTTTTTTGATGATGTGGGAAACATAACCAGGTTTGTGGCCAGTAGACAGAGAGAGATTGAAGATAAGTGAGAGTGGAGGTGGTAGAGGGAGCAATCTGCTGAAGAAGACAAGATGGAATGGGATCACTTGTGCAAGCAGAGACGTTTACTTTGGCAAGGGGTAGGGCAATCTCTTCATGTGAGACAAGAGTGAAGGAGATAGGGACAGAAGGTATCTAAGTGAAATGAATAGTGGGGAGAAGAAGAAAACCCTCTATGAATAGCCTTAATTTATATGTGTGTGTATGTGTATATATGAGTTCTTATTTGAGGTGAGGGAGGCATCCATGGGAGGTTTGAGAGGGATGCAAAAGTTTGGAAAAACTGATGGGAGAATAGCACATAGTGAGTTAATAAGGGTAGTGTAGAAGAATTTCCCAGAATCAATGAGGACCCATTTGAGTTATATAAATTTGTAGTAGACCCAGTTGAAGAGGTTGCATGATTTTCTCTACTTTCATTCAGCATTGACTGTGTAGGACTGAAGGCAACAGATGGGGGGAGTGATCTAAAGCTAAGGTTTGGCAGGGCACAATCAGCAATATGATAAGGGGGCCAGGGACTCAAGAGAAGAAGATCACATAGCATTGAACTGGTTCACCAGGAGGTCAAAATAGGGAAAGGAGGAGAGTGAGGCTATTCCAAGGGTGATTACCAGGGAGAGAACTGAAGCATCAAGGGATTAGAGGTTGCAGTGTAGGATTTGGTAAGGGAAGGCAGAGAGAAGGTGAAAATCCAATAGATTGTGAGATATTCCAGAGTTTTTGAATGTGGAGGTGGTGCATTTGTGGGTAATATCATTGTAATTGATGCTTAGAGGTAACTGGCTATAACATTTTTCACAGATTGTTGAATATTTAAATATATTTTTATATTATCTGTTACCTTGCTAATAAGCTATGTAGCCAGTAGAGTTGATGTTAATTAAGTCTATGAGGCTAGAAGATGTGAGCAAAAAAGAGAGGGAAAGACAGAAGAGAAGAGGGGAGGGGAGGGGAAGGGAGGGAAGGCTAAGGGAGAAAGCTTATGGGAAAAGGTTTTCCAGTTTATTTACAGACTACAGTGTGAGCTCAGAGCTAATTGAAGAATGAGAGAAATTGTGCATTTATATGAATTTATAAAGACTATATCCTTTGATTACATTAGAGAAGTGTGAGGTCTGGTGTCTTGGTGTCAACTAGTACACAATGTAGTCTATTCTGGCCCCTCAAACTAGGCTTCATGTGGGCTCTTATCCCTAAACTTGCTACATGTGGGAGCTTCTTTCCCATTGGCTTTTTCTCTCATTGTCAACCTAATGTAATTCATAGAATCACAGTGTTACAATGCAGCTGAGTAATGATATTACAGTAATTTGCACATTTTGCTATTTTATCTACTACGTATTAATTGCCTATGATTATTATTTCATTGTTTATTACTATATAAACTGAATAATGCTTAGGTTAGCATTTTTGGTTTGATAAATATAAGTTTATGTACAACTACTTGAGAAAATAGAAGTTGACTTGTCTACTAAGTATTGTATTGTGAGAGAATGGCTTTTAAAACATTCAACAGTCTCTTGACCTTATGTACATCCTTAGTGTTAAGACAAGGATATTGTATGATTGTTTAGTAGAGCTGAAAATGAGTTGGATAGATGTAGTGTGATAACTAGCAGAATAAAAGGAGGAACAATACAATTAGCATTTTGTGAATTGGCAGGCCCAATTGATAATTCAAAAATTCCTGGTACAATGATAGAATGGGATGGTATCTAGAAATTGGTCCCTAAACCGCCCCTTTGAAGAGGAAAGCTTAAGTTTTAGAATCAAAAGATTTTATATACAGAGAAGGTCTATCAATGTAAAAACTGAGATGCATGCTGAAATTGGAGAAAGATTCTTGGCACAGAGGTAGTGCTAAGGAGTGGTTTCCTTTGACAGATCTATGTTAGGAATCATCCCAGGACAGAATCCAGGGAAATACTCAATAAAGGTTCGGACTGAGTGTGCTACAAAATTATTTTAAAAGACTGGAAGGCGTTAGAGACAGACAAAATGTGTAATTTAGCAAGATATTTTAGACTTTTCAATTTGTGATGGAAAAGGAGGAAGAGAGGGAGGGAGAGGGGAGAGGAGGAGGAGGAGAACTTGACTCAGTAGAGCATATCTCAAATTTAAGTTTCTTCTCCAAGAAGGAATTTCTCATGCATATGTAAAGACAATACAAGATTATTTGATAAATGCAACCACAGAGATAAATAAGGTTGTTCAGCAATCCTATTAGCATCAAGTGAGATACAAAATGGAAAGAAGTCTACTTTCCAAAGGTGTTTGTCATTGCTATGAAGAAGGTCCTGCGTGGATCAAAATTGAAGATGGATTCCCTACGAATAGTGAGATCCTTCAGGTGTTCTTGTTTGCAAATGATATTGTGCTAGTTCCATAAAGCTACAGAATATTACAGAGCCTCCTCAATGTGATCCATAGTTATTCTAAAGGTTGACCAACAATCCATATAGAAAATAATCCACACAAAAATGGATGAAAATGCTTATTTCTCTATAATGTAAATGCTTATAGTTTCTACATTATAATAAGTGATCATTGCCAACTTCCAGTCCATGGAGTACTTTGATTACATATGTCTGGAGCAGATACTGCAAATGGACAAGAGTTGAGCCTAGAATTGAATATAAGGAAGAAAATCAACTGGATTATATTTTAGAAATTTTATAGTGGTTTTTAAAATCCCAAGGGAAAAAAATCACCTCTATAGTACAAATGTTCTCATGGTGATGCTATACAGCCATGAATCAAGAAACATCACAACCTAAAGAATCAAAATTGTGGGTGTCTAAAGACCAATAAAAAGATGCATGGTAGATATAAGTATTCTGTCCTTTATTTTTAATGATAATTTACTCAAGTATAAGAAGTAGAGAAAGGAATGTCATCCCAAAAGGTTATTTTACCCAATGTGCTAAATATCTTTCTCTAGGAATGCCTCTCATTCAGGAAATTTATGATTGAAAAAGGAAGTGGGCTGATCAAGTATCAAGAACAATTAGATTTTATTTTGTTTTGTTTTTTGAAGGGGGAAGGCAGGGCAATTGGGGTTAAGTGACTTGCCCAAGGTCACACAGCTAGTGAATGTGTCATATGTCTGAGGCCAGATTTGAACTCAGGTCTTCCTGACTCCAGGGCCAGTGCTCTATTCACTGTGCCATCTAGCTGCCCCAACAATTCAATTGTAAGCTCTTTTATGGCAGGGTCTGTCTTTTCTTTTTTTAAAAAAAATTTTCGCAGAACTTAGTACCATGCCTGGCACATAGTAAGCACCTGATAAATGTTTATTGATTGAGTGAAGGGATTACTGATGGACAGCCCAAATGCTACATTTGTACTATGAAAATAGAAAAAGGCCCCAGGAAGGCGTGCCCCATGTTTGGCATATTTTCTCTGGAAGATTGATGAGGAAATCTGAATAAGAATTATACAACATGTGATGGCATGTATGGGGAGAGAGGTTGCCCATAACAATATGATTGTAGATTCTTTCAAATGTTCATTTAATAAGATATGTGCTATTCCCTTTTAATAATATTCTCAGGATATACTCTTAGAAGTGGGATCACTGGGTTAAGGAATTTTAATAATTTTTAAACTTTTATTATAAATTGAGATATTGCTTTGCAAAAAGTTTACATAAGTCCACTTCCACCAGCTGTATAATAATGTGCCAGCCTCTTCACAGCCTACTGACTCTGAATTTTATCATTTTTAACTAACTTTGTCAATTTAATGGATGTAAGGTAATAATCTTAAACAAATCACTTTCCCCCTCTGGGTCTCAGTTTCCTCATCTGTAAAATGACAGGGGGGTTATACAATTTATTATCACAGAGATCACACACATAATAATATATTATTATACTTATTATCTGAATCTAGGATCTAAGATTTAAAGCTATTTAAATTTTCATGTCTCTGATTATTAGTTTAAATAAATTTTCAGGCGATCATTGGCTATTTGTTTCTACTTTAAAGAATGTCCTATTCACATAATTTGGCTACTTACCCATTGAGAGCTAGATCTTAAGAATATTATTCTGTGTTGGTTCCTCCTTTCAATTTGCTTTCGCTACTTTCATACCTTAACATCTCTTAGATGATCCTCCCTAATCATACTTCTCACTGGAATCAAAGTTTACAATGAAAAAAAAAATCTTACTCAAATACTACATAATAACAGAAGATGCCCTAATCTATTTCCATAATGTCAGAACCCAACATGTCAACAACTATTTACAAACAAAATGTAGACAGGAAAAAAATTGGAGACAATCTCAGAGGTAAGGCACTGAAATCAAGGATAACCAGGAAAAGCTTTTTGAGAAAAGATAGGATTTTAGCTGAGACTTGAAGGAAGTCAGGGAATCCAGGAGGGAGAGGTGAGAGAGAAAGAACATTTCAAACACAGCCAATGAAAGTGCACAGACTCAGGGAACGTGGTGTCTCATAGGAGGAATAGTAAGGAAGCCAGAATCACTGGAGTGGAGTAAGGTATAAGAAGACTGAGGCTTTAAAAGTGAAGACAGGATTTTATGTTGATCCTGGAAAGAAAAGGAAGAAACTGGAGTTTATTAAATAGAAGTGTGACATAGTGAGAGATGTGCTTTCAGAAGATCAAGTTGATGGCCTGGAGTGGGGAGAGATTTGAGGCAGGTAAGAAGACTAACCAGAAAGCTATAGCAATAGTTGAGGTGTGAGGACCTGGACCAGAGTGGTGGCAACATTAAACAATAGAAAACAGCTTATAGAAGAAATGTTGGGAAGGTAGAATTGACAGATTGGATATGCAGGGTGAGATGAAGTGAGGAGTTGAGCATGATCCCTAGGTTGTGAGCATGGGTGATAATGAGGTAGGTGGTACACTTGACAGTAATAAGGAAATTAAATGAAGTAAAGAGTAGTTCCCTGCATGCTAGAAAAGAAGGCTTCAGTTTCTACTTGGGAAAGTGAAATCAGATATCTAAGAAATTCATCTCCTTCTTTTGAGTGTCCATTTGGCTCTCTAGAATCAAATCCAGTCAGTCTTCCATAGTTCTCTCTCACTGACCGTCTTTGAGTGGTCAAGAAGTCCTGGAGAAATTAAACACTTCTTCTCTATTAAATAGTGAGCTTCTTGAGAGCAGTATCTGTGCCATAGTTACCTTTTCATCCCCAGTGTCTAGCACAGTGCTGCTTGATAAATGTTTTGGGGAATTGAATTGAGGTCCAGGCTAGAGTTGGTCATACAATCTCACTTGGAATAAATGATCACTTGTGGTTACTGTGAGTGACCACTAGATGGCACCACTTTACATGTTTTTCAGAACTTCCAAATAAGACCACTTAACTGAAGCACAGAAATTCAGTCTTAGATCATTTGGCATATTCCACACAGAAAATCCAGTTTCTCATCCAAATCAGGAAAAGGTATATTTGTTTCTTTCTATAACTATAATAGCTTTTCCACCTTTGTCTTGTGTCTATAGCTCTCCAGTTGCTGGAGCAAAATTGCTAGAATTTGTTTAGAATGAATTTAAAAAAAGAAAATTTGAGCCAAAAAGTCAAGAGCTTTCATGTTGCAACTCAGAAAAACAGAGGCTACACGGAGGGACCTTTTCCTGCTAGAAGAGTTGTATGGCTTTGCCTGAAAGTCACAGGAAATAAGGAGACAACGACTCAGAAAAAAAAAAAAGCATGCTGTGGTTTTAAGACTTTGTCTTTCCTCTACTGCACACCAACCGTGTATGGGGTTGTGTTACTTGCCTGCTTAGTAACAATAGCTCAGGGAGGTCCCAAACCTTGCTGCATTTGAACATAAAGGCCATTTAGGTAATGCCAGCTCTAAAATGGCTATTCTCTTTGCTAGGGTTTTAAAGATTTTCAAACACTTGTTTTATCTTGTCTAAATTCTATTTCAACTTCATGTAAAGTGGACAAATATTTGCAAAGGACATAATAGATTTGCTTTTCCTGAATGAAGGTATTGATCCACAATATTTAATCAGCCAATAAGCATTTATTATGCAACTACTGTATGTCAGATGGGCAACTAGGTGGCACAATGGATAGAGTGCTGGGTCTGGATCCAGGAAAAATCATCCTCCTGAGTTCACATCCAGCCTCAGACACTTACTGGCTGTGTGACCCGGGCAAGTCACTTAACACTGTCTCACTTTCCTCTTATGTAACGTGAGCTAGAGAAGGAAATGGCAAATCACTTCTGAATCTTTATCAAGAAAATCCCAGATAGAATCACGAAGAGTCAGACATGACTGAAAAACAACTGAACAACTATGTTAGACTCTGTGCTGGGCACTGGGGATGAAAAGGCAAAAAGAAAATCTGATCTGACAAAAATGTTGAATGACTGTCACATATATGCTTGGTGAATGGTAAGGGTTTCTTGTACTAAAGAAAAAAAATTGCCTTAACCCACACAGAGTTAAATGGTCCAGAACTTTTCCCCTTTGCCCTTTCTTTTCAACAAATGTTGATCAGTTAAAAGTGATTTTTTTTTCCCTTTTCACAAAATCTGATATTGCTTTCTTGACTTGGATTCACCATTGTTCTCCCATGCCTATTTTCTATGTTTCCAATGCCGGGGTTACCTGAGGTCTGTAAACTTGATTTCCTAAATATTTGGTAACTGTTTTTCAACAATAATTGCTTTCTTTTAGAATCCTATATATTTCATTTTATACATTTATTTAATTTTTAGCTATTGCAAATATTTTAATAAGTGTTCTCTGCAAGGCTAAACACCAGTTTGTGAGGGAAAAACTCCATTGGAGAGAGAGAAGACAGAACGCAAGTAGCCACAAAGCTGAGGAATCTTCTTGATTTGAGACAGGATCTGAGAGTACTGTTTTCTGATCAGCCTTGTGCTGCTCTGTAATTCATATTTCTCTTTTTCTGTGTCAAAAATCTCTCCTTGGTTTCTAGGTTTATGGAATCATCAGTATGAAGATTTGGAATTTTCACACGTGAATGGTTAACCCAGGTAGAGGTGGCAATGACAAATTTCTGATGGGTCTTTCTCAGAGGAACACGGTTGATGGTTAGAGGTCCAGTCACCAGTAGCAAGCCACTAGCCAGTTGCTTCAGGAAAACCACTCACTTGCCCCTATGGCAGCCAGTGAGCATGATGAGAACGGTGTCTGGGATGATGCTAGCTCGAAGTCTCACATGCTGACTGAAGGGCTTTTTGCCATGACTTAGCAGCTTTCTAGGCACATCCTTAGCAGGGTAATAGGCATTTTGCAAATCTTTACCATATGAGTTCCTCCATTTTTATCGCCACTAACAGGCTTTGAGATAGTAGCAGGTATTTTCTCTTTCTTTTTCCTTTCAATTTGGGTTTTTGGGGCAGCATACTTCCGCTTGTACATGGCTCTCCAGGAAAACGTTGCAGACCTGGAGTATCTACCAATCCCTCAGGCCAGGCCTGAGTTCCAACTGCAATGGTCTTGAGGCTTTTTGACCTTCTTTTCAGCTACATCTTCCTTTTTGTTCTCTTCTTTTTTCCCTTTTTGACCTTTTCCTTGGGAGGCTTTTTGTCCACCATCTTGAGAGACAGAAAAGAGCCATTTTATACATTTATAAACATTATTCCAAGAAGGGGCTTCCAAAGGTTCCAGTAGACTGCCAAAAGGGCACATCACACGTACACACATGTTAAGAACCTCAGGCTTAATTGCTCATGATATCCTGCAGTCAGTGGAAAGAGCATTTGGCTCTGGATTTAGGTTCAAATCCCTTCATTATAGCCCACTCTTGTCCTCTTCCAGGTCCTTGCTCCACTAATCGCAATCCATTATTCATCTTCAGTCTCTTCTCTCCATTGGCTTCTTCCCAGCAACCTATAAACATGTTCAGGTCTCCCCAAACCTTTAAAAACAAAACACCCAAGTCTTTAACCCTTCTGCCCCAGCCAGCTACTATCATTTCCTTCCCTTCACACTGAACGTTCTTAAAAGAGTTGTCTATAGCATACCAACTGTTTCCACTTCCCCATCATCTATTCTCTCCCTGTTCCTCACATATTATCTATTCTATATGTGGTGTTTCTCACTGTTAGAATGCATGCTCCTTGAGGACAAGGGCCATATTCACTTCTGTATTCATATCTCCAGTGATTAGCACAATGTTTGCCCAATAGGAAGTGCTTAATAAAAACTCATTAATTCATTCACTCTGTTCTTACCACTTTATTCTAATTGCCTTCTCCAGTCATTGATAATCCCCTAGTCCACAAATTCACAACTTTTTTTTCATCTTCTCTACTTCCCCTGCTCTCTCTACAGGATTTAACATTACTGATCCTTCTGGATACTTTCTCCTTCCTTGGCTCCTGATATGTATTTCCCCTTCTTAAGCTTTTTCTCTTCCACTTTCTTTGTTAGCTATTCATCCTCTTCAGGACCTTTTAAAGACAATTTCCCAAGGTTCTGACCTCAGCCTTCTCCCTGAAAACTTCATTCCTACTAGTTCCACTGTAATCCCCAAATTTATATCACTAGCTACAATTACCCTCCCAAGTTGTGGGTGTCTCCTCCACCTCCACACTAGATGCCTAGTGATGTCTCTATCCTGAGGGTGATTCAATGATTGGTGCACCCTTGCCTGGAACTGTCATATCATGAGAAGCCCAAGTCATGCTGCTCATTTCCCTTCCAACTCATTCTCCAGTCTGCTCCACCTCCACACTGGCTGCCTTCCACATGGTTATCCTCTTCCCCTCCTGCTTTCTAGCTCCTCTTTATGTGTTGACTCCTCCTATTAGAATATAAACTCCTTGAGACTTCCAATCATTTTGTTCACTTATTTTTGTATACCCAGTGCTTAGCACAGTTATCTAGCATATAGTAAACATCTAACAGATGTTCTATGTGTATCTCCAACTTACTGTTCTAAATTCCAAGTGGATCTCAAAATCAAAATATGTAAAACTGAGTTTATCTTTCCCACCTCAATTATCTTTGCACTCTCAATAATCCTTCATACCAATGCCAGACTGCTTTGTTTTTAGGCATGGATCTAGTCATGTTATCGTTCTCTTGAAAATCCTTTAATTCCATCCTCTTAGCTACAATTAGTTGGACAGACACCTGGAAACCACCTGTGAAAGGCTATATACTCTTCAGGAAATTGGGGAGAAGAATTGTTAGTGACTTGTTCTAACATCCACAATTTAAACAGAAAAATAATGTGACTAGGTTTTGAAGGTAGTTCTGGAACATAACCTGTCTGGAATATAAGGATGTCAGAATTCTGGTTTATAGTCAGTTAGTAGAAGTGTTATCCAGGTCGAGTTCTGTTTAGAAGCACTTATGGACCCCAAATGTTAGAACTAGTAAGGACCTCAGCTGTGATTTAGTTAAATGCTCACTTGAGACATAAAGAGACAAGACCTGTTAAGCATATATGCTTTGCTGAAAATCATATAGCGAATTAATGGTAGAGCTCAGATCAGACCCTGGATGTACTGATCTCAGTTTGGGGATCTCCCTTCTTTGACTGCTTTCTTAAGGCTGCTTGGACCCTGTTCTACTAGAATTTTGTTATACTGATATTGTACAAACTTTACCCTGTTAGGCCTCCCAGGCAACTCCCTAAGACTATAAGATTTACAGATGAGTTCCTAATCTGCATCAATTCAGGAGATTTTCATATCAGGAGTTTCATATTCTGATGAAATCACAAATGTGGACCAAAAATATTATTAGAAATATTTTTTAAAATCCTTAAGCATTATGAAATGCAAAATGGATAATTTTGATTACATTAAATTGAAAAGATTTTATACAAACAAATGCAACCAAGATTAGGATAAAAGCAGAAAATTGGGAAAAAATTTACAACCTGTGTCTCTGATAATGGCCTCATTTCTAAAATATACAGAGAACTGAGTCCAATTTATAAGAATGCAAGTTATTCTCCAATTGATAAATGATCAAAGGATATGAACAGGAAGTTTTCAGAGGAAGAAATTAAAGATATCTATAATCACATGAAAAAATGCAATAGGGGGCAGCTAGGTAGTACAGTGAATAGAGTACCAGCCCTGGAGTCAGGAGAACCTGAGTTCAAATCTGACCTCACACACTGTAATGGTAATTAATTTGAATTTGAGGACCCCTTTTTGTATTGGTAAGTAAGCAGGTACTTAGCCCTTAGTAACTAATCAAACCTCTGTGAAAGAAACAGAAGGTATGAACTCCTGTCTCCTGTTGCTGACATAACAGGAAGCGGTTGGCTGAAACAGGAAGCCAATGCTGTGTGTGTATAAGAAAAGCCCCAAAGAGGCACAGTCAGAATTTCTTGAGACCAGAATCTGGTGGCACAATCTGTTCTGCTGGGGAGAGAGAGAGTTTCCCTCAACAGCATCTGGAGGCTGGGCTGCTACTGCTGGACTGAGTACTGAGTCAGAATTTTCTTCAGACAAGAATCATGGAGACTGAAGTTGCTGTCACCAGGAGGGCCGAAGAGGAAAGCTCGCATCCCTCCCCTCCCCCCCCCCAGCTGGAGAAAACAATTTTGATTTTGAAAACCTGGGAGTAGTGAGTTTGATTGCGGGAGCCAGCTGAGATTTCTTCTGGGTCCTAGGGCCAACCAAATTGCCAGAGGACTGAGGAGGCATGGCTGTGGGCCCGGTATTCTGTCTATTTTGATGTTCTTTTTTCAGATTCATCTGCTGGTGAAGGACAGTGCTGTTGTTGCAGAGGTTCTGGAACCTTGCTGTTGGCTCAGAAGCCCTGAAGGATTTTCTTGTTGTATGTTTACATACATCCTGGGAGAGGGTCTTGCTGATGTTTTCAGGGTCCTCAGACTATTCTGCAGGCAGAGAGTGAATTGATGTGGATACTGGCAGTGTATACTGTGGCTTTGTTAAGGTTTATCTCCCCAGAAACAGAGATTGCTGAGAACTTGCCTCAAGTCAAGATGAAGAAAAGACTTCTCCTAGGGTACTGAATGCTTTGAATGGCTTACTAGTGACCTAAGGGTGGAGGGTTTGTGTATTTTCTAATGATTTTACTTAAGGATTAATGATACTTAGTAATTGATGACTAAATAAGTAATTGATTTGTAACCTAGTATGCCCTATTAGTGGAAGACTTTGATTATTGTATTTTGAGATGACTGAATGACTAAGTAAGGAGGCAAACCTCCTTAGGGATGATTGAATGTACCAAATGATTGTGTTTTGTTGAAAGCTATTGTGACCACTTTGGTGAAAACTATGTGGCCATTTTCATGATAAGCTGTCGTGAATACTATATTATGATTTTCTGCGATAAGTTGTAATATTGTGAATGCTGTACCTTGATTTTCTGTGAATTTTTTCCTTTGATTTATTATGGAATAAATAGAGTATTCACTATACTGTGTAATCAGAACCTTACAAGCTATTCACAGTAGTATTCTTCTGGAAAGCTGCTTGTACATGGCACTACAGGCACTTAACACAAAACTAGCCATGTGACCTTGGGCAAGTCACTTAACCCCAATTGCCCCCTCCAAAAAGCAAAAAAAAAAATACTCTACATCACTATTGATTAGAGAAATGCAAATCAAAACAACTTTTAGGCACCACATTTCCCCTGTCAGATTGGCTAATATGACAAAACAGGAAAATAATCAATGCTGGAGAAGTGGGAAAATTAGAATACTAATGTATTGTTGGTGGAGTTATGAACTGATCCAACCATTCTGGAGAACAATTTGGAATGATGCCCAAAAGGTTATAAAAATGTGCATACCCTTTGACCCAGCAATACCACTTCTAGAGCTATATCCCAAAGAGATCATACAAATAGGGAAAAGACCCATATGTACAAAAATATTTGTAGTAGCTCTTTTTGTGGCAGCAAAGAATTGGAAATCAAGGGGATGCCCATCAATTGAGGAAGGGCTAATCAGGTTATGGTATATGAATGTAATGGAATATTATTGTGCTATAAGAAATGAGGAGCAGATGGACTTCATAATAACCTGGAAAGACTTATATGAACTGATGCTGAGTGAGGGGAGAAGAACCAGCAGAATATCGTACACAATTACAGACACGAATCTGTGATGACTAATTTTGATAGACTTGGCTCTTCTCAGCAATGCAAGGTTCAAAGACAACTCCCAAAGACTCATGATGGAAAAGGCTATCCACATCCAGAGAAAGAATTACAGATTCTGAATATAGATTGAAGCAAATTATTTCCTCTTTTTCATTTTGTTTTGTTACTTCTTTCTTGTGGTTTGTTCCATTGGTTATAATTCTTCTTTACAACTTGACTATTGTGAAAATATGTTTAATGTGAAGGTATATGTAGAACCTATATTGAACTGCATGCCATCTTGGGGGGGAGAGGGGAGGAGAGAGAAGGGGAGAAAATTTGGAACTCAGGGATTTATGGAACTGAATGTTGTAAACTAATAAATAAATAAACTTAAAAAGAAAAAAAACCTTCAAAAATTGTTACTGAAATTTAAACTTTTTATCCAGGCATTCAGGCCCTCCACAATCTGATGCCATCCATCATACACCCTTCCAACTTTACTATCATATTACCAAAATCATTTTCATAGGTAACCAAAAGTTTCCTAATCACCCAGTCTGATGCCTTGTCTTATATTGCTGACATTCTACACTCCAACCAAATAGAATTATTCATTATTTCCTACACCCACTACACTCTTCCAAATCATCACCTGTATTTTTCCCTATACTTGGAATACTTCCTTCTGTTTAATTCCTATCTTATCTTTTAAACCTAATTCAAATGCCACCTGCCCTAGAAAGCTTTGTCTAATGTTCCACAATGGCTTTTGCTCCCCTCAGACCGCATAAAGGACTTTGTACTTCTTTGCATTTATAATGCATTATTCTGCACTATAGTTATTTGTATATAGGTCATATGCTTCTCTTAGTCATACTGCTATACGAAGATAAGGGTTGTGTCTTATCTAAATTTTTTTACCTATTCTAGAGGCAAGCACAGTACTCTACACACAGGCATTTTAAAGGCATTAGACATATTTTTTTTAAATTATGGAATAGAAAAGGAGTAGACCTTTCCATTGAGTTGGAGGACAGCAATGAAACCTTTGACCAAATACCATTACAAAAAGTGGTCTTAGAATAATTTCATAATTTCTTATTCTGGATAGGGAATCTTCAATTCCACAGGATTAACTTCATCCAGTCAGCAGTCTTGGTGGTGCTATTGCTCTGTAGTGTAATCTTCTTGCGTTATTGAAGAACACCACTCCAATATTACAGCCAAAACTCCAATAATATAGGGATCAGATAGTTGTCTAGAGTTATAAGGAATTTTAGGCTATGTCATCAGCTGATGCTACTTAGCTTCCAAAGTAAACTACTAAAACCCAAGTTGTTCCTTAAAATAGTACACAAAACTTTTAGAATTCAATTGAAAAACGATTTTATTTTTAAAATAAAATTTGGCATGGAGTATTGTTTAAAAAGGATAGACCAACCACAGAATTTCAAAGGACAATGATAAAAATTTAATTCACTTCCAGGTGAGGTGAAAAGTAGGAAATGAAAAAGACTCAGGGAAGGAAATTTGTTGAGTTTTGGAATTGTGAAGGAAAAGAGATTGAAATGTGGAGAGGGAAAATTAAGAAGGATTTGATGAGAACAAGGAAGATGACTCAGGGAGGACTTGAGTTGAAGATAGATGCAAGCTGATATAGTCACCAGGAGGCATTGGGGCATCAAGCTTTTTCTGTCATTCACTGGATTCATAATAGACTATATACCAGGTTCAGATGTCCGTCTAGTGGAGTGTGGTCACCAATCACATCTCTCAGCTTGAATGCCACCTACTTAGCCACTTCCTTTTACTCAGAGTTCTTAGTCAACTACCTCTACTCCAAGATAGCTCTTGGTAAGTAATTTAGTCAAATTTGATTAAAAAAATAAAATTCATTAATTATTTTATTAGTCATGGATTCATTCATTCACCAAGTAGTAACTCTGATAAAATAATAAGAGAATAATAAAAAGGGAAATGCAAATTAAAGTAACTCTGAGGCTGCATTTCATTCCATTAGATTGGCAAGGATGTCAGGAGATTAAATTGGCAACTTATTGGAAAAGTTGAAGGAGGACAGGCACGCTAATATACTGTTGTTGGAGTTATGAAGTACTATATTTGGTAATGGTAAGGGAATTTGAAGATCCTCCTTGCCCCTTAATAGAACTAAGGAATTTGCAGAGCTTCCCTGCCCCTTAATGGGCCTCATTTGGAGCCCAACAAGAAGAGCTTGCTTAGGGGAGGCTTGTTTTTCAAGAAGGCCCACACCTTTTGTTACTTTGTAATTAGGCACTGGGTAATGAAGGTTGTGATGTCCTCTGACCTGGAAGAAGGGTATATAAACACTCTTGAGGTGAGGTTTTGCTTTGGGGTCCACTTATGGGAAGAGTTGTGTGATTTGGTCAGATGAGACTCTAGGTAGCCATTGAATCCCCCTGGCTTTGAAAACCTAGATGTTGGTGCTTCTCTCTCTGGTAACTAACACTGTATGTATGTAATGGTCAAACAGCTAAAAGCCCTGCCTGTTGGTCTATTGAATTGTGCTATTTTCTCTGTCTGTTTGCTATTTCTGTTTGTATTTTCTCTTAAGTTCAGGGTGCTGACTTTTTCGTCTGAACTAAGTGAATGATATATATGTTTATTAAAGTAAGATTGCTAACCCTTTTTGAGTTGCTTTCCTTTAGAAAAGCAGATCAAAGAACCAGTGCTAGCAGCCATCCTAGGCATGGTAGGGTGCTTGCTGCTACACTATTCTAGAAATAAAGTTAAGTAAAATCAAGAAGCAACATCTACCATGTTAGTCACTGTGCTAAGTGCTGGAAGCAATGCTGAACTATATCCCCAAAGTGACTAAACTGCACATAACTTTTAACCCATCAATACTGATACTAGGCACATAATCCAAAGAGGTTAAAAATGAACGGACACACACATACGCATATAAAACATATTTGTAACAGAATTTTGTTGTTGTTGTACAAAGGACTGGAAACAAAGTGGGTGCCTATCAGCTGAGAAATGCCTGGACTAATTGTGCCATTATGAAAATTAAATATGATGGAATCTGAGAAACCTGGAAAGATTTGTTAGCTGATATAGAATAAAATGAACAAAAGCAGAACAATTTACATGATGATCATAATGATGTAAAGGAACACAACTTTGAAAGACTTCAGAATTCTGATCAATGAGTGCCCAATCATAACTTTAGAAGAGTGATGATGTATCAATGACTCCCACCTTTTACCAAAAAGATAGCTCCTAGAAGGAGCAGAATATAGTAAACACAGTCAGTCATGGGGATGGTGTTAATATGTTTTGTTTGACCACGTTTATTTGTTACAAAGGAGGGCTTCAAATTTTTTTTTGAAAGACAGAAGCAGTAGGTAGCTAAGAAACATCAATGACTGCATAAGTATAATCTATATCAAAGTGTCAGCCTTCTCAAGCAGGGGGAAGGAGAGGAGAGAAATGGAGGGAGGGAATTTGGAACTCAAAAATTATTTTAAAAATGAATGTTATAAATAGTTTTTATGTGTAATTGAGAAAAATAAAATAAAAATATTCTTTAAAAAAAAAGAGGCATGCAAAAAGAAAGGAGAAAAGAACATTAACCAAACATTTTAAAAATCAGCAGGAGAAAAAAACATCCACAAGATAATACAAATAGTGCAATTTTATTACTACTCTATTAAATTTAATACATGCTTTAAAAAAACTGTATGCAACAGTTCATCATTTCATATATAATCTTTTGTTTTCATTGCATATTGAAATGGTCATGTCTGATGATGATGGTATGTTTATAATAGAAAAGAAAAACAATTAATGGCTGTGTACTGATATGGTTCTATGGTTCTGAGGGATATGAAGATGTCTAAAGTCAATTTCCTTGACCTCCAAGAGTTTATAATCTACCTGTGGGTCAGTGGCCTTCAATGGTTTAAAAAGCTTCCCTGTTCCACTGTTCATCTCTGTCCAGAAGCAAGGGAAACAAACAGTTGAGAGCATAAGATTAGACTTTGAGAGATATAAATTCTAGCCTCCATTTTAGAAATGTTTCATTGAATGGTCTCTAGATGTCACCTTTCATCCTGGTGACCCAATTTCTCTCTTAGGAGAGACATTTTGTTTTGTTTTGTTTTGTATTGGAGGGGGGAAGGTAGGGCAATTGGGATTAAGTGACTTGCCCAAGGTCAAAAGGCTAGTAAGTATTAGTGTCTGAGGCCAGATTTGAACTCAGGTCCTCCTAACTCCGGGGCCAGTGCTATATTTGCTGTGCCACCTAGCTGCCCCAGGAGAAGCATTTTAATATATTGAAACCTTATATGATATTCCTCATTTGCCTATGGATTTGGTTACAAGATTGAATCTTATCTTCAATGTAGATAATGCAGTTCATTTCTTCCTGTGGAATTTGGGTCAGTCAATGAACATTTATTAAGTACCTACTATGAGCAAGGCACAGTGCTAATTGCTGTGGATACAAAGAAAGACAAAGACAATCTCTTCTCTCAAGGAGCTTACAGTTTAGTGGAGAGAGAACTTATGAACAAGTATATACGAACAAGATACATACAGGATAAATCAGAAACAGAGAGAAGGCACAGGAATTAAGAAATATTCAGAAAGACTTCATATAGGAGGAGGGATTTTAGCTGGGACTTGAAGGAAGCCAGGAGATAGAGATGAGGAAGGAGAATATTCTAGGCATAAAGGAAAATCAGTGAAAATACTTTGAGTCAAGAGATGGATCATCTTATTTGAGGAGCAACAAGGAAACCAGCATCAACAGATTGAAGAGAGTATGAAAGGGTATAAAGTGTAAAAAGGCTAGAAGGGGAAAGGGGGGACAGGCTATGAAAGACTTTGAACATCAGAGGATTTTAGAGTTGATCCTGAAGATGACAGAGAGCTACTGAAATTTATTAAAAAGGGGGTGGAGAGGTGACATGGTCACATCTGTACTTTAGGAAGATCATTTTTGCTGCTGAGTGGAAAACAGACTGAACTTGGGAGACACTTGAGGCATGGAGACCAACCAACAAGTTGTTTCAATAGTCCAGGCATGAGATGATAATGACCAGCACCAAGGTGATGGTGGCATCAGAGGACAGAAGGGGGCATAGGGGATACTAAGAGTGTTAAATCAATAGACCTTGGCAATAGATTGGAAAAGGGGGGTGGGGGAGAGGGAGAGAGAGAGAGTGAAAAGTTGGGGGTGATATTTAGGTTGTGAACCTGGGAGACTGGGAAGATAGAGGCACACTCAACAGTAAGAGGGAAGATGGGAAGAGGGGAGGGTTTGGAGGGAGAGTAATGAATTCAGTTTTGTTTTAAGATATGTTGGGATTAAGATGTCTATGTGACATCCAGTTTAAGATAGATAAAAGGCAGTTGGAGACATCAGATAGGAGGTCCAGAGAGAGGTTAGGGCTGGTTAATAGATCTGAGATTCATCTGCTTAAAGATTAGTGAATCCACAGGAACTGATGAGGGATCAGGACAGAGCCCTGTGGGATATCGTGACGTGAATGCTACTTTTCTCATCTAGCACATGTTTTTTAACAGACTTTTTATTAGGCTCACTATCAACCTAACTAAATGGTAAAAATAAATGATAGCATTAGTAAAAGAACTCTGAACTCCTCAGAAGAAAGATATTGCATGCAGAACCAATCATCATTCCAGCAATAAAACCACATTTTTAAAGCAATTTCCATGTGCTCAGATGATGATAGCCCCAAGAAGAGCCAATACCACGGTAAGGGGCAACATAAAGGGGGGGAATTTGAATCAAGAAATTATAATACTCAATATAAAAGCACAAAGTAAAATCTCATGTTTTCTTGTAAAAAAAAAAACCAAATTGTTCTAGTAAATGGAGCCCATTGACATAAACAAAAATAAATTCTTCCATAGAGAAATGCTTCCTCTAATACATATAAAGATACAATACTCAGTGAAAAACTCATTTTCCACTTGTCAACTTAGAGCCATTTTCCCCCTTCCAAACCATTCAATCAGGGTCATATGCTGTTTTTGCAAGGTACTTTATTATTATTATTATTCTCAATAAACCTTAATAGTTCATTTTCTTCTCCCCAAAACAATATTACCCAATAGAAGTTTCCAAAGGAAAATACAACACATTTTCTGAAAGCTTTCTGTCAAGAAGATGAAAAGAAAATTGTTTCTTCAACCTTTGCTTTCCATCCTGATGATTCAGCTAAAAATAAAGTTGAATTTATTCAGCTCCAACACTTTGGAAACTGAAAATCAGCACAGAATATACCCTTGTTCACTTACAACTCAGACAAATTAAGGGTAAAAAAATTAAATCTGTAGCAAGTGGGTATTCTTACCAACCACTTGGGGGAAAATTAACAAGTTAAGAAAAACTTTAGATCACATGGAGTTTTTTTTGTATTTTTCTTCTAAAGGGCAGAGGCTGCATTTGATAGAGTGAACATTTGGCCTTCACTGGACTGTCCCTTAAAAAACAGTCCTCTCAACTTAAATGACCAATGTTAGCAGTATGGGGCATCCTCAATTCACATGTGGGTTCAGTTCATAATAGGAAATCATTATGCCCCCAGGGCGGGGGGGGAAATGCAGCCTAGTCAAAGCGCAATCCTGAATATCCGATTCATAATTATTTTCTGTGGTAATCCTCTGTTGGGCAAAGGATCCTGTCCACATTCCATACACTCCACATCCCCCAGGTGCTCTGTCTTCATCTTCAGTGGAATAATAAAAATGTACCCCAAAACCAGCAGGTGTCACTGCAAGAGAGTCAGATTCTCCAAAGGAATATCCCAGTCCTGAGTGTTTTTTGGCATGAGAATGCCTTGACAAGCTGGGATGGTCTTCTCTGCAATCTCCCTCTTCCTGCTGGAGCCTACACCAGTGTTCTCAACATCCAGATTCTTGTGGTCAAACACCATGGCTGAGTCAGGATATGAAGCAATGCCCTAAACAGCCAAAGAATAAACAGCCCAAAATGGGCTGCCTCTCTAGCTCTTTTACTTCCTCTAACACACACACACACACACACACACACACACACACACACACACACACACACCCCTTACACCCAAATATCCTATAAAATATCAAAACATCTTTGACCGATTTAAATACATGAAAAAGAATTTATAAAAAATATTCCCTGCATTTGAAGTCAGAAGCCTGTAAACCTTGTCTCTATGCCTTGTGATTGGGTCACTGAAGATCATGTAAGGCCGAGGTCTTTATGAATGTTTTAACATTATAAAATAACACCCCTATATCCTTTCGGGTGCAGGCATTTTGCTTGCCCAGGTTTTCTTGTGATGTATCAGGTTTTTTTCTTGTTATGAAAAGAGTTGAGAGTCTGAGACTGCCTTTTGGCTTGTGGTCTGATGGGCAGAATTAGAATTATCAGGAGGCTTATGATGTGTAAATGAAAATACAAGGATCTAGGAATAAAAACACACAAAAAAAATCATCCATAATGATATAAATGCAAACTGCTACACAGTCTTAACACTGCTAGCTTACAATTAGTAAAGAATGTGTTGAGTTGTTTTTGTGAGTTTCTTTGGTTTCTGTGGTTGTTGTTGTTTAGTACTAGTGTTGCCCTTATCTATCAAAAGACCCACTAAGATTAGAGGCATGTGTTTGTGAGACAACTAGTCAAGGCTAAGGCAATGGAGGACACTGAAGGGAATTAGTATGGATATTGACTTTATGGCCTTCATTTATTACCTTCATATTCAGATGAAGTGAATTAATTGCTTGTCAAATGAAAGAATGAATGAACAAATGAATGAACTAGCTAAAGAGATATCCAAAGTTATAAGTATGAAGTCCAATGTTATTGAACTCAGATCCTGAATTGCACTTTCCAATCATGATTATACCTTTATATATATTACTATATATATATATATATACACACACACACACACACACACATTAGAGTGAAGGATTCAAGTTAGTGAAAGAAAACCAAGTAAGAACCAAGTTTGAAAATCTGGTTCCACTTGTTGGAAAAAAATTTTTGCCACTACTGACAGAAACACTTATCAAGTTTCTCTCTTGGATTTTATGATCTATCATTGCTCAACTCAGGTATTTCATGGCTAATGTTAACTGGAAATATTTGTGCTTTGTCCACAAAACTATGTTTATTCTCAATGAAGAATGCCAAAATTCCTTTTTCAAACTTAATTTCGGCAAAAATAGTGCTTTATACAAATATTCTGGTAAGCCTACGCCTGTTTGAATAGGCAGAATTTTTCATTTTCCTACTTTTAGGGGGAGGGTGGAAATAAAAAATAATATAATAATAATAAAATAAAAAATAATATTGTAACAAGGTCATCCAGAAAGTGGCACATAATAATGGAAATAATTTATGTCTTCCCAAAAATCAGCTTCTATGATTCTAAAGACATATTGATGCTAAGCAAATAAAATACATTATCTCCTGAAATTCCCAATTGGATATGCTGTTTGTAAAACCAAGTGCAATGCCCACATAGTCCATCAAGTTAAATTTGTCTATGGAACTAAAGAATATTGATCCATAGTATTCACCAACTATGCCTAAAAACTTCATTCAAAGTGTATTCAACTAATATTCTTTCTTTCCTTCTTTAAATGAGTGACTTCTCTGTGGTGCAGCAGGAAGGGCAGTGGTCTTGGTTGTAATTAGGAGACAAGGCTTCAAAACCAAACTCCTAAACTTACTAGCTGTGTGACCAAGCACTTGACAATTAAACTACCTGATCTTCAGTTTCCTCATCTGTTAAAGGAAGTAAGCATATTTTCATTACCTCCCTCTCAAGGTTGTTCAAATAAAACCAGAGGTTTACAGAGTTGTTGTTAAGTTAAAGGAACATGAGGGAGGTTTATAGAATGCTAGATAGTTGCTCTATGGATGATTTCTATAAAGACACAGACAGGAAATACACATGATGTCGTAACTAGGCATTTACTGGCAGAGTACCCACAGAGATAAGATCAGAAATGCATTAAGGTAGTTGTGATAGTTTTATTACCAGTAAAAGTGGTTATAATGGTAGTAGTAATAGTAATGGTAATAGTAGTAATAGTAACATTAGTAGTAGTAATAACAGCAGTAGTAATAGTAGTAGTAGTGGTGGTGGTGGTGATGGTAGTAGTAGTAATAAATTGAGCTAACTGCTATTTATTACTACTACTACAAAGATCTGAGGTTCAGAGAGGTCCAGTGATTTCACCACAGTCATAGAAGTCATAAGGAACAGGGGTAGGATTTGATTCTAGTTCCTCTGACTCTAAATCTAGTCCTCTCTATTCTCAGCTGTATCTCAATGACAATTGGTATGAAAAGGAATTATAATCTAATAGGAGACACTAAGGTAAATAAGCAAATAGTTGTGACAGAGAGGGAGAGAGAAGTATTCTTAACTCTTTTCAAAGTTATCATTACTATTAGAGTTTAGATAGATACATAGATAGACAGACTGACAGACAAATAGATGATGGATAGATAGACAGACAGACATATAGATCATAGACAGACAGACAGGATAGACAGGACAGACAGAAAGACAGATAGATAGATAGATAGATAGATAGATAGATAGATAGACAGACAGATAGATAGATAGACAGACAGACAGATAGACAGACAAATAGATGAATAAAATAGATGAATAAATAGATCTAGCTTCAGAGGACGTGAAGAATAGAATATGGTCCAGTTCTTTATAAACTGCCTGGAAGTCCAGGATCAAGTAAGAAGATCTCTGCAAATCTAATTTCCCCCCATTTGGTTATTTTAATATCTTCTATATTTTTCCCAGGGCATCTAGATGGCTCAGTGGATAGAGTGCTGGGCCTGGAGTCAAGAAGACTCATCTTCCTGAGTTCAAATCTGGCTTCAGATACTTATTAGCTGTTAAGTCCCTAAACCCTGTTTGGCTCAGTTTTGTCATCTGTGAAATAAGCTGGAGAAGGAAATGGCAAAACACTCAGTCAGTATCTTTGCCAAGAAAACCCCAAATGGGGTCACGAAGAGTCAGAAATGTCTTAACAACAAAAACAAGGATAAGGAGGCAAAATCTAACTGTCTTCCTTAAACTGGCAGGGAAAAGCAAGGAAGCAGCCTGCAGAAGGAGAGCATTCACAATGAAGGTGTACAATTAAGTGGGCAGAGGGAAAGACAGGGATAAAGGGCTAATTTGTTCCAATCAAGAAAGGAAGGAGTATAGTAGCTTGGGGCATTATCCCCTAGGGGTAGAAACTCTATGAATATCCTAGCATTGGGAGTACAGTATTTTGGATTCCAAAGGGGCATACACTTCCACTCCCAAAAAGTTTATTATTTTTATCTATTTTTGTAAGTGTTTGGACCTTGAGGACCACCCCTGCTAATGATGCCCATGAAATATCCTCCACAGAATTCTTTAAATTATCAGCAAGTCTGGATCTTCTATTATGAATGGACTCCATCACCTGGCCCTCAAACCAAATGCTGGACAACACTGATGTTTAGAACACAAAACTTCTGAGAAATGGAAACTTACTTGTACAAAGTGATGGCCGGTTCCACTGCCAGCATGACAAAAGGTGCCACTGTGTAAGAGACAGCCAACTGAGTGCAAGCCCATGTGACCACATCATAGGCTGCCTTGAGAGCTTCTGAAGAAAGGAAGTATTGTCTACAGGTGGTCCTCATCTGTATTGGGGCAGAGAAAAGAAAACAAACATTCTTCAAATATTCTGGAGCAATTTTATGAAAGCTAACAGAAATAACAGTGGAACTGATCAAGATATCTCATTTTTGTTCCAATCCACTAAATGATTCACCATGAGACATTTGGAAAGAGGAGAACTAGCATGAATAGAGGAAAATAAGCAGATTCCCACTCAACATAAAGAGCTGTTCTCTGAGGCTGTCTCAGGAAGTTTTAATGAATTTATGTAGTCCTTTATAGTTAAAAAAAAAAAAACTCTTTTTCACCTATTATCTTACTTTATGCTGAAAGGGTCCACTTTCTCTACCCCCGCACTTTGCCTTTCCTTCACTCTTCACCTTCCCAGACCCCACTGGGCATTTGAGGGAAGAGTGACTAGTCATGAACTTGGCTAAGATGAGACTTAGCAACCCTTCCAAGGAGATAGAAGACCCTCAGATCCTATCATCTGCCCTGCTCCTGGTCCTCCAAAGCCCCAGACACTGTCACATGATCTGCTCATACACTGATCTTGGTTTTCCACTTTGTCATAGCAATCTTGAAACTTCTGGAACTTTCCATCACTCTGTAACAGAACACTCTTATGTCTATTATCTTCCTCCATTTGAGTATGAGTTAGTATGGACTATTGTCCTTTTCTATTTGTATGCAAACACTCAGCAAAGTGCTTGGCACATGGTAAACACTTAATAAATGCTTTTTTCATTCATTCATCAATCTATCCATCCATCCTCAAACTTTTGAGATCAGTGGGGCAAACAAAATTTCAATAGTTGAGAAGATCTGTGATTTCACCTTCCTCTAACAACACAAATCACAATTCCCCTACATCTTAGCTGTGGCCAACCTTCTGGAGCATCATTGAACTTGAGCTGGCCAATGAACCACAGTCTATTTAATTGCTTGAAACTGAAGTCTCTTCAACTTAGTAAAACGTTTCAGAGTTCACACTCTGCTAGCAATGTCTTAAAGAATCAGAGTTTATCTCCATACTACAATGAGACATCAGTATAGGATTTTAGCACATACGATAAATTTCAGTTCAACAGGGTTACGTGACTTGACCAAGACCACATAGTAAGAAGCAGAGCCAAAATATAAATTCAAGAGCCTGGAAAGTATTCAAAGGAGAAGTTGGATGATCTTTGAGGATCTATTAGTGGTGCTATCAGACACTTAACACTTACTAGCCATGTGACCTTGGGCAAGTCACTTAACTCTAACTGCCCTGCCTTCCCCCTCTAAAAAGCAAATAAATAAATAATAATAACATGATGTTATCGATAAGCATCCTGAATTTGGTGTGAGAAACCCTAGTTCAATTTGTACCTCTGACCCTTGTGCCTCTGGCAACTCCCTAAAATTTCTAAAAGCTAATTAATTCAGTCTCACTAATTTACCATACCTGATAATCATGGACAAAAGCACACCAGCAGGGAATCATGAGCTACCTAGCATTAGATAAAATACCCTCAAAGGTATACCTAGAACCCTAAGAGGGAGAAAGAGCTAGCAGTACCATGACAACCTGACCTGACAATGCATGTGTGGTTCAGAAAGTATATACGGAATCTTGCTACATTAATGTCATCACTAATATATCATACGCTCAAAGCTGAAAAAGTTTACTGTAACATCATTCAGCAACTCATTCATTTATGCATGTTATTTAGTTACTTTACTAAAAGTAACTTCTCTTCTTCATCTACTTTCTCCTTTCCTCACCCCACAGTGGCGATTACCTCCAACATTATTTTTTCCCAGAACTAATCAAATATTGTCTACAATAATTATTTTCCAGTACTTTTGAGGGTAAGTTTTAGATAAGTAAATTTTCCAAATAAATTAGGTTAATTTCTTAAGGCATACTTATTTTTATCATTTTCAATAAAAATCTTTCAAAAATATATTAATCAGACACAGCTAGGTGGCACAGTGAATAGAGCACCCGCCCTAGAGTCAGGAGGACCTGAGTTCAAAGCCAGCCTCAGATACCTGACATGCTTACTAGCTGTGTGATCTTGGGCAAGTCACTTAACCCCAATTGCCTTCCCCCTCAAAAAAAAATATATATATATGTATGTATATACATATATATTAGTTGACAACCATGTTAATATGATTAAAAGTATTACATACTTCCCTGAATTCTTACATAGCATACCTAACATCCTTTAACCTTTTACCGATAACTCAGAGTGGTAATTATAGACACTGGGGTTACTAAGATACGAGGCGTTATTTGGCTCAAGTCAGTTGGACTTTTCCATTGAGCTGTCTCCCAGGTGTCATTCTTTAGAAGGATGCTTTTAGCAGCCCTGCTTTCCCCCTACATCCCCTGTTTCTAACCTGCTCTCTCTTAACTTCAGGCTCTCCCAGTTCCAGTCCATTCTACACGCAGCAAAGATATAGTCTTCCTCAAGCATAGTTCTAATCTTGTCACTTTTATTGCTTAAATACTTTCAGTGGCAACCCACTGTCTACTAAATACTGTCTAGACATCTTAGCCTAGCATTCAAGGCCCATACACGCCAGCCTTAGGATATACTCTCAGTTTTATCCATCATTATCTTCCAAAACTAGTTGTTACTGTTGTATCCAACTCTCATGACCCTATTTGGGGTTTTCTAGGCAAAGATACCGGAATGGTTTGCCATTTTCTTATGCAGCTTTATTTTACAGATGAGGAAACTGAGGCATACAGGGTTAAGTGATTTGCCCGGGGCCACACAGCTAGTAAGTGTCTGAAGCTAGATTTGAACTCAGGTCTTCTTGACTCCTGACTTTATCCCTTGTGCCACTTAGCCACCCCCTCCCAAAGTAGTAGCTCAGTTCAAGTGAGGAAGTTTCCTTCAATACTTTAGCTCCAAGCCACTTACTCCAAATGGAATAAAACACACTTTAGCTCAAATGCTCTTCCTTCCTGAAGCTCTCCCTAATCACCACAGCTGGAAAATCTCCCTCTTCTGAAGATGTAGAACTTTGAATCTGTATCTCTCTAATGGCAATTATCACATACTGATTCATATTAGGATCATTTACCAAGTCTTCTCTCTCCTACTAACTCGTAAGTTCCTCGAGGGCAGAAATTGTGTCTAATTCAACTTTGTCTCCCACCTAGTTCCCAGTAGGTGCTTGGAAAACAATTGTTTAAAGAATGAATGAATGCTGTAATATAAAAAGAACCGGAAGTTACCAGGAGAAACCAGAATGCTACATTTATTAAATTGGCAAACTTAATTTTACCCATAATCCTAAATCAAGAGGCCATGGCCTAAGCATGGTTATACTCTTCCCATACAAAGGACAAGGGCTCAGAGGCATTTCTGATTATTTATGAGTTCAAGGTTGTGTTCCAGAAAATTGAGCCTGCTGTTCTGCGTTAGTCTGATCCCCAGATAAACGTAGAGTTACTGTTCTGCCACACCTACTTTAATTAATAGAGTGTAATCATCTGTAATTAGCAGGTGGTTGGTATGCTCTTGGATGCTACTAAGTACTTGAAAACAGTCTGTTCTCTTAATTGAGTCAAACATTCTTCTTATAAACTCCTTTACTTTGCTTGCTTAGGAAACTTTTTCCTCACTAATAGTATGAAAGAAAACAAATCCAGCCCTTTGTAAGATTACCAAAAACTCCTACTTTGTTATTTAGTTGTTTTCAATCATGTCTGACTCTTCATGACCCCATTTGGGGTTTTCTTTGTAAAGATACTGGAGCGGTTTGCCATTTCTTTCTGTAACTTTTTTTTTAACAGACAAGGAAACTGAGGCAAATAGGGTTAAGCGACTTGCCTGGGGTCACACAGTTAATAAGTGTTGATGAGGTCAGATTTAAACTCAGGAAGATGAGTCTTCCTGACTCCAAGTCTGGTGCTGTTATCCACTGGCCACCTAGCTACTGTTTGAGTTCCTACTTAGTAACATTTTATTGGAAAATGAAGAATTATTTTTAAAGGTATCACAAAAAAACAAAAAGCAAACCAATCTAAGTAAGTTAATAAAAGAATGGCCCCTCCAACACACACTCACACACACACACACACACACACACACACACACACGCCCCAATCCAAAGGACACTTACTGCTCTGGCCGCTAGTGTAACCAGGATTCCAGTTAAGAATGTAAAATAATATCCAGGATAGACACCATGCCACAATGCAGACAGGATAAACGTTAATGCTGTAGGGTACCAGGGAGCCCGCTCATAGCATACACTGTAATGAGAGTCATGCACAAATATTGCTGCAGGTGAAATGGCCAAGACACAACTAATTACACTTACTTAGAAGCCATTCTGGCACTGATGTTCTAGAATTCTATCATTGTTTCTGAATTCTAGGGGGACTATTTTCAAGCCTCCTATGGATTTCCTTATTCATTTCTGGGGAGCCAGATATCTCTCAGTGGCATGGCATGTTTTTTTATAAGCTCGCATAAACTCTTCCAGGGATTTCCTACACAATTCTAGAAATCATTTCGTTAAGACTCAGTGATTTTAGGGGGAAGGGAATAAGCTTTTATTTAGTACCTACTATATGCCAAGAGGCAGCCAGATGGCTCAGTGAATAGAAAGCCAGGCAAGAAGTCAAAAAGATCTGAGTTCAAATCTGAGCTCAGACACTTACTAGTTGTGTGACTCTAGGCAAGTAATTTAACCTCTGTTTCCCTTAATCCACTGGAGAAGGAAATGGCAAACCACTTCAGGATATTTGCCAAGAAAACCCTAAATAGGGTCACCAAGAATTGAACACAACTGAACAACTATGCCAGGAACTGTACTAAGCACATTGTAAATGGTATTTTAGATTTTAGAGCTAGAAACAGAATTTAGAGGTCATCTGGTCCACTCTTTTCATTTATAACTAAAATATCTAAGCCCCAGTTTAAGTGACTTGTCCAAAGTCACATAGGTAAGTAATAGGAGGATCAGGATTAGAACCCTGGTCTTCCTATTTCACTCTTTTCACTGTATTATCTGCAAACTTGGTTCATTTCCTCCAAAAAGTCTTTTTCTTCTTGAACTAGGCAAAAGCAGATTAGGGAATTTATCACATTGTTTACTGAAGTACCTTACCTGACAATTTTAATTGTTTGTCCTATCATTGTGCCCAATGAGGTTGAAGCACCAAGCACAATGTGAATACTAAGATGTTCATGAAATGAATGGATTGCAATCAGACAGTGTTTGGGAGTTGGCATAAGAGGAAAAGGGATGAACGACAAAGAATAGGAGTTTGTTGCTGTTCAGTCATTTTCAGTCTTGTCCAACTTTTTAGGACTCCATTTGGGGTTTTCTTGGCAAAGATAAGAGAGCAGTTTGCCATTTCTTCCTCCAGCTCATTTTGCAGATGAAGAAATTGAGGCAAACAGGGTTAAGTGACTTGCCCAGAGTCACACTGTTAATAAGTGTCTGATGACTGAATGAAACTCAGGAAGCTATGTCTTCCTGGTTCCAGGCCCCAAACTCTATCCCCTGCACCACCTAGCTAACCTAGAAAATAATATACCAAAATTTAAGAAAATTACACTAAACCTTTTCTCCAAATACATTTTGTAACCAGGTAGTTTCTAAGTCATTTCATGTTCCATAGCTCAAGCACTGAATGAGTACTCTTAGTACTGTTCTTATCCAAATAATGGGAGACGCAGTCTAATTTTTTGAAACCACTTTTCCAGTAAACTAGCATCACTAAGCTTCCCATTTCATGTTCTCTTCTTTATCCTTCTTTTAAAGTCTCTGTGGATATAACAAGAAATCCTATTCTTGGCCCAAATATTCACTTTTCCCCTTATTTATATAATCTCTGCATATTGATGGGAATGCCCTTAAACTTCTGATTTCCTTGTTAACCTTCCTACCTCCTGCACCCAGGAAAACTGGAGTTTTTTTCTTGCAGTGGTCCTGTACTAACTGGAGAGGAGAATGGAGAACAAGTTACTTCCCTGACAAAGTCCAGATCAAGGACACATATATCTCTTCCAATGTAAGGCATTTACCCAAATATCACAAAATAAGAAAACATGCCAGGAGGCAGAACAAAGCATCAGCAATAACATAGCAGTTTTGTCCTATTCACTGCCTCAAAAATTATCAGGATCCTAAAGCCTCTTGTTATCAGAGGCTATTTCAGCTCATGTACATGGATTAAAAAGGGAAACTGTTTAGAAACCTATTTTCTAAAAGATATTGAAATTTCTTGTCCATGGAATCAGACCTCAAAGTCTTCACTCAATTTTGTGAGCCACCCTAGCGTATGTAGGTCCCAATCAACCCTTACTGGGTATTCTTGGACACCAATTCAGTTTAATAACCCACTATTTTTAGTTCACTGCCAATTTCCTTCCAGTCATAGTCAGTGAAAATATTATTAGATTTATAGGCTGGAGTAAACGACCCATCTGACACACACTTGAAGTCTGATCTGACTCAACTGCCCTGCCTATAACTAGTATAAATTCCATGAAACTTGTTATATTGTAAGCTCCTTAAGAAATTATTTATCTTTGTATTTCCTATGTTGGGCATAGCAATTATTTAATCAATATTTGTAGAGAGAAAAATAAATTGCATTCTGTGAATGTGATGGAATGCTGTTTTGTTGTTGTTCAGTTGTGTCTGACTCTTTATGACCCCAAGGACCAAATCATTCATGGAGTTTTCTCGGCAAAGATATTGGAGTGGTTTGCCATTTCCTTCTCCGGTGGATTGAGTGACTTGACCAGGGTCACACAGCTAGTATGTGCCTGAGGCCAGATTTGGACTCAGGAAAACGAGTCTTCCTGACTCCAGGCCCTCCACTCTATTGGACCACCTAGCTTTTTTTCTTTTTAAAGAAGGTGGGGAGGAGGAATTAATCTACTTGTTAGGCAGAAAGAACAACACTTTGCCATCACTCCTATCCTACAAAGAATAATAAGAATTCATGGGTAAGTTATGCCCGTAGTAAAAAATGAGAGGCTAGACTAAATAATATTTGGAGCCAGCATGGTGAAAAAGAAAGAACGTTGGACTTGAAAGCAGAAGACCTGTGTTTCATTCCCTACGATTCTATACATTATCGGTATATCCTAGAGCAAGTCATAAAACCCCTCTGGACCTGCTTCTTCATCTGCAAAATGTCAGGGATGGACAAAGTACTTTAATGTGATACATAGGAAACCTTCCTATCTATCAGCTCTTTAGAGTCTTTATTTTTGTGTGTCCAAAGGGGCACCCAAGCAATGAACATGACCAGCCTCCCCTCTGCTTTGGCAGTGGTTCTAGTACTTTCTTTGCATGACCTTAAATAAGTCATTCAGCATCTTAGCAACTCAATTTACCCATCTGAGAAAATATCTATTGAAAGTGATCTCAGGGTGGCTAGGTGGCACAGCAAATAGTGTACCGGCCCTGGAGTCACGAGGACCTGAGTTCAAATCCGGCCTCAGACACTTAACATTTCCCCACTGTGTGACCTTGGGTAAGTCACTTAACCCCAACTGCCCTGCCTTTCCCCCTCCAAAAAGTAAAAAAAAAAAAAAAGTGATCTCACTGATGGATCCCGTAAGCATGCAGATGCCATTGGCAAATAACAAATAGGTGATATCTGGCATAAGAGTTCACTGTTGAGACCTATCAGTCTTAACTTCAACCTCAGTCCATAAATTCTCCTGGTTTAAAGTTGCTGTGGCAATGAAAGGGACAAATGAGGAAGTAAATGCAGAAATACAAAGATAAAAACAAATCCTAATATGATTAAAATTAAATGTAAAAGGTGATTGATATGTGTTCTCTAAGTGCATATATGTGGGCATTATGCAAGTTCATAGCAGCGATAGCTCATTACACTGTGTTGAGCCTACCTAGAAGACTGTAGACATTCAATAAAATAATGATACAACAAAAATTTGCACTATCATTACTTGTAAAATACATAAAGTATGCAAAATCTACATGAAAGGAAATTCATAGCAGATTAGGGAGCAGGATTGTGCTGCAAAAACAGAAAATCTGTGATATTTGCTTACAACTGTCTCTTCTCTAATATCAATCTTAATGGTCCATCAGAGGTTCTGTTTATCAGTATTGTTTTGTTCGTATAGAAATAGGTTTTTAAAGTTCATTCATTTACACTCCATCTCACCACACCACAACTACAGACAGCATGCTTCACAAACTAAAAAGTGATACTGTTGAAGAACACCACATTGTTGTGTGCCCATTTGGAAGTTGTTACCATAACCCTACAGGTCATGTTCAGGAAATGGGAAAACAGGAATAGCAAAGAAGAGGAAGATAGCAACAAAATTATCAAAAAGAAGGCATATATAAACTAGGGAAAGGCTTGGGATATCCTACTGTTTCTGTTACTACCCATTCAAAATGGAAGCCAGCATGAAATTATGGCCTCCTCAAAGGCTGACTGTTGCTTAGGCATCTATAGACAACATTACAGACATGAGAACGTTCACCTCCACTATTAGGCCATTGAAAAAACTGTCTTATGTTAAGAAATTGTCTTTCAATTTAGACAGGTGTCTTCTCTTCCCCCTTCATTGTTGAGTCTCATTTCCAACTCTCTGTGACCCATTCAGGGTTTTCCTGGCAAAGATACTTGGATTCTTTTGCCATTTCCTTCTCCAGCTCATTTTTACAGATGAGAAAACTGAGGCAAACAGGGTTAAGTGACTTGCTCAATGTTACACAGGTAGTAAGTGTCTGAGGTCACATTTGAACCCATGAAGATGAATCTTCCTGATTCCAAATGCAGTGCTCTATGCACTGCGCCACCTAGCTCCCCTTCTCTTCCCCCTTACCCTTCATAAATTACTTTGCATATGTTTTGTATTTAATTTTAAATGTGCAGGTCATTCTTCTTTATATCCTGTGTTACTTATGGGCAGGGAAATTTTCATTTTTCTCTCTACATCCTCATGGCTCATCACAAAACCCAGTCTGTAGTGGGTAACTAAGAAAAGGCAAGTAGGTGGTACAATGGGAAAGACTGATGGACTTGGAATCAATAAGATCTGAGTTCAAATTTTACCTTAACGATTTACTAGATGTATAAAATGGGGACAAAATAATACCTCCCTCACAAGGCTATCATGAAGACTAAATGAGATCACATTTGTATAATGCTTGAGAAACCCAAAAGCATCCTATAAATCCTGGCTTAATAAAAAAAGTCGGTCACATTGAATTGAATGTAAAATCTCAGATCACTACCCTTCTATCTTCTTATTTACATATGGTATATATTGCACATTCTGGGGGGTTGTGTGGGTTAATGGTCAGAGGGCCTACCTGGGAGTTAAGAATAGCTTGGTTCAAGTGTTGCCTCTGAGCCATACTTGCTGTGTGATCATATACACATCACTTAGCTTCTCAGTGCCCTAGCCAACTCTGTAAGGCTTTAAGTTATAGGGTAGCCAATCTTCAAACAGTGGAAGGAGTTTCTTACACTTGTAACATCATGAGTCTGGACCAAAAGATGCCCCCAAACCGGCATGTTCAAAAATCTGAGGATGGTGTTTTGGTGGACTTCCTAGTTTCCTTGAAGGTCACAGCTCAAGCACTACTTTCTAGACGAGGTCCTTCCTAATGCCCCATGGTTTATTCCCCTCAAATCACCTTATCTTCCCTGGCTAGAGTATAAATTGCTTAAGGTTAAGGACTGTCTTTGCTTCTGTCATTGTATCCCAATGTCTGGAACAAGGCAGATATTTAATCAATGCTTGCACTTATAATTCATTTAGTGAATGCCATTTAAATATGTCCCAATTCCATAAGTAAGAGAAAGGTATTGTTTTTTTTTTATTTTTCTTACCGCTTTAGCCAAGCAGCTGTCTGAATATTCCAGTTTTCTATGTACATTTTAAAACTTGTTGAAGTCTAGAAAGAAGAAAGAAACACCCATTATTGGTATTAAAATATACTGAGAAATGCCAATTCACCCAGTAATGCTGACTCCTACCCCAAATGGCAATAACAGTCATCATATTCTACCAGGGATGACTAGATTAGGTTAAGGTTGAATCAATATTTCCATCACATACACTAAAATTCTCTGATGTTTATAAGTGTGGCCAAACTTGCTGTGCAACCTCTCAATTTTTCTTAAAAATTATTTTCAAGTCATGGGAGAACCCAAGGAAAACATTGTGGGTTTTCTGTCTACTCTTGTTTCAGAGTCATCTGAATTTTTAAATGGAATACATTAGCACAAGATTTATTTGCAGGAAAATTTTAATCATGTGAACTTCACGCCCACATGGGTAACAGCTCTAGCGTAACACACAATTCTTTATCATGTGGACAATCCACAAACTAGGTCATCCTTATGGAGCCAATGCCATAGTCAGCAGCTTTGGCTCAAAAAAGCATCCGGTGCTGCCTAAGGGATTAAGAGATTCCATGCATGAAGGGGTCCCAATATGCAATGTAAATTTTTTTTAAATTGTCCAAGCATGTGGTGGGGTGACTCAGGTAAGCCACAAGGTTAAGTCCTGAACAAGTTCTCCAGTTGATGCTCTCACAGTACATTTTTCATCAGGTGGTAGAGGGATGGTGGGTTACCTAACACCCCCCCAAAAAAATTCAGAAACTTTCAGATCAGTTCATAAGTAAAAAGCTACTCTTTTAAGGCTGAAAATCCCATTCAAATCTCTTAGAACAAATTTCTCTTTACCATGGGAAAACCTTATGTTGGCACAAGATGTTGAGTGAAGGAGAGGATTTTCCTCCAAAGGCAACCTGAACATCTATCTATTTAGCTGTGGGTTTAACTCATAAACCTAATGGTTTTTATTTAAACCTCCCCCTCTCTTTTTTTTTTTCCTTATGGTTAATGGAGTGAAAAACATATCCTCAAACAGGCTTACCTACACCAAAGCTGCTTTCCTCAGCTGGCTTTGAATCTCTTCCAGGATCAAATATACAGTGAATACAAGCTTTCTCTTTCTAATCATCTTCCATACTAAGTAGGTAAATAAGTAGGTAACTCTAGCCCCTTTCCATCAACAAATCTCGATGTTGACAGAGATGAGAAAAGAATGAACTTATTGGGTCCTGGCTAGTGTGAACTAAAGGTCAGCCAAGTATAAGGTGGGAATGGTTTTAAGGAAACTTTTTCTGGAGTCTTCTGGAGTAAAATCCTTAAGAGGGAAATGGAAGAATTTTTGAGGGAGAAGGAAAGAAAAAAGCCACAGGGCATATGAATACTTCCTGACACCATCCAGGTAGAGAAAGGGAGCCTGCCACTTTGACAATAATAGCTAGAATTTTAAAAGAACTTTAAAATCTGCAAGCTACTTCAAACATTCATTTGATCCTTACAACAACACTAGGAAGTATGAATTATTATTATTCTCATTTTACAGACCAGGAAACCTAGGCTGTGAGGTGTTAGGTGGTTTGCCCAGGGTCACATAGCAAAGTATCTGAAGATTAGAAACCAGGTCTTCCAGACTTCAAGTCCAGCACTCTATCTGTATGTACACAGTAAGAGCTTAATAAATGTTTACTGAATTGAATTAAATTGAATTATAACCCCTGTCTTCAGAACTGAAACATGTCCTTGTGGTCATCATTTGCACATTTAGAAGAGCTCCCTATGACCAATCCTCTCTCTTGTCCTAGATGCTTGAATTCACCATTACTGAAAGAACTATTCAGTCATTTAGAACTGATTCTGGAACTCACTCATGCCTATGCTAACCATCTCTGCTAAACCTTTATCCTCAGCATAGTAGTCCTCAGACCCCGCAGAAAAGGAGAGGGCAAATGCATCTGCAAAAAGCACCAGACACCCAATTGTTAAAAAGCACAGTATAACTGCATCATGATCACAAGCATTCCTGCTTTCTTTGTTCTTGTTGCATGGAACATTCTCAAAGATGGTTGGACGATGGTGTTTTTGTTAAAACCAGCACTTGATTGCTGACACTGTACTCTAAGAGAAAAACAAGCTTGCCTGCACATTCTGTCATATCCCATTAGGCAAGCCATTGAGAACTGTCTCTCCCTAGAGGCATAAAGCCTGGCTTATCAAAAAAAAAAAAAAAAAAAAAAAGGAGGATTTTTCCCTTAAGCATCCTTTTTGTCATAGACTCTTAAGATCTAGACCTAGAAATATCAATGGAGGTCAAGGAATTCCTTGCTATACTCTTCATTTTACGGATAAGAAAACTAAGACCTAAGAAGGAAAAGTGATTTGCCTAAGGCCACATAGAGCACCCATATGTGCCAAGAACTGTGCTAAGCACTTGAGAAATATTATCTCATCTTGATCCTCAAAACAACCCAGGTAGGTAGACTATTATTATCTCCATTTTACGGTTGAGGACACCAAGGCAAACAGAGGTTATGTGACTTGCCCAGGATCACACAAGTAGCATCTTGAATTCAAATTTGAGCTCAGGTCTTCCTGATTGTAGACCTAGTACTCTATCTATCATGCCATCTAGCTGCCCCTTAAATATCTAAGTATTTAAATGTCAGAGGCAGAATTTGAACCCAATACCTCTGACTGGAACATGTGCTAATTCCACTGAATCATGCTGCCCCTCTGGTTCCTGTCTTACTGGTTTCTCACCTGGCTTCCATATAAGCACAGGAGGTATGTGTCCACTGTGTTTTTTCCTGACTTTTCTATAAGTAAAATCTGTCCTCCCTGGTCTGATCCTCTTCCTTCAAGGGATTCTGCTAGTACTGTTTAGCAGTCAATAAAGCAATACCCACAGGACACATGCATCACCAGGCCTAGAGAACAAAAAGCCATCTCCCCATGCCCATTCAGCTGCAGGGAAGAAAGGGGCCCAGGATGTAGGAGTTTTACCACCTATAGCTCCTAATGCCAAGAAAGCATGAATGGCACTTAAAGGAAGATAAAATAAAAATATGCCAGACATGACTGACTCAAGAATAAAGGGAAAAGAGAAACCCTACAGAATTTCAGTTTTGTAAAATGGTAATGGGACTAAGTGGCCATCTTGTCTGATGTCAACCTAAAAAGGATTCATCTTCAGAATGTACCTGACAAGTCGTCCTTCAGCCCCTGAATGGCGGCCTCCAAAGAAAGAGAACTCCTCACCTCATATGGCATCCCCATTCCATTTACAGAGAGCTCTCATTGTTGGGAAGTTTTTCTTTTATCAAGGAGTTGCTGACCTCAGCCTGAGCCACTCTTTTTATCTCTTGACAGATATCTGCTGTTAGTTTGATTCTGCTGACAGCATCCAGAGAGAAAGAGTAGGCATAATATAGGGGAGAGTGTGCCCCTACCAAGGTATTGGGGTTAGGGAGGCAGAAATGTTTGTACTTTTGCTATCACTTTATCTACAAAGTAAATTAGCTTGCAAAAGCAAACTGACTAAATGATTAGATGTAACCAAGGTGTTAAATACTGGCAACTGAGAGTGGGGAGAAATGAGCCAATGGCAATAGAGAAAGCACCATCAATTCTTCAAGGTACCTCCTAAAACCTGTGAGATGTAGCAGGTCTCATTTTTAGAGAATGAGATGAGAATACCCTCACTCCATTTGCACAATCACAGCCTCTTCAAAAAATTCCCATTTTTCCTACTCATCAGAATTGTTTGCATTTTTGTTTTCAGAATTTCGTTCTTGAGAGTTTTCTTACTACATCTGTATAACCACAATCTTTTGGGAAAACTACCATTTTTTCTACACATGAGAATTGTTTGCATTTAAGTTTTCTAAATTTCATTCTAAAGAGCTTTCTATCCCTCTTGATCTGAATTTTTGTCCATAGGATCCTGCATAGTCTTCCTCTGAACATTTATGAAATCTGCTCTCCTAAATTCTAGGGTGTATTACAGATTCTACCAAGTTTTATTCTCTTATACCACAAATTTCAGAGGAATCAATCACACCCTCCTTAATAATTTTCACTCAAGTAATGAGTTCCTCCTACTGAAAATAGTTCATCTACCTTCTTTTGAAAGAAGAAATTATCTTTAAGACAATTCAAAACACTAATGCATTGTTGGTGGAGTTGTCAATTAATCCTACCATTCTGGAGAGCAATTTGGAACTATGCCCAAAGGGTTATAAAGATGTGCATACTCTTTGAACCAGCAATACCACTTCTAGGGCTGTATCCCAAAGAGATCATTATATAAATGGGAAAAAGACCCATATGTACAAAAATATTTATAGCAGCTCTTCTTGTGGTGGCAAAGAAGTGGAAATCAAGGGGATGCCCAACAATTGGGGAATAGTCGAACAAGCTGTGGTATATGAATGTAATGGAATACTATTGTGCTATAAGAAATGAGGAGTAGACAGACTTCATAATAACCTGGACAGACATATAAAATGAAGCTGAGTGAGGGGAGCAGAACCCAGAGAATATTGTACACAATTAGGACACATTGTATCTGTGATGACTAACTTCATTGTTCCTAAAATGAGGAGAAAAAACACCTTAACATTGATAACAAGAGCTGAGCCACTGTCTCTCAGGTAATGCTAACCCTATCATAAGTAACATTCCCTCTGAAATTCTAAAATCACATACAGAATGAGCCTTTTGACTTATCTCCTATAAAAGGAAAGTTCAAATGCCTAGTTACCTCAATCTTCCAGATGTTTAGGTTAGAAAGCAGATTCCAACAGAAATTTCCATTCTTATCAATTCCACTGAACCCGTAGCCGGCTGCATTATTGACTGCATCAGCTGTAATGGTGCATTGTTGAGGTTTTTAATGGGGGAAAAATGAAATTAGAATCAAATAGGAAATAAAAGCAAAATTATCTATTGAAAAATATTATTCTGATACTTTTCAGATGTTATCCTGGCTCAGTTCAAATAGATAACCGAAATCAAAAGATTGATGATATTTTTGTGTACAGATAGCTGCACACACACACACAAAGAGATTCTTGTGTCATAAATTGTGAAAGATGTTAGACTTGAAAATATTTCAAAATTTTACAATCTAAGAATATTACTAACTCAGTTATGGAAGAACTTTACTTATGTTAGTTAGCCTTCATATTGACAGCAATAATCTTCACCATGAAATCACAGTTTTGCGGTGGCTAGGTGGCACAGTGAATAGAGCACCGGCCCTTGAGTCAAAAGGACCTGAGTTCAAATCTGGCCTCAGACATTTGATGCACTTAGTAGCCGTGTGACTTTGGGCAAGTCACTTAAACCCAATTGCCCTGCCCTTCCCTCTTCAAAAAAAAAACCAAGCAACTACTGTTTCTACTTTTTTTTTTACTCAAAATATATAGAAACACATGGTTAAAAAAAAGCTTATATGAAATTTCACCATGAAATGAATATTGAATTTCTACTAAATTAATTCACACATATGAACAATAGTGAAAAGGAATTTATTCAGAAAATTTTACATCATACAATGTCTTTCAGTCCTATATAATTAATTTTAACCTTCCATTTACTTTCAAGTTAATTATTTTGAGACTTCATCTTTTAAAAAATCATGGAATCATTCAATCTTGGGACTTGAAGAGAACTTAGAAACAACTCTCACACCTCATGGTCAGTGCCTTACTACAGAGCATTTCACATAGCAGATGTTTAGTAAATATTTGTTTAATGAATTAGGGAACGTTCTAGCTAATTTTAGTTGAAGATATAATTTAAAACCATCCAAGAAATCTGATTTAAATTGTAATGATGATAGATGGAGGCATAGAAGCAGGAGAACCCTGTGGCTCCCACCATAACCACCTCAAATACCTATAAAATATGACTCTAAACAAATTTTAGAGCTCCAGAACTCATAAAATGACAGAGAAACAAGGCTCCTGCTCAAGGCATCCTGGCAGACGGTCAGAAAGGGCTCATCGCAGCACTCAGGGAGCAGAGCCCAGCCCCATGCAGTTTTAGCCCCAGGCCATCCAGGAGAAGCCCCTGCTGGTGCTTTCAGGAGAGCAGATCACCCACAGCTGTGGCGGTTTCCAAAATTACCAACCCATAAGAGCCAAGGACAAAGGGAAAAGGTCAGTGGAACTCAGCTAAATTTGAGGGAGAGGGTCCGGCCAACTGCCTCCAGAGCTAGAAACAGTCTGAAGAGGCAGTCCTGCTGCCACCTCCACGTGGAGGTTTTTGTTTCAGAAGCTCCTGGCCTGCAGATTGCAGGGGGGCCAAGAGATCATTCAGAGGCTAAGTGCTCTTGCCTTGAACTGCCTGGTTTGGGATGGTGGTCTTGGATGGTGGTCCTGAGGTGTGTTTTCAGTGAGCCAAAGCTGGTGGGGGCTGCAGAGACTGTGGCCTTCCAACAGCTCTGGCAGCTGTGAAAACGCCAGTGATTTGGGATAGAGCTCTCCCCTCTGAAAGCAGAGTTCTACTGAGCCCAAAAGTCAGGTAACTGACTGACAACATGAGCAGGAAAAGAAAGCAAAGAAAGCAAAGAAAGCACAGCAATCCAACTTTAGATTCCTTTTTTGGGTACAAAAAGGATCAAAGGACGGAATGGGAGGAAGACAACACAGTCATAACTCCCACACCAAAAGCTTCCAAGAAACATGAAGACTTTCTACAAGCCATAGGGCAGCTTAAGAAGGATTTTGAAAACCAAAAGAGAGAAGTAGAAGAAAAATTGGGAAGAGAAATGAGAATGATGTAAGAAAATCATGAAAAGAGAGTCAACAACCTGACTGAAGAAAATAATATCTTAAAAACAGATTAACTGAAATGGCAAAAGAGGCCCAAAAAGCCAAAGAGGAGAAGAATGCCTTAAAAAGTCAAATTTGCCAGATGGAAAAAGAATCTCAAAAGCTCGCTGAAGAGAACAATTCCTTCAGAATTAGAGTGGAGCAAATGGAAGCAAATGACTTTATGAGAAATCAAGATACTATTAAATAGATCCAAACAAATGAAAAAATAGAAGGCAATGTGAAATATCTCATAGATCCAGGAGAGACGATTTAAAAATTATTGGACCACCTGAAAGCCATGATCAAAAAAAGAACCTAGAAA
>CM053587.1:211225121-211244661 GCA_028646515.1 Pseudochirops corinnae
AATACAATATCATATAAACATATATTTATTCTATATTATTTATTATACTATATATAACATATAACAATAATATTATAATAATATGATTATTAATTATATTAATATATTAATATTTTATAGTTACAAAATGTCTTTTTTTTCCTACCTGTACAACAGTCCACAGAACATGAAATATAAAAGGATAATAGTGGGACAGTGATTTATCTCAGGGCCATTCCTAACTGAGCTTCAATGAAAAAATATAAGAACAAAATAATAATAATAACACCTCATATTTATATCGCACATTAAGGTTTGAAAAGTGTTTTATGAATATTGGATCTCATTTTTTAGTTGAAATATATAATGGTAAGGTGGAGAAACAGAATCCGTGGGGTTTGGTCCTGGTAACTGGAAAACCAAGACCTGACTTGCTCACTTAAACCTTGGCAGGGCATAACTAAGTAATAAACAGCTAACACTATACTTACTCTGCTGGTCATCATTCATTTACACTAAATAAATCATCTCTCTAACACTAGATGTGTGTGTGTGTGTGTGTGTGTGTTTCCTTATGACGTCAAAAGAAAGAGAAAACTGACCAAGGTGAAAGTTGTGAGAATGGAAAAGGTCACAGCACATTTATCTAGTAAAGAAAACATTTTGAATAGGATTTTCAAGCATTCCACTCATGAAATGTTTAAGGTCTGATCTACATAATGGTGGATACTCACACAAAAAGGGCAAATCTCTCTTTCAGGTACCTGGGCATGGAAGGTAAATCAAACTTCCTTGGTCTTCCCATAATAGTGCCCCTCCATCTCTGACTGAAATGCTAACAAAGGCTGTGTAGCTCTTCACACTATGGGTTACCTTACCATAAGCAACAACAGAGATAAGACCATAGGATCTGACCAGACTGAACACACTTTGAAGGAGATAGTCTGAAAAAGAATGTCTTTTGTGACCCAAGTATCAAGCTAGATTATTCTTTTTCTGGGAAATGGGAAAAACTACTATATCTTACAAAAGATCTCATTACCTTGCCTTGCTTACAGATGGTATCCCTGATACTTAATGAACATTTTTTTAATTGAATGTGTGGGGGGGTTGTGGATACTTACATAACTATTAAATAGGATTGCAGGTTAAACTAGATGGCTTCCTGATAGGCTGAAAGGGAAACTGGGATTATAGAAGCAAACTCTGACTATAATGTACAGCTCAGCCAATCACAGTGAGGGCACAGAGGGAGGAGGAAAATTCTACCCTGGGAACATGATTCCACGATGATGTAGGTTAAAGGCTCTAACACCAACTAATCTGTGTTGGGCAATTTTCTTTGACTTACACTTGCCTTTAACCTATAATTTCTAAATTTACATTTTCTTTCCTTTGTAAATAAACCCCTAGGAAGAAAAGAAAAAAAGCACAGCAACCTTTGTTTTTGTTTTTTTTTTCTGCCAACCTCAGCGGTAGGTTAGCAGAAAAGGAAGAAGGGAAATGGGAGGAGGCAAGGTTAGCATTAGAACCAGAGTACTCAAATATAGTAGCAGTGACAGAGGAGAGAAAGGTAATCAGCTACATCATGTACAAAGGTCAAGGGCTCCATACCTCAAACTAGACTTTCAAAAGTAAGTGAAGTCTAAATCACATTATATAGAGATCCCTAGTTACAATTTCCCTGTGTTATATGAGCCAAGAGGAAAGCTGAGATCCTCAGAATTCTGGCATAGGTCATTCCCAAGCTTAGTCAGAACTATGGTACAATTACTGTAACTTCCTCTGAAATACTATCCAAGTCATAGTCCCTTTATGGGCTAAAAAGCCTGGCGCATGCCTCCAAAGTGCTGTGCCCATGAATGGGACAAAGCAAGATCCACCATTTGAAAGGGGCCATAAGTAAGCCTAGACTCCCTGACTGTCATTAAGCATAGGATTTTTCTTTTTATTTGAATGTATCTTAGGTGTGGAATGGTCCTTTATTTCACAAACCAAGACATTCTTTTTCAGACTATCTCCTTCAAAGTGTGTTCAGTCTGGTCAGATCCTATGGTCTTATCTCTGTTGTTGCTTATGGTAAGGTAACCCATAGTGTGAAGAGTTACACAGCCTTTGTTAGCTTTTCAGTCAGAGATGGAGGGGCACTATTATGGGAAACTGATTTAAAAAAACCATATATATGTGCTGGTGATAAATCTGAATGGACAGTCAACTTTTTAAAAAATTAATTCCAAAAACAATCTAGTTAGTGATTTATGAATACACCCAAGTTAATAACGTCAGCATTTCTATGATAAGGAATAACATTTAAGTGATAAGAAGAATCAACAGAATTCTTTCACGCTCCAAGGGCTTAATGGCCTCACAATTTACCCAGACTTCACTTACTCTCTTCAAAACAGTCATTTTTGTTGGGGGCTGTTTTTTCTATTTTGCCCCACTCACCTTTCCCTCTGTATTCCCTCTTTACCTTCTGGTACAAATATGTCTGTTGTTTACCCCCTCCCCCCAAAAAAGAGCTTTCCCTTAATCCTGCTATCTCCTTAAGATAGTACTGTCTCAATCTCCTTTCCTCTCCTACTAAATTTCTATAAAATGTAGTCTATAATTGCTGCCTCCACTTCCTTACCACCCACTCATCCCTCAGTCCTCTTCAATTTGGTTTCTATCCCCCACCAGTACCACTATTGAAACTATTCTGTCTAAAGTTACTAGAAACCTCTTCCTTGCCACATCCCACAGCCTTTTCTCAATAATTCGCTTCTTTGATATTTCTGTAGCAATTGGTATTCTTGAATCCTCCATAATCTTCTCCTGTCTAGACTCTATAACATTGATCTCTCTTGGTCTTCTCTATCTCTTTCCTCCTACTCTCAAAATATGGATGTCCCCTAAGTTTCTAGCCTCAGTCTTCATTTCTTCTCTTGTAATATACCCCACGGGCAATCTCATCTACTCCCATGGATTTAATTAATCCCCTTCATGCAACTGACTCCAAAATGTTTATATCCAATCTCAATTTCTCCTAAGTTCCAATCTTTCATGTCCTACAGACATCCAAACCCGTGCAAAAATAGGAGCTCAAACTCACCATGTCTAAAATTGAACTCATCTTCCTCAACAAATTCGTACTTCCTCTCAACTTCTTTATATCACTTGATTACACAACCATTGACCCAATCACCCAGGTTTGAAACTTTGGAGTTATACTTAACTCTTCCCTTTACTTCATCCCATCCTCACCCCTACCACAATAAATTGCCAAGTTCCATCAGATTTACTTTGACAGTATCTCTTGCATCTGTCCCTTCCATTTATTTTACCATCACCCACATTCAAATCCCTCATCACATTTCACAAAGAAGATCATAATAGCCTCCCAACTGGGGTCACTGCCTTCATTATCTTCCCACTGAATTCAACAAAGATTTGTGTTTAGTGGATAAAGCACTGAATTTGGAGTCAGGAAAAAACTGAGTTCATATCCTGCTTTGGATAATTATTTGCTATGTGACTGAACAAATCATGTAACTTCTTTCAACCTCAGTTTCCTCATCTGTAAAACAGAGATAGTTATATCTAGAGTGTTTACCTCTGATGGCTGTTGTAAGGTTCAAATAAAGAGCACTACAGCACTTTAAAAAACTTTAGAACTGACAGCATAAATATCTAGTATTATGATGACTAACTACTTGCTACATTTGAGGCATTGTGCTAGACACAAAGGAAAGAGATTTTTTTTAATGGTAGCTACCCTCCAGGAATTTATAATCAATTTGGGGTGATAAAACATATACTAAAGTAAAATACCAGGAAACTTGAGGAGAGAAGAAGCATTAACAATTGGGTAGATCAGGGAACTCTTCACAGAGGAGACGGCACTTTAAGAGGGAAGAGGAGGAATACATTATTGGTATGAAGGAAGAGTTTTGAATGCATGGAGGCCAAAGATGGAACGAAATATAGGAAAGTCACTAATCTTGTGGCTGGGAGGTAGAACTCATAAAAAAAAATATGGAATAAGCTTCAATTCATCATCCATATACATACCAAAGTAATATATCTATTACATTGATCTGATCATGTTATTGCCTTGATCAAAAACCTTCAATGGCTTCCTATTGCCTATAAGCTGGCACTTATGACCCTCTACATTCTACCTCCAACCAATTTCTCCAGTCTTATTTTATTCTCCTCTTCAAAAGAATCTGAGAGGGAAAGCCTGATGGAGAATATTTACATGAGGATCAATTCAGGGAACAGTAGAAGCAATATTGTGATGTAAATATACTGCAACCAAACAGAAGGCTAAAAAGAAATGTATGAAGTATTCTGGATCCAGATCACAAAGCTGAAGGCATGATATTAATGATAATTTCAATTAGTTATGCATATTCCAGAGCAAACTTTCTGATCAAAGTAAATTCTTGACTTGACTTGATCATTTTATTCTGCAAAAGATAGAGTAAGCAATGAAGGGGAAAGACTATTTTGAAATCTGCTTTTAATAGGAACCTTCACAAAAAAGTGACCAAAATGCCTTGAATATACCAATGAATAGGGCAGGAAGTTATCTGATACATATTCAAATTTTAGGAGAGGGTAACACAAAGAATCCCAAGGAAGGATAAGTAGGGCCCCAGGATCTAAAATTCTGTGGAGGAAGTCAACTCACCAGGGATAAGATGTGCTCAGGAATGGAATCGTGACAACACAAACACAAATGATTCCAGTTGGGAGTGGGGGTGAAGGGATGGGGTGGGGGAGGAGAAGCTAGTTAAGGAAATATATTTGGCCATACAAAGTACTCATCTACCAACTTAACTTTTTAAAAGACATATATAGAAAATGAAAGGAAAGACTGGTAACTAAAAATAAATATGAACAGAATGCTAAAATTTAGAACAAACTTAGACCTTAACAATGTTGGGGGCAAAAGAAAGATCAAAGAAGGAAAAGGACAACTACTCAAGGTAAGTTGGGACCATGAAAATGATTAGCACAAAGAAAAATAGCTTCAATTTCTTTTTTCTAACTTCTCTAACAAGGACGTTGCTATTCAAATTGAGAAACAAGAAATAAAATGGTTCATAGTGAATTAAAAATCAATATATGAGGAAATGGTAAGGAAGAACCTAATTGTCCTTGATTATTTAAGGGAAATTAGCAAGTCTGGATAAATACATCTCAGAGTACTGAAAAAAAAAAGCATAGTAGTCTATACAACATATGCACTTAAATAATTTTTTAATAAAACAAAAGAATGAATGAAATTAAGGGTGTGGTTTTTGAGCTGTTATTGGAAGTCCTGAAAAACTTGTGAGAAATAAGAGAAGTCCCACAGGATTAAAAATGGGCAGACATTGTCTTGATTTTAAAAAAGGAAGGAGAGGAGAACAGGTGGATTCTTTCATCTCTAAGCCAGTAAATTGAACTTTAATTCCTAACAAAACTCTATAACACATCAGTAAAGGTATTATCTGTGAGCACTGATCACTAAGAGCCAGCAGAAGATGATATGGAAGAAGTCATGCCAAACTAAATTCATTTCTTCTTGTGACAGGCTTACTAGACGAGATGAAAAGGTTATGTAGTAGACACAGTAGACAAGCATACCTGGATTTCAATAAGGCATTTGACAATGTGTTTCACAATATCTTTACCGACAAAAATGAAGAGAAGTGAGTGACATGCTTAAAGAATTCTTTAATCTTCAGGTGAACAGATTTGTAACAACTTGAATGACTTGATCAGATCCAAAAGATAGTCACTCTTACTATTGGATCAATACTGAGCTGAAAAGTAGTTATCTAGTGGGATGTCTCAGAGAGTTGTCTTTGACCTTATCTTAGATAGACAGATAGATAGATAGATAGATAGATAGATAGATAGATAGATAGACAGACAGATAGATAGATCTTAAATAAAAAGATAAATGGCATGTGTATCAAATTTGTGGATGGTATGAACCTAGGTTCCCAAAAGATCTCAAGAGGCTAGAAAAAAAGAAGCAAAAAAATTGAATAGAAATAAAAGGGGTCAAAATAGTCACCAGAATAGAATGAGAGACATGGAAAATTGGGTGAGAAAAGTGTATTGTGTTTGTCCTTCACTTTCGAAGAGGACCATGACATCAAGAAAACAATGACATGACTTGCAGTTGATTTGGATTTGAGTGAGGGAGGGCTGTGCAAGGTCACCAGCATCACTTTCTCCTCCACAGTCATCTGGTCCCAGTGGCCAGATATCCATCAGGACGACTGGAGATGGCCCAAGATGCATTAGGAGATCCTGGCCCTTGTAGGTTAAGGTCTTTTCAGGTCCTCACTTTGAGTAAGGTTAACATCCATTCAGTGAAGAGGTCTCTTTAAGAACTTAATCAAGAGATGGCCCCTTTAATCAAAGAAGAAGAAAAAAATCAAATTGGGAGAGGAAGACCCTCAGGGGTCCTGGCCAAGAGAAACAATTACCGTTTAGTATTTACAGAAAACAGTTGATGTTTTAAAGAAAGAAAGATGGAAGGAAGAAAGGATGGATGGAAGAAAGGAAAGAAGGAAGGAAGGAAGGAAGGAAGGAAGGAAGGAAGGAAGGAAGGAAGGAAGGAAGGAAGGAAGTCAAACAGAAACATGTGACCTTAAGTTGAATTAATGGAAAGAGTATCTAGAATGTAGAAGGTAATAAACCTGTTTTATTGTGCCCTAGCCAGAGCTCATCTAGGGTATTGTATCCAGCTCTGGGAGCCATATTGTAGGATGAACATTCACAAGCTGGAACATGAGGAAAAAACAAACCAGGATGGTGAGGCACCTTAAAATGCTCATTCAAAAATCAATTAAGGAAACTAGGATTTTATCTTTAAGAAGACTTAGGAGAAACATAAATGTCTCCAAATATTTGAAAGGCTGTCATACATACAACTTGTTTTACTCAACCCCAAAGGATATAAACAGTAGCAGTAGACAGAAGTCAAAAATACATTTTGGCTCTATAATTAAAGCTATATTGAAGTAGTATGGATGGCCTAAGGAAGAGTAGAGAGTTCCCCATCTCCAGGTAGATTCCAAGAGACCACTTGCCAGGGATGTTACATAGCCTTTGTGTTGTACTGGCAAAAGAAGAGGTTTTAGAATCAAAGGATCTGGGTTTCAAACAGCTCAACTACATATCACCTGTATATCTGAACAGGATACAACTTCCTAAGAACTCAGAATCATCTTTAAATGAAGGAATGGACCAGATCAGATGGGTCAAACATGTGGCCTCTCGACATGTTTAAAAGGTAATCAGAAAAAAAAAATTTTTAAGAGGGAGAAAGAAAGGTAATTGGAAAATATTTAACAAAATAAATTAAAATACAATATAACATAAATGATATTGAAATGTGGTTTTCTAAGTCAGTATGTGGCCTACAGGGATCTTTATATATGGTTTAGTGGGACCTGTTTGTGTTTGAGTTTGACACCACCAAACTGAGTGATCTCAAAGATCCTTTCCAGTTTTAAAGTCTGACATTTATGCCCTGTAAGGTAGAGTCCTTCAGGTCCTAGTTTTTCCAGCTAGTTATCAACAAATCCCTGATAATTATTAAGTCAATATTTACTGGTAAGGCACAGAAAAGGCCAAAAAGCCCTAATTCATATGACTCTTCCTCGTCTCTATTCCTACTACATTTATCCATTTCCTTGCTTTTCTTAAACACTTTCCAAATTCACCACAACATTTTTTTTAATTTAATGATCAAATAAGACAAACACAAATAAAATAATTAAGGTTTGAACAGTTACAATTATAATGGAAAAAGGACTTCCTGGCGCTTTCATAAGCTACAGCTGGTCATTTTCTTACTAAGCATGCTGGAGGATATTCTACCCACCTTTATCAAGTGCATTCTCTGATCATCTAGACCTGGTATTATTCACCAGTGACCATATATAACCACAATATATTTCTGGAACTGATAAAGTCCCACCTTCTATCCTGATTTTTTTTAAATGCCTCTACTTCTTTCATTCTGCAATTTCATTGTACTTCCTCTGTTAAACTGTAGTAATGGTGCTGATAATCAGACCAGAAAAAGAAATACAATGTATCTGTAAGTTACTCTGAGAGCCTTAGTGGAAAAGTTATAGAAAATTAAGCCAACAGAAGGTCTGCACAGTGAATCTAGCTGTAAAACTGGTGAGTTGGTGGAGGGGGCAGAAACTAAAAGAGGAAGACTCACAAATCAGCAGAAATTAAAATTATATTATAATGTGGGATGCCCTCTTTGTAACAACCTCCTCCCAACATACATCTATGCACACAGAAATATATGTGTATATGTATATATGTATGTATGTGAATATATAGATATGTATGTGTGTGCATATATATATATATATATTCCTTCTACCTTCTCCCCTTCACATAATTGAATAAAATGTCTCTGAAGGCTGATTCATATAACTTCTGATTAGCTGTCTACTGAAAACTTCTATTGGAGTAGCTATGGGAGTAGGATAATCTTTTCCTATTAACATGTGTATAGCAGTACCTAGCATAGTGTCACACACATAGGTACTTAATGAATCCTAGTTCTATATTGACCAATAAGGTAAAAAATGATGAAAATGGATAATATCCATCAGTAATCAATCCTAGTTATTAATGCTTGAAGAAAAGAGAAATATTTGTTAAAAGTTCTAGGCATCATTTTAGGGACAGAAACAAGAAAGTACAGACAGTCAACACTTTTTTGGGTCAGTCTAGGAAAAAGCATCAGGATGGCTTTAGAATATGCTTAAGTTTTGCATGATTATACATGTGAAATCTATATTGAATTACTTGCCTTCTCAATTGATGGAGAGGGAAGGAGGAAGGAGAGTATTTGAAACTCAGAGTTTTAAAAACGAATTTAAAAATTGTTTTTACATATGTGTTACTGGGGAAAAATAAAAATAAAACACTTGTAAAAATTTTTAAAAAACTGTGCTAAAAAAGAAATGATATGGCACTTTGCATCCATTTTAGAAACAGGTTGTTGTTCAGTCATGTTCAACTCTTTGTGACCCCATTTGAGGCTTTCTTGGCAGATATACTGGAGTGGTTTAACATTTCCTTCTCCAGTTCGTTTTACAGATAAGGAATCTGAGGAAACGAGCAAATGACTTGCTCAGGGTCCCATAGCTAGTAAGTGTCTGAGGCCAGATTTGAACTTAGGAAGATGAGTCTTCCAACTTCAGGTCCTTCACTATGCAGACCAGAAAGAGGTTCATTAGAGCTGATATAAATCCTCCATGCTGCCATTTCTTCTAGTTTTAATCTTAATGAAGATGAAATGAGAAAAACCAGCATAGCAGGGCCCTGAAGTAAATTTTTTGTGCTTTAAGGGTGCTCTGTAAGTACACAGGGAACAGGGACTGAATATGAAAGAAAACTCTCCCCCTCAGCCAACAGCCCACCCAACACCACCACCCTAACTTGGCTATGTGAAAAGTTTGGTGAAAATAGAGAATTTAGTATTTCCAAAATGCCACAGAAACCCAGAAAAAAAAACTGAAATGGAACTTCTAGTAAACAAACAAAAAAAGAGCCAAATATCCAAGATTGTTGGAAAGAGCACCGGAAACAAGGAAGTCTGAGTTCAGTGACATTTACAGGTTGAACTGCTTCATAAAATTTCACAAACTAACCTGGAATTTAGCAATTTCCTGCTATTCCCCATTTAGTGAATCACTTGCCCCACCCCATTATGTTCTGCACCTCTATGAGAGTACTGTATTTCAGGCTGAAACTGGAGAGAAAATAGTGAACTAGAGACTAAGCCTCTAATTTCTCTGGTATAGGAAATTCCTAAATGAGAAGACTCCTACTCATCAACAGTCTTTGCAAATATTAGTCTTAAGGGAATTTTCTGGGGCACTGAATGAATACCCAGACTCATATAGTCTGTATAACAAAACCTGAACCCAAGTATTCCTGAATCCAAGGCCATTTCTTAGCCACTGCCCTGTGCTGCCTCCAACAGCTGCAGAATGGCAAATGAAATTAAGCTTAAAGAATACTCATTTTTTCCTCATTGAGATAACTAAAAGTTTAGGAAAAATCAAAAAGAAGCTTTTCATTAGCACTTCTTTTTCACAAATTGGGAAATATCATCATGGTCAAATTGTGTGTGTGTGTGTGTGTGTGTGTGTGTATATTTTGTTTTAGTTGAAACAAAACTGAGAATAGAAAATTATTTACAAAAGTATAATATTTAAGAAATCCTTAGCAAATGGAATATAAAATCTTATCTCAAAAATATATTCTGGTTTGGTTTTGTTTTGCTTTTTGGAAGGGGGAGGGCAGAGCAGTTTGGGTTAAGTGACTTGCCCAAGGTCACACAGCTAGTAAGTGTTAAGTGTCTGAGGTCAAATTCAAACTTGGGTCCTCCTGACTCCAGCGCCAGTGCTCTATTCACTGCACCACCTACCTGCCCCCTCAAAAATATATTCTTTGGCCATTTTAAGATATTATGAACTTTGAAAATCCATTACAAATCAACATCAGTTTTATTAATGTGGAAAAATTGATTAAACCCTGATAACTTTTGAGAATTGAAATATGAGTTCCAAAAGGTGGCAAATTATTCACCAACTGTACCTTTAGGTATAATTGAAAAATATTTTGTAAGAGGATAAACAAATCTTCCCCCATTGCACACAATGACATTTGTTGATTCCAGTGGGATCAGTTCTTCTACAGAATATATTTTTTTAATCAGTCAAATCTATATTAAGTAATTTTCTCTATTGTTCTCTTAGGTGAGATCATTAAAAAATAGTGAATTAAATTACACTAATATAACTTTATGCCTTTTTCCTCTTTATTTATTGAGGGATTTTTTTTTTTTAACTAGAAATACTCCAAGAAGCGTTAACCAGATACCATGACCTAGTCCCTACTGGTGGGGGAATTGTCCTTTATTACCAAATCTGTAAGTGTAAATTTATTACCAAATTCATAAAATATAAATTAATTTCAGAAATTATAAAGAAGTTCAAGAAAGCAACCCCCTTTGGGAAAAAGGGACCCTGAGGATGTAAATAAAAGACACACAAGCATGGAGAAGTGGGAGGGATTGGTATCCTAAGTCTTGCTTACTCAATTTATCCAGAACATAACACATCTCAGCTTTATTAGTAGCCTAGGAGCTAGACTCTAGCAGTGGTTCTCAACCTTCCTAATGCCACGACCCTTTAATATTTGTATGTGGGCATATCTGCATGTGGGCGGATCCTCCTGGAGACTGATGGAGGAGCAGTGTCTCGGTTCCTAAGACCATCGGAAATATGTGTTTTCCGATGGTCTTAGGGAACCACTGTGAAAGGGTCGTTCGACCCCCAAAGGGGGCATAACCCACAGGTTGAGAACTGCTGGGAGGAATCACTAAAATAGGACCTTCATTGGAGAACTATAGGACATACTGGCTCAAATATGGATGGACATCAGATTGCTTTTTTCCTTCCAGAGACGATATGAGGGAACTCAGGCTCAAAACAGTGATGATACCAAGGTTAAAGGCCAGTGCTCTCCAAAATGATATCTTGCCCCAAGGAGACCTGAGACCAGTTGGAGGGTGGGATGATGGGTAGCATCCAAGCTCCATAATAACCAGTCTTGGGGTTTATCTCCAAAACCACCACACCTATTCTCCCCATTCATCTACTTTCCTTCCTAAGCTGGGAAAGTTGCCAACCTTCTCCCATCTACAATCGGAGTCAAACTCTGAGGGCACTTATGGAGAGGGGAAACCTAAACACAAAAGAGAATAAAGCAACAACTGCCTAGGTGCCATAGGGAAAACACCCCTTCCCTTTGGACATAGCAACCCCTTGACCCCCAAATCACCTCAAGGCGTTGGCAGGCACCCTTTGGAGAACTCAGGCTCCAGGGCAGTGACCGACTGATAGGATTCCTACCTCACCCCTGAGACAGAATGAGTCACACAGGATGACAGAGTGGGCATGAGTAGATTGTGACCTCTCTTACAGATCTTATTACATTATCTGTGACCATAAAAAACCACCCTTCCTTTCCTGAACTTCCTTATTTCGGTCAAAGTCACCACCATCCTTCTATTCACACAGGTTATCATCTTCAGCATAAATTCAGCCTCACATTTTTGAATCCTCACTCTCCCTAACCCCACAGATCCAATCAACTGCCAAGTCTTTTTGTTCTGCCTCTATAATATCTCTCGAATCAGTCCCCTCTCCTCACTCTTCACAGCCACCACAGTATTTCAGGCCCTCATGACCTCTTCCATGGCCTCATAACTGGTCTTCCTGAGTCTTCTGGCCTCCACACAGCTGCCACAATGATTTTCTCAGAGCCAAGGTCTGACCATGTCACTCCCCCTACTCAGTAAATTCCAGTGCTTTCTAGTTGCTCAGAGACCAATATCTTTTCATTATTATCTCATCCTTTTAAAATTTCTATTTATGTATAAGATTTACAAGGCATATAACTATTAAGACAGTAGAGCATGAATATAATTTTTAAATAAATACATATATTGATAAGAGAGTACATGTTAAAAAAAAAAAAAAAGGTTTGGAGGCCATTTTCTAAGAAACCCATAGTCCTAGAACAGAATAGAGGATAAATGCCAGGTTAGGGGTAATAAGGGGAAAAAGCTAATCCCAGACAAAACAACTGGTTAGTAAATCTGCTTCAGGTAACCACTGGGGACAGAGAGTACAGATCAAGGATGATATTCGTTCATAGAACCTCTAAGGAACAGGAGCAACAGAAAAATAAATGAAATACTGTCCAAGCAGATCAAGAAGACCTGAAACATACTGGAGGAATATTTAGGTCAGAAAGGGAAGGATCTTTCTCATCCAGACAAGTAGGAATGAAGGTAAGAATTTAAAAGGGCTCAGAGCGATTACCAGGAAGTTAAAGGAAATTCCCATGAAAGCTTTACAGAAATGTCTATCACCCCAACAGCCAGGTGGCAAGGCAGATGGATGGAGTCAGGAAGACCTGAGTTCAAATCCGACCCCAGACACTTACTAGCTTTGTGACCCTGAGCACGTGTTTACCTCAGTTTCCTCTTCTGTAAAATGAGCTGGAGAAGGAAATCGCAAACTCCTTCAGTATCCTAGCCAAGAAAAACTTCAAATGAGGTCAGAAACAGTCAGACACAAATTGAAACAACTAACACCCAAAGGAAGAAATGTTTGTAAGATTGTTCCCCACCAGGCAAAACCAATTATGGTTTGGGAATGTTATATTTTCTTTTTAAATGGTGGGAATACTTATCATCATTGAGTCTGCAACACGGTAATGTTTGCATACATATTAATGAATCAAGAAATTCTAGCACAGAGCATCATTCCATCTGGCAAGAAACTTTATCTTGAAATTAACTTTTACTCATAATCAGTGTCAATACATTGATAGGAATGATCAACACTTACAATCCACTGGCATATCTGTCAGGAACTGAGTCACCTCCACACCCTAATCAAGTGTCAGAGAGTCCCTTAGTTTGTCCAGGTCTAAATATGCCCTTTTTTGTGAATGTTGTTAAGATCTGCGATTTCATCAGCATTTGGAAGCTCCTAGTATGGAAACTCTCCACCAGTTCAGGACTTCAACGTTTCTCCGATACAATAAGTACTTAATAAATGAACATTGAGTAAATACCTAATTATTGTATATATGACAGGCTAATATTCAACCTATATGGTTGCCTCCACTCAAGAGTCTCATCCATTAATTCACTGAGTACCCACCAGGCCTTATAGATATGCTAAAGGCATTAGATCCTAATATCAATATGTGGATAAATAATGAATACTTCTAGGCAATAAGATCATTTGATAGTAACAATACTGTGCCTTGAGAATCAAATGAGAACAGTGCTATTATTATTTCTATTGTGCTGTGGGTGTTACAACCCATAGGTAAACATCCTACTAGTCATCATTTAGGCCATGTACAACCCTTGGTGACCCCATTTAGGGTGTTCTTGGCAAAGATACTGGAGTGGTTTGTCATTTCCTTCTCTGGTAGATCTACTATGTCGGGTATTCAGAGGTTAAATGACTTGCCCAGGGTCACACAGCTAGGAAATATCTGAGGCTGGATTTTAATTTAGGTCCTCCTGACTCCAAGCCTAGTACTCTATGCACTGAACCACCCACTGCCTTGATCCTACTAGTAACTTTGACATAATCCATACAACTTGAGAATTCATTCCATGTCACAAATCTGGAAGGCTGACAAATAAATCAAAAGATAAAGCATATCTTAGCTCCAAGCCAAATCAAAATGGAGAATAAAAGCAATTAGACGTACACTTAGCTAGAGAATTAGCAATTAACTAGAGAAACATTTTTGCCTGAGTAACCTAGAAAAGTGAAATGGTGTGGCTGAGTTATCCTAATTGCCTCCAACCTCCACTTTAGCTGGGAAGAACTAGACTCAATGTATCAGAAATGCAGACTATCTCTAAGCTGTATATGTACAAAATCTATAGATCATCATGCATCTACTCTCCTTGTATTCTATTTTCTCTCATTATAAAGGAGAATGTCATACTTAAAATTTCCTAGGAAGATTTCAGATTCATATTACTGGAAATTAAAGCTCACAACTTCTTCAGTGCAGATAAAGTATACACAACAGCATTATATGTTTCAAGAAATTCCAGGAATCTATAAAATGGATAAATCAGGAAATTATCATTTAAATGAGAAATGATTCTTGATAGAGACTCCAATGACACATTTAAATGTTTAAAAGATAACGAACCACTGGTGCTAAGAGACCAAAGAAACTTAAGAGATAAGGTGTATGAACCCACTGATAATTGAAAAGTAATAGGAAATTATGATAAAACATCTCTAAAATTAAGAGACACTGAAAAATTCAACAAATTATTAGCTTCCTTCATGTAAGTCATTACACCAGGCAGTGAATGCAAAAATATTTATTATGAGAGTACTTTACAAATGATAAAAGTTCTTGCTCTCAAGGGTCTTAATGTCTAGTAGAGACATATATGCAATAAGGTTAAGGAATGGGAGAGCTTTCGTTTAGGAAAATATGATTTATAAAGAACTGTTCAGGAATGCAACTATTGTGTACCTAGAAGTAGGCCTTAAAAGTTTCCTAACCCTGTGAGAACACAGGTATGCTAGTACACTTGAATTGGTCTAGCTATTCTGGAAAGCAATTTTGAATCATGTCCAGAAAGTTACCAAAGTATGCAGGCTCTTTGACAGAACTATACCATTACAAGGCTTATAGCCCAAAGAAATCAAAAGAAGAGGAAAAGGATCTATGTGTACAAAAATATTTATAGTAGTTCCTTTTATGATAGTCAAAAAGTGGAAATTAAAAGGCTATCCTTCTTTTGGATAATGGCTAAATAAATTGTAGTATGTGAATGTACTAGAATATTAAGAAATGAAGCATATTAATATAGGAAATGATGAAATGGACAACTTCAGAAGAAACTGGGAAGATGTTTGTGAACTGATGCAAAGTGAGCAGATTAAGGAGAATAATTTGCACAGTGAAAAAAAGCATTATTGAGAGAAGCAACTTTGAAAGGCTTTAGAACTCTGATCAACAATAGTGATAAACTGTAAGTCCAATAGAATAAAAAAAGAAATACATCACTCACCTCCTTCTAGAGATATAACAAACTTCAAATGCTGAAAGAGACATACAGTTTGGAACATAGCTAACATGAGAATTTGTTTTGCTGGACTATGAGGGCTTGGGGAGGGGAGTTAGATAATTTGGTGGGGGGAGGAGGGTCAGATTTTTTTAATAGTTGTTAAATAAAAAATTAAAATAACAACATATTTTAAAGCCAAAAAAAGCTCCCTTTCCTATTTTGCCTGCTAGACCCAATTTGGTCTGAGTTAAAAATTCATTCTTTAAGGCTTCATATCCACTCAGGGCACTTAAGTGGCACAGTAGATAGAGTGCCAGGCCTGGAGTCAGGAGGTTCTGAGTTTAAACCCAACCTCAGAAACTTACTGTGTCCTTGGGCAAGTCACTTAACTCTCAGTTTCCTCATCAATAAAATGAGCTGGAGAAGGAAATGGCAAACCATTTTAGTTTCTTTGCCAAGAAAACCCCAAATGGTGTAGTGAAGAGTCAGACATACCTAACAAGATGGAACAACAACATCCACTCAGGGTCTTTATCCTGAGAGTGACAGAAAGATTATTCTCTCAGGCTGATCCTTTTGTAGTCTAGGCTACAAGTTTAAGCTTGAAGTAATTTTACTTAGTATCATAATAAATAGGCATTTCCAAAATATTGTGGAACTGAATTGAATCAGTCTTTGTTAATCTACTGGAAAGTAGAATTAATAACCATCTTGATATGAGTAAATCTGTGAAAATTATTCTCCTCCCTCCCCACCCCTCAATAAAAACATGGTATTATTGATAACATTGCTTTCTTGGGAAAGAGAAGACAGGAAAATGAGACTCCACCCAGGTCACGTTCAGATAGTTATTGCAGGAATGAGAAAAAGGGGAAAGAAAGCATAAGAAAAGCACCTCTAAAGTTGGTGAAGGTGAAATAAAAAAAATGAAGTGAAGCTCCAAATTCCAAAGTCCTCCACTAGCCAAAATCTCATTTTCTGTAGAAAGTTACCCTAGATCTTCCAAATAAACTTCCAAGTGAAACACTTTCACTATCCTGTAACAAAATTTCTCAGATTGGGAGGTCAGCGCTTTCCTACACTGAGAGGAGGTAGGAAAGATGCACTCTAATTACAGAGGGAGATTTCAGTGTTTCCAACAGATGTTTGGTAGTTGGTACAGAGAAAGTTAACTTTCTCACTCAAAATATCTCTCCCCAACTCTTTCTTCCAGTTCCTCTTTCAACTCTCTTCTGATAGTCCCCTCCCCCTTTACCTCCAGAGCTTTCCTACAATCTAAAATGATTTGCAATGCTATAGATAGAGGTAGAGAAAGGCTTTTTAAGTCCAGAGAGTTAGAGATGGGATGGTTGCCCTAGGGAAAAAAATCCAAAACCACTACAAATAATATGAATATGTATCTCTTTTTTATGTAAAAGAGAAAGTCCACAACAGTAGACAAAATGAATTTTTTAAAACTGTTTTTGTGGAGGGAAAAAGGAGCTCACTCTTCACAAGGAAACAGCTTTATTTTGTCTCAGTCCAGAAGGACTTGACGTTGTATTTGTGTCTGTCTGTACAAGCTGCTGTCCACTCTGTAGAATGACTACTCCCAGATAGTAACTCACGACTTTAAAAAAATGCACACATGAGCTAGCGTCTGTTCTTTCTCCCAATTTCCTGTCTCTCCATTTCGAAACTTTTGATGAAGCTCTAGTCAGGTGCAGGTTACAGTTAGATCCTTACGCTAGGGACAGTAGCAAGTTGGCTCAGTGAACAATGTCTGAATAAGGCAAACTCCCTCATTGCTAAAGAAATTCGAGTAGAAAGGGCTACAGGTGTAGTCATGTTTGAAAAGTGATAGAGTAAGAGATCAACAAGTGAAAGGGAGAGAAGGAAAGAGACGCCTGGCCAAGAAGAAGCGCCAAATAACAACACCCAAAGTACAACAGCATCATTCATACTTGCCCAGTGGGCCCAAACCAACTGACCAAGAATACCTGTATCTTTTTTTTTGGTACCATTTACATTTCATGATTCCGGGACGGTAACTAGCTGCCTCATCCTATCAGGGAGTGATCTTTTCTCTTAGCTCTAGACTATTCTCAGGAGCTACAAACTCCTAAAGATAAGCTGTATCAGAATCAAATAGAGGCACTCCAAAGACTTCTCAGAGTCTCAGCATATCATTCTTTATACTTGGACGGGTGTACACCTACCTGTTTTTGGGAAGTTTGACAGATGTCTTTTTTTTACTTCCTAAATAGCACACCTTCAGAGGAAAGTTCCTCTCCACTTACAAGTGAACACATGCTACCGAACTGATAGCCAAATTAGACATCTCTGACAGAGCACAAGTGATGAGGACCTTAAAATGTTTTATTCTGAATTTAAAATAGTCCAGAGTCTGTTGTTGACATTTTGTTACCAGGGAAGAGATCGAAGGCGGGGGAGGGGCTAGAAGAGAAGGTAGGGGCAAAAAGGAACGCTTTAACCTGTCCCTTAAAACTACGCCCATTTCCTTTCAAAAGTAAACATTCTATTTGCAAAGTAACTTCTCACTGTTGCAAAACAAGCCCATGTGTCTAGCCTGTTAGCAAAATCGGGGAAGGGTTTAAGAGACTTAACTTTTTCTCCTTCCTACAGAACACGTCTGTCTTTCTCCCCACCAATCATGCCCCAAAGTTCTACAGTGGACACAGGATGGGTGAAAAAGGGTCGGGCTCCTGTTCCCTACTGTTACCTGGTCCAGAGGGATGCCCAGGAGGTCGCTGACTGGATGCAACAAGGTGGAGCCCGTGGTGCGGTAGGCAAGGCTGGACGGCGGCGACTCTGTTGCCATCCTGCATCTTCGGGGGGGCTGTCGCGTCTGCCTCCACCCCGAGCCACCCTCCCTGGTGTCTTCGCCCGGCCTGTGTGGGGACTTGACCCCAGAGACAGGCGAGCCTAGAAGACGCAGCGAGGAGGGCAATCGTAAGTAGGGCTGGTGGCGGCAGTCGAGCAGAGCCAGAGGAGCCGGAGCGGGTGCAGCGCTGGCGCTGGTGCAGGCACAGTGGTCTCGGCAGAAGTTGGCCGGGTGGGGAGCCCGCTCGGCTTCCCGCTCCCCTCCTCTTCCCTCTTATTGGCCGCAGTGAACCAGGACAGCCCCAGGAGGGTGGGCTTTGGGGGAGCGGAGGGCGGGAGTCTGCAAACAGCAGAGCATTCCCTCCCTCCGTCCCGCCCTCCTCTGGCTCCGAGAGAGGTCGAAAGAGAGAATGAGAGAAGCCTCCGCCCCCGCGGCCTCACCCTCCTTCTGAGCTGGGAGTGAAGCCCGGGAGGGCACTCGCCTCACCCGGTGCTGATCTTCCCACTAAGGCATCTAGCCCAGACCTCCGACTGGGACTCCAGTCCCTGCGAGGACTCTATTCTCAAAGGAGCCCCTTGCCTTGGTTTCTTCTAAAATCACGGGACTTAGATTTGGAAGACGCTCTACAGATCACCTTATTCAGTCCCCTCTTTTTTTATATTGAGGAAGTTCAGACTCAGACAAGTGACTTGCCTAAGTTTATACAGGTAGCAAATTTAAACAAAGAGCAGGTATCTGAACACAGATCCTCTAACTCTAAATTGAGTGGGGGTTTTTTTTCATTACACCACGCTTACCCAAAGGGACATACCCCTGCATTTTAACTCCCATTCTGTACCTTGCTCCTGCGAGATTCCCCAAAAGTCATCTCGGCTGACAGCTATTGCTCTGGTGTCTGAGAATCTAGTTCAATTCCTGAGCGCCTGAAGCAAGGGAGGAAAAGTGTAGTGATTCTCAGATTTGTATCCTACTCCTAAGAAGTTCACCACACCTCTCACTCCTCCACTCCCAACGAGAGAGAGACTGACACAGAGGAGGAGGAGGAGGAGGAGGAGGAGGAGGAGGAGGAGGAG
>CM053587.1:211245161-211270892 GCA_028646515.1 Pseudochirops corinnae
TTGAACTCTTTGAAGGCCTGAGACAAATTTACATTTTTCTTTGAGGGTTTGCATATATCTGTTTTTATTTCATTGTCTTCTGAATTTTTGTGTTGATTTTCTCTGTCATAGTAACTTTCTATGATCAGGTTCTTTTTTGTTCTTTGCTTATTTTTCTAGCCTATTTCTTGACTTTTAACTTTATATTAAAGTTGGGCTCTTCTCCCAGGCTGAAAGGGACACTGTCTCAAGCTTCAGGTTTTTCAAGTTGCTGTTTTCAGAGCTAGTTTTGGGATTTCTCTAAGTTTTCAGTTCTTCCAAGGTGATATGATCTAAGCAGAGTTGTATTCACTACTCTCTTGGCCTGTACTCTGGTCTATGAATGACCACAAGTGCTCTTTTCTACCTTAGGACTGTTCAGGGTCTCTACTGCTGCTAGTACTCCTTCTTGCCCTGGGACTATGACCCTGAACCACAAATGAGCAATGCAACAAAGACCTGTCCCTGGTGCCAGCAAAGGATCCCCCGTAATTTCCTTCTAACCCGTTGTCCAACCCCCTTACCTTTGGAAGTCATGGCCTGCTGCTGACTTGCTAAGCATGACCTATGCTAGCACAGTCTATGCTGGACTGTGCTCCACTTTCACCCCACTGAGACAGACCTTTCCTTATGACCTTCTAAGTTTTTCTTGGGCTGGAAAATAGTTTCACCCCATCCTTTTGTTGGTTCTTCTACTCCAGAATTTGTTTTGAGGTATTTTGACATTGTTTGGGGGGAAACTTGAGAGAGCTCAAGTAAGTCGCTGTCTTTACTCTGTCATCTTGGCTCTGTCCTCTCCCCTAAAGTGATGTTTTTAAAGTCACTTGGCTAATTGGTGAGAACTCTGAGACTAGAACTCAGATTTCCTAACTCTTAATTTAGTGTTCTCATGGTTGGGCCGTATGCTTCTCAGATAACAAAAGATTTTAAATTTGTGAAGTATGCTAAAAATTTTCATATATTTCAAATGATCTGAATATTTTGGTATTTACCTAGTGCTTTAAAAGAAATTTTAAATATCTCCTTGTATTTCTTTTGCCTCTCCATATTATATGATCTCAGTTCTTGACACATACTATGAGTTCAAAAGATACCTCTTGTATTGCTTGAACTAATTGTGTATGTGTAGTAGAAGACAACTCAGAGAAAAGAAAAATGCAGTGACTTAATAATGAAACCAGTTTGGCCCAACAAGATCTTTCAATTGAAAATGCCACAGAAGCTAGTTTTTTTCAGTTATTGTTGAATATCAATGCAGAGAAAATTATTTTGAGTTTAATTAATAGGGACAATTATTAATGTGACATCATGGTGTATTGGATAGAGTGCTAGACTTAAAGTCTGAAAGACGAGTTTGAATCCTATCTTACACTTACTAGTTACATGACCTTAAGCAATTCACTTAAGCCCACTCACCCTGTTTCCCCATATGTAAAATGAAGGTAATAAGAGCATCTCTTCATCACCAAAATATCATTAGGATCAAATGAGATAATGATGTAAAATACATAGCAAAACTTAAAAGTGCCAGCTAAATGCTAGCAATTTCTAGTATTAGTGACTTGGGAAAATTATTTCCTATAACCAAAATCTGTTTTTGCTTATATGCATGTTCAGTTCAAAGGCTAATATGTGGAAGCATTTAAAACCTTGTTAGAAAGTAAACATAAAAGAGAAAGGATAATAATAAAACTATGCTCACAGAGGTCTTTATCCCAAAGAACTATAAGCATTTTCTCAAATAATTTTTTGCATATCTTTGTAATATCCCTGTAAGTCTGAGAAGAGATAATCATATTGTCACCATTTAACAAAGAATGTAAAATGCAGAATTGTACGACTTGTGCAAAGTTTCATTTAATTATTGCAGTTAATACAAGTAGAATCCAGGGCTCCTTATGGTTCAGGACTCTCTTGACTAGACTATAGAGTTCAGTACAGGCATTATAGTAGAATAGAGCTGGGTTTTATCCAAAAGGAGAAGCCAAGGACAACAAATGTAAATTAAAGTTTTCCTCCATTCAATCTCTGTGCTGAATCTCATGACCTTCTTACTTCCTCCCTGCCTCCTAACAATTCTGGAGAACTTTTACTTGAGGATAATTCATGGTTTCAAAGCTAGTCCAAAACTCCTCACTTCTAATGGATCCATTTGAAGCCATTTAAATATTGCCACCAACACCCAAATAGTCGGGTTTTTGCTCTGTTTCCAGGTATACTGGAGAAAATAAAACAACTTCCTTTGTCTAAATACAAGCTTGTATAATGTGTGAAATAATGGCAGCAGGTAAGTAATATTTATTAGCCATTCCTACCTATGGCTTGTTGAAAGTTTAAAATAGTAGCTGTTAGACTTTAAAAAAAAAATCAAGTCATCATTACTCCACTTTTGTCTTTTGTTTCCAGCTTTCTCTTCTGTCCCAACTTAAATACACACAGCAATTCAACAGCTATTTTTATGTTCTATGAATGCATTCTATCATACCAACTCTGAAAGGGCTTAGTAAAATCTTTTCCCAACTTCATCAGAGTGGCTGCTATTCACAGGCTGCTACTCACAAGAATATGGGGCCACACAAAATAGAATTCCTCATCCCATTATGCCCAGGTGGACCTTGCCTTTGCAAGAAGCCTCTGGCACCTACTTTAAATGACATTTATCCAAAGAATGGGTTTCCAGAACTTGAATTACAAATGCTACTGAGGATGGTTATAATCATGACTTTTATATGAAAATGTACTTTACACATGTAAAAGGAGTAAGTGCTATAAAAATTTAAGGTATGGAGTTCCACACACTCCCTGTCCCCCACCTCTTAATAGCTTTTAGCTTTAAACTCTTTATTGTTGTTATTTAAACTTTAACCTCTTTAGCTTTAAACTAGCAAAGTACAAAACTGCATTAAAACTTTTGGGATACTCTATATTATCTCATTTGATCCTTAACAACATTGTGATCTAGGTACTACAGGGAGTATTATGGCTGTTTTTTTGAGGGGAGAAGGCAAGGCAATTAGGGTTAAGTGACTTGCCCAAGGTCACACAACTAGTAAGTGTGTCAAGTATCTGAGGCCATATTTGAACTCAGGTCCTCCTGACTCCAGAACTGGTGTTCTATTCACTGTGCCACCTGCTTGCCCCTATTACGACTATTTTTATGAATGAGAAAGATGAGTTGCACATAGTCACACAGCAGTTAGTACATATACATATACATATACATATACATATACATATACATATACATATACATATACATATACATATACATATACATATACATATACATACATATACATACGCGTGCATACATGTATATCAGAGACTTGATAATGCTCAGGAGAATAAGAAACTTACTTTACAGCAAGTTGAAGTTGTTCGGGAGTGAGGTCCTCAGTTTTTCGACCCAATCCTAGAAAGAAAAGATATTATAAAGATGAGATGATTGCAGCTGCCATAGTCTGCCTTCTGAGATGAATGTTTCATTTTATGATAATACCATGGAAATCGGAAGGCTGACTCTTTAGAATATGTGCTAGTTAATAAAATTCAGGGACATTTCCTCTCCCAGACTAGTTCTCTCTCTCACCTAAGAAATCTGAATATACCACACTTTGCTCCAACGACCCACAGAGGGCTGAGATGGCTGTTTTCCCCAACCAAAATACATAGGAGAAACCCCCTGGTTCTGAACCCTGTAGCATGAAATCCAGAGAGGTATAATTGGTCAGACACAAGTCAAAAATACGATGGAACTCCATGACCACTGGTGGTATGGTAGTTCCTCAGGATCCATGACCCTGGCCCAATTTTTTGAGCCATAAATTGTTATGGATCAATATAATTGTTCTGCCTTCCTCAAAATTAAGTGAACTAGGCTAGTTTGAAGGTCACCAGCATATCTCAGGTATTGTTTTAAAATATCCCTTCTCCTAATTATTAATAATAATGCTAGCATTTATATAGTCCTTAAAGTTTACACATCTCATTTGATCCCAACAATAACCTTGTCAGATAGACATTACTATTATCTTCATTTCATACATGAGGAAACTGAAGTCAGAATAGGTTCAGTGGCTGATTCAGGGTCATGTAGCTACTAAATGTCTAAGGTGGCATTTGAACTTAAGTGTCCTGACTTCAACTCCAGTACACCATACACCATACACCATATACACCATAACGATAAAGCAATTATAATTATGAGTGATTATAAACCACCGCTCCCAAAGATCGGCTGGGCATCAAGGAACCCGTGCCCCAGTATATACTGACTCTGCGTGATTATTGGACTTAAAAGCACATAGGAAGATAGAAATGTCAGTGCTACCTCTTCGATGATTGGTCAGTGTTTGGAGACATGACCTTCTCTTCTCTACTCAGTAGAGAAAAAGTGTAGCCCTGTCTTGACTCATCCCTTCAGCTTCACATTGCTAGGGAATGCATAGCTTTCATTTCTTTAGTCAATACTTATGGAGTCTGGTGGGAAGAGTTCTTGAATTGAGCACAGGACCTGAGTTAGAATCCTGATTCTTTCACTTAGTACTTTGGGTGACTTTGGGTAAGTCACTTAACCCACTTGATCCCTTGCTTATAAAATGAGGAATGCTGATGAGATGACCTTTAAGGTCCCTTCCTGCCCTACATTTATGACCTTGTTCTTCAATGTTCCTGTTCTCATTACAGATTTATTAAAGCTATACACATACACATGCACATGCACATGCACACATGCGTGTGCGCGCACACACACACACACACACACACACACACACACACACACACACTGAAGTTTTTTATGCTGGACTCCAACACTTCTATCCATTGCACTGGGAGCAGGGGATGATGAGAGGGTAGGGATTAAGAAAAGAGATCATGAATGAACCCTTACACCCAATCACCAACAGAAATCCAGAAGGAACAGATTTTTTTTTCATCTTCACAAATTCTGTGTAGAAAAAAATTGAGGTGTATTTTGTCTTTATCAATCTTCCAGTCAGTCAAAGAATCAGACTACTATAACTCATTGAGGACAGCTTTCCAAGAGGTTTCTATAGAAGTTAAAAGAAAACTCTACAATTCTCTCCCTTCCCTACAGAAGGAGAAAAATTCCAAGCATCTATTTTATTCCCATTTTGTGAAATGAAGGACAAAGAAGGCCACATGATGGCGCAGTGGGAAGATCACTATCCTTGGCATTAGGAGACCCAGGATAATGCCTCAGCTCTGGGCCAAATCAATTAATCTTTTGGGAGTATCAGTTTCCTCATTTATCAAATGGGCATAATAAGCTTTTAAAACTTAAAGTAAAGACCTTATAAAAATTAAGGTCAGCTAGGTGGTGCAGTGGGTAGAGTACTGGCCTGAAATCAGAAAGATTCATGTTCAGGAGTTCAAATCCAGCCTCAGACACTTGGTAGCTGTGTGACCCTGGGCAAGTCATGTTTGCCTCAATTTCCTCATCTGTAAAATGAGCTGAAGAAGGAAATTGCAAACCATTCCAATATCTTTGCCAAGAACACCCCAAAATCTGGTCATGAAGAGCTGGACATGACTGAAAACCATTCGACAATAATAGCAAATGAAGGCTCTATGTCAATATGAGCTGTAATTATCTTCTCTCCCAGGTGTGATGGTCCCCTAGTGCTCTTAAGGTCAATTTTTATGCATACCTAAGAGAAGTAAATACAGAAACAGCCCTAGCTGCCAGCAATAGTCAGTCCTTGTTGGGCCCTAGGTACAGAAAGAAACTAATTGGTATAAGCTGAGGACATATTTGGGGGCCAGGGGAAAGCTTTGTTCCCTCTATGACTGGAAAAATACATCTCCAACCATGCAAGGAAAAACCAACCCAACTCAGGGTCATTATACATTAACAAAAAATACTTGTCAGACAAATTATTAACTAAATCTCTATTTGTGTTATTTGTGTGTACGAAATACACATGTTCCTTATTTAGAAGCCTAGAGTCTGTGAAACTAATAGCGAGCCCTTATCATGTACTGTAAATCAAGAACTATCGCTGTGGAAAATGTATTATTAACTTGACCTCAATGTAGACACCAATCATAAGGGTAATTCAAAAAATTTCAAAGGAAAGGCAGAAAAAAAATCTCTCAAATTCATATCTTCCTCTAACTAGAACAAAAAAGAGAAAAATATTTCATTCCTTGTAAGCAATAGCCAATGAAACAGGATGAACTGGCTAAAAAAAAGTGCGCAAATAATTCATTATACCCAGATTAAAAACTGGAAGGAGAGATCTTTAAGAGTAAACCTATTCTTTGCTTGAACTCACCCAATACTTATTAGGCAACTAGCAGGGTCTGACACCCAGTTGAGCATTTATTTTATGCTGTTAATACACAGCTACATCTACTGCCAAGGGGAGTTAATTGTAAACGAAGTCCCTCAGATCCTAGCTATTTTGATTACTTCAGTCTACACTACCAAATTATCCAGGAAACAGCCAAAAAAAAGGCATGGACTAAGAATACCAAGGGTTGCAACTAAACTAAATTTGTTCCTTTTGAGAAGAAATAAGAAACACAGCTATGAGAAATCACCATTCTTCTTAGCTTCTCAAATAGAAAATTCACCAGATTAAAAATTATTTACCAAATCAGTGTGTGTAACTTTAAAAAGAGCTTTTCAAGGGGTAACTAGAACCACATAAGCAGGTTTTCGGAAAGGCAATGCATGGTCCTAATAAGACCTCAAAGGAGTCCAAAGGCCTGACTGGCTGTATGTATAAGCTTTAGATAAGTCATTTAATCTCTACAAGCTTTAGATAAGTTTCCTCATGAACAAAATGGGCATGATAATACTAGAACTCCCTAGACAATAGGCTCGTTCTGAAGAAAATATTTTGTGTACTACTAAGTACTGTATTAATGTGAGCTATTATTTTTGAAAACTCCTTTTCTATAAAAAATAATGTCTTCACATGGTACCATGGCAAGACTTCAGTACTACGGCAAGACTACTGGCCCAAATCAGAAGATCCAATTTCTGTGAGCTTAGGCATTTTAACCTTCCTGGGTCTTATTTTTCTAATTTGTAAAATGAGGGTCTTGGACTAGATTGCTTCTGAAGTCTCCTCTCATTTACCATTTATGGTCCATTTGTTGAAACCTAATAATAAGAACTCGCTCCTCTCCTAAAGATTAGATTGATGAAAAGAAAGTATTCATTTGTGTGTACCCAGAAGTATCTCTTCCAAGATTTCACATTGTCTTATTATTCCCATTCAAGTCATTTGTCAACAAATGACTGGAGGAAGGGGGACAGAAAAGACTAAAACATTCTTTTCTAAAATATTTAACAGTTCAGGTAAACATCATCAGCTAACAATGTCAAACGGGACTTAATTTCGGATTATTTTTTAACTTTCCTGGGATAGGAGTAAAGCAAGAAGGCGCCATTTCTCTTTAATAACACTAATAAGGGAAGAGAAAGAATGTCATCAGAGAGACTTAGATCTTGTCAAGATAAAGAGAACCCCTCCCCTCTCAGAAAAAAATGTTTAAGCAAATGTTAAGTACTATCTCGGGAATTAAGATGCTGAAGGAGTTAAGATAAATTTAGGAACCACTGAACTACCCACAAGAGGAGGGAGGATACAGCTCTTCCTAGGCTGCCAATCACCAATACAATATAAGAAGTGGGCCTAATGGCAACATAGCCATGAGGAGAATATTTCCTCACCATCGTGAATTTGGAACGCCAGGGTTGTGATCTTCTGGGTCATAATCATCAGTGGCCTACAAAGTAAAGATACAGAATATGTAAGCCCTTCCACACATGCCACAGATGGAAAGCGAATTCTAGTCATAATATGCAATAAGAATTACAATAATCATTTTAAACCCGAAAACTTAAAATGAGTTTTTATATCTCATGCCAATTAACTTTTGTAAATACTTGTAACAAGATCATAGAATAACATAATCACAGACAGCAATTAAAGGTCTTCCAGAGAGTTGGCTCTGCCCTGGATATTTTCTGATGACAAATGATGATGATATTACAGAAGATTTATTTTAAAATAGTAATTTCCACAGCCACAGATAAACCATAACCAGGGACATTCAGTGACAGGGAAAAAAGAAATGCCCAGCTCTGGCTTGAGACCAAAACACATCAAAGACAAAAAAAAATGGCATCTCTTTTTCTGATTATCCTTAAATAAAGATTTATGTGTGAACTGAACTTATTTGCTTTTCTGTGGGTCATTTCATCTTTTGACTCCATCTTAATTTCCCATTTTCTAGCCTTTTGAAAGAGCAAGCCTGTGATAAAGCAGTAACATTATTCTTTAAAAGATAGTAACTCAGAGACACCAGCAAATGTTCACTGAGAATTCAAGACCTACTTGAGAGGTAAAATGAACACAACAAATCCCAGGGTCAGAATGTAATAAGCCTCTAACAACTCAATTGCAGTGTGCAAAATGATTAGCAGCAAAAATGCCTGATGGTTCCTGCATTATGGGATTCTTTTGCTCCCATCCTCATTCCAATGGCTGTTATGCTACTAAGCTAAAGAGTTTTTGAACATTTTGAAAAGAACCAAGGACTAAAGGAAATCAAAATGTTCCACAAATGACAACAGACTGTGAGATTTTATATGTAGGTCTTGGCTGATAATGAAGTTTTCCCCTAAGTCCTAGGACAAACAATAGTGGAAAGAATGATGGATTTAGAGTGAAAAGACAAAGGTTTGATTTCTAGCTCTGCTACTTAATACACTATAACAATGGACAAGTCCCTTCAGCCTTCCTAGGCTGTAAAATAAGCAGGTTGGACTAGATGATCTTCTAGGTTTCTTTTAGTTCTAAATCTCAAATTCCGCTGAGCCAAGGTAAGTAACTATAAAAACTGCAGCAAAACCATCCATAGACTTCCTATTCTTGCTCTGTAAGAAAGAGATTTTCCAAGGTACCTAGATTTATAGAATGTTACTATTAATGATACCTAATAATTAATTAGGTAATTAATAATTACTGAATCACTCAGGCCATTATTAGCTGATAATGAAATCATTACAGGGTAAATAAAACTATAATATCTTTTTTATCTTAGAATGGCTGCAGTTAAAGAAGGAAAAACAATAGGATCCCAAGTTATGTTTTTTGTTTGTTGTTTTTTTTTTGCTTCTTTGGGTTTTGTTTGGGTTGGTTTTTTTTTTGTTTGGTTTTGTTTTGTTTTTGCATTAAAGAAGGGTAGCTTCAAATTATAATTCATACTGGCCAATGACCATTAAGTGGAAACAATCCCTCTGGGCTTCAGTTCTCTCATTTGTCAAATGGGAGAAATAACATCGTCCTCTCTATCACATGGAGTTGGGAGATTCCTAAGGTGATATGTTAAGAACTAACTTTGAGCAGTAGTTATTTAATAAATTCAGGGGGGTACAAGGACGATTCCAGAACCTTGGGAAGTTTTCAGAGTTAGAAATATGAGTTCAAATCTTAGTCTTACTACCTTTAGCAAGTCGTTTTATTTTCTTAAGTATATTTCCTCATATGTAAAGTGGAGATAATATTTATATGACTCACTTCCAGAGTTGCTGTGTGGTCCAATGAGAAGATGTGTTTAAAGTACTTCATGCATGTCAGCTAATCACACACATACTGCCAGGGTAAATCACACACACAACACACACAACACACAGACACAACACACACACGTATGTGTATATGTGTATACATATGTATCTCTAGATGCAAGATAAACATCAAGTCAATCTCACTGAAGTAGTAAGGTGCTCAAAGGGAAAGAAAAGAGAAGGCATCTGCCAGGCCGGTCAAATCTCCTCTACAACCTCCCTATAGACATAGATGGAGATCTCCAGGACTTTAAGCCCAAGACTCTTGAGAAGAGCAATGTTATTCATACCAGCAGCCCTGTGTCCAGCCTGGTCTCCATAGCACACCAAGGAGAGCAACCATTGTAGAGAATAGACCCCTTATCCTCATTACTACCAGCACTAACTGCTGAACGGCCACCACCTCCCCTGTGACAATAGATAGGGACATTCCACTTCCCTGAATCTAAGAGCTCGGGAATAGCAGCAATGCCTGATCACTGACCTTGCTTCCATTCCAACCCCACAACCATCATCCAGGACAGCAAAGAGATTTAAAAGCAACAGAGCTACCAAGTTACAGAGAAGGCTCCATGTATTGCCATGACCTTGGCAGCCTCAAGTAAACAGCAAGGCACATTGAGGGAGAAAATTGAGAAGGAAATATGCCAGATAAGTCAAACTACCACCATCACTTATCCTCACATCCAGAGGGAGATAATACAGGCCTCCCAGCTGGAGATCCTGGGGCACAGTACTACTCCCCAAACCACTGATCCTCCTTCAGCCTAGCTCCAGCAGCCATAGTTGATGGAAGCAATTGCTGTGGAGATGAAGACCAAGCAGCTTTCCCATCTGACTTGCGGCTGGATATATTGTCTCCCCCTATTAAAATGTGACTTCTTTGAAAACAATGATGGCCTTATTGTATTTCAATTTGTATCTTCCAGCATTTGGTACAGGACTTTGTGCACATAGTAAGTATTTAAGTGTGTACAAAGCTAAGTACTTAAATAGGGGCAGCAATAGATAGAGTGCCAGGCCTATCGTCAAGAAGATTCATCTTCCTGAGTTCAAATCCTGAGTCAGACACTTACTAGCTGTGTGATCCTGGGCAAGTCACTTAACCCTGTTTGCCTCAGTTTCATCATCTGTGAAATGAGCTGGAGAAGGAAATGGCAAAATACTCTAGGATCTTTGCCAAGAAAACTCAAAAAGGAGTCACAAAGAGTTAGAAACTAAACAACCACAACAAAGTACTTAAATGCTTTTTCACACATTCATCCGTGAAAGGTTAAGCCTGCTGTAACAGGCCTTTTGCTAATGTTATAGAATGTAGGATTTAGTTTATGCTACATCTCAGTCTACACATATAACATGTACTATAATGAGGACCACTACAATTTAAACTGGGCATAAATGATGTAACAAAGAGAATATAAAAGCTAAATCAACCAATCAATCGAAAGCATTTATTAAATCCCTTTGACTCTGTATGTGCTGGGCACTAACTAGGTTTTTTGTTGTTCAGTTGTTTCAGTCATGTCCAACTCTTTGTGACCCCATCTGGGCTTTTCTTGGCAAAGGTTTTAGAGAGATTTGACATTCCCTTTTCCAGCTCATTTTATGAAACTGAGGCAAACAAGGTGAAGTGACACGCCTAGGGCCACATAACTAGAAAGTGTCTGAGGCCAGATTTGAACTCAGGAAGATGTCCTCCTCACTCCAGGCCCAGCCCTCTATCTACCACACCACCTAGCTGCCTAGGTGACTGGACTAGGCACCAAGGATAGAACAGCAAAAACGAAACATTCCCTTCCCTCAAGGAGCTTACATTCTAAAGGAGAAAACACATGTGTAGTCATACATAGAGTAAGGATCAAGTAATTTAAGGAAGAGGAAATAGCAACTGGAAGGACTGATCAGTTAACAAGCATTCATTAGGTGCCTGCCTTGGGCCAAGCAAAATGGTGCTCAATGCCGAGAACAGAAAGACAAAAAAAAAGAAGAAGAGAAAACAACCTCTGCATTGAAGAAGTTTATAACTTACTTGGGGGCACAACATGCACATACATCAGGAGATGAAGGAAAAAACAAGAAATCAGTTCAAGATATAGAAATACAAGGTATTTAAAAAGGAAGAGAGATAACGCTTGGCAAAGGGGGAAAGGAAAGGAAGAGGCATTTATGTAGCTCCTACTATGTACTAGGGCAGCAGTTCTCAACCTGTGGGTTATGTTCAATTTGTAACAATGAAAATACATCCTGCATATCAGATATTTACATTACGATTCATAACAGTAGCAGAATTACAGTGATGAAGTAGCAGCGAAAATAATTTAATGGTTGGGGGTCACCACAACATGAGGAACTGTATTAAAGGGTCGCAGCATTAGGGAGGTTGAGAAACACTAGACTAGGTATTGCATTAAGTGCTTTTCAAGAATGTTACCTCACTTAATACCTAATAACAATAGCTAATATTTACATAGCACTTCCTATGTTCCAGGCACACTATGTTAAGTGCTTTATAAATATTATCTCACAACAACCCTTCACAACAACCCTTGGAGATATCTATTATTATCCCTATTTTACAAATGAGGAAATTGGGGTAAAGAGATGCAATTATTGTCCTTTTTGTAATGTAGTGTCCATTTTATAAATGAGGAAACTGAGGTAAACATAAGTTAAGTGATTTGTCCAGGGTCATAGAGCTGGTAAGCATCTGAGGCCAAATTTGAACTCGGGCCTTCCTGACTCCGGGTCTGGGGCTCTATCCATTGCCCTACCTAGTTAAATTTGAGATACTTGAGGTTAGTAGTTGGGAAGATTAGAAAAGGCTTCATGTAGAATGTAATCCTTGAGCTACGTGGAAATCAGCAAAACCTTCTGCTATAACCTGACATGCTCATTGGGAAGGATGGTGTTAGACGATGCTCCTCCAGATGTTTTCTAGATAAAAAATGATCAGTCTTGGACTAAGCTGTTACTATGGGCTTTGAGCCCAAAGACAAGGACAGCATCAAAACTAAGAACTATAAATATCACTTTTTTGATGGCACTTTCTTTTAGTGGAGATCATCCCCACTAGTTAAATAAGGCTTGGGACCCTGAATGAATCACTAATCCAGAGTGAAATCTATTTTACTGCAAAAGCTTCATTTACTATGAAGACCGTATGCAAGATAAATTCAAGAGATGACCTGTATAATGAAGCAGCTTACTGCCAACAAACCATTTATTTTTCCCTAGAAGCCTAAATGCCTTGAGCACAAGCCATTGAGACATGAATTTCTAACCATCCCCACGGTGAAACCACATCTTTAACTGGGAAAAAATTTGAAGTGCATTCTCAGATACCTCTGGTGTAAGCAACCCAGATTAACTAGGGGGTTCAATTCAGTTCCTAATTTCAGTTTAGCTCTAAATGAATAAGCAAATTAGCAAAGGGAACAAATGGACCATGAAACTACACTGCCCCTCAATGGAGAGAAAAAAGACATTTGCTTCCTTCTATCTAGGGCTTAGCTTGACAATATTCAGGTGTAGTCACCCTGTATCCTGCATGGGTTGGATGAGATTTAAAATGCTCAAGTCAGGAAGGAGTTGATAATTATTCATTGATGTTGGCAAATGACTGCTTAAATCCTTACATTAAAATAAGTCTGCTACCAATCTTCTAAATTTCATATAATTTAGAGGGGGGTGGACTTTTAAATAAGGCAGCTTTATAATAACACTTGATTAGAACACCTCTACGGTGCTGAATTTATAATAAGAAGATAGTTGGAGAGAATTCTAGACATGTAAAGGAAGCCAGGAGCACATTCTTCTCTGCATAGGGGTTCTTAACCATTTTTTATATCATGGACTTCCTTTGGCAGTCTGGAGAAGAAACCTCTGGATATTCTCAGAATAATTTTTTTAAATAATTGAAGGAAATGCTACATTTCAGTTCAAAGTTAGTGAAAATAATCCAGGTTTTTTTTTTTTTCCCTTTCCCATCCAATTTCACAAACCTACCAAAATCTATCTCCATGTGCCTCCATGGACCCAAAAGTAAGAAGTTCTATTCTTTGTTGTTTGGCAAAAGAAAGAAGAATCATATGTTTAAGAGTTTACTTCTACAAAAGAATAGATTAGGTTAAAGAAAACAGAACAAAAAGATATATCAGAATATAAGACAATAGTCTATAAATTAGAAACTTGACAGAGAGTATTCTAATTTCATTCTAATCTCATTTCTTTTCCTTCAGGCATGAGGTAGACATAGAGTGGGGACATAGTACACATATAGTATGTATTCAATAAATATTTACTGACAGCTTTTGTCTGCCTAGAAGCTGCAGCATAAGCTGAGAAACCAATTTCTCTAATGCTGAAAGTCTCACGTCAAATTCTAACAGTCATTAATACCAGGGAAATATATGTACATATGTTTCCAGTAATCATATATATTAAATAATGATATGCTAATAATGTTATAATTGTTATATGTCTTATACTTTACTAAAAGCAAAAAAAGATTCAAATTGTATTTCTAAACCTGAAATATTGATTTATGCCAAACTGTGTTCCTTTATTAAATAATTTCCAATATGTGCACATGTGCACACCACAAGTACAGGAAGGGCAAAAGGAGATGGGGCATCATAAATGGCTACTTGATACAGACTAAGAATTTTCTCTAGACAATGAGGCCTTAGAATCTGAGCTTTACTCAAATGTTCCACTCCCAAAGGGCTGCATTCTGCCCTTGAATTTGTACACATACAGGGCTCCTAGTCATCAGTCATGGGCCTTTCACTTGTATCCATGGGAACCACTTAACCAATTTGAAATCAAAAATTTGTGCTGGATATGGGAAGGGTGGTACCATTTCTGAGCTTTTCTGTGGATGTCATAATGACCATCAAGTGAAAAAAAGAGCAAAAGCGAAAGGACCTTTATCCTCCCTTCAGAGTTAATATTCCATTTCTAAGGGGAGGAAGAAAGGAAAGGCAAAAGAGGGGCAAGGGCAGAGGCCAAAACAGATAAATAACTGTGCAGGTGAGAAGCTATCAAGGCATATCTGACACAGAGGACTCATATTTTATAAAAGCTGGTTTTTTAGGTTCTCCAGGCTAAAAATCCACATTTCAATGGCTTCTTTCATTTATACTAAAAATTTGCTATTATGCCAGCGGAGCATCGACTGCAAGAAGTTGGCCGTGAAAGTGAGCTTGATTTGGTGGGAACAGAAGGAGAACATGTGCTTGCTTAACTTCCCCACTCTAAGACCAAGGGCATGATGGTGACTTAAAGTTCCTTAGGGCTACCCACAGGATCATGGCATGAGTCCACTTCTTTCAAGCACCTCGGCGTCAGAGATCATAACAGAAAGGAAAAGAGACCATTCTTTGGCCCGTTCCCAACACTTAATGGACAACCTTAAAGAATGTTCTCTTGCTCTTTGTCCTTATTCTAGGTAAGTGGAATCTTCAGCCTGACAAGTAATTTCAGGGAATTCAAAGGGTTCCAGCACAGAGAGTCATAAATCAGAGGTTCTTAACCTTGAGACTCCCCCAATCTTGGGAGCATGTGGATAGATTTCAGTGGGTCTATGAACTTGTGTAGGAAGTGGAAAGAGACCATTCTTTGGCCCATTCCCAACACTTAATGTTCAAGCTTGAAATATATCCTGGCCCTTTATCCCTATTCTGGATAAGTGGAATCCTCAGTCTGATAAATAATTTCAGGGAATTCAAAGGTCTCCAGCAAAGGAAGTCACATATTTCCCTAAATCAGAGGCTCTTAACCTTGGGTCTCCCCCAATCTTGGGAGTATGTGGATAGATTTCAGTGGGTTTATGAACTTGGATAGGAAAAAAAAAAATTCATCTTTATTTCCATTATAATTGGTTTTCCTTTGTAATCCTATGTATTTTAACACATGCATTTAAAAACATTCTGAGAAGGGGATCCATAAGACTTTACCACACTATTCAAAGGGTCCTTGGTACAAAAAAGATGCCCTAAGGCTTAATTGCAAAAATATGACTACAAAAATAACTCCTCCCCTGAGCACTCTAATTTGGAATCAATGAATCTGAGTTTTTATCTTAGTTCTACAGCATAATTCCTGTGTGACCTTGTGGAAGATCACTTAAGCATTCTTGGCTTTGGTTTACTCATCTTTCCAACTCTAAATCTTAACAATCTCTGACCTTCTCTGTTTCAGGGCCAGTCAGTATTCTGTTCAGATTTGTAGGATGGCAGATCAGAATATAATGTGCTAGCACACATTTGAAAAAAAAAAAAGAAGAAAAGAAAAATCTTTCTAATGCAGTACATTGTATGTGAATCTGCAGATTCAGCCTCCAATCTATCATGCCCCAGGGAAAATAGTAGGCTTTCATTCCAAGATGTTTCCACTTTTTAATAGGCTCATGCTGCCAATGAAGTGTATTTAACACGCCCCATACTCCACCTCCCCAGATGTAGGTTTGAAATGACTGTAGTAATAAGGGGCTGGTTGGCAGGATACTGAAGAGGCATGAGGATTTATACACAAGTCAATGTGAGACCCTTTGAAAATGCTCCTTTTCAAATGAGACAGACTGAGTCTTCACAGAGTGAAGCTATGATTAAGCAGGGACAGGATGTTTGTCCTCCGCCATCAGCCAAGCTCACTTAGCTGCAGCCTTACGAGCCTGTGCAATTACATCCCTGCAGCCGCAATAAAGGTGATAGCGCAGGTGCCAAACACAAGCAGGAACTACTGTGGTCAAGTGTCTGCTACCCCTGCTGCCCTTTCTAGAAGTTTCCTGTGCTGATTTTTTCTTTTGTTCAATAAATATGGAGAGTTCCTGGTTCGAACAGTCCACAAATGATAGGAGGGCAATCCTTTGCTTCAATCCAATGCTAGCTTGATTCAAGCAGAGAATCCAAGAAGGGAAGGGAACCAATATATATAAAGCACTACTAGTTATCATTGTATTACATACTTTTTTTTTGTTATATTTTGTGTTCTGAGTTGTCTCCCTTCCTCCTTCCCATACCCACATTATAGAAAACCAACATTTGATACATACATATGTGTGTGTGTGTGTGTGTGTGTGTGCAACCATACAATAAATACCTCTATGTGTCAGTTCCTTCTCTGGAAGGGATAGCATTTGAATAATCATATTACTCAAAATAGCTAAATCATTCATAGTTGCTCTTCAAACAATATTGCTGTAACCATGCACAGTGTTCTCTTGGTTCTGCTCATTTCACTCTGCATTATTCCATACAAGTCTTTCCATGGTTTCTCATCAATTCTTAAAGCATAGTAGTACTCCATCACAATCAAATACCATAATTTATTGAGCCATTCCCCAACTGATGAGCATCCTTTTACTTTTCAGTTCTTTGCTACCACAAAGAGAGCTGCTATAAATATTTTAGAATATATAAGTTCTTTTCCTTTTTCCCTGATCACCTTGGGAAACAGACCTAATAGTGGTATTGCTGGTCAACCCTATTCTCTTGAATCTTTAACTTCTCCTTATGTATCAATTCCTTCTCTTCCTTTAAAAACAAAAATTCACTAAATCCTGTCATACTTTCAAGCTATTGTCCTACAATTCTTCTCTCTTTCTCAGCCAAATTCCTTGGGGGAATAAAGATATCTAGAGTGCTAGACTTGCTGCCTCTTTTTCCTCTCCTCTCAATCATTCCTCAATTCTTTGTGATCTTGGCTTCCAAACTCATCACTCAACTGAAACTACCCTCTCCAAAATTAAAAATGATAATGTTGATTTCCAAATCTGATGGGTCATACTTCTTGACCTATTTAACACTTAAGATCACTCTTCCTCCCCTCCCCCCAGATACTATTACTTCTCTGGGTTTTTGTGATACTACTCTCTCTTGGTTCTCCTCCTGTGTGTCTGACCACCCTGTAGAATCTTTTGCTGACTCATCTTCTATATGACATTCCCTGTTAGTATTCCTCAAGGTTCTAGTCTAGGACCTCTTCTCTTCTCCCTCTATACACTATTTCTTAGTAAGCCCATCAGCATCTATGCATTTAACTATCATCTCTTAGCAGATGACTCTCAGAACTGTATATCCATCCATCTCTCCCCTGAGATTCAGTTCTATATCATCAATTGTCAATAAAATACTTCAAATTGGACATCCTAGAGATATTTCAAACTCAATATGTCTAATACTAAAGTATACTCTTTCTGTAGAAGGCACAATCAACCTGCCGGTCTCCTAAATTCAAAACCTCAGGAGTATTCTTGCCCTCTCTCTCTCTCCCCTCTCCTCTCCCTCTCTCCTTCTCCACACACACACACACACACACACACACACACACACCCCTCTCTGCTCATATAGATACCACTTTACTTCACACTCTCATCACCAATCACTTAAATTAATAACCTTCTAATTAGTTTCCATGCCTCAAGTCTATCCCCACTACAATTCATTCCACACGTGGCTGCTAATAGCTGCTAATAGGAAACAGTGACTTCTTATTGCCTCTTGAATAAAAATATAAAACTATCTATTTAACTTTTACAGTCTTTTATTACATGGACCCAACCTATCCTTCCAACCTCATTGGCCACTACTCCCTATCCTATATTCTTCAACTCAACCAATTTGATCTTTTCTCTGTTTCTTACACACAATACTCCCTCATCTCCCATATTCATGACTCTGAACTATCCATTTCCATGCCTGGAATGCACTGTTTCCTTAGCTGTCTCATAGAGTCCCTTTTTTTCATTTAAGATACAGCTTGAGCACCATTTTCTGCATAAAGCCATAACTAGTCCTCCTAAACTACTGTTTATGTAACTACTTCGTATATATCTGTTGTTGTTGGTTTTCAGTCATATCTGACTCTTCATGACCCCATTTGAGGTTTTCTTGGCAAAAATACTAGAATGATTGGCCATTTCCTTTTCCAGCTCACTTTACAGATGAGGAAACTGAGGCAAAGGTGGTTAAGTGACTTGCCAAGGTCACATAGCTAGTAAATGTCTGAGGGCATATTCAAACTCTGGAACATGAGCCTTCTTGACTCCAGGTCCACTGTACCACCTGCCTGCCCTATATTTGTATCTACTTACATTTATTCTGCAGGCATTTAGATATGTATTTCCTGTCTTCCTCATTAGAATGTAAGTTCCTTCTAGGTAGTGATAATTTTGCTTTTTCTATTTGTATCTATAGTGGTTGGTATATAGTAGGCATTAAATAAATGTTTATTGATTAATCAAGAAAGAAACTATTTCCCAGTTCAACTGATTATAAGAGTAATGATAAGTTATTGTATTCTATTCTAATCATTCTATAATTGTTCTTCGGTTAGCCTTCTCTTTTCCACATGGGATAAAACTACTTGATCAATATTTGATTCTTGTTTGTATTCCCAATATCTTTGCAAGTCTATGACTATTTCTATAATTTCCAACTCTAATAAGTATCAAGTTTCACATGAAAAGCCAATAATGGTGAGAATGAGAGTAACCTACTTCTCCTATTGAAAAGACAAGTTCCCCATACTCAATCTGGGAAAACCACAAGGGCAGGTAAAAGACAGAGACTGGCAAAGGTCTTTAGCTCCTGGAATCACAGTGTCTAGCCACTGTGCTGGAAATGCCAATCATGAGAGTGCCACTAATAAAAGATGATACTGTAAGTTCCTCTAACTAAAACCTTAGCTGATACAAATAAAATTTATTTCAAGGAAAAATGTAAAGTGCATTCCAACATGTTTGATGTATTCTCTAAAGATATCTCTTAGATCCAAACAGATCTAATCCAACATCTCTTACTAATGTGTTACTGTGTACAATATAGTGAGTAATTATTTCATAATCTTTATTGTTCTGTTTGACATTCATCGCTTACATACTCAAGAAGAGAAATGCCCACTGCATTAAGTCATCCTTAAGCATTTTGCACATTTAATGTCCAAATAGCACTTCGCCTCTTATTAAGGGAAAGGGACAGGGGAAAAAACAACCTTGAATGCTGAGTATTTTTCAAAACTTCAACAGTGACAATAAGTTATTCCCATTCTGAGTAAGACTGTGGTTGCTTGCATGCTCAGAATGAGATTCGGACATGGGGAAAGAATGAAAATTGGTCATTTAAAACATACTGTAGATTCCAGTGGTTAGTCTGCTGATCTCCATTAGGATTTCTGGGACTAAGGACAGCTAGGTGGAGCAGTGGTAGATTGCTGAAGGCCTGAAGTCAGGAAGACCTGAGCTTAAAACCTCAGGCATTAGCTAGCTGTGCAACCCCATGAAAGTCACTAAACCTGACTGCTTGAGTTTCCTCCAAATGGGGATCCTAGTGCCCGCTTCACATGGTTGTTGTGAGGATTAAATGAGATATTTCTACAGGACTTAGCACAATATCCACCAACACACAGTTCTCTTTTATCAAAGGAGACTGTAAAGTATTAGTGATGGTGAGGAACTCTGTTTTAACAGTGACAAAGGCAATTATTGTTACTGAAAGTAAGACCACCCCTCCAATGGTGATATTTGGCCAGGGAAGAGTATAAGTTTCCTTCTCCTTCCAATTTTAAGAACGATCCTATAAATGCTTATCCTACCACCCATGACCAATGACTGAATGGGGGTCAAACTAGGAATATGCTGAAGATTGCTACATACTTTGATGAACCAAAGTAATACTAAAAAAGTATATTGGAAGGAAAAGGTCTTGGCAACTTAGGCAAACACTCTTAACCTAAGATTAAAGCATCATACTCTTCCAAAACATTGACAAACCAATAGGCTAGTTTGAAAGGTTTTAACTCCATCCCAATGTTACTCTCTGTCAATTTCTACTTAAGGACTTCAGTCCAGTAAACTCATGCTGTTTAGGGATAGATCACTACAATCCATTAGGTCTGGAGAACATCTAAGATGTAGTGTTCCCACCTTACCTGATCCTTAAACCCCAGGCTTTCTCCACTCTATCTTTACTAGCAATCACTGAATATGTCTGTATCATTGGGGTAGAAAGCCTTATCTCTGGATTCTCTCATTCCCCCTTTCTATAACCTAGCAGTGTACATGGAAAATAAATATCCAGTCATTCCCAAGAAAAGATGAAGAGGAAGGATTGGCAAAGGGTGAGAGGAAAGAGATGAACCACAAAAGATTCTGCCTTAATTAAAAAAAAAAGTTTTAGGCCACTTAGAAGCTAAAGAAATATTATAGCATGTCAATCAATTAATAAGCATTAACTAAAGGCACCTACCATGTAGCAGACACTGTGCTAGGAGATGAAGATATGAAGAGAAAAAGTAAATAAACTTCACCCCCAAGGAGATTCTGCTCTCTCGGGTGGGAAGACCAAGCACACCATGCCCAATAAATACAAAGAAATTCTTAGGGAAGAAGGCATCAGCATTTGCTTTATTGGTGCTAGGTGGATGTTTTACTTCTGATTTCTTCCCAAATACAGGCATACCTCGTTTTATTGCACTTTTTTTATTGCAATTTTTACAAATTGAAGGTTTCTGACAACCCAGGTTCAGGCAAGTTTACTGGTACCACTTTTCTAACAGGATGTGCTTACATTGTGTCTCTGTGTCACATTTTGGTAATTCTTGCAATATTTCCATTTTCTTCATTACATATCTGTTATGGTGATCTGTGATCAGTAATCTTTGATGTTACTATTATAATTTGGGGGTACCATAAACCATGCCTATATAAGTCACAAACTTCATCAATAAATGTTACATGTGTTCTGACTGTTCCAGCAACTGGCCTTTCATCTCTCTCTCTTTCCTCCCTCAGATCTCCCTATTCCCAGAGATATAACAATACTGAAATTGAGTCTTTTAATAACACTCTTAGAGCCTCTAAGTTTTCAAGTGAAAGGAAGAGTCAATCAATGCAGAAAACTTCATTGTCTTATTTTAAGAAATTGCCACGGCCACCCCAACCTTCAGGAATCATAACCCCGATCAGTCAGCAGCCATCAACATGGAGGCAGGACCCTCCACCAGCAAAAAGATTATAACTTTCTGAAGGCTCAGATGATGGCAAGCAATTTTTTTTAGCAATAAAGTATTTTTAATTAAGGTTGTACTTTTTTTTAGACATAATACTATTGCACACTTAATACATTACAGAATTGTGTAAACATAAGTTTGATATGTACTGGGAAACCAAAAAATTCATGTGACATGCTTTATTGCAATATTCATTTTATTGTGGTGGGTCTGGACCCAAACCCACAATATCTCTGAGGTATGCCTGTATCAGTAAAGTAACACAAGTATTGCTTAATAAAAAGAGATTCAAATAATGTCACAGTATAAGTAGCTGGTGCCATAGGATAAACAACACTTGGAGAAACGTAGTCATCAGTCTGTGCTCTTGGAGGTGAAAATGACAAGATCAAGACATGGTCTTAATCCTTCCCCCATGCTGTACCAAAGCCTCCCACACTTGCAAACCCACTGCATTTTCAGATGTGTTAATTTTTTCCCCTTTCAGTGACATCTCATGATATGAATTATATCAAGAAAATCCAAGTGGGAAAATGTGGGAAGGCCTGATAGCTTTGTGCTTAAAATCAAATTAAGAGGATGGGAACAGTTCATTCTCTAAACTCCGAGCCTTAAGTAGGTGGAGTTGTCATTGGCACACGGTGAAGGATGCAAAACTCAGATAAATTAGCTGTCATTTTCACAGGTCTCTCTCTGTGTTTCAGGAACTTGTTAAATCCGATGTGATTCAATTTGGGCACTGGGGAAAGTAGAAGTAAAAACACTTTTGTTGGGAACTACAGGCTGCCTAACCCAAGCTGAAGTGTCTGCCCAGGTAACCTGGATAAACAGCACTGTTGTCCCCAGTGGTAATTCTGCCTTAATGGCAATTCCTAAAAACAAGAAAGAGGGAGCATAATGTATTGGGAGGAGCAGAAAAAGACCAGGTTTGTGTTCCCACTTCTATCACTTAATAGATGAGTGACCCTGGACCTTAACCTTTCTGGGTTTCAGATGATTCACCTGTAAAATGTGGAAACTGGATAAACTCATTATAGCCAACACTTACATAGTACTTAAAGCAGTGGTTCTCAACCTGTGGGTCACGACCCCTTTGGGGGTCGAACAACGTTTTCACAGGGGTTGCCTAAGACCACCGGAAAACACATATTTCCGATGGTCTTAGGAACCAAGACACGGCTCCTCTATCTGTCTCCAGGCGGGTCCGCCCACATGCAGATACGCCCACATACAAGTATTAAAGGGTTGCAGCATTAGAAAGGTTGAGAACCACTGACTTAAAGGGTTACAAAAAACGGCACCACATCTCATTTGAGCCTCACCACAACCTTATGAGATAAGTATTCTAGTTATTGCTGTTCAGTTGTTTTTCAGTTGTGTCTGACTCTCTGGAAATTCTGGAATGATTGGTCATTTCCTTCTCCAGCTCATTTTACAGATGAGGAAACTGAGGCAAAAGGGGTTAAGTGACTTGCCCAGGGTCACGCAGCTAGAAAGTGTCCAAGGTCACATTTGAACTCGGGAAGATGAGTCTTCCTGACTCCAGGACCAGCACTCTACCCACTGTACCACCTAGTTATCCCTGTTCTAGTTATTAGTAGGTCCATTTTATAGATGAGGAAACTGGGGTTTTGCTTAGAGAGCAATGATCAGATGACTAGGGCTCTGCAGTCACGGAACAGTAAGAAATCAGGCCTACATGTTGGTTTCATGAACAAATGCTCTTACCAAAAGCAAATAATGGTTTTCACCTGCTTAAATGTTAAATATTTCAGGCTATAAAAATACTCCCTAAAAATAATTGGTGGAGTCAAACTCAGCAGTCATTACCAGGCTCAAGGTACTCACCCTGAAAAATCTGTAGTGAGAATCCCATAATGGAATATGTATATCCGGCTTATATGGCACAGTGTGAGATAACCCATTGAAACCACAAAGGAGTACCTAAAAAATACAGATCACCAGACATTATATCATCAGCTGTTATAATCATCACTAACAACAGCATTGTCATTAACAAGATGGTCCAAAAAACATTTGGGACCCTTTGTATACTATGATGGGTCCATAAGATACATATCATATGACCAAGAGGTTTCCATCTCCATAATAAACAACTGAAAAACAAAAATAAATACTGTGTAATTATTACTTGGCTCCAGAAAAGAATTTTATTGTTGAAGTAGAGGACTATGGGTGTGGAATATTTGCTTTTTGTTCCTCTTACTTTATAATGTCTTTTTTTTTTTAACTAGGGATTCCTTGACGGTAATGGGGGATATATTTTGAAATTAATAGGCTATAAAAATAATATGGATCGATGAAACAATAATAAAGTATTGAGGCATAGTATGGCATGCAAGAGTTCTTAATCAGGGTTCCATAAATCTATTTTAAAAAATATTTTGATGACATTTTTTCAATATAAATTATTTCTTTTGTAATTTTGCGTATTCGATTTTATGGATTTAAAAACAGTATAGACCTCTCCAGCTTGCTAAAGGGCTCCATGAAACAAAAAAGTTTTAGAATTCCTGGCCGAGGTTCAAGATCCATCCCTGATATATACTGACTATGTGACGATGGGCAAGTCACTTAACTTCTCAGTTGTCTCCAACTCTCTAAGATTAAAAGGTACAGAACAGTTAGCTATCTGCATTGGGAGACCAATTTTGCTATGCCCACTATGTCTGGACCAAAATAAATTATGGAATAACTAAGATCAGTCTGACTAGATAATATTACTAGTAGTAATAACAGAAATTCAGCCAGCAGTATATGGTCAATTCACCAAAATGAGGTTAGGCAGAAAGAGGACCAAATTAAAGGCTCACAAACTAATATACCAGAGCCATTTGCTACCTTGACAAACTGGCTTATTTTCCTCTTTCCAGTCTAGCTCATGGTCCTCAAAGCACAGTGCACTCAAAAACTGCAGATATTACCTGGTTATTCTAAGACAAATTATAAGGAAGAAGCTACTAAAGAAGTCTTCCTCAAGAGAAAAGTTGGATATAGGTACTGAGCGAGGCATGATATATCATTCTCTAGTCCTATTTGCTTTCTGAGAATATACTCCCAAACTCCAAAAGTTTTAGACAGGAATCCAGGGTAGAGTCATAAGACTGCTTAGTGCAGGTTCCTAATCTGGAGTCTATTAACTTTTTTTATGTTAAATTTCATTACTGTATTTCAATATAATTTCCTTTGTAATTTCATGCATTTTATTTAATGCATTTAAAAATACAATTCTGAGAAGGGATCCAAAGGCTTCCTCAAGACCCCTCAAGGGATCCATGCCACCCTCACAAATGTTCAGATCCCCTGACCTACCATGATACCCTCTATGTGGTATCTGACTTCTTCTTGTGAGCTGAGCTGCAAGTTACAACTCTCTGTTGCCCTTTCTTGGCCCTCAGACAAGAGCTCTTCAGCCACTGCCTTGACCCTTTGCCTGGCCTCCACTTTCCCATGGCCAGGAGGCTAAAGTCAGTTCAATCTAAGTGTTTGATAATACTGACAGTTCAAAATGGTGCCAGATGTGAGAACACAACATGATAAGTAGATTCCCTGGACAACATTTCTTCACACCAAGTCTTCCAAGCCAGATGGGTCTAATCACATTTTGTTTCACCTGATTTGAATAGGCTGATAGACTTCCTTTCTCTCCCAGCTCTCCCATCATAGAAAGGTAGGACCAAGAAGCTCAATGAAATTCCTGACCAGCAATGATTAAGGCAGGATTATTTACTTCTCTGTGTATATGTTGTTTCTACTCTCACACCCTTAAGGACAGATAATAGTCAATATCTACACAGTGCTTTAAAGATTGCAAAGTAACATATATACACATATATGTATACATAAACACACACATACACATAAATACACACATATATATATACCAAACAGGTATATAAATTTATACGCATATTTGTTCTATTCATTCAATAGACATTTATTAAGTACCCACCATGGGTGTACTATCTGTATGTACTGTGCTATCTATATATATATACATGTATGTGTGTATATATATATAAACATATGTGTACAGGCATACATGTATATGTGTATAATATATAATATACTAT
>CM053587.1:211271392-211319502 GCA_028646515.1 Pseudochirops corinnae
ACTGTGCTATCTATATATATATACATGTATGTGTGTATATATATATAAACATATGTGTACAGGCATACATGTATATGTGTATAATATATAATATACTATACATGCAATATATGTGTAACCTATATATGTGTGTATATAATGTAATGTGTATGTGTATAACATGTAATATGTATATATGTAACATGTATATATGTAATAATATACTGCATACAATAATGTATTATAATAACATATACTATGCATCATGATGATATATTATATAATATACACATACATAAACATATGTGTATGTATACATGCATATATAAGTATATATACATACATAAACACACATGCATTGAATTGATTGGCCCAACAACAAATGCTCTGTTCACACACACACACACACACACACACACACACACACACACACACACTGCCATCATCCAAAGTGATTCAGCTAAGTAAAGAGCAGATGAAGGGCTGAGACTGTGTCTCTGTCTTTGTCTCTATCCTCAGTGCTCAGCATGGTGCCTGGCACACAGTGAGTCCTTAATGAATACTTGCTGATTGATTGTGTGAGATTCATGTGTTCTCTGTCAATTCAGGTACCTATAATGGAGAGGGATATTTGAATTTTATTACCTTGCAAGCTAGCTGAGTTCTACACCTAGTTTATCCATCTGGAACTTTAATTTCCTCCCTTTTGTAAGACTGGCAACAATACAGGCAAATAGGGAAAGAACTTACTCTGGCATCTTTGCTTTCTGGCCTCATGACACGTCCCTGCGTAACCATGATATTACTATGTGGTAAAGCAAAAACAGTCGCAGTCTGTCTGCAAAGTTCGAAGATTCTTCAGCACCAGGGGACTCCATTCCTGGATGCTGGTTAATCCAATGGATCTAGACAAGTCACTGACTAGCTCTCTATTAGCTTAGTCTTTCATCTATCACATGCCGTTCACCACCCCCCCCCAGGATCCCAGGGGTGGTGGGCTAATGGACAGATAACCATGTGTAAAGTAATTGGAAATGTGCTGTACAGATGCAGAGACTTACTGGTTCCATTTTCAGCTACATCCAAAGTCAATACTAGGAAAGCCAAACTTTGAAAATAGGTTACACTTTGCATTATCATGTGTAGCATTTCCAATATATAGCAATGCCTTCCAAGGGAGAGAGAGATGAATGACCTAATCACTCGTCTGGAACAAATGATAAAAGTATACTTGGAACATAGATTATTTTATTACTGCTCTTCACAGTCTGTCTGGACTCAGAACTGAGTGTCTATAAAATCTAAAAGTCCCTAAAAACATTTGTTCTACGATTGATAAGAAATTTATTGTTAGAGACTGTGAGGTTTTATAAACTGAAATTTTTAAATTTCCAAGCCTATTAGGGGGCAAGAATAACGCCAAGTTTTTCATCAAAAATCTCCTTGAAGCTGAATTATGATATCTATTTCTAGATAAAATATTTTTTAAAAGGGAGAGGAGGGTAACTTTAGTTTTATTGTTTCTCAACCTATTTTTAAAAACAATGAATACTTAAAGATGGAAGTAACCTAAAGGGTTACTAGGCGGAGTGCAGTGGAGAGAGCACAGGGCCTGGAGTCAGAAGACTTGAATTCAAATCCAACCTCTGACACTTATTAGCTGGGCAGGTCACTTAACTCTGTTTGTCTCCATTTCTTCATCTGTAAAATGAGCTGAAGAAGGAAATGGCAAATCACTCCAGTATCTTTGCCAAAAAAAAAAAACCCCAAATGGGGTCATGGAGTTGATCATGAATGAAACAAAAACAAACTAAAGTTTTCTGAGAGATTTTGAAATGAAAGCAGTAGTCATTCCCCATTAGTCCAGGAATTTCAACATAGTAGATTTTGCAATCACAACTATGGTAATAATTAGCATTTATAACATGCTCTAAGGCTTTCAAAGCTCTTCACAAGCATTATTTCATTTTATCCTCATTAACAACCCTGTGAGGTAGGTGCTATTATTATCTCCCATTTTACAGATGAGGGAACAGAAGCAGAAAGAGATTAAGTGATGTGCCCAGGATCACCGATTTTGTAAGTATCCGAGCCTGGATTTGAACCCAGGTTTTCATGACCCCAGGGCCAACATTCCTATCTACTATAACACCTTGCTGCCTCCAAGCTAAAACTTGATGATTTCTTTTTCCCAGAGATAAAAATAAATAAATGACAGTGACATCTAATACTTTTATTATTTTTAAGGACCTGTGATTTTTTGGGAGTATGAATATTCCCTCCACTGGTGCAGATTGCAATCCCTCCACTGTGACTGAAACATGTATCTGGTGACCAGCCTTTTAGTGATAAGGATAGGCTGGTCCTAAGGGTAAGGGAAATAACTCTGTCTACTGTTGGGTTTGCTCACAAAAGCCTTTTCTAGCTTAGTAGGACCTATCAGAGTTTATAATAAATTATATGATAATAAAAGCTAACATTTATATTTATTATATCAATAGTAATAGTTCATATATCACTTCCTTTTTATCAGGTAATGTATCAGAGGTGGGGAACCTGCAGCCTCGAGGCTATAGGTGGCCCTCTAGGTCCTCAAGTGTGGTCCTTTAACTAAATCCAAACTGCACAGAACAAATCCCCTTAACAAAAGGATTTGTTCTGTAAAACTTAGACTCAGTCAAAAGGCTGCAACCAAGGGCCTAGAAGGCCACATGTGGCCTCCAGGCCACAGGTTCCCCACCCCAGTTAAGTGCTTTACAATTATTATTGTAAATTGTAATTACAATTACTATTACTATCCTCATATAACAAATAAGGAAACTGAGGCAAACAGTTTAAATTACTTGACTAAGGTCACACAGCTAATGAGTATCTGATGCCAAAATTGAACCCAGGTCTTCCCGATTCCAGGCCTGGTGTTCTATGCACTTCACCAACATAGCTGCCCCATATACACCAAATACTGTCTTTGAGAAACCTTGGTCCTCAATACAGCATGATGAGTTATTGGAGGACTTCAAAATCATCTGAAAAAAGTATATACAATAACACTCTCCATAAATATTTTTTAAGGGAAAATCTAGAGAAATGTCCTTCTCATAACTTGTTCTCATCTCAAACAAATCTATATTTGTTCACTAAAATACTTTCTGAATGCAGAGCATTGTGCAAGGCTCCATGAGAGATGCAAATCTTAGATAAGACATGGTTTCATCCTTTCTGAAGCTTATAATCTGAAAGAGGGAATAGGACTCACACATAGAGATAGCATAATAATATACTATATCATACTGCAATAGATAAAACAGTGATAAATACTAAATGCACTGGAGCAGTACAAAGTGCTGTGTCAGATCCAAGGGGGAAAAGTCATTACTGACAAATAGAGATTAAGGAGGAATGAAGGTGGCAAATTTGACTATTTTAAAGGATGGATGGAAATTTAGCAGGCAAAGAACAGTAGGGAGGATAACTTAGGCATAAGAAGGATATAAGGTAGACATCCTAGCAGCTAGCAGAGCACTCGGCACATAGTAGGGGACTTAATGCTTGGTGATGGAAAAGGAAAAGTTAGACCAAAGACACAGGGTCAGGAATGGGCAATGGATTTGGGGAAGAGGAGGATAAAGACAGCCCAGCCTGGCTAAAGTATAGACTGCAAAAAAGAGAATAATATTAGATAAGGATGGAAAGGTAGGATGGTTAAATACTGTGACAAGACTTGAATGGAAGGCAAGAGTTTTAACTTTACTGACTAGGCAATAATAGGGAGCCATTGAAGTTTTCTGAGCAGAGGAATGAGTGACCCGTCAATCAACAAACATTTATTAAGTACCTGTGAAGTAACAGGCATTCTTTCCATGAGACCATGAGATTATAAAGATGAAAACAAAATAAAACTGGTTTGACTAGACCATAGAAGAGGGGAAGTATAATAATTATAGCTAGATAGATAGATATCGATATATATATACGCATGTTGATATAATTATATACATAATTACATGTAATTACATGTAATTATATAAATACATTGTAAGTTATATTTCAATATATTAAATATAAATTTATAATAAAATGTTATACATGTGTATAAAATTTTTGCTAGGTGGCGTGGCAACTAGAGCGCTAGGCATGGAGTCAAAAAGATCTAAATTCTTACCCAGCCTTAGACACTTTCAAGCATGTGACCTTAGCCAAGTTACTTAACCTTTGTCTACCTCAGTTTCCTCAACTATACCATAAGGATTATAATAACATCTGCCTCCCAGGCTTGTTGTGAGAATCAAATGAGATAATATTTGTAAGGTGCTTAACACCATACCTGGAACATAGCAGATGCTATCTAAAAGATTCTTGCTAAATCTTGAAAGGTTGGTTGGGTAAGGTTGTAAAAGGCTTTATATGCCAGAGTTTATATTTGCTTTTATAAGTAATAAGAAGTCAATGGGATTTACTTTGAGGCAACTGACATGGTTAGACCTAGGCTTTAGAAAAATCATTTTGTTAGCTGTAAAGAGGATGGATTAGAATGATGTGAGACAAGGCAGAAAGAGAATTAAGAGGTCATGAAAGCAGATCCATGCATATCTCAAAGGCGATAAAGAGTGGAGGACTGAAAACCTACTGCAGTTTTCAGAGAGGTACTAAGACAGGTACCTTATAAGGGCACTGGCAGAAGAGAGGAGGAGGAAAGGAATAAGAAAGATTATTGCAGAGATGGAATCAACAGGACTTGGTCACTCAAGTATGAGCAACGAAGGCAAGGGAAGAGTCAAAGACAACACCAAGGTTTCGAACTTGGCAGATTTCATGAATGGCAGTGTCAATGAGAAAAACAGTGACATCAGAAGGAGGTGAAATTTTAAGAGGGAAAATAACATACACAATAATAAAAATAATAATTGTGGTAAAGTTAGGAGTGGCAGGAGAACATTCAGATAGAGATTTCCTGCAAATGGTTGGCGATAAGGACCTGAAACTCAGAGGGTGGTCAAGGTTGCAGGTACAGATCTAGGACTCATCTGTTAATTTGTGATAATTAATGTACTTTTTTCCCAAAATTTTATTATTTCATCAGTGTACAGAGCTCCCAGGGAGTAAGACCCCCTACTAATACAGAAAGGTACCTGCTCTACAATTTATCAATCAATCAACAAGTATCTATTAAGATACTATGTGTAAGCACCCTACTAGGCACTGGAGATATAAACACAAAGAAAGAAACAGTTCCTACCAGAAAGGAGTTCACCTTCAAGGCAACCAGGACATATAAAAAGTATATTCAGCATAAATGTAAAGGAAACAAATACATATGTGTGTGTGTGTGTGTGTGTATTTGCCCTATGCACCAAGTTTAAGTGATTTGCCCAGGGTCACAGAAATTGGACTTGAATTGACTCCAGATGTAGTTCTCTATCCACTAACACCACCATGTTGCCTATCAAAAGAAAGTAGAGATTATAGGTAGGGACTGATAAGGATTTTCTATGCTAAAGAATATAAAAAGAGGGGGAAAATAAAGAGGGCTACGGACAGAACCACAGGAGAGATAACATGGAGGGACTTGAAGGAGATAAGGCATTAGTGAAAGAGACAGAGAAGAAGCTATTAAAAGGTAGATAAAGGATCAAGAAAATATGGTGTCACTGAAGCCAAGAGAGGAGAGAATAGGAAGGGATAGTCAGTAATATCAAATGCTATAAAGGCTGAAGATGAAAAATGGGAAAAGGCCACTGGATCTTTTTATTTTCAGTTCCAATTTCTTTTCCTCCCTCTTCACCTTCTGCCATCCATTGAGATGGCAAGAAATATGTGTATCCATTTCTTTCTCTCTTTTTTTTTGGAGGCAATTGGAGTGAAATGACTTGTCAGGGTCACACAGCTAGTAAGTGTCTGGGGCCGAATTTAAACTTGGGTCCTTCTGACTCTCCAGGGCCAGTGCTCTATCCACTAGGCCACTTGGCTGCCCCATATCTATTTCTTTATTATCCACTCAATCTTATCCTGCTATAATCTAATTTCCAACTGCTTTCTACTACTCGTCTGAAACCAATGACTTTCTGATCAATAAATACAATAGTCTGCTCTTAATTGGTCATCCTTACTCTAGTTTCTTCCCTTTCCAATCTATCCTATATTTAAAAATATGAAAATGGCCAGGATCACATTCCACAAATACTACTTTGCTTACCCTTGCTTAAGAAATGTCAGTGGTTCCCCAATTCTTCCAGAATACTATAGAATCCAAATCTCTTCCACAGACACTCAGAACTCTCCACAGTCAATCCCCTCCCTAGCTCCCCAATCTGCACTACACCCCTACATTAACCCTTTACTCAAGCCTAACTGGTTTATTTACTATTTTAATAAAATAAAATAAAATCTCACCTTCATAAATTCCAGGCTCTCTATTCTTGTTTAAGTCATTTCCCATGCCAAGTATACTCTATGCTACTTCAAGAGAATGTTCAAATGCCACATTTGCCAGGAAGTCTTCTAAAGTCACCCCAGCTTTCTGTGATTACTCTCTCCTCTGAAATCCTACAGCACTTACTATCCATACCATCCATATGCTATATTAGTTTATCTCTCTACGTCCTTTTACCCAAACTACTTTAAGTCCTGTGGCCGCTAAGACCATGTCTTAGACTATATTACACCATTAGCCCTTCACAACACAATGTTCTACACAAGCAAACATTCAAATCTGGTACAGGCCATAAATTCCTCAAAGGCACAGACCATGTTATTTATATCCTCTGTGCTACCTACTATAGTACTTTGTACAGATTTGGTGATAAAAAATTTGTGTCTTTCAATGAACAAATATTTGTTGATGATAATGAATCTGCCCAAGTAAATGTGGTCTTAAACCTGCACACTGGTCAAGAGAAGAAAGGCACCTCAACAGATCAGAATGGGAAATAATTACAACAGAGTAATCATAATTACTACTGATCCCTCTTAGAGATGGAAGATGAAGCCTCAGCACCCTGGAGAGAGGACTGTAAAGCTCCAAGAGCATCACAATTTGTCACTTTTCATGAAAATAGTCTCACCTGTGAATGTTGTGTGTACTTGCAGTAATGAGGATTCCATAACATATTAACACCAACACAAAGAGGTGTATGGAATACCTTAAAACAAAAAGAAAAAGAAAAAACAGTCATCCAACACCCTTAAAGCTTATAAAATTTAGTGATGGCAAGTCTACCATTTGCCCATTGCTCCACCCTCAAATCAGCTAAAGTCTGCATTTCTTTTAAAGGAAAATAACAAATCAACTAGCAATCATTCTATGAGTTAAAGAGGTTGAATTCTAAGGTGGCTCAAGGACCTGATGAAATTATTTGTAAAATCTAGTCATTAAAGTACCAATGGTCAATTGTAGTAGTCAAAATCCATAAAGACTCACACCACTGTTTTATATAGAGTTGATAGTCTGAAAGAGAGGAGTATCTTAAAAGTGAACAAAGCATTCTAAGATTGGGTTTCATGGGCTCTTTCCCTTATGGCTGTTCTAGAGAATAGAATGTTTAGGTACTCAAGGACAGGAACTATTTTTTTTTTTTGGTGTCTGTACCATCAATGCCCAACAAAGGACCTTGCACATACATAGTATGGGCTTCATAAGTATCTGTTGAACTGAAATGTATTGAGATCAATCTTCTTATGCCACATGTATTCTGAGAGGGGAAGAAACTATATACCACATTCCACCTCTGGCCTGCCTACCCACAGTCCATAGTGCTGAGTGATGTAACATTCTCAGAAATGGAATGATCATAAGCCCTGGTTCCCCAGATTCCCATTCCTAGCAGTCCTTCCAAATAACACCTCACCTGGTGCCCTGGGCAGAAGGTTTTCAACCCTACAAGAAACTTCCTTACAGTCAATCAGCCTCCTTAACACAAGACATATAGCAAACCTCCTCTAATGATGTGAGAAGGATATACTTTGCTTCAGTTAAGCCAACTAACAACAATGACAAGAAAGAGTCATTTGGGTTTAAGATTAGATCTCGCCTTGAGCTTGGTAAAAGAAGAAAGCAAAGATTAAACATGAGAGAACTACAAGAAAAGAGAGAATGCTCCCATAAAACAGGAAAAGAAAGAACACCAGGGAAATGCTAAAGACATGGTGCTGTGTTTCCCTGGGACCTACACCATTGCAGTCTTGTCTCTAGTTAAACTGCCTAAATAAAAAGATTGGTCACATTTTCTCTAATAATAATGCAAGAAATACACAAATATGAATAGCAGGTATGAAATATTTCTCTGAAAAACAAAAAAACACTTTTTTTTGCTTGTTCATAACTGTCTCTATGGCAAAAAATTCTAACAGTGTTCAACTTACTGCCTTTGAAAGAACTCTCAAGCTAAAGCAACTGTAAGACTAGCACAGTAAGTAAATGAAATTTCAGATGGAATAGTGACAGATAGATAATGATATTCAAATGGTAAGTAATGGTATTGGTGAAATTTGATACTCACCATCCAAAGCAAAAGATGACAAAATAGATTCCGAAAATGGCAGCAAAGGCATGGCGGACAGAAGAGCTTGCCTTCTCAGGACTCAGGTAGATACGAAACCAAAAAGCAGCAAGTAAAGCAAAGAGTTGGCATGCCACAAAATTCACCTGGAAAAACAAAGGTTAATATTAAATTCCTTCATTACATAGATGCCTGTGTCTATAGGTGATTATGCATCTTTGTTTTTTTAGACTTTAGGTGGCTTCTCAAAATCGGCCCTTTTTTCCCCCCAATTTGGCACCTACCTCAGGTGAGTATGGATGACTGGACAGAAACTGTGCCTCATTATACCAGAGGGAATGAGGAATACAGAAGTTTTTATTTTTTTCAGCTACTAAAGACCAGTGAACTAGGTAGCAACTACCCCTACCAAAAGTGTTTACTATTTGATGTCAAAATGAAATTTAAGCTCACCATGAAATTAATTGGCTGTTTGTTTTAACCAGCAATCTAACTTACAATTCTGGCTCTGAATTACAGATATCCTAAGCCCCCTGCCAAAGGAATAACAAACATCCCCAAGTAGGGGTTATCCCCCTCAAGGATGCTTTTTTGCATCCTTTCCACATTAGGCACTTGATTACTATTAAATATCACTTTGATAGAATATTCTTCAGACTTTCTCTCAGACTGATAGATGAAAATCATTTAAGCAACATTTAAATTCAGTTTTATTTCCTTTTAGATTAATTTAGCTTAGAAGTGGATGTTGTACTGCTTTAAGCTTTATGTATCAAAACAGTTAAATTATGCAAAATAAATCATTTTCCTTGGAAATCTTCAATGACCTCCTCTATTATAATAGTATATTTTGTGGGGTGGAAAGGTGAAAATACAAAATAATGTCCTGGTCCTGAGGAATAAGATTACTTTAATCCTAAAGGAAAAAAAAATTTGTTTCAAACTTAGATAAATTAGGCTCCAGACACAGAGAGAGTTAACCATTAACTAAAACAAGAAACAGAAATTATCTATTTGTTTTACATAATTGCAATGTTTTTTTTTTCCTGAATATTCCATCTAAATACTTCAGAAGTGATTCATGTGGAGGGTACTCAACCAGAAAGAAAATTAGCAAATACATAAACATTTAACTAAACTTAGATACCAACAATGGTTTCCAGTGAACTAGCCTCACTCTCAAGGCTGTAATAGCCTAACTGAAGAACCCTTTGCCTTGGGGCAGGTCTACTGGAATACCACTAGCTCTATCTAATCCAGTGGTTCTCAACCTTCCTAATGCCATGACCCTTTAATACTAGTATGTGGGTGTGTCTGCATGTGGGCAGACCTGCCTGGAGACAGATAGAGGAGGTTCCTAAGACCATCGGAAATATGTGTTTTCCAATGGTCTTAGGCAACCCCTTTGACCCCTGTGAAAGGGTTGTTCGACCCCCAAAGGGGTCAAGACCCACAGGTTGAGAACCACTGAATTTATTCTAATCTATTTTCCCACACTACTCAACTACTTTCCCAACTACAATGTTTCTGACCAACTTTTTTTCAGGAGCACAAACCAAGCAAAATACTATTCAAAGAATTCATGGTCTTTTTCAAAATATTTGCTAAACTGATCATCTTCCCCCACACAACAGCTCACTCCTCCTCCTCCTCCTGCTCCTCCTCCTCCTGCTCTTCCTCCTCCTCCTCTTCTTCCTCCTCCTTGTCCTTCTCCACTCTCTCCTCCTCCTTACTTCCCCATCTCTGTTAATGGTACCAACATTCTCAGTCAACCCAGTTTGAAAACATGGAGACTCAGGAACTGATTGAATATTATATCTCTCTTCATTATTTAGGGGCATTCCTTCTCCACTCTTACAGCAGCAAAAACAGAAAAGGTCGTTTCAACTCTTATTTTCCCCATCCCCTTTTAGGTGACAGAGAATTACAGAAGCCCTTCTATGGAAAGTTAGGGTGAACAGAGACTTTTTTGGTTTCCCCTATAAAGGTAACTACTGTCTTGAACCCAATAAGTGGACCTATCAACACTTATTCAGTCAGGTAGTGACCAAGATTTGAACCCAGCCAGCAAAGATCCTCTTATCTATAATAACTTTCTGGAAATTTATCTCACTTTCTAGGCTGTGTACCCAGAATGATCTGAATAAAATGCACTGCCTTAACTTTTACAGCTTTTTTGAAGCCGCTGCGTAAGATTCCTCTCCAGGCAGCTCTTTCTCAAGGTCTTACCTGGAGGCTTCTTCCTATTTTGGGAAATCTGAGTCCATTCCCATTTAATGGAAGCTCTTTTTGCTACCATGGAGTAGTGTTCTGTGTCCTTGGTGTTGCTACAATTTGGACTCAATCCTTCTATAGGATACATATACATGGCATAGTCAGCACAAACAGAGCCCCAGGGTTGAGGCAAAAAGAGGAGAATAAGAAAGGGGGATTCTTTATAAACTATAAAAGAGGAAGGTGATATCAAACAGTGACCACTTATGGCTATGGACCATGGTGGCTGAAGTGGATCCTCAAGATTGTGAATGCTCACAGTACATCACAAGAATAGAACCTACTGCCACCTTCAACATCCCTAAACTATAGCAAAAATGGCTCAGGGATGCAGGAATCAGGCAGGAAATTAGAGACTGAACACAGCTAGAGGCAGATGGAGATTGACAAAGAGTCCTAATTATTTTACCCTGTCACCTGAATAATAGTACTTTCCCTGAACAAAAGTTAGGGGTACAGAGTAACAGGAAGGTACTGAGGCTTTGAGGGGTGGAAAAGAATGCCTTTCAGACAGCCAAATAATGCTCGAATGAAAAGAATGAGGGAGTGACTGTTAAAAGGAAGGAGCTTCAAGGGGCAGCTAGGTAGCGCAGTCAATAGAGCACCAGCCCTGGAGTCAGGAGGAACTGAGTTCAAATCCATCCTCAGACACTTAACACTTACTAGCCGTGTGATCTTGGGCAAGTCACTTAACCCCAATTCCCCTGCCTTTCCCCTTCCAAAAAGTGGGGGGAAAAAAGGAAGGAGCCTCTCAGAGATCATCCTCAGACCACCAGAACCATACTGAGAGTACATCCAGGTTAAAATGTGTCTGGGGCAGGTGTGAGAAGGGGGTGGAGACTTAGTGTTCTTATCTCCACACAAAAAACAAATTACAATTTCAAGAGAAATGAAGAGAATGAAAGCAGCCCTCTCAGAGTATCTTCAGCCCCAAGCTGCCTTTCTATCTTTTCTGGGGTTTGCCCTGAGAACTTCCAGTGGGGCTGGTACTAGGACAGAGGAATAAACACTGAAATACTTCTTCCAAGGAGACCTCCCCATTTATTTCTCTCTCACTAAGTTATCCTTCTATGACCCAGGTCCTTGCAAGGATGACAGACAGATGACAGGCACACCTGAAGGAAGAGAGGCTGGTCTGCAAAATCATTGGATATGCCTGAAGATCAATTTCCTACAAAATTCTTCAATTTGCCAGAAAGTCTTTGCATATGTAAATGTCCATTCCAGGAACCTATGCCAGGTAATTGAAAATCCCATTCGAAGTCTTTTTTCTCATAGAGATGACTGCAAAAGACAAGGGATTTCCAGAAGACTTTATATGGAAAGGCAAGGTGAACAAAGTCTCTCTTAGTTTCTACTATTTTATTAAGGACTGTCTGAAGTCAGCCAGGCAGTAGAACTATCACTACCTGATCAGCCAGGTGGTAACCTGGCTTGAACCCTGCTGGCCAACAAAGCTTCCTTATCAATATTCTCTATAATTGTCTCGCAAACTAATGGATTCTCTAGGTTGTAAACTAGAGGTAGTTTCAATAAGGGGGACCAATTACCCTAATGTGGCCATCTGAAGCTTCGGTCCAGATGGCACCAGTGATATAAAAGTTTTCCTACGTGTAACAGTTTTATAGGTTCTTTGCTGGGGCCTTTTCCTGCTGTGGGAAATCTATACTTTATCTCCATTTAATAAAAACTCTTTTTTTTCCTACTATTTTGTGGCACTTGTTTTCCTGGTGTTTTCTCAATCTGAACCCAGATGCTCCATAAACTATACCCTAAACACAAACACAAAATACACACATACATGCACATATTCCCTATATTAATCCAGCCTGAAATACTAACTAGCGGTGTGACCCTGAATGAGTCACTTAACCTTTGTCTGCCTCATTGGTAAAAGGGGGATAATATTAATTCCCACCCCTCAAGGTTGTTGTGAGGATCAATAATTGTAAGTCACTTAGCACAGTTCCTATCACATAGTAATGCTATATAAAGGTTAGTTATAATTATTAGTTACGTATCTTGTTTTTTAATCTAGCCTAACTGAACAACCAGTCTGACAACCTGCATATGACTCACTATACGGGCTTGAAAAATTACTACTACTTTGGTCAAGATTGCAGATCTAGAGATTAGCAGTGAGTAACCCAACAAAGCTACAAACATGTCTAGGTGAACGTCATGGTATTCTCCCAGCCCCGGAGGCTCATTCCAAGAGGTATACATCCAGAACAGAGCGAGAGGGAACTTTACTTCACCCAGTACAAGTCAGTCTTCGAATACTGATTGACACCTGTTACCTTACTGACAGCTTGGTGACACGGTGTATAGAGCACTGGCCTTGGGTTAAGAAGACTTCTGAAGTTCAAATGCAGCCTCATATACTTAGTAGCTATGTGACCCTGGACAAGTCACCTAACCCTGTTTCCCTCAGTTTCCTCATCTGTAAAGTGAGCTGGAGAAGGAAATGACAAAACACACCAGTATCTTTGCCAAGAAAACTCCAAATGGGGTCACAACTGAAATAACTGAACAACACAATATTGTGTTACTAGGCATCATACAAAAGAAAAATAAGTCATAGCCCCTGCCTTCTAGGTACTTTTAATCTAACATGTGACAAGATATACATAAATGCCTTTAAAACATTTAGAAAAGTATCAAGCATAAATTAACATGGTATAAACATAAGGCATTAAGTACTGAAGGATGTAGAGTAGCAACAAAGATTAGATAAAGTTGATAAAGGAAAACTTACTAGATTAGGTGGCTTTACAACTAGGTGGTAAAGTGACAGTCCTGGAATCAAGATCTGAGTTCAAATATTGCCTTACTGTCTGTGTGACTCTGGGCAAGTCACTTTACTCCTGTCTGCCTCAGTTTCCCCAATGGTAAAATAGAATCATAACAGCACCTACCTCCTAGGGTTGTTGTAAAGAACAGGTAAGATAATATTGTAAAGCCTTTAGCACAGTGGTGCCTGGCACAGAGCAGGTGCTTAATAATTGCTTGCTTCCTTCCATTCTCCAAGTACCTTCAAAGGGTGGCACCCTAGAGATTAACCTTCATTTCACAATGATGAGAAAACTGAGGCCAAGAGAGGTCTATGGTCATACAAGTAACAGGCAGTAGAGCTGAGGTTTGAACCCTAATCCCCTGACTTTAAATCTAGTGATACACCACACTGCTTCATTTTTCCCCCAGTTCCTATGACAACTGGATTTCACATTTGGTGAAACAAGTAATCCATTCCCAACCATTCCGAGTTGACCCCACAACAATTCAGATGAAGAGAATGTGCTCCTATCAAATAGAAAGTGGGGGGGGGGGGGGAGGAAGCAGCTGTAGTCAAACTCTGGAAAGTAAACCTCTGGCCCCAGATGATACAAGCCTTTGAAGCCAAGTGTTTCTCAAGCACATGGAGTTCATAAGATCTCTCTACCCATCAGAAAAAACTGCAAATGATAAGAAGATGTGACATTATGGGTAGAGCTGAACAGTTACTTTCTGCATCACGTTTCCCTTAAAACTCAGGAAAGAAAGCAGCTTCAGGCATTAAAGAAAGTGACTTGTGGCTGATATTCAATCAATCAAAAAGCATTTATTAAGTGCTTACTACATGTCTTCACTGTGCTCCCACAAGAAAGTCTTATCTACTGTCTCCCAGTTTCCTCCTTCTCTCCCCCAAAGCACCTTATGCACAGTCAATGACTAATTTTTCTCCTAGTATTTAAGGTTATTCTTAAACATTAGCTCTTCCACATGTGACCAAAACAGAAACAAGGCATCAGGTTATTATATCCCCTACAGACAAGGTATATAAAGCAGGTTGAAGTGGATGAAAGAAATCATTTTTCAAATGCTCTCTCCTAAGTATTGAGGCAGCTCTCAAAGTCAGACCTGTGAGAAAGGCAACTTTACCAAGACCCAAAGGGAATGAAAAATGAATACTCTTTTAGTAAACTCTTCATATTTTTTGTGGTTGCTGTTGTTTTTAATCCATACATTCAAAGTTTTCCTTTTCTACTGATTCACTCCAGAGCAGGAGGGTAAAACTGTCCTTCTATTCTTGAAATCCAGCAATTTGTTCTCCACAATCAAAGTATTGTTGGGTGTTTGTGCATAAGGAAATAATGCAGCCCAGGACAGTCCAGATGTTTTGCTCAGCCTCCCAAACACAAGCTATACTGACATAACCCACACTTAATAAAAGACTAGATTTTCCACAACTCTTGTGAGATTTTAGAGAAACAAAACACACGTTTTTAAGGTTTACCAAAGCATTTAACCTCTTGTTTCTTGAATCAAAGGAGTGATGATAGTACCATTTTCTGGTCAAATTTTTAAATTCTTTTTCCCTAATGTTATATGTTGGAGTCATGGAGATTGGGATTGGTTCTTTGCCTCCCCTCCCCCCTTTTCTCTAATGTTTCAGGAATAAGAAGGAACTTTGCTATGAAATAAAAAAAAAAAAAAACATTTACACACTCCCCTTTGCCTCAAATGAAAAGATGTGGGTACACTGCTTTCCACAAATGACAAAAATGAGTACAGTACAATGCTGTCCCCCTGCTTCAGAAGCTTACTGGGGAGGCGCAGGCACTCCTTTCTCTCTGGAATGTCTCCTCTCTGAACACTGCCTTATATGTGGTGGATTAGAATAGCTCCAAAGACAAAACCAGATGAATTAAACAATCTCTTTATTTAAACAAACCATGCTTTTATTGGTGATGGTATCTCCTTGGCAAATAGGAAAAGAGGGAAGTTGAAACTTGAATATTATACAAATAAATCTTAAATCAGGAGAGATCAGTGAAAGCAAGCTCTTTATTTTCCAACTTTTTAATAATTTTACATTGCCTTTTCTGCTGTCACCCCTGGCCACTACCCCGCCCTTTATCCATTCTTTTGTACAGTAAATGAAGCCTTTGTACATTTTCATTCCAAACTCCTTCAGGCCTGTCAGCAAGAAATGCCTTTACTTTGTAAACAGCCAGTTTCTTCCATGCTCCAGTAGACAAGCAAATATTGAAGAAAAAAAGTTTCGTGATCCGTGTGCATAATTCCTAGCCAAAGGAATCTTCCAGTTTACTTATATGTTCCCTTTGGCTCTCATTATTCTGCAGAGGGAAAAAATACTAACAAATGAGGTGACTCTGAGCAGTTCAATTAAAGTCTCTGCTATGATACATGAAAAAACAAGTTTCACATGCATCTTGCTCTCCAGGACAGAAGATAAATGAATGACATTCCCACAGGGACTGTTAGGGAATCCTCCACTGCAGAATGAATTATGGCTTAACCCAGCACCATGCCAGATCCTTTGATTTTCTTTCTTTCCTTTCCTTTTTTTGTAAAAGAAAGAGAGTTCCCAGATCACTACACCTGCCACAGACCTGTCAAAACTCACCCATCAAGCAACAAAAGAGTTAACTTAAAAGCGTTTTATACCTTTTAACAGTCCAGGGTGGGTTAATTCAAACTACAATTTTTCTTAGGTTTCTTATTTTAGTTCCTATTGGAAGTGTGGTCTTTTTGTCTTTTTTTAAAATTATTTTTACCTCATTAAATTTTTCTCAATTACATGTTTAAAAAAACCCTTCAATAATAATTTCTTTTAAAATTTGAAGTTCCATAGTATCTCTCTCCCTCCCAGTCCTCTCCCCTCCTTGAAAAGGCAAGCAATTTGATTTTGATTATACATGTGAGGTCATGCAGAACATATTTCTATATTAGCCACAGTGCAAAACACACACACACACACACACACACACACACACACAATAAAACAATAAACATTTTAAAAGAAATAAACTTCAATCTGCATTCAGAGTTCAGCAGTTCTCTCTCGGGAGGTAGACAACATTTTTCATGATGGATGCTTTAGAATTGTCTTGGAGCACTGTCTTGATCAAATTAGCTAATTTTTCACAACTGATCATCCTTCCAATATTGCTCTTAATGTATACACTGTTCTGGTTCTGCTCACTTCATTTTGCATTGGTTTATTTAAGTTTTCGCAGGTTTTTCAGAAACCATCCTGCTTATCATCCCTTATATCACAATAATATTCCATTACAGTCATATACCACTGCTTGTTCTGTCATACCCCAATTGATGGGCATCCTCTCAATTTCCTATTCTTTGGCACCACAGAAAGAGCTGCTATCGATATTTTTGTATAAATAGGTTCTTTTCCCTTTTATTTGATCTCTTTGGGATATAGACCTAAGAATGGCATTGCTGGTCAAAGGGTATATATACAGTTTTATAGACCTTTGGGTGCAGTTCCAAATTGTTATCCAATTGGTTGAACAAGTCCAATATTCCACCAACAGTGCATCAGTGTCCCAGTTTTTCCATATCCCATTCAGTATTTGTCATTTTCTACGTGTAGCATGTTAGCCAATCTGATATGTATGAGGTGCTATCTCAGAGTTGCTTTAATTTGCAATTCTCTGATCAATAGCGATTTAGAGCATTTTTTTTCATATGACTATTGATAGCTTTGATTTCTTCTTCTGAAAACTGCCTGTTCATATCCTTAGGCTATTTATTAACTGGGGAATGGTTCATATTTTTATAAATTTGATTCAGTTCCCTACATATGTAAGAAATGAGATCTTTATCAGAGAAACTTGGCTGGAATTTTTTCCCCAGTTTCCTTTCTTCCTTCTAATTTTAGCTGCATTGGTTTTGCTTGTGCAAAGGCTTTTTAACTTCATGCACTCAGAATTTATCTATTTTATATCAGATAATCCCTTCCATCTCTTGTTTGGATATAAATTCTTCCTTTATCCATAAATCTGACAGGAATTTTTTTTTTTTTTTTTGCTTTTTGGAGGGGGAAGGCAGAGCAATTGGGGTTAAGTGACTTGCCCAAGGTCACATGGCTAGTAAGTGTCTGATTTGAACTCAGGTCCTCCTGACTCCAGAGTTGGTGCTCTGTTGCTCTATTCACTGCACCACCCTAGGTATATTTTTCTGCTCCTCTAATTTACTATCGCTCTTTATGTCTAATTCATTTATTCATTTTTACCTTATCTTGGTATACAGTGTTGGTCCATGCCTAGTTTTTGCCCAACTGCTTTTCAGTTTTCCCTGAAATTTTTGTCAAATGTTGAGTTCTTATCCCAAAAGCTTGGATCTTTGCATTTATCAAATACCAGATTACTATGGTCATTTACTACTGTGTATTATGCATCTAATCTGTTCCACTGATCCACCCTTCTACTTCCTAGTCAGTACCAGATTGTTTTTGATAATTACCACTTTGTAATAGAGTTTGAAATCTGGAATTGCTAGGCCACCTTCCTTCATATTTTTTTCATCAATTCCCTTGATATTCTTGATCTTTTGCTCTTCCAGATGAATTTTGTTACTTCTTTTTCTAGCTCTGTAAAATAATTCTTTGGTAGTTTGATTTGATATGGCAACGAATAAGTAAATTTACTTGGATAGAACTGTCATTTTTATTATAACGGCTCAGCATGCCCTTGAGCAATTGATATTTTTCCAATTGTTTAGATTGGACTTTATTTGTGTGAAAAGTGTTTTGTAACTGTGTTCATATAGTTCCTGGGTTTATCTTGGCAGAGAGACTCCCTAGTGTTTTATATTGTCTACAGTTATTTTAAATGGAATTTCTCTAATCTCTTACTTCTGGGTGTATAGAAATGCTGACAATTTATGTAGATTTATTTTATATCCTGCAACTTTGCTAAAGTTGTTGGTTGTTTCAGATAGTTTTTTTCAGTTGATTCTCTAGGGTTCTCTAAGTATATCATCATATCATCTGCATACAGTGATAATTTTCTTTCCTCATTGCCTATTTTTATTTCTTTAATTTCTTTTTCTTTTCTTATTGCTATAGCTGACATTTCTAGTAGGATACCGAAAAATAGTAGTGATAATGGACATTTTTGCTTCACTCATGATCTTACCTTGAAGGCTTCAAGTTTATCCCCATCACAAATAATGCTGGCTCTTGAGTTTTAGATAGATACTCCTTATCATTTTCAAGAAAGTCTTCATTAATTGCTATGCTTTCTAGTGTTTTTAATAAACAGTGTTATTATTTCATCAAAGGTTTTTTCTACAGCTATTTAGATAATTGTTGTTATTGATGTGGTAAGTTATTCTGACAATTTTCCTAATCTTGAACCAGCCCTGTATTTCTGGTATGAACCCCATCTGGTCCTAGTCTATGATCTTTGTGATACATTGTAAGAATCTCCTTGCTAGTGTTTTATTTAAAATATTTGCATCAATGTTCATTTAGGAAATTGCTCTATAGTTTTTGTTCTCCCTGGTTTAGATATCAAAACTATATTTGAGTCATAAAAGGAATTTCATGGGTCTCCTTCTTTACCTATGTTTTCAAAGAGTTTATATAGTATCGGGAATCATTATTTCTTAAATGTTTGGTAGATTTCATTTGTGAATCCATTTACTCCTGGGGATTTTTTCTTAGAGAGCTCATTGATGACTTGTTCAATTTCTTTTTCTAACACAGGGTTATTTAGGTATTCTATTTCCTCTTCTGTTAATCCGGGCAGTTTATATTTTTGTAGATATTTGTTCATTTCACTTAGATTGTCAGTTTCATTGGTATGTAATTGGGCAAAATAACTCCTAATGACTGCTTTAATTTCATCTTCATTGGTGGAGCATTCAATCTCTTCATTTTTAATACTAGTCATTTAGGGTTTTTTTGTTTGTTTTTGGTTTTTTGCTTTTTGGAGGGCAACTGGGGTTAAGTGACTTGCCCAAGGTCACACGGCTAGTAAGTGTTAAGTGTCTGAGGCCAGATTTGAACTCAGGTCCTCCCAACTCCAGGGCCGGTGCCCTATTTACAGCGACACCTAAACACCTCTAATTTGGATTTTTTTAATCAAATGAACCAATGGTTTATCTATTTTATTGAGTTGTTTCATAAAATCAGCTCCTACTTTTAGTTATTAGTCCAATGTTTTGTTTTGTTTTTTACTTTCAATTTTATTCATCTTTCCTTCAATTTTCATGATTTTTATTTTGATGTTTAATTGAGGATTTTAATTTGTTTTTGTTTTTTTTCTAGTTTAGAAGCTTGGACTTAGAACTGCATAGGGTGAGGCTACAAGGCATAGCTGAGATTGCTGGGATGGAAAAGTTATTTTAACTCCTCCCTCTCTCTGTGTCTTATGTAAACACTCTTCTGAGTCTAAATATACACAACATATATCTGCCAAGGCAAGTCCAGCCTGAGTCATCTCCAGGCACACTGAAACAAGGTGATCCTGTGTGACTTCTCAGAGAGAATCCCATTTAATCTGGTGCATTTTAAAAGATATAGGAAGTATATTTTCTGTATCCTTATAACCAGTAGTGTCTTTACAACACACACACAATTTCTCTGTATAGAACTGGGACAAAGAAAATAACAACTCATACTTAAGTGCTTTAGGACTGACAATGTACCTTCTCCATAAGGACCCTCTGAGGTAGGCAGAACAAGTTTTATTATCCCCACTTCTGAGTGGAGGAAACTGAGTCTCTGAGAAATTAAATAATTTGTCTATAATCACCCCGTTAGTGTCTGGGACAGCATCTGGCAGTTATTAGCCTTTTGACATAGCACAAGTGTCTTAACTTCTCTGGGCCTGTTTCCTCATCTGTAAAACTAAGGGGTTGGACAAAGAGGTTCTCTAACGACCCTTCCAGTTCTAAATCTCTGATTCTATAAATCACATTGAAGTCTCTTGAGTCCAAGCCCAAAGTGCTTTCCACTATCCTGTATTTTCTCCCAGAGAAAAGAGGAAAAAACAAAAATCTGAACACATCTTTCTATGCTCAAGGGAAAAAAAATTCCTAAATTCTTCAAATGTCTTTCTCTATTTACAGACGCCTCCCCTCTCCAAACAATTCTGCCAATATAGCCTAACAATAGGCAGGATAGAGAGAATCAAAGAATCGTGGGGTGTTTAGACTGGAAGAGATCTTAGAAACCATCTACTGAAACCCACTCATTTTTAAAAAGAGGACACCAAGGGCCATAGAGGTGAATAACCTTTTCCAAAGTCACATACAGCTGCTGATCAGTGGCAAAGCCATGACTATAGAACAGGTGGTTTGCCAGCAAAGGCTTCTGGTTTATGGAGTAAGTGTCATTAGGAATAAAAGAGTACAAAGGAGTGGCCTCTAGTCCCCAAAAGTCCTTCCACCATGTTGCTATTTTTTTTCTATAATTTACTATTAGAGATAGTTTCTATTATCCCACATTGGAATGTACACAATCCTGAAAGTTACCCTAGAATCACAGAACTTTCATCTTCAAAGACAGCTTGGAGATCATCTAGTTCAACCCTTTATTTAAAAATAAGGAAACTGAGGCACAAAAGGAGGTAAAGCTCAAAGTGACATCATATCTTATTAGTGTAAGAGGCAGGATTAGAATTTGTTGCTGTTCAGTTGTTTTTCAGTCATATCCAACTCTTTATGATCCCATTTGGGTTGTTTTTTTTTTTAAAAGATATATTGAGGTGGTTTGACATTTCCTTCTCCAGCTCATTTTATAGCTGAGGAAACAGGCAAACAGAGTTTGCTTTTGCTTAAAGGCTTTGAGTATGGGAGAACCCTTTGCCTTCCAAGGTGGTCCATCACACTTTGGAAGGACTCTAATTATTAGGGAACTTTTCCTTGCTTCAAGCTTAATTTTCTTCTATCCAGACTTCCATCCTAGTTGCTCCTAGTTCAACTCCTTGGGGCCAAGTAGAAAAATTGTAGCCTCCCCCTTCCATATTATACTCTTTCAAATACTTGAAGACAGACATCATGCTCCAGTAAAATCTTCCCTTCTTCAAATTAAATATTCCTAACTCCATCAACTTATTGTCTTATGGCATGTTCTCAAGGCTCTTCTTGACCTCTGAAGAGCCTTCAGGTTATCCATGTCCTTCCTAAAACATGGCACACAGTAGAGTGCTATGTTTTAGGCTCCACAACAATTTAGATGTGGTCTGATCTGGGTAACAAAAACTTTAAAAAAAAAAGTTTTTCCTAGTCCTGCATACCATGCCTCTTAAAACAGCCTAAGGCTATATATACTACATTCCTTGGCTTCCATATTTTACTACTGACTTAGCTGATGACCAGCAGATCTTTTCAGATTAGTAGCTGTCTCTGCCTTCTATGTCGTATATATGTGAAGCTGATTTCTTATCCAACCAAATTTTATCATACTTCTATCTGGCCCAGTGTTCTGGTTTAGATCTTTTGGGATCCTGACTGCTTCATCCAATGAGTTAGCTATACCTCCTAGCTATGTGTCATTAGCAAATGTGATAAGTATGTCCTCCAAAATATGTCACCAATAAAAACATCAAATAACATTGACCAAGATGTTGGAATATTGGAATTTGGAATATTTAACTGGAGATTATTTTCCAATATCAAACTACTAATGACTCTATTCTTTGGGTGCAGTCATTCCAATAATTCTAAATCTACCTACTATACCATAATCTATAACTTCCAAAAGAATAATAGAAGAAATTTTAATCAACTGCCTTGTTCAACTCTAGTTATGGCTGCTTCCTGATTTGCCAGTTTAGTATTCTTAGGGGAAAAACTAAAAAAATAAAGTTAGCCTGGTATAACCTGTCCTTGACAAAGTTTTATTGACTTTGTGTGATTACCAATGCCTTTTCTAGAGGTTCACTAACCATCCCTTTAATATTATGTTCTATAACAGAGGTACCAATCTTCCTCTGAACCAGATTAAAATATAATTGGAAAATGTTTAACAAAATAAACAAAAATCTAATACAACACAGGCAACGTTAGTAGTTTTCTAATATTCTGGCTCCACTTCTATTGGAGTTTGCCACCATCGTTATAAAATTTTTCCGGGAATCAAAGTCATGATTCCTGGCTGGTAGCTTACAGATTTGATTCTCTTCCTTTTTTTTGAAAGTCAGGCTACATTTAGTCTTATACTGCCCTAAGTTACTTCTCCCATGCTCCATACTCTTCCAAAGATTACCAAATACGGCTCAGCAATCACACCTGTTTTTTCAGTACTTTGCAATGCAATTCATATGTGTCAGGTAATATGACTTCACCAAGAGTGCTTGGTATTCTTCTACTACCTTTTTATTTATCTTGAGTATCAACACTCTGTTGGATATTTTTGCTCTTTCTTTTCCACTCCAACTATCATTCTCCTTGGCAGAGAAAACAAATTGAGAACTCAGCAACTCTGTTTTCTCTCCTTTACCTGTCTGATTTTTTCCCCCTTTTTGTGTCAGGGACATGTGGCCAGTCTGCTGATCTCAATGCTATCAAAATGCTAACTTATCAAAGAAAATGTGATAGGGAGGTCTCCGCTCCATGGAGACCAGAAAAAAAAAATGTAAAGGAAGACTATGGAGATGAAAAAAATGTAAGGTAAAACTAAATTGTTTGTCTATTTTTAGAAGTGGGGAGGTATTGCAAGTATTCTTCCTCGGGCAAATTCTTGAGTCATAAATTACATCTAGCTCCATCTACACTTTGTTGGTGGAGCGGGGGAAATTAGAAAAATTGTGGGAGAACAAGAAATGCAAATTGACACCCCATACATACATGTAGTGTCATCATGTTACAAATGTATGGTATGTACGGTGGTTATCTTCCGCCTAACATAATTTGTAGGACTCACCCTTTCTCTTTTTATTATGCTAACAAGTAGGATGATGACCCCACTTATTGGTGTTCTTTTCCTTTTCAAATTACCTTATATTTAAATAGATACAGATAGATGTGCTGTATGCTCACTCCTCAACCCCCACCCCAGAAGAATGGAAGCTCCTTAAGAGCAAGGATTGCTTTGATTTTGTATCCAGAGAGTCTAGCACAGGGTCTCCCACATAACACAGTACACACTAATAAATAATAATAAATAAATATTTAATTGAACCACAAGCATATGTACCCAATAATGGATGTGTGTGTTTGTGTGAGTATAAAATGAAATTTTATAATTACAAAAATTTTGAAAAACAAAATTTCTAATTACATTGGTAACAGATTGTAATTATTCCCCCTGTCAACTTTCCCACACCTTATCTGTTCACATAAACACGCTGCAGAGTTAGAATTTAACAATACAGATACCTGCAGGAAGGACCAGAATTGACTGTCAAGGCTTTATCAAAATGGGATTCATTCATAGGATCCTAGGCCAGAAATTCAAGGAGACTTTAGAGACCATCTTGGCCTGGGGTTTTTTGCCTTTTTTTGGTGTTAAGGACCCATTTGATAGCCTGGTGAAGCCTACACACCCCTTCTCAGAATCATGTTTATAAAAAGCATAAAATAAAGTACAGAGGGCCACAAAGAAAACCAAGTGAAACTGTTACCAAATAATTTTTAAAAGCAAGTTAATGAATCCCAGGTTAAGAACTCCTGATCAAGCCCAGCCCTTTGATTTTACAGATAAGAAGAGTATCTTTTCTCTCTGCTTGTTGTTGGTTGTTTTGGGTTTTTTTGGACTAGACCAATCCTTTCATTGGTTATCAGGAACTCCTGGTGAGGAGAATCCCTCTACCAACACAAATGGCATCTTCAATTCATAATTTTAAAAATTACCTGAGGCACTTAAAAAAGGAATGGCTTGTCAAAGATCACACAGTCAATATAGCTTAAAGGTAGAACATGAAGCCAGGAGTTGATAACTTTTGATCCAGATATCCAGTCACTATGTAAAATTGACCTTCTCTGTTCCTTATTTTAATTGAGATAAATTTTGAAAAAAAAATATAACAAAAACTGCCAAAGTTGTATGTGTACTTTTTCTAAAAAGCAGAGCAGAGAAGAAAGAAAAAAATCTGCATCCTCTTCCATAGACAAAGCTAGGTAGGGAACTAGGGTGAAAAGGAAAGGCAATGGCAGTGAAGAGCCACTAGGAAGTATCTGTGAACCCAGCACTGCAGTTTGCTAGTGGAAGAATAGGAGTCAAGGGAAATAGTAGGCATATGATGCCAAGGGTTGGAAAGAGCGTAAAGAAACCAAAATCCATCATACAGGGTTGAACAAGAAGTTTTCTACTCGAGATCTAAGAACCTAAGATTCTATGAGGGTGAAATGATCCGCTAATTCCATAATAAATTCATGAATAATTCAAAAGTCAACTTCACTGTATCCAACCTGACTCTCATCATGCAATTAGCATATCATCTTTCACTCAACTTGATATAAGTTTAATACTGTGGTTTGAATAGGTCAGATATACTAAGCCAACATTTAAAATAACTGCATATTCTGGTTTTATCTTAGTTTTCTTAGACTTCTGAAGCCTCGGGAGATAAATAAATTCAAAATACCATTAACCAAGAGAAAAAAACAGCAATAACTAATAAAAATCACAAAATCTTAGAACAAGGAAAAACCTTAAGAGATCACTTAATCTAACCTCCCTAACTGGCTGAGTAGAAATAAAGACATAACCTTTGCAATTAGGGTCCCAAACTTCCTACAACTACTGGGGTACAAAAGTGGTTAGAATTATAGAATCTCATTTAATCATAGATCATATAAACTGAACCCTAACCAAAAGCATACTCTACAGCATGGGTTTTTAACCTAGGATCCACAGACCCCTAAAGGAAATATAGAGTTAGACAAGATGACTTCTAACAGGGTCCTTTCATATGCTAAGATTCTATGATGATAAAATGGTCTATTAATTGCATAATACCTTTCTGAATAATCTGAATAACTTCACCACTGTATCCAATTTCAGAGAGTCCATGAATATGAATGGGGGGGAGGGAATATATATAGATATAGATACACACACATTGTTATTTTTACTAACCTCTAAATGAAATTTAGTATTTTTTTCATTTAGGAATATAGGTAACAAACCACAGTACTACTAAGTCCCACTAGACTGTCAAGAATCCACTGCACAAAAAAAAGATTAAGACCCCTGCTCTCCAACATCCCTAGAAAAGAAGAAAACCACCTGTCTCTTCTTGAATACTCCCAGTGACAAGATTACTCCCTTCCAAGGTAGTCCATGCCATTTGGGGACAGCTCTAATTATAACATTCTTCCTTAGGTTAAGACAAAATCTGCTTCCCCATAAATTTCCACCCATTGGTCCTGATCATCTTGTCTATGGTCACATAGAACAAGTCTGCTCCCTCCTCCATACGATAGTTCTTTAGATATTTCAAGATGGATATACTAATCTTCTTCTGATAGTATGTATGAAAAGCATGGAATAATAGATTGAATATCTCCAGAGTGCATAAATAGAGTGCAAGATATTACCAACAAGTTGTGAGTGAGTAAAATAAAAGAGATAGATATACACACATATACACACCCATAGATATATACATGTACATAAATATATGTGTAAATTTGTATGTATATGTGTTTGTGTGTGTGTATAGTTGTTCATCCTTTATTTTTGAGGAGGACCAATAACATCATGGGGTGATGTCTTGACTTTTGTATTTATTGGATTTAAATGAGGCTGAATTGGATTTAAGTGAGGATGAATTGCACAAAGTCATCAGCCTCATTCTTTCTTCCAGTCATCAAAGTCCAGTGGCAAGACAAAATTCAAAACAACTGGATGCATGAAATGACTTTGGTGTCTTCAATGTCTAATCAAGCTCTAAGTGCTCCACAGCTCCTACTTCAGTTGGCTTCATGGTCATTGGAACAAATTGTTTTCATCTGCCTGTTACATAGAGGGAAGTCTTCACATGCTTGGGGTAGACAACTCCTAACTCATCAAAGGGTTTGAGGCCTGTTGGTTACCCTCAGGCTGGTTTAGTTCATCTGACAAGATGATTTTATCACATGCTGCAGCTTCTTAGAGCTACAGGTGAAAGATGGATGACAGATAGACCCCAAAGGCAGATAAGCAACCCTGAAAAGGTCTTGTCAAGCTTTCACACCAGAGGTGTTAGTCCTCCATGAACAACACCATACTATATGTGTGTGTATACACATACATACATATACCTATGTATATGGAGAGAGAGAATTTTATTTTTTTTAAAAAGGAAATAGAACAATCATGTAGGAAGTTTCATGGAAAACCAATGGGCTTAATATGTGCTCCACTGACATCTTTGCAAGGCCAAGAAATCCAAAAAAAGGGTTCCAACACATTGGACAGAAGAACCCTGTGGTAGAATTACAGGATCACAAGGACATGAGTTGCCCTGGATGAAAAGAATAGAACTATGACCTCCACCATATGGAATAACCCTATCAATGAGATCCCATGGCCATTTATCAACATAAGGATCATGTTTCTCTCAGTCTTTTTTTATCCATGAGATATCTGTAAAACAGTTAATAAATATTAAAGTATCACATAAATGCCAGCTATGATTAACATGTTATTATTAAAGACCCACAGTTCTCTAGTGGTACTGCAAGAAGTTTCATTTTCTAAAGATCTAAGAAAGTGCTTCACATATATATTGTATGATTCAATTTCACATCATCAATAGAATGAAGACAATGTACTGTAGGTATTCAGTGTTTCCCCTGCAGATAAAATGGAATATAAAGAAGTTAAATGAGTTGCCTAAGGTTCCAGTGGAAAATGAGTGAAAAAGATGGGAATGGATTCCCAGGTTGGTTCTCTTCCTATTAAACCAAGCCGCCTCCAGAAACAAAAAACAAATAGGTTAATCTTTTTTCTTAGTGCTCAGAACTCTAAGACATTTTTTAAAGGTAAGCAATCTCCATAGCAGCCTTCCAAATGAATGTAGTGATAAAATACCACTGGGATTAAAATATATCAATGAAATACATAAATACCTGTCCAGAGAGTTTAGGGATTTAGCATAGAAGATCAGGAATAGATGTGGGGGGGTGCAAGGAGCATGGGGTGAGGGAAAGGTTTTTAGGAACAAAATACAGGAAGGACTGAGGGAAGATGTTGGTGCATCAAAATTATACTTGTAAAAATAATCCAAAGAGACAAAAATGGGAATGATAAGTATTTGTGAAATATGGAAACAGTGTGAAAGTGTCAGTGAAAATATGAGAAACTATAGCAAAGAGGGAAGAAGGGGTACACACAATAGGAAGGAAAATGGTGTGTGTGTGTGTGTGTGTGTGTGTGTGTGTGTGTGTGTAAGGGGATGGGGATAAAAGGATTAGGCTTCAGCATATCCAGGGCAATGAAGGGGAAACCCAATGTTAGCAGTTTTTAATCACTTCTTGCACAGTACTGGTATCACAGCCACTGTGGAGTTTTTGGGATTCCCAAGAAGCTCTAGTCCCAACCAGTCCCTACACCCTTTTCACTAGTATACTAGCATATTTACCTTATGTAGAACACCAAGCTTATCTAGAGTAATTTGAGAAATGCTGCCCCCATACTCATCTTGCAGCAGCCGAAATAAACAAGAAGTGAAACAAGGGAGAGCAGGGAACCCTTTACAAGCAAGATCTCCCAAGATAATGGGAAACATAACCCAGATTTGAAATGACTACCCTAAGGTTGCTTATGAAACAAAGTATGCTCAATTATCTCAAAGAGGGTTGTAAAATTCTCAAACCAGAATTAATTTTTATTCACTTTCATTTCAAAAATAAAAACATTGCCACTTTCCCAGGAAGAGGCCAGAAGTGGGTATGGAATGATGTCACAACTCCAAAAAGTTCCATAATCCTTGAGATGAAGCAAGCAAGGTAATCTTATGTAGCTGTCAGTCAAAAGACAGACTGACAAAGGGTTCTAATACTGATAGATGGAATTATTCTGGGCAATTGTTAAATAAATGTCTCAAAATATATATCTGCATCCCTCCTATAACAATAAAACTCAGAAATAGTCCTAGGCTTAAAATTACTGCGCATCTCCTTCCTAAAGCAACTGGGACCTGATTCAGTTTTACTGTCACACCCCTTTAAAGCATCCTCACTAAAGTTCCAGTGTGGGTCCAAAGTGCCTGAGAACTCTGCGAGAGTAACTGCATATACTTCTATTACATCTCTTCTGTTCTGCTGCATTGTCTGTCCCATTATTTTAACAATCTCTAAAAGCTTGACTTCGTCTTTCTCCTGAAGGACACATTCAATGCCCTCATACAAAGCCTCTTGCTGTCCAAAGCAACTCATTCACATAGCAATTTGCCATCCTGGTCTGTCATCTCCATTCTTCTTTTCCTTCCCCACCTCCAGTGCCCCAATAAGTTCCAAAAGTATCTTTTCTTCACCCCACTCCAATCAAAATTCTCATTTCTTCATCTCAACATGGAGGTCAGCAATTTAATTATTTGTCTGAAGTCATTCAAGTTGAGGTAAATAATCCATAATACCTCCCAAGGGAGTATAAGCATTTTAAAAGAAGAGTATAACAACCAAAATGAAACTCTAATTGGTGGAATGTAGAGGAGAAGATAACTGAAGAAATTCTCCAAATGTCTTGCATACTCTAACCACCTGAAAGGTTTCTTAACGCCTTTCGCCCAGTAGCTCTTTCTGGATGGTATTCAGACCCTCAAGCAAGAAATCCAGGTCTTCCTAGCTTCAAAGCTGGCTTCTCTATCCACCATACCACACTTTCTGAAAGGAAGCAATTTGAAATAAATTTGGAAAGGTAGAACCATATCACAAAAAGCTGAGTTGAGAAGCTTGGATTTTATCCTAGAAACAATAGTAAGACCTTAAAGTTTTTCATGAAAAGAAATGATGTGGTCAGACCCATGCTCTAGGAACATTATTTTGTCATTACTTGATTGGTACATTGCATTTCCTATCTATTAACCAGCAACTAGCTCTGTCATTCAACTAATTTGATTCAACAAACTTTAATTTAGTTCAGAGCTTCATGGATAGAGCGCAGGCTCCAGAACCAGAAATACCTGAGTTCAAATTCTCCTTCTGACATATAATGACTGTATGATTCCAGGCAAAGCACTTAACCTTTTAATGTTCCAGGCAACTCTCTAAAACTGAAAGGTAATGACCCACATTGGTAGAGGGGAATTTCCTCATTCTGGAGTTCCTCAAATCAATGAAATCACAGGCTCTAAATCTATCTTTAATCATGTGGAAAGCACTTCCCTAAGTCCTGGGAGATACAACAGTGATGTAACCCTTGCTTTGAAGAAGATTTGACTACTCTAGCTGCCAGATTAGTATCTCCAATAGATATCTGTTCTCATTGCGCCAGTAGATATACTCTTCCCATTGGCAGCTTCCTGATCTGGTACAATGCTTTCTGTAAATTCTCCATAGAGGAGCTACCCAATGTGCTTCCAGCCTTCCTCTGATTAGTACTTTATAGATGCTAATATTCTGCTTGGAGTACCCATTTGCCACATTTCCCTCTTGTTATATGACTGACTGATTGACTTCCTTTATGTACCTATGTACAGGTAGGCAGCCTACCTAAAGTAACAAAGCATCATAGGGGAGAAGTAAGAGACAACATATGCCAGGAGTTCAAACTATTACCACTACTTCAACCACTATGTCCCTTCAGACATCAATGAAGATAGCCCAGGACCTTGAACTCAGGATCCTTGGAGTGGCAGTATCCCCTCAAACCACTAGCTCAGCCTTCATAGCTCTAATTGAAGGAAGAATTCACAGTGGATATGGAGCCAACCTCCCTGATACCACCAACTACCACTAGCAGATAATCCCACACAACTGTATGTCAGAACGTGAGCAGTATGTTTTTTCATCTATTGCATTTTGCCAGTACAGATAGTCAGGCTAATCTATTTCAAATGACGCCAGACTTCATTGAGGAGGCTACACAGTGTTCAATGTAATAAGCACATTATCATTGAACAGGACCATCTTAAGAACCTTATAATAAATAAGGAATCCCTCTTCTATTTACAATCAGGACAAAACATCCCCCATGCTTTGAAGAACACCTTAGATGAGGATGTATCCCTACTTTATGCTTCACTTGATGTTAAATGCCAGGCTCTCAATTTGATCTCTGTGATAGTAGAGGAGAATATGCTGATTTCAAGAAAGTCTTTTAGGGTTTCATTTTATTTTATTAAATCAAAATAGGCACTTTTAAAACCAATAGGGGAGAAAAAGCAATCAACACAGCAAGAGCTTGTATTCTCTAAACTTCTAAGACAGTCCTTTCACAGTAAAGGTATGGTCTGCAGTAGAAAATCATCTACAAAAGTCTGCCTATTCCCTTCTCATGTTTTAAGTAAGCCTACACCAAATACTCACCTAGATCATTCAAGATTTTGTAGAAATGAGAAAGTATGTAGAAATAAGAAAGTATGAATAAACATGATTAAGTAAAGTTGTTAGTTGCTGATATAATCTCAGTAGAATTTTGGAGAAGAGATTGGGAAGCAATAGTACTTTCCATGATTTTTTTCTATTCCTTCTCCCCAATATTGTGAAAAATTGATTCCTTTAAAATGTCACTGCTACCAGCAGAGATTTCTTCAGGATATGTCCAGTCAATCTTCCTGACCTCAGCTTCTTAAATGGGGACCAAAACTGTTATTTCATTGATACAGAGAACTCCCAAGGAGGAAATTCCTTTGAATAATGTAAGTCAGCATGTTCTTTGCAACCTAGAGTCTCAGTGAGTTATCAAGAGCTCTTAGAGATTGTGACTTGCTCAGGATCATACAGTGATGAGTGTGAGAGGAAGAATTTGACCCCAGGTCTTCTCAGTTTGAGGGCTATCTCTCTATCCTCTGCATCAAGCTATCATTTCCTCAAAAAGTATACAGGGTCGTAAAGTGGTAGATTCTGATGATTCCACAATTGACCCAATGACAAAAAAATGCCCATAGAAATGCTGGTTGATTTCTGCCATTTCACATGTATGTTTCTTCCTAACTTCATCCATTCTCCTTAGCTGGGTCTCCTACTAACTTTTCTGTTAGTTTTTCTCTAAACTGCTTCTTGCTATCTTTTTAAAGTGATACTGTTCATCATCTTTTGTCATCTTTCTCCAATGTTTTTTCAAACATCTTGTCTTGGCTATTGTGTCTTACTGCTTGGTAAGGAAATCAAGTACTACTGGTTAAGGGGTATTTTAGCCTCCTCACAAGTACTTTGAATCACTTAAACTCTAAAACAAATGGTGATAGAATTAATATTATCTTTACTTTTTTCCATTTTTCAAAGAGGTGAAATTGGAGCATCTTCAATCATACATGGTGCCTTTGTTTTGTCCTTTACTCTAATTTGATGTTGCTTTTGAACTTGTCCTTAGTCAGTCTAATTGCACTCAAACCTCTGTGAAATGACGCCCACACAATCAGTCATTTCCTGTATTTCAGGATACAGTCAATTCTATTTTTCATGCATGATGTTTGAAACTCATCACTTTAGAACCATCTAACTTTGTACTTGATGAAAATGTTCACGATTTATAGACATGCTGTTTTGTGTTTGTAAACCCTGAGCTTCCTTCCTTTTTTAATACTGAACTATATTTCCCAATGCAGTTATTCACCATCCTCCCTTTGAAGTGATGAAGCATCAGTGTAAATGTGACTTAGTCTTGTGCATCCTGTCGAGTCCTTCACAGAATCCCATCCTCCTCTGCAACAAATATTGGTGCACAAACTGCAGGTAAGTTCTGGCAGTCTGTTTACTTATGCTCTCATGAGCTCTGTAAGGTAAAATTATCACAACAATGTCTGATGGATTAGACTTAGACCTTTTTCTCTGAATTGTAAAGATGAACAGCAGAGGAATAAGAGCAGAAACAAGACAGCCCCTTATAACTAGTGGGCCAAAGAGAGTGGCATAACCTAAAAATGTGAGTATGAATGTAACTATTTTCCCATACCCTCTCAGACCATCTGGGGTTTGCTATTGGTCTGGATAGTACCACTTGCCTGGGAGGCAAGTCTAAACAAACATCTTCCTATATCCTTTCTGTATTCCTGTATCCCTCAATGGTTTTTATATTACTCAATAAACCAAAGAGTTTTTGATCAGCTTGAGGTGAGTGTGGCTCTGTTCCTTGATAATCCAAATCTGACCACTGAGGCACATGATGACACCAACTTCATCAACTCCTTTATTCACTTTCCTAAGGGGAACTTGTGAGTCATCCTTTTATATAGTTACAATATCTTTATGTCTTCTGGTTTAATATATAGTGAAAATTATCTTTCTTTTTCTAATCTTGTACATTTCTTCCCCTCCCATATTCAGAAATGCAGATAAACAGGTTTTTTCTCTTTTTTCCCACATAGCACACCATTTCCCATCTCCACACCTCCATAACTATCTCTTGTGACTAGAATGAACTCTCTCCTCACCTTTGCCTTATACAATCCCTCTCTTTCTTCAAGCCACAGCTGAAGCATGCCCTTCTAAAAAGACTTTACTGATTCCCCCAAATTGGTAGTGCTCACTTCTATGATTATCTTAATTTTATAATGTAAACTCCTTGAGAGTAGGGATAGTTTCATTCTTAGTATTGGTATCCCCAGTGCTTAATAAATGTTTGTTTATTAATTGATCAAATGCCAATATGAGCCCTGGATCAGTTCCTTTTGCAGTAGAATTCATTAGTCATTGGGTAAAGATTGAACACTAGAAGTACTGGTCTCCTTTTTCCCCATATAGCCACTTTCATTGCACAGAGAGGAAAAGGAAGAGAGAAAGAGAAGGAGAAGGAGAAGGAAGAGAAGGAGAAGGAAAAAAAGAAAAAGAGGGAGGAGGAGGGGAGAAGGAAGGAGGAGGAGAAAGAAAAGGAGAGACAGAGAAGAAACAAAGAGACAGAGAGATAGAACAAAGAGAGAGAGGAGAGGGAGACAGAGAGAGACAAAGAGAGAGAGAGAGAAACAGAGAGAGGAAAGGGGGGAGGGGAGGGAAAGGGTTGGGAGGGGAAGAAGGTGGGGGGTGAGTCAGAGACAGAGATAGAAAGACAGAGAGAGATAGAGAGGAGAAAGAAATGACTAAAGGGCAGTCCTTCATTTAGTAGGCAGAAAATAAGGGAAAATCAGTAGAGACCAAAAAAAAGTACTCACATGTCATAGAAGTCTAGGAAAGAGTGTTATCAGTAAAGGGAACATGAATAACAATGTCAGTTGCACAATGAAGACTAAGGAAAAGCAACTAGATTTGCAAAATAGGTTACTGGTGACCTCTGGGAGATCAGTTTCTATGGTGTAATGAGAACTAAAACCGTATTTCAAGTGGTAGAAAAAGAGCAAAGATTTTTTTCCTACTTTCAAAAAGTTTGGAAGGAGGGGGAGGAGAAGGATGGGATAGGAGCTTAGGGGGGAGAGACAAAGGAAGATCATTTCAATATAAACAATGTCTAAAAGTGGCTACTGTCGAGCTTCCCATCTCTATGAACCAGGAATTGATTTCAACTCATGAAGGTAAGAAAGGCAGGTTAGGTTGAAACTGTGATACATCATCATTGTTCATACATTTAAAAACATATATTCTACATTCTAGACCTGAAGACACATAGGACCCATCTGCAGACACACACACATTACTCTTGGTGAACAAAGACATGCCACAGGTTCAAATCCTAATTGAAAAGTATTTCCCAGAGTCAGCAGCCAGACACCACACATAACAACACAACGAATTATTGAACCACCACAGCCAAACTATCACTCTAATCTTCTGAGACTTACACTGTAATTTATTTCCATATTCTCTGAATTATGAAGGGCACTAAAAGTTAGCTAATTTTGATGTCTGTACACCAGAACTGTTCTCTAGTCCCTGATCCCACCTAAATATGTTCTCCCTAAAACCAAGGTACAGGTGAAGCTGATCTCATCCCTATCACTAACAAAGAAAATATGAGCATACTTGTGGAAAAGAAGGCGGAGGAGAGGGAAAGAATGAAGATATAATAGATAAAGCAAAGCCCCTAAGGAGGAGTGAGGGGATAGATTCAAGGTCACAAGGAAAAGGCAAGAACAGAAAGTTTCTAAGAAGGAAGGAGGAGAAGATAAACAGAGATTCTGAGGTCCAGAGGAGAAAGAGGGATCACACTCTGTTCCTACTCTCTCCTGTAAAATAACTTATAAAGGAAAAGGGTCAAATTTGAGTCTTAAGGAAAATTTGAATAATTTGGATCAGCAGCTATTCCATCATTGATGGAAAATAAGAGAGAGAATATAATGAAATAGTGAAGATAAAAACAAACTTTGATATAAGCTACAGTAAAATACCAATACTTATATATGGTCAAACAAAAGAGGGCAAATTATTCAAATTTCTCAACTTTTCTTCTTAAAACAAGTCTAAACTGTCTAACAACTGACTAAAAAGATAATAAATTCGGTCATTTCTCACTATTAAGCCTGCAGTTTGTCTGATCATATATGTCTATAAGCCTTGTGTTCTAAATATGGAACACAGGCTTACATTCAACATAATCATTCCAATATAATACAAATTTTTCATATAAATCCCAAAAGAATAACAATCATTCACCACCACCACAGAAACCAAAGAAATGAGCCAGCATCATAGATGCATAAGAAGAAGGCCAGAAGGCAGAGTTTAGAAATTCTAGGCAGGTTCTAACAGTCACTTTCTCCACTTGTGTCCTCAAGTGTCCTCATAGGTAAAAGAGGAGGGGTGGACTAGATGTTCTAATAACTGCTTTCCAATTGGAATAGCCTACAGTTCTAATCCCACACAGATCAGAGTCTAAAACATAAAAAACAGGAAGATTTATGGATCTCTTGACTATAAAAGTATTGGTAGTACCTTTTTCCATTCCCATAACCACCACCACCACCAATCCTTATCCTATTAAAAAAAAATATGAAGGGGGCAAGTGGATAGTACACATCTATAACATAAATCTATGGTTCCAATCTCTTCAATAGCCTACAAAAAAAAATACAACTAGATAGATGGCAACAGCATTCAAGAATGATAGCAAAACCAAATTTATTCAGTAGTGATCACTTGTTTTTTAAAAATAACTGGAGTGTAGTCGAGATACTTAGACTTTCGGCTACTCCAACTTGGGAAGATGGAGAAGTTTAAAGGGTTTTTTAAAATATATTTTTGTTTTTCATCAGCAAAGTAGACAGGCTAGAGTTCAGTTAAGCCTTTAATAGCCCTAAGTAGCACCAGCAGTACTGATCAATACTGATGGATACCCCTGGATGCCACTGGCAAACTTGATGCTCCTTATGGAAAAGGGGTGGGGAGGGAAGAGGTAGGGGAAAAGAGGAAACAAAAGAGGAAACCAATAAATAAATAAATGGATGGATGGATGGATAAATAAATAAATGTACTGTTATGGAAATATTCCCCTTCCCCCAACCAGGGACTAGTAGATTCCACTGTGTCCATGGGAACAGAACCAATAAAATTCCACTCCGTGGGATGTTCCTGGCCCATCAGCTATGATACCCTGCCAACTATGGGAACCTCCCCAGTTTGAGAAGAATCACAAGAATCTGTGTAACACAGATACCTTAATGCAAACAATATCTATCCCAAAATATGCCAAATATTTCTTTACACTCATCTACAAGTAAGAAGTAATAGAGTTTCAACGATAAGCACTACTCAGTAACACCACTGGCACAGGTTGCCTAATCTTGAGACAGACCTTGGATTTGAACTCCAAAATTTTTCTTCTTAGCTTTAGCAATAAATGACATTGTTTGAGAAATCAATCATTTATAAATAAAATAAATTAACACAATTGTGCAGAAGACCTACATGATTTTTCCCACCAGGTTTCAAAAACAAGCGTTTGAAGAGAAAACGAGAAGCCCTGTTCTGCTACCACTCCCCACCCATGGGACAGGGAACAGTTCTACCAAAATACTTGCTGGCACAGACAACATGAGGTTGCATTCCAAGAGAGTCTGCTGAAAGAAGTTGTTCTTCCCACCCTGTCCCATCCCACATACCAGGCACTTCAGGCTTTCTGGGTGGCCCCAATACCAATGCACTGCCCCAGGGAGTCGATCCAGAGGGACACATGGGGATGAGAGGAATAGGATTAGGTTGAAAAACATGAAATTTGAGACAATTATGCTGATGTCCTCCCCAATTCTATTTTGTTCAGTGTGGAGCTGTAACATACATACCTAAAGTACATAGCACTGAGCCTCTTTCCCAGATACTGAGCAGGAAGGACATGGCTTCTGCCATCAGCTAGACCATTTTTTTTTTCACTCTGCGATAACAACAAACGCTGAGACATACGAGTTCATATAGACATCTTCCAGGAAGGAAAGAGGAGACAAACTCTACGGTTAACAGTTCGTCACTAACTAGCTGTGCACTATATAGGTATTACATTTTCTGAGGAAGAGAGAGGACAAGTTAAGCCAGTAGCCAGGATTCCAGTCTATGATGTTGACATCTTCTAAGAGGAATGAAGATCGCAGAGTTGCTGGCATCCGGGCTGCCTCAGGAAATCAGTACTTTTAAAAGGTCCCTTTTCATGGGACTTGTCCCTAGTAAGACATAGTCAGAAAGAACTTATGACACCAAGCAACTGCAAAGAATTAACCACCATTTCTAATCCATGAAAAGATCCTACCAAGAAGCCTGGCATCACGAGAGAAAACTCAGTTCAAGAAGTGAGGAACCCACATCTATGACAGTTGAGTTAATTCAACAAATCTATCATATATATTCCATAAATCAATAAATGTAGGATAGTATGGTATGATAGATTTGGAGTCAGGAAGATTTGGTTTCTATTGCCAAACAAATTCCCAAACTTATTATCTCTGTGCCCATGAGCAAGCTATCTCCTCCTTCAATAAACAGACTGAGGAAGAAATGATATAATGAAAAAAAAAAGCACTCTGCAAACTTTGAAACACTCCATCTATGTTAGTATTTTAGGACTGTTAGCTAGAGTCCAGAAGGTTCCTCCCTACCTTTTGAAACAGAATGCTTTGTTTGTTTTGCTTGACAATGTATGATTGTTACAAAGGTTTTATTTTTCTCTTTTTTTTTAAATTTAGAGGGAGGAAGAAAAAGGAAGGGAATGTTGGGAAAGGGAAGGTCATTGGAGTATTCTTTTAAAATGCACAGAAGAGAAGAATGGTCAGAAATAATCACAGACAAACAGAATACCTACTTACATGTTGAATCTATTATACATTTTAAAGGAAAAAAATAGTACATTATAGGTACCCATAACTTCTACATACAGTTATCCCTTCCACATTGCAACTTTCCCCATTGAGATTTTGATATATCACAGGTCAGCATAAGAAATTAAATGGGAATTTGGGGGGAGTTTTGCAGAAGCTACATATGACATGCGAAGGCCAGCAGACACAGAAAAAGTTTAGAAATTCAAAAATGCATGAAATACATGTATAGTATTGTATAATATAAGCATGGCCAATCTTTTAATACCATAATAATTCAGACTTCTTTTCTGATACAAATGGAGGACCAAAACATTATACGTGAATTTTCCAGATCATGAGGGCACCTATATACTCTTAACTCCCATGATGGGGAAGCAACAACTATACAATCTTCCTTTTCTCTCATACTATGTAAAAATGCCCTGGGTTTTTTTTTGTGGTACTTGTTTGTTAAGTTCAGATTTGGGGTTTGTTTGTTTGTTTTTTAAGAAGCCCTTACTACAATAATAAACCCTGGTGACTCCCTTTCATCTCCAGGATCAAACATAAAATTCTTTATTTGGCTTATAAAGTCCATGATAATTTGGCCCCTTCCTACCTTTCCAGTTTTCTTACACCTTACTTCAATACACAAACTCTGTGATTGGATTCAAGTGGCAGAGCCTGGAGTCAGGAACACCCAGGTTCAAATACAGCCTCAGATACTTACTGTGTCACTCTGGGCAAGTCACTTAACCTCTCCCTTGTGAAATGGAGATAATAGCATATGCCTCTTAGGGTTGCTGTGAAGATCAAATAAGGTAACATTTGTAAAGCGTTTAGAACAATGCCTAGTACCCAGTAGGCGTTCGATAAATGTACATTTTCTTCATTCCCTCTACCCTAGGCTAGGCATTTCCACTGGCTGTTCCCCAAACCTGGAACTCTGCCTCCACCTATCAGTTTCCTGGCTTCCTGCAAGTCTCAGCACAATGTTCCTTAATCTTTGTGCCTCCCTCTGAGATTATCCTCAGTTTATTACCCTGTATATATCATGTTTGCACATAGTCTTTGTATGTTATCTCCCCTATTAGTGAGTTTCCTTGAAAGCAGTGATTCTTTTCTCCCCTTTCTTTGTATTTCAAATATATACTATAATGCCTGGAAAATGGTAGGCACTTAATAAATGCTTGTTCACTTGACTTACAATGAGTGTGGCTTAATAAAACAAAAAAAGAATAATAATGATAACTGAATTCCATGTCAAGGGTCTAAGAAAGCCACCTAACTGAACAATGAAAAAGATTAGTAAAAAGCTTCCATAGGACAATGAAGGAATATCAAAAGATATTCCAAGTAGGTTTTTGTCCATGTCTCATTTCTTAGGTTTTCTAAATCATGTTACGCTAATAGTAACACATACATAAAAGTATTTCATGAAATTGAACATTGTCAGAAAAAGAAATGCTATCTTATCTTAAAACTGTTCTCTACTTCCTGTGGATTTGTCCTGTCTCTTCAATTAGTAGTAAACTACTGAAGAGCAGATCCTCTTCTCTAGTACCCTACATGGCTGTCAAAGTCCTCTTTGAGAAGGAAGGGAAAACAACTGAGTAGCACGAGCTGCCCCACTAGGGACCCATTGGGCAATGCACAATGGACATTCTTTCCTCTCCCCTCCCCTCCACTCTCTTTCCCTCCCCTCCCCTCCCTTCCTCTCTCCTCTCCTCTCCCTTCCCCTCCCCTCTCCTCGTCCCCCTTCCCCTCCCCTCCCGTCCCCTGCCCTCTGCTCCCTTTCCTTTCTCTCCTCTTTTCTCCTCTTTTTCTCTCCTCTTCTCCTTCCTCTTCCTCTGTCCACTTAGGCATCATACTCTTACTTGTGGATGCTCTGCCAAAAGGAATGTAAATTTTGGTTGCTGAAACTTCACAAGACATCCTGCAGTTTATAGGCTAGATTGTCTTCTTAAGGACCATACCTTAAATCCAATTCACTGCAACTTTCACTGATTAGCCAGCCACGGCTCAGAGTGAGTGTAAATAGCAATTGTTTTTGTTTGGGCAAGAAACCCTGAGGGCCTTTGCCTTCCAGATTGTGGTTTTGTTTTCCCTAGGTAAAAGTGGTCATTCTCTGCCTCATTTCTTACCTAGCCTTCATCACTGAATGGATATTGCTTCAGTCCAACTGAGACCTGGGAAAGACCTAAACTTAAGAAGGTCAAGGTCTTCCACTGCATGGGGCCATCTCTAGTCATCCTGATTAATATCTTGCCACTGAACCCAGATAACTCGGGAGGAAAAAGTGAGGCTGGTGACTTTACAAAGCCCTCTCTCACTTAAATCCAAGTCATTTGCAAGTAATGGCATCACCTTCCTCATGTCATGGTCCTCTTCCTTGTTGTTTGTCCTTCATTCTCAAAGAGGACCATGACATCAGGGAGGTGATGCCATCATTTTCAAATGACTTGGATTTAAGTAAGGGAAAGTCTGGACAGACAATCAACCTACAAAGCACCTGGTTCAGTCCAGTGGCCAAGTAAGTTCTCCACAAATGTTTTATGAATGACCAACTGAATGACTAAATAAATGAATGGATAAATACTGGCAGAGAGAGCCACAGCCACCAGTTTTAGCCAGTTCTACAGGGCACTTCAGTACTAGGATGCCTGTCCTAAAACTAAGGGTAATGTCAAGTTCAGGAAAATGGGCTAATAATTGGTATCTTTAACAGTTCCCTTGAGTGGGAGTTATCTTCAGTAGGCAATTTAAAAAAAAAGGTTTATGGAGTTTATAAGAAGTAGGGGAGGTCTAAGAAAAGTTTTATTTTTAGTGCAGACTTTGTTTTTCCCTAGAATAAACAATTTCGTGCTTAAGTTTTTTGTCAGATGAGAACAAATAGTCAAATTCTGTTTTCACACCTGAAAAATACATGCTCCTGCCTCAGAGCTGGCCCACTGAAAGTTGACCTCCTTGCTTACAAAGGATTATTGTTCTCTTGCTTCCTACTCTTGAATTCTAAATCTTGGCTTTTTAAAAATACATATTTTTAAAAGCTAAGACCAAACTTTGAAATGAGCCAACTTTATTGGAAATATTACTCATTGGTTGATACTCATGGAAGAATACCAATGCAAGAAAATATTCATTCATTCATTCCACCAGTATCTCTTGAGCCAAAAAACATAAGGGAATGTAAGGGTGAAGATTTCTATCCCCAACCCAACTAATATAATCACAGAAGACACAAACAGCTCAACTGAAAAGTGAAAACTACATGCAAACAATTTCTTAATCCATTTGAGAAGAATAAAGTGATTTATTCATTATATAAAGACAGACAATGCTACACAGGAAACACCTGTGCATTGTAATTGTAATATTACTTAAAAGAATCACACTCAAGGCCCAAGTAAGATGGGTTAAAATCAGGCAGTCCAGTAGCAGAATGGCTTCAGCTAAACCCCTAAATGAAAACTGCTTGAAGAGCAGATGGGAAACTGAGGGGGAGGATAGAGTATCTTTCCACCTTTTCCCTACTTCTACCAGCAACCACAATCAGTAGCACAGTGCACCACAGTGCAGTAGTATTACCATGAGTCACCAAGTAGTTGCCATGAGGAAGCAACAAATTGAGCATGTGGCAAGACATGGTTGATTGTGGACAAGCAAAGACGACACTCAAGTTCAGCAGCAGCTTCAGGGACTGTGGCTCCTCGTGACACAAAGAAATATAAGCTGTTGATGATAAAGAAAGGTATCAATTCTCAGAGCCCAGCAGAGAAATACACAGAAGGGAAACCACAGGAGGACTCTACACATGGGAGGAAAGGACTTCTAGTAACTAGGAACCTGCAAGGTACGGCTTTGTACATGGGGTTCTCTGTGCATCCGACACACTACCAATGTCCTAAGTTAATTCCTGAAAGCATGTATGTGAGCAAAGAATGCTCTTCTGGTTAGTGAGTAGTTTTTGTTCTTACTCTATTTCTTTAGTAAATGCCTTCTGTGAAATGCTAGTTGATATCATTGGATAACTATCAATGGGAAGCACACCAGTAGGGACCTGGGGGCAACAATATGAGGAACAATGCCCCTCAGAGTAGTAATTGCTCCTCTGGGAACCTATCCTGCAAGTGTGAGTTGGAAGACTGAGTCCTGAGAGGGGGAGGGGGGGAGGGAGAAAGGGAGGGAGGGAGAGAGAGAAAAAGGGAGGGGGGAGGGAGGGAGGGAGAGAAAGAGAGAGAGCGCTGCAGAAGCATTTGATACAAGCAATTCATCTCTTCAATAATAGCTGATATTTACAAAGCATCTTTAAAGTTTGCAAAGCACTTTACAGACATTATATTATTCAATCCTCACAATATCCCTATGAAGCAGGTTATAGGTATTATTACCCCCAATTCACAGATGAGGAAACTGAGGCTAGTAACTACAAGAGCCTGGATTTGCACACACATGGTGCTGACTCCACATCAGCACTCCATGTACTGCATTATTCTTCTGCTTCTCAGTACGGTTAAACAGAGCTCTTTTCTCTGAAAATCTGCCTTTGGAGATTGTTTCCCCAAAGATCAGTCTATCTGCCGCCTCCACTACCAACTCACTTTCCTCCTTCCCCTTTAGTCTGTTGCCAAACAGCCTTTTTCAGTTCATGACAAAGGGTGACAGAACAAAATTGGCCAGCACCAAATGTCACAAGACTGGTGTTCGACACTTGCCTAAACTGTTCCTAACCGCATCATGACCCAACAGTAAAGCTACCATAGCCAGAAAAGAGAAACGTTAACCCAGCTTTCAGTCATAAGCTACACTAGGGTATGCGTATCTTTACACCTCCTACAGCACATGATGGAAAGACTAGTCATTCTTGAAGTGATGCGAGGCTTTTTATTCCTTTTTTTCAAAAAGCTACATGAACCCAGAGAGAAAGATGTCACTTCCTCTGTCCTGTTGTTGATTTTCTACTTCTGTTTTACATTTGGATGAGACTGAATGAAGCACTAAACCAAAAGATTACCTGCTCTTACTAGTTTCTTGATGTGGATGTGTATGTAGTATATGTATGTATTCATGTATGTATATGTATATGTATGTCTACACCCATATTCATGCACGTATGTGTGTGTATTTTATATAACAGTGTTTCTCAACCAAAACTACTCTTTGGACCAATAAAATACCTCAGCTCATATATATTTTTGTTTGTGTCTTATCCCTCCAAAGGATGGTAAATTCCATAAAGACAGCAAGAAAACATCTTTTCTTAAACTTTCTCTCTAATATTAGTTAGTATTTATACAGCACTGTGTTATGTGCCAGGCACTGTGCTAAGAGCTTTATCACCAGTGTCATTTTTGATCCTCACAACAATCCTGGGAGTCAGGTCTATTATTATCCCCATTTCACAGTTGAGAAAATTGAGGCAAACAGAAGTTAAGTGACTTGTCCAAGGTTATATAGGTACTAAGTGTCTCAAGTTGGATTTTAATTCAAGTCTTCCTGACTCTAAGCCCAACATTCTACCCATTGGGCCACCTAGCTGTCTATCTTTCCCAGTCCTTAACATTGTGCCTTGCTCATAGTGGGCAAGGAAGAAATGTCTAAATAAATAGATCCCATACCTCTCACCTCTCCACCCTCCAACAAGACTTAACACCCAAATCTAGAGGAATAAACCCAAAGCCAGGGAGAGCTGATGTAGAAAGAAAAGAAAAAAATCAGGCGTCAGTTTGTACATTTATAGTATCTGAAAAATAAAGACTTATAAAAAGTTTTCAGGTCAGAAATCATTTGCTGCAAACTAATATTTGAGAAATGGCATCCTTGGAGTATACTAGACTGACCTCTTTCTCTTTAGCACAAACAACAAGAATGGATACTCTGGTTTTACCCCTATATCAAAAATCTTTCCTCTCTCCCAACCTCTCATTCCCTCTCATGACTAGGCTAGGTCCAGGCAACTGAAGGTAAATTAGAATAAGGTAGTCTCCACCCTGGAATTTTCTACCTCACAGAACAGAGCAAGCTATGTAATTTGTACTCCTTCTTTCCAACATCCTCTAATCAAAATATCTTTCTACATACCTATTCTCTCATTCTTCCTTCCAAGCTCACATTTCTATTCTCTAAAGCTAAGCTTTTATGCCTTTAAATCCAAGCTTCTCCCTGAACCCACACCTCTGTCTTACAACTATCTACTCCCTTCTCCAAATATTTCGATTTCCCTTTTTCCACTTCTGCTTTCAAATGCATACAGGTCTTTCCTAGCTTAAAAAAAAAATAAAGTTTACTTAATTCTATTGTTCCCTTTAACTACTACTGCATTTCTTTTTCCTTTTTACCCAAAACTGTTCAAAGGAATGCTCTGCCTCTACTTCATGGGGCAGCTAAATGGCTCAGTGGATAGAGCAGTGGATAGAGACAGAAAGATCTGAATTCAAATCTAGCCTCAAACATTCGCCAGTTTACTAGAGTAAATCACTTAACCCTATTTACCTTAGTCCACTGGAGAAGAAAACGGCAAAGCACTCTCATATCTTTGCCAAGAAAACCCAAAGGACAGGACTGGCATGCTACTGCCCATGGGGTCATGAAGAGTCAAACACAACTAACAATACACATCTGCCTCCATTTCTCTCTTGCCATAGTCCTTACCAAACCTTTTACCATCTTGCAGCTATTCACATCACTATAAACATCACTCTCTCCAAGGCTGCCTTTTAATTCAATACAAGAAATCCGATTACCTTTTCCTTGGTCCTTTATGCTCCTGTACATCACTGAATCATCTGACATTTCTGCCTACATCTTCCTTTTTAAATTCTCTCTCACCTGAGCTTCAATGATCTTGCTTTTTCTTAGCTCTGATTATTCCTTTTCTGACTCATCTCCTTTCTTGATATCTAAAGTATGGGTTTTCTTTCCATAGATGTCCTCCCTCTATATTATTTCCCTCTCTTATCATTCTAGCATAGTTTCAACACTCCACTTAAAGCCAGTGATTCCTATAACTGTACCCAGCTCTGCCCTCTCCTTTGCCCTCCGGTTCAGATCTCAAACCATCTTCAAGGCCTTTCCATTGTGAGTTCCTATCACCTCAACTCAAAAAGTACATTTTCTTTTCCTAAGCCAGACACCTCGGCCATTTTGTCATTTCTTTCAATGACACTATTTTTGCAGACATTGGTTTGAAGTTTCAGAATAATCTGACTTTTTTCTTTTACATGCAATCTGGCACCAACTTCTTCAGATAATCCATTTGAATTAGCATTGGAAGCAGCAGGGTGGCACACTTGCTTTGGAATCAGGAAGATAATCTTCAAGAGTTCAAATCTGACCTCAGACACTTACTAGCTGTGTGACCCTGGGCAAGTAACTTAGCCCTGTTCGTCTCAGTTTCCTCATCTGTAAAATGAGCTAGAGAAGGAAACGGCAAACCTCCCCAGTATCTTTGCCAAAAAACTTCAAACAGAATCATGAAAAGTCAGACACAACTGAAAGGACTGAACAACTTGGAAGCAACTCTTCTTCATCTCCATTCTCACTAGTACCATCCACTTCCATGGTGCCTAGTACAGAGCATAAGATATAGGAAAAAAAGGCATTAAATGCTCATTGAAGTGGGTTTAATTAAGTCTCCTCTTTGCTGACTGATGGAAATTTAAGTGGCATGAAAAGAAAGTAATTTACAACCAATTGCTGTAGTCTTCAATATATGAAACCACAGTGCCTTATACCTATGCAGCACATAGTAATTTTCAATAAAATAAATATTCTATATAATTACTCATTATGATTATAAGATTTTATATAAATATAGATTATAAATTAAATGTAGATATAGATTTACATATACAGACAGCAGTTAAACTGGAAAGAGCCCCCTCTTCCCATTTTTGCAGACGGGGAAAAAGAAGCCCCAAAAAGTAAGGTCTCTTTCACAAAAATCACAGAACTAGTGAACATAACATAGACTCATAATTTTAGGGCCACTTGGGACCTGAAAAGTGATCAAATTTAAAACCTTCATTTTACAGAGTTGGAAGCAGGCCCAGAGAAATGGAATGACTGTACTCTACATAACACGTTAGTGGCTGAGCAGGAGCTGAGCCCAGATCTCTCTTATTCTGCCCCGTGTTCTTCCCATACCTTTGTAAGAACCTCTGTAGTGTCCCCTTTGCTCCCTATTACTTGCTACAGGGGCTGCACTGTACTACATAAGATCTAGCACTTGGCAAAGAAGCAGAGAGGTCATTCAAGCGCCTCCCACGCCCCTTTTGGATTTCTTTTTTCCATCTCCTGGCATCCCTGTCCTCTAAGTATCAGAGTCTTAGCAACCTCATGCTGCTCAGAGCTCCCCAATGCAACATTCCTAGTTTCTCTCTCAGGGTAAATAGTGTTTCATGTTCCAAAATTACCTGCCCCAAATTACCTGGTCCTCTGCCAACTTCCTAGTCAAAACTCCCATTTCCACATTATGCTGACTTCAGCTCACTGACGGAGGAAAACTATTTGATTAAACTAATTTATAAGATACAAAGAATCAGAGACAAAGTAAGTTAACCCTCCTAGGGATATCTATCTGCATTTTGAAAGACAAATTTTACTAAACCAAAAAAAATAAATCTTAATTGGCAGAATTTTAATAAGTATGATAAGGTGAAAATCCTTAGGGGCAGGAGGCTCTGCCTGATTCAGAATATATAGGCTATACTACCTACTCCACCTAAGGGTAAGAACTGCCCTAACAGAATTCCTCAAGAATTATTTAAGAGAAACACACAAGAAGGTTTTGAGTGTCATGACCAAGACCAGACCTAGGGGGAAAAAAATCAACCAGGTAACATTTATGGCTAATAGAATTTTCTTTCTTCTTCTTTTTTCTTTTTGGAGGGGAGAAGGCAGAGCAATTGGGATTAAGTGACTTACCCAAGGTCACATGGCTAGTGGTAAGTGTCTGAGGCTGGATTTGAACTCAGGTCCTCCTGACTCCAGGGCTGGTGCTCTATTCACTGTGCCACCTAGCCGCCCCAGAATTTTCTTTCTTCTGACTCCTCATCCACCCATCCCAGTTACACATCCTGAACTCATACTTTTTTCCTTTAAACTGGTTGCCAACTGATCACTACTAAGATGTTAACTGTTAACTAAAATATTTCCTGATGAAAGGCAATATAATTTAATAACAGAAATAACATTGACCCTGGGATGAAAAAACCTGAATTTATATCCCAATCTCTAATATCCAGTAGCTGTGTTTCTGATTCTGAGAAAATGAGTCAACAGATCTGTGTCTCAATTTCCTCATATTTAAAAAAGAGAATCTCTAAGGTCACTTCCAGCTGAACTACTCCTTCTATAAGGGTTATTTAAGGTACACTTTTGAGTATTAAAAAGGAGTTCTTAAGGAAGGAAAAGCTTTTACTAATGCAAAAGGATGAAGCTTTGACTTGACAAAGAGCAGAGATGATACTCTGGACACAGAGGGTCATCCACTTGGCCTGCTCATAAGGCTGATACTGGGCAGGATGTCCAGAGTTGTAAAAAGATGTTCTCAAAGGCCAAGGCTGTGTGGGAAAAGAAGGAGTAACACATAATCCACATTGCTGTGCCTATCCTCCCCTTAACACACACTTCACTGGCAAAGAATGGTTAGTAAGGAACTTCTTTGTCACACTGCAATGACTTAGCTGAAGAATAAACCATAGGGATTACTTTACCCCCTTTCAGACCTGCCATCACTGTCCTTCACCCATCTCTTCACCTCCAAAGAACATTCAGGCTGGAGTAAATTAACAATGACTTGGCATGACACTTGTGAAAGCTTTCTGGCAGGAACTATGACAAAGCTTAAATTTAAACGGAATATTCACAGGGTGTCCTTGAGCCTCAACATCCTGTTACCTAAACAATTCACTGAAGCAGGACTCTATATTATTTAATATACTATGAAATACTTTTTTTCCATCATTTTTTAAAATAGTAGAACGAAGGTGAGAGGCCAGATGTTGTAGTAACCATGGTATGGGAAAGGATAGATAATGACCTATAATTATTATTGTTGTTGTCATTCATTGCTAAGCTACATTAAATGAAAAACTTTCAAAATATAGAGACCAAGCAGAGGAGATAAAAACCAGGTGGGAAAAGCATGAGATGAAACTCATCCCTGTTGTCCTGTCTTCTGCTGGAGTTGTATCAAGGATGCTTCCAGTGAGCCTACAGAGAATTAGTTTAGATTCCAATGTTTTTATTTTGTTATTTTATATTATATTAATATATTAATTATTATTCATCATTAACCATATTT
>CM053587.1:211320002-211343619 GCA_028646515.1 Pseudochirops corinnae
CCCCTGGGTGCCATTGCATTGTCTAAGACGCCGCTAGTCAGTCTTTCTGGCCGTGCTTTAAAGTCAGGGGCCATCTAGCAATCAGAGTTATGGAAAGATGAACCAATCCTCTGCCACCTCTGCCACACCTCCTTGCTGTCCTTTAGAGAGTCCTGGGATTACTTCCACTCTGGTCATGGGCAGGGTAGGCAGTGTTTGATACACTTTTCTACATTGTTGTCTGATGGACAACAAAAAACTGCCAGGCAGTCAAAAATTTGTATTTTCTTCTGCTCCCATCCCTCCTTCTTTTCCTGGGAGATTCACAGATCAGCTCACAAGAGTGAATGTCACATACCTGCTTTTGGCTATGGTTTGAATGGATTAACAACTGTCTGGCACTTAGTAGGTGCATGATAAATGTTTATTAACTGAATGAAGAAGGAAAGAGTGTCAGATTTTGGAATCAGTGACTCTGAGTTTAGATCCCACCCTTGACACTGCTTGTGTGTGCATAGGCAAGTCACTTAACCTCCAATTGCCTCAGTTTCCTTATCTGTAAAGTGAAGAGGCTGGACTAGATCAGTGGTTCTCAACCTTCCTAATGCCACGACCCTTTAATACAGTTCCTCATGTTGTGGTGACCCCCAACCATAACAATATTTTCGTTGCTACTTCATAACTGTAATTTCGCTACTGTTATGACTATCTGATATAGGGGATGTATTTTCATTGTTACAAATTGAATATAACCCACAGGTTGAGAACCGGTAGCTCTAGATGGTCTCTGAGCCATTTTTCAGGGCTAGGTCTAGCATCCTGGGATCCTATGGAACAGAGATGGGGGCAGAATCAGGGGGCAACATTTGTAACGGGTCCCTAGACAGCTGGAAGTAAGAGAGATTTCCACAATGGGTGGTGGTAGCTGGTCAATGGGGGGCTGTTGCAAATGTTGTTGCCGTTGTTCAGTTATTTCAGTCGCATGTGACTATGACCCCACTTGGAGTTTTCTTGGCAAAGATACAGGGGTAGTTTGCTATTTCCTTCTCTAGCTCATTTTATAGATGAAGAATTGAGGCAAATGGGGTAAGTGACTTGCCCAGGATCACATAGCTAGAGTGACTGAGGCCATATTTGAACACAGGCCTTCCTGACTATAGACCCGGCACTTAATTTCACACTGTGCCACCTAGCTGCCCACCAGCTACCTGTGCCACCTAGCTGCCCTTGTATGGGGCATGGTAGATGTGAACTTCATCACAGACTAAGGATGTGTATCCGTGTCGAGGTTATATACTGCTAGCACAACAGAATTATAAGTGGTGCTTTTGAATGATTTCAGATCTTCTGAATGATTTCTGAATCTCAGAGTTAACTGCATATGTGAAGATAAGATCAGAACTTTTATAACGGAATATTTTGGCAGATGCAATGATTTAAAATCTTGTTTTTTAAAATATACCCTGCTGCTAACTGTAATCATTTGTTTGGTTTCTAGTTTAAAACAATCATTACTATTGATTAGTGTGAAATAATAAACTTTGAATTTACAATATCAAAGAGATATAGGTTGTATTTCCTAGCAAAGTTTCAATCTTAAGCAATGGTTGTTGCTGCTGCTAATTAGCAATTCTGTAGGGGCCCAGTGATATGTAGGCACCAACAATCATGGTCTGCTTTTTGGAAAGACAGTTTTATATTAGAAAAACTAGGACTCAGAAATGGAAGAGTCCTTGGAATTCAGCTAAGGCAGATTCAGTATCATGAAGATACAAGGACTTAAGGTAAGAATGGACTCTCCTTCACAATGGAACTACAAATGGGACTCTGCTGAATGGGTTCATCAGTACCGGTGTCAACAAACATTCCTGAATCCCTCTTATGGCCCAAGTTTATATGCTAGTAGATACTTTTAAGGAAGGTAAAGATGAATCTAAGAAAGACAGGCTGAATAATACGTTCAGTTCAGTAATTTTTCAATTGTGTCCAACCCTTTGAGGTCCAACTCCTATTTTGGGTTTTCTTGGCAAAAATACTAGAGTGATTTACCATTTCCTTCTCCAGCTCATTTTACAGATTGAGGAACTGAGACAAACAGGGTTAAATGATTTGCTCAGGATCACACAGCTAGTAAGTGCCTGAGGCCAGATCTGAACTCAGGAAGATGAGTTTTCCTGACTTCAGGCCCAGCATGCTACCCACTGTACCACCTAACTGCTCCAATGTTATGTAGGCATGAATAATCATGGTCTGCTTTTCAAATATATAATTTTACATTAGAAAAACTAGAACTTAGAAATGGAAGAGCCCTTGGAGATCAGCTAGGACAACTTTACAGAAGAGGAATATGTGATCTGGAGAAGGAAGTAATTTACTCAAACCCAGAGGGAGTCAATCGCAGAACTGAGATTTGAACTCCGAACCTCTGATTCTTAAGCCAATACACGTTTCATCACCCAGTGCTGACTTGTGAACATAGTTGGTTATGTGATAAGAGTTGAGGGGATACTTAAAACCAGCTCTAGCCCAAAGTATACCCTCCATCTTTCCCCCAGGTGTTAAGGCCTGAAATTCTAACATTGGAGATTCATTCTTTTCTATCCAATCTCTTCGTTTTCTTCTAACAGGCCTTTAAACATTTCTGAGAAGGGTACCCCTTTTAAGTATTTCACACTAAGGTGTTAGAACTTACAAGATACTTAGGTTGGAGAGGAAGTATCTGGGACAGTTAGAAAATACTGGGCAATTGAATTTGAGGAGATGCAGCAGGGCAAGGATGGAGGTAGGAAGAGGTACGGAACAGAAGGGCCAGAAATGGGTGATATATTTCAAAGAGAAATTTTCCTTATTTCACCAAAAAATGTATAGGTAATATAAAATTTAAGCAGTTTGAGAGAAGGAGCTGTCGCAACCAAGTGCCTGCTAGAGTGCATTGTATACAGTAGGTGCTTAATAAATGCTTGATCAAGTCAATTCCTTGTTATAAATTTAATTCCCTGAATGAAGAAGAAAAATTTGACTTACCCCATGAACGTGCAAATTGCTCTTAAAAGAAAACCGGAGGAAGCTGGTACTTTAAATTTATACTTGTTTCGTCACTAAAGAAATCTTACGTTACCCAACCTATCCACATTAGAAGATGGGACCATCATTGATATAAGGAAAAAGGAAGGGAAATCTCAGCCAGTTATGATCATAATTTTAAAAACTAAATGTTTCTTCTATAAATAGGCAGAATTGAAATCAAAGAACTACTTGTCTTGTTCGGAATGAAAGCACAGGCACTAAGAAACCTATGGATTTAATAATAACAACAATAATAATGATGACAATAATAATTGTTAAATAAAACATCTGGCCAACTTTGTCAGCAATAATTGACTATTTCTTCACTGAATAACTCAAGTAATTGGTTTTCATGGACTTCTTTTCTATGATTATTGAGTATGAGTAATATTTTATCCTGATTCAAAATGTATTTTTAGTACATTGATGTTGTGCAGGCATACTCATAGAAAATTTAAAAAGCCAAATCAAAATTCTGTTGTCTAATAAATAGAAATTGTTTAGTTGTTAGATATTTCTCAGGCCTCCAGTTGAGATGGCTGTGGTTGGGCTTATTGTCCAGAAGGTGGCAACATTTCCTAAAGAATTTGGGGAAACTTCCTGCTGCTGACAATTTATTCATGGATACCTTGTATTGTTTTTCAAACGATATAACACAATACTGGGAATCCAAATTCATTATTGGTGGATCTATGAGCTGATCCAACCATTTTGGAGAGAGAAATAGAATTATGCTCAAAGAGTTATTAAACTGCCTATACCCTTTGACCCAGTCATGCCACTATTAGGTCTGTTTCCCAAGAGGATTTAGGGAAAATGGAAAAGAACCTACATGTTCTAAAATATTCATAGCAGCTCTCTTTGTGGTGGCAAAGAACTGGAAATTACAGGGATGCCCATCAATTGGGGAATGGTTAAACAAATTGTGGTACATATTTACAATGGAATATTACTCTCCTATAAGAAATGATGAGCTCAATAATTTAAAAAAGTGTGGAGAGACCTCCATGAAATAACGAAGAGCACAATGAACAGAACCAAGAGAACACTGTCTACAGTAATAGCCATATTGTTTTAAGAACAACTTTAAGCAACCAAGTCAAATTATAAATACCCAAACTAACATCAAAGATACTATGAAGGAAGATGCTGTTTGAATCCAGAAAGGAATTTTGCTATGGTGTGTGAAATGATGATCTGGTTGATTTAGAAAAACATAGAAAGACTTGAACTTATGAAGGAAGATGCTATCCACCTTTAGAAAAACACATGCTAGGAGGAAATAAGTGTAGTATGGTTTCACATGCACGTATATGAATGTATACGTGTATATATGTCTTTGTTTATAGATATCCTTGCTTAATTGTAGCCTTTTTTACAGTGGAGAGGGAGGGATGGGGAAAAGAAACTGAAAAGTACACAGCAGAGAACAAAAGACAATCAGCAAGGAAGCAAAAAAAGAGGTAGGCAGTTTTTGAAAACAATGCGTAGTATTTATTATATAGATTTTTTTGAAATGGAAATTTATTGTTTATAACAAATCCTTTCTTATGGTCGGCTGTGTACATGACAATTTTTTTTTCTTTTCTCATTTTGTATTTAAGTGTAAAATTAAAAAATACACCCCAACCGCCCCCCCCCCCAAGCTATTTCCTTTTCATCTTATTTCACCTTTTTGACAGATAAAAAAGGAAGACTCTATTCTCTTTTTCTTTTCTTTTTCTAATAGCAAAACAAAATGGTCAGGACTTCTGGACAGTAATGAGTTTCTGTAGGGAAGGAATGCAGATTGAAAGGTCTATAAGGGAGTAGTCTCTCTTATTAGGGGCCATATGATGATATTTATATTTATAGCAGCTGAAGTTGAATGGCTACCAAAAAGTATAGTGGAAAGTTGGTCAACATTCAGTCAACAAGCATTTGGTAAGCATTTCCTACATGCTAGGCATTCTGCTTAGCTCTGGGGATTCAAAGAAAGGAGAAACCTGTCCCTGCTCTCAAGGAACACACAGGCTATTGCAGGAGGCAATCTGCAAAAACTGTGTAAAATGACATCTAATGAGGTGATGGGAATTAATCTCATAGACAAGGCACTAGCATTAAGCAGGGCTGGGAAAGGTTCCGTGTAGAAAGATGGATTTTAGTTGAGACCTGAAGGAAGCAGGGAAGCCAGGAAATAGAAATTAGGAGGGAAAGAGTTCTAGGCATGGGGAATAGCCAATGAAAATATGAGAAGTTGGGAAATGGAGTTTCTTATGAGAGTAACAGCAGTTGAGACCAGTTGTCCCTGGATCTTAGAGTATGTAGAAGGAAGAAAAGTATAAGAAGACTAGAAAGGCAAAGACCAGATTATGAAGGATTTTAAAAGCCCAACAGGTTTTCATATGTGATCCTGGAGGCAATAAGGAGCCTTTGGAGTTTATTGAATAGTGGCATGATATGGTCAGTACTTGGAGAAGAAGATGGTAAACTACTCCAGTATCTTGGCAAGAAAACCCCAAGTAGGGTTACAAAGAGTTGGATGTGACTGAAGAACAACTCAAAAACAAAGTGGTCAGACCTGCACTTTAGGAAGACCGCTTTGGTAGCTGAATAGAGAATTGATTGGAGTGGAGAGAGACTTGAGATAGGAAACAGAAGACTATTGCAATAATCCAGGTATGAAGTGATGAGGACTTGTCTCATAGAAGAGAAGGAAGAGTATGTGATCAATGTTGCTAAGGGAGAATCTACCGGTCTTGTAGATTGCATGAGAGTGAGGAGTTGAGGATGACACTTAAATTGTGAGTCTGGTTTCCTGGGAGAGTGTTAAGTGCCTTCAACAGCAATAGGAAAGTTAGGAAAAGAGTATTTGGGTTAAAAAATAAAAAGTGAAGTTTTGGATATGTTGGCTTTCAGATGTCTATGGGATATCCGGTTTGATATGTCTGAAAGGTAAATGGAAGTTATGAGAGACACTGTGGCTGGATAAAGAGATCTGAGAATCATCTGCATCATTGGATCCATGGAAGTTGATGAGGTCACCAAGTAAAAGAGTATAGAGAAGAGGGCCCAGCACCAAATCCTAAGAAACACCCCAGGCAATGAGAGTGACCTGAATGATGATCCTACAAAAGAGACTGAAAAGAAACTCTCAGGAGGAGTATCTGGAGAGAGTAATGTCATAAAAATCTAGAGAAAAGAGCAAATCATGAACAAGAGGAGATTGATAATTTCAAAGACTAAAGAGAGGTTAAGAAGTATGGGGACTTGGACAAGGCCACCAGTTTTGGAAAAAGGAGATCATTGGTAACTTTGGAGAAAACAGTTTCAGTTGAATGATGATCCAGACTGAAGAGAGTTAAGAGGAAAGTGAGAGGAAAGGAAGTGAAGCTCCAATTGTAGATAGCATTCTCAAGGAGATTAGTCATAAAAGGGAGGAGAGATATAGAATGATACATACTAGGGATGGATGGATCAAGTGAGGATTTTTTGAGGATGGGGAAGACATAGGCATGTTTGTAGACAGCAAGGAAGCAGCCAGTAGACAGGGAGGGATTAAAGATTAGTGGAAAAGTGAGGATGATAGAGAAAGTAATCTGTTGGAGAAGGTAGGGTAGAATGGAATTACTTGTATATAGAAAATGACTTTCCTTAGTAAGGAGAAGGACCACCTCTTCAGAAGGAAACAATAGTGGGGAAAGTCATCTGAATGATGTAAGATGAATAGGAAGGGAGGAGAGAGAGTGTTCAATGAATGACCTAATTTTTTCCTCTGAAATGTGAGACAAGATTCTCAGCTGAATGGGAAGAGAAAAAGTTACTGTGTACGGTGGGATAGTGAGTTGATTAAGGTAGTGTAAAAGGATTGTCCAGTTGAGATTACATACAAAATTTGTAGTGGATCCAGTTAGCACAGTTTTGTGATTTTTCCAGCTCTGTTCATTAACATGAGAATAGAAATAAAAGCAGCAGATGGTGGGAGTAAACCAAGGTCAGGGCTTGACAGAGCATGCTTGGCAACAAGTTAAAGAAACAAGTGACTAAAGAGTATAGGACAATATAGAGTTGAATGGGTCCTCTAAGAGGTCAAGATGGGAAAGAGATAAACCAGTACAGGAATGGTAGCCTGGGAGAGAATTGAAGATTGGAGGAATTGGCACTCACAGTAATGGCAAAGAACAGATTTCAATGCTATCAGGCAGAGAATGAATACACATGGATTTAGGTAAGATCTAGATGAGACAGCTGAGATGTTGTTGGCCACTGAGGTCCCTTCCAACTCCCAGATCCTGAGTTAACACAGTACTTTGCACATAGCAAGAGCTTAATAAATGCTTTTTTCATCCATTCATCCACCCACCCACCCACCCATCCATCCATTCATCCATCCATCCACCAATCTATCTATCCCTCTATACATTCTGTGAATATAACTTGGTGTATGGCAACTTTTCACTCATTATCATTCTAACAATGCTCTCACCTCTGAGAAGCAAGGCTTCTTTGTGTACTCTGATTCTATCCGTGTTGGATAAAATTTGAACCAAAACTATAGCTATGGGGAATATTCCACATTTTAAAATAAGACAAATGTTATCATACTTTCATTTCTCTGATTTGGAGATTCCCTGATACAGATATTTACATATAAATAGGAAAATGTGAAAAACGTAAAAACACAGGAATTCAGTATATGACCAAATATTAGGATATGATGTTTAACCATTTTCTATATAACCACTCTATTAATAAGACGATTAAATCTCACCCTCGGAGAAGTCCACAATTCCAACTTCTCCAACAACTCCATACTTAACCTAGACCAGAAGTTTTTAATTTAAATGTATATGTGCGTGTGTGTGTGTGTGTGTGTGTGTGTGTGTGATGGACCCCTTCTTAGCATAATGCTTTTTAAATTTTGAACTATCATTTTATTCTTAAATTTTCTTCTCTTTTCAGATCTACATTCTCTCTTCTCTTCTCCTCCTCCCCCAAACTAAGAAAGCAAGAAACCCCTGTTACAAACATGTATAGTTAAGTAAAACAAATTCCCACATTGGCATGGGCCATGTTTGAAAAAACTTTATCTGTAGCTAGTTTATCATCTTTCTCTCAGGAGGTACCATGTTTCATTTTGGGTCCTCTGGAATTGTTTAGTCATTGTGTTGATCAGAGTTCCTGAGTCTTTCAAAGTTGTTTCTCTCTACACTATTGTTGCCATTGTGTGATTTTTCCCTCTCCTACTTCTCCATTCATTCTGTATCAGATCATATAAGTCTTCCCAGGGTTTTTGGAAATCACTTCCTTCTTAATTTCTTACAGCATAATAGCATTCCATCACATACATATACCACAACTTGTTCAGCTACTCCCAAGTTGATAGGTGCTCTCTCAGTTTCTAGTTCTTTGATACCACATAGACTACAGAGTTTCTAAATATTTTTGTAAATATGAGATCTTTCCTCTTTGATCTCTTTGTGGTATCTAGCATTGGTGTTCCTATCTTAGGGGATGCACAGTTTAATAGTTTGGGGGACTGTAAGGTCCAAAATTCCTCTGGCTGGGGAACCCTGTACCTCCCCCATAATCATGGGGTATTCTTTTGATAGCAAAGGAAGAGGTAAATGAGCTCCACATTGATTATAGGTAATAGTTTAATCAATCATTATGAATACTTACAAAACAAGGGCAATCCTTGGTATAGTGTGGCAGTCAGAATTCAGTGGTTCCTTGCTAAGAACCCCCAAACTTCCCATGGTAATTATAAAAAACAGACAAAGGGAGGAGGAGCTAGAGACTGCATCACTACTGATTGGTGGATAATTTTGGTTTTCTGCTTAGCAATGAGCTTGGGAGTTAAGCCAATGTTACATCCAAACATGAGTTTGTGTATTGATCATGTCCTGGTCACATATAGATCACAATATTCTTGTTTTGGCTTTCATGGGTCACAGTATCTTAAGTTATGACTCAGTGTCTAAATTATGATTTAGTATCAAAGTTATGATTTCTAACAAGTCACCATGTTCAGGCCTCCACCTTTCATAGAGTTTAAATTTTTATGATTTTTCACTTATTATTATATTTTATGACTTTTTTCCGATAGGAACCCTACAGGGGCATAGTTCCAAGTTCAATATAATGTTTTTAAATGCATAAAATAAAATACATAGGATAACAATGGAAACCAATTGCATTGAAATATAGTTATCAACATCTTTTTCAAACACATAATTTCAGGTACCTCAGGTTAAGAACCTCTGGCTTAGATATATAGCTGAGTAACCAGTTTGAAGTCACTCTTCTATCTAAGCTTCCTTGGACCAACAGAAGAGACTGATTTTAGCCCAAACCTAAATTTCTGTACAAGAGATCTCCTATGTCCTATTGCTGATATGCCTGTCAAGACAATTCTACTTAATTCTCACTATTAGGGTAATGCTTAGGGATCACTCAGCGCCAATTGTATGTTTGAATTAGCTTGATATTCAGATATTCAGAACTGCTGTAAGAACTTGACATAGATGATAGCTTCTCTTTATACCATATCCTCTTACTCACCCGTGACCCCTGAATTTTGACATCAGGATGCTCTGTTGGGTCACCTAGGAGCAAATATTTGAATTATCTCTCAGAGACGTCCTGTGAGACCATGTTTTGTTAGATATTATAGGATCATAGATTTAGAGCTGAAAGAGACCTTAGAAGCCACTGAGTCAGTCGGACCCTCTCATTTTACAGATGAGAGAACTGAAAAACAGAGAGGTTAAGTGACTTGCCCAGAGAGCACACAGCTAGTAGAATAATTGAGGCATGATTTGAACCCATTATCTTCCTGACTCCAAGGATTGCCCTCTATCCATTATGCTGGGATTCCTCTTTACTCCAAATTGTCTACATTTGTGATTTCATTGCAAGAAGTAGTGAATTTCTGGTGAGGAAATTCTCTCTACTAATGCAGATTAATTGCTGTTCTGAAATTTAGAGGCTTAGTAGAAAGCAATGAGGATAAGTGTCCCACTAGAGAATTGAGCTCAGTCAAGTGCCTTAGTTCCCTCTGACCAGTAAAGGATCATGAGAGTCATTTAGAAGAATTTTTGGTCATTGTCCTCCACTATCTTGTAGGGTCCAGGAAGACAATCTGGGGACAAGATTCCCCCCCTTTACTACAGGGAACCTCTTGGGACAAAACATATCTCTCAGCTCTTATTCCCCTGGTCCTTTTTAAGAAAAAACAAGGAACTATATCACCCTTTGACATGGGTTTCTAAACCCTGCTCCACATGAAGCAAGACTTTTGAGGCCTCCAAGGCACAATATCACTATCTGCCCTGAGATTAAACCTTAACAAGGTAGGATATTGAACATTCTAATCAAATGTCTTCTTCAATCAATCTCTAACTACTAATACTCTAGTTGGACTAATTCCTCAGTGTTTAGCATATTCGCACTCCTTTATAGTTTCCTTACCCACCTGATTTTGAGCCCCTTACTCCTGCTGTATAACCCTATTCCCTATTCCCAACTGCCTACTTTCTTACTCTCAGTCACCTTAACTCTCCCCATCGATATATCATTCTAGATCTGCCTGCCCTACCACTGTGCCCTCTGAAATCCATAATTACCAAACTTCCTTTCACCTTAAACCTTTTCTTTTCTGTCTTGTATTTTCTACCACTCATTGAGAGCTGGGCCTCTTCTGATGACATGGTTTCTCTGGCCACCCTTTTCCCCATGCCTCCTGATTCACTGGGTTTGGTAGGGAACTTAGAATACTCTGGCTACCCGACAATTACCACTTCCAAACCTGTCTTCTACCATAATCTCACAAAAAAAAAATTTCTCCTTTTTGAGGTTTACACTATATTAAGTGATTAACCAACCAAGATCCTGGTGACTATTATGTACTGATTCTCCCTCTCCTCCACAACATTCTCCTGCCTTCCTCAATGAGTTCAGTGCATGACACATTTTTCTCTCTACTCCAATTCCTAGGCTCATAATAGGGAACTTCAAAATATATGTTGATGATCCTTCTAATGCTCTAATTTCCTAGTTCTGTAATCTATTCAGTTCTCATGATGTATTCCTTCACTCCGTATCAGCTAACACAAAGACAGTCATAGTTTTGATCTTACCTTCAGCTATATGCTCCACTTCCAAATTAATGAACTCCTTTATCCAATCACAAGATCTTATCCTTCCACTCCATTGTTTCCTACACATTACAGACATTGACACTCCCTTACTTTCACCGTGATCTCCAGTTCCTCTACCTTAGTTCTTCCCTAGGACATCAACCCTTAAATGCCCACACTCTTAACTTTACTTGCACTCTACCCCCCTCCCTGGTAAAGCAACTAAATTCTACTCTATGCTCTATTCTTGAATCCTTTGTCCTATCACTAATCATGTCTTGCCAAACTCCAACCTTGAATTATTTCTGCCATTTGCTTCCACTCCCTTTATTTTCACTCTTTTCTTTGCAGCTGGAGTTCTGATGTAATAATTCAAATGAAATTACTTTCTCTAAAGTTATCAGGAATTTTTAATTGCCAAATCAAACATTTTTCTTACTAACATCATTTTAAACTTTTCTGTAGCATCATTTTTCTCCACTTGTATCTTCTCTTAGTATGATTTTTCCCCCCTTCTAAGTTTTCATGACACTGCTTTCTTCTGCTTTTCCTCCTGTCTTTCTGCTTTTTTCAGTCTTTCCTTTAACTCATTTTTCATCCATGTCATGTCCATTAACTCTGGATGCCCCCAAGGCCTGACCTGGGCCCTTTTCTCTTTTTTACTTTATACTTTTTTCTTTGGGGATCTCATCAGCTCCCATAAGATCAATTGTCTCTATGCCAATGGTTTCCTGATCTATATATCCAGTCCTGGTCTCTCTCTTGAACTTTAGTCTTGCGTTACCAACTGCCTTTTGGGTATCTTGAAGTAGTTGTATAGTATTGCATCTCAAAACATATACAAAACTAAACCGATTCATCTTCTCTTTCCCTTTTCTGAACTTCCTTATTACTGTTAAAGGCACCTCTATCCTCTTAGTCACTCAGGTTCATGACTTCAGTGTCACCGTCAGTTCCTCACTCTCACTCACCTTATATACATAATCATTTGCCAACTTTCCCATTTCTATCTCCAAAACATTTCTTGCACAGTTATTCTCCATTTGCACGGCTATCACTCTCATTGAGGTCCACACCTATTGGACAATTACAACTGTTATCCAATTGGTTTGCTGCCTTAATCCATTCCCCTTCCCCACTCAGATCCATCCTCCACTCTGAAGGTGATTCTCCTAAAGAATAGTTCTGGACATGTCACTGCTTTCTTCCATTCCCAGCTCAATAAACTCAATAAAAATGGAGTGACTCTTCCAGGAACAAATGTAAAGTCTTTTATTAGACGTTTAAAAGTCTTCATGACTGACCTTTCCTATCTTTCCATTTTTTTTTTATACTTTACTCCCTTCTATATGTAGGATGAGCCAACTACCCTGGTGATCCTACTGTTATTCATACCTCACTGTAATTCATCTCCATCCTGTGTAATATTGTGCAGGCTGCTCCCTCATGCCTGGAATGCTCTTCTTCCTCTCTTTTGCCTCTCTACTTCTGTGATCTTCTTCAGGAATCAGCACACATCCCACTTTCTGCTAGCAACTTTTGCCATTCTCCCTAATTGCTAGTACCCTCCTCTTTGAGATTTCCTTCTATCTACATAGGATATTTCTTATATGTATAGAATTACTTGCAAGTTGTCTCCCCCATTAGGATGTGATTTCCTTAGAAGGGCAGGGATAGTGTCTTTGCTTTTCTTTGTAACCTTAGCTCTTGGCACAGTTCCTATAACATGGAGGGTACTTAAGCAATACTTCTCAAATGATGGATTCTCAGACTAGAGCGTCTCCTTGGGTAGGATTTGCAGAAACTTCTTCAGCGTGATTTAAAGCATAGCTAGGAGAGAATCATAACAGTGCAAAGAAGAAAGGGAATGGTATATGAAAAAAGCAAGAGAGGTAGAGGGAAAAAAGGTGAGAAAAAAGAGGACCATGTGGTAAACAGTAACAGAAAATGATTGACAAATATCTCAGGAGTTATTCAAGTAGAACCAATGTCACAGACTAAGTAAGGGTATATCTCTCTTTTCCCTAACCTCTACCATTACTGATCCATTTGTTTTTCCATAAGAGATAGTTGCACAACCGATTTGATCAAAATAATTTAGTGAAACTTTTTTTTTTGCAATTGTGGAGGGGTGTGTGTGTGTGTGTGTGTGTGTGTGTGTGTGTGTGTGTGTATGTTCTGGGCAGACACTAGGATGGATGAAATGGTCTTCAAATTCCACACACTGAACTGTTAACTGCTCACAACTTCCTTAAGTAGTTGGACAGGAGAAAATATTATGATTTTCCATTTTTCAGATAAGTAAATAAACTTTAAATTATACTTTGAAGTGATCCATTAAAAATTGTTATTACATGCAGGGCTCCAGATGCTGCCTGAGGGCTACAGGTAAATTGATTCAGGTCAATGGGAGGTTAAGCCTAGAGCAGTGGTTTTCAACCTTCCTAATGCCACAACCCTTTAATACAGTTCCTCATGTTGTGGTGACCCCCAACCATAAAATTATTTTTGTTGCTACTTCATAACTGTAATTTTGCTACTGTTATGAATCGTAATGTAAATATCTGATGTGCAGGAAGTATTTAAATTGAACATAACCCACAAGTTGAGAACCGCTGGCCTAGAGGATGGGATGGGTCGAAAGGATTCTTTACTCAGCTGGGAAACCAGAAAGTTTAATAAGAAGCATGGTAAAGACATTCCAAGAAAGAGTATGGTGTTGTGGGATGAACACTGAACTAGGTGTTCTGAGACCTGGGTTCTAGTCCATCAGTCAGTCAATAAGAATTTTTTTTTTTGCTTTTTTGTAGGGGGGAAGGCAGGGCAAATGGGGTTAAGTGACTTGCCCAAGGTCATATGGCTAGTAAGTGTTAAGTGTCTGAGGCCGGATTTGAACTCAGGTCTTCCTGACTCCAGGACCAGTGCTCTATACACGGTGCCACCTAACTGCCCCCAGTAAACATTTCTTAAGTGTCTACTTTATGCCAGTGCTAGGTACTGGGATATGAAGAAGGCCAAGAGACAATTCCTGCCCTTGAGGAGTTTATAATCTAATGGGGGAGATGACATGAAAACTACTATGTGAAACTAATGTTCACCAATGCCATCATCAAACAAACATTCTTGAACACCCATTATGACTCGAGTTAATAAGCTAGTAGTTGCTTCCTGTTTGTGAATATTTACCCAAGTTCAGATTCAGGTGATGTAACACATTCATTAATTAAAATGCTTTCTTCTTGCTCAATTTCTCTTTTGCCTTGAAGATTTAGTGTTTTTTTTTTCCTTTTCATGGGAAGAGCAATATGAAGAAGTTTTCATTTGAGTTTAATGATAACAATATTTTAAATAAAATATAAACAGGATAAATTGGGAATAATCTTAGAGAAAAAAACACTAAGATTGAGGAGGATGGGGGGGGGGAAATTGCTTGAAATATTAGCTGGAACATGGAGGAAATTGTGGAATTTAGGAGGCAGAAGGAGAACGAACATTCCAGGCATGAGGAACAGCTATAGAAAATGCCTGACCAAGATATGGAGTATCTTCTTTACGGACTAGGAAGGAGACCAGTGTCACTGCATCAAAGAGTATACCGGATGGGTGCAAAGAATAAGAAAAGTGGAAAGGTAGGAGTGGGGCAGCTAGATTATGAAGGGCTTTGAACCCAAACAGAATTTATATTTGATCTTGGAGGTTCTAGTCCCTGTTAGGATCTTGGAAAAGCCACTACACTTTTATAGGTCCTAATTTCCTCAACTGTAAAATTATGGAATTGGACTAAATAATATCTAAGTTTTCTTTCAGCTCTAAGATCCTATGAATTCTGCAGTCATAGTGTGAGAAATCTGAGAATGGCTAATGCTGCAGAGCTCTCTAGAACCTTGGATAGGAGAAACCTGGAGAGTTCCACACACAACAGACTCCTGGGACATTATGCTTTCCTTTAAGCTACCTAGCTCAGAATGACCAGTATATTCTCACTTAGCCTTACCAGCTCCTTTAGATTTGAAGGAACCCACATTAATTTATGAGCAAACTCTGACCCTGGCATAGAGGGGCTGGTCGTAGAGATTGGCTTCAAACTCAGGTCTTCTGAAAAGTTTCAGCTTGCTTTTCACTGAATCACAGATTTGGCAGCATATATCAGGATAAGATCAGATCTTTTTATAAGGGAATATCTATGGGCAAATTTAATTATTTTAAGTCATGTCTTTTTAAAAAAAATAATTCTGCTACAACTGTAATTGGTTGTTTGGTTTCCAGTTAATTAAAATCATTATCATTACTATTAGTTAGTATAAAATAATAAACTTTGAATTTACAGTGCCAAAGACACATAGGTTGTATTTCCTAGCAAAGGGTCAGCCTCAGTCAATATTTGTTGCTAATACTAATTCTCATCAAGATACAAGTACATAAGGTAAGAATTGACCCTCCTTCACAGCAGAACTACAAACAGGTCTTTAATGTTCACCAATACCATCATCAACAAACATTCTTGAACACCCATTATGACCCAAGTTAATAAACTAGTAATTGCTCCTTGTTTATGGATTTTACCTGAGTTCAAGTTCAGGTGATGTAACAAATTCACTAATTAAAGTGCTTCCTTCTTGTTCAATTTCACTTTTGTCTGGAAGGTGTAGGGTTTTTCCCTTTTCATGGGAAGAACACTGTGAAGAAATTTTCATTTGAGTTTAGTGACTATAATGTTTTAATTTTATTTGGTATTTGATTGTCACCCAAATCAGTGACATAGCAAAAAGCTATGGCTTTATGTATACATATGTGGTCTATATGATATGTATACATATGTGGTATGTATACCTGTATGGTATAGTTAGTATGAGCCAACTACCCTGGCTTTCCTTACTGTTTTGTATATGTATGTATGTATACAAAAAAGGTAGTTATACATCCTTGGGCAAATCATTCTTAACCTTTCTGGGCCTTTATTTTCTTTCTTTCTTTTTTTTTTTTTGGAGGGGAGAAGGAAAGGCAATTTGGGTAAGTGACTTCCTTACCCAAGATCACACAGCTAGTAAGTATGTCAAGTGTTTGAGGTCTGTTTCAAACTCAGGTCCTCCTGACTTCAGGGTTGGTGCTCTCTATTCACCGCGCCCCCTACCTAACCCAGCCTTAGTTTTCTTATTGGTAAAATGAGGGTCTGGACCAGACAGACTCTGAGGTCTCTTTTAGCTCTAGATTTATGATTTCATGGGGGAAAGAATCCTTTTGTTTAAATGAGAACCACTTTTTCTCTCTCTGCTCTCCTTTTCTTTAAAATATTTTAGTGTAAAAGTTTGGAATACAAAATGCTTCCCAATTGTGATGCTAATTCAGAGTTAGGCTAAGACAGCAGGTGTGAGCTGGCTTCTGGCTATGTGCATTAGGGTTCTGCACAGCAATCCTACCTCCTGTGAACAGTGTTGTGGGAATTTTGCATAGCAGGCATGGGAGAAGGGTGAGCATGTAGATAAACAACAGTTCAAATTGTTAAATCAAGCTAATTCTTCCAGTTGATAATACGGTTTGGGAGCAAGCTCACATTTCCCATTAGTACTTACTGATTTTATGCTTCTTTACTAATGAGGGCCGAGTTAACTCTGTCAGCTACCTAGGCAGCCCTGAATGAACTAGGAAGAAGCTATTGACAATGCATTCCAGTTATTTAGAACTATGGAATTTCAGGGTTGGAGGGTACCATAGAGATCACTGAATTCCTTCAAAACGTCCACGATTATTTTTTAGAACTTAAACATAAGTATCCATGGGAATATGTATACACACATGTATACATGCATATATGTGTATAAATACATATATTTAAACATGGGTATATATCTCTATCTCTCAATTTCCCATAAATGGGTTATTTGCTACTATGTCATTTGATACATGAAAGTCTCGGAAAGCACAAAGGTTTAGTGACACTTTGGGAGTCAGGGAGGCTAACATTGTAGATATAGTTGTGTGGAGATCTCTAAATGCTATGAAAATTGAGTGGTTTTATGGGATCAGAGAGTTAGAACCAGAAGGTAGGTCAGGGAGAGTTGAGGAAACAAAATTCCAGAGAGGTTAAGTGACTTGCTCAAAGGCACACAGATATTACCTGTAATTGCTGTAAGATACAGCAACTGGTCTCTATCAATAGGATGCAAATTCTGAGTTGTTCTTTCCCCATAGTGTTGGGCTGATTTCATCCACTCTTTCATTTGGTTTCTGTGTTTTGATTCCCTTTTTAATTCAATTCAATTGAACATTTATTGAACATCTCTTATGTACAGAGACTTATTCTAGCCACTGGGGTGAGGGAAGAATCTAAAGATCAAATAATTAGTCCTAGTCCTCATGGAAATTGCAATTGAATAGGGCATACTTTTGACATGATAGTCCAATTAGGGGTACAATTCTTGGATTTCGAATAAAGTAAACCAAAATCATATTATTTTATTTTCATCATTCTCTGACCAAATAAGATAAACAGATACAGATTAGGAAATTGGAAACAAAATAAATTACTTGACTAGGGCTCATATTTGGGGAGGAGAAACAATGCCTCAACCCTAAAAGTGGCAGGACAGGTGGTTATGGTGAGTGGGAGAACAAAAGGCAACTGGGATTTTATAAACCTGGTCAAGAAATGGACCCCACCAATTAACTAGATAATTATTCTGAAGATAGGAAGAAGCTCCCTGAGGCTGAGATTTATTAGCTTATCACCTAGGATGGCCCAAAGTGTTATGCTCAGTGTAAAGTGTTTAAGATTTTCACAGGTGGGATAAAACTATAATAATTGCTTCCCTTAAGCAAAAGAGATTAACAAACCCTAAACTTAACTAAAACCACTGGGGCAAAGCTAAAGGGAACTTGTCTGACCCTTGAATAGACCTCTGCCTCCAGCCTACCCTTTCAAAACTCTCTTATTCCTTCACTCTCTCCAGATGGATGCTACAATAAACCTGATATCATAAGAAAAGTGATTGATTGATTAAACATTGATGGTGGGTCTCCTTTTCCATCTGTATATGGAAGTGGTTGGTTTAGAAATTAACCCCTTTATAGGCCTGACACATGCTATCAAGATGCCTCCTGAATTTTGAAAGCCAGAATGCCCACAGCTGTGCAATTATGCAAACTAGGCTAATTTCCAGAGATCGTTTGCATATGATGCTAAAAAGCTACTTTTTGCAGTTTAGTTTAGATACAATACACTTTGGAACACTATTGACTTTTTTTTTTTGGTGCACATGATGCATGATAACAATTGGACTTTCCTTTTACTTCACAATAAACAGATTTTCTCTCAATACAAGTTCATTGTAAGAGGATTTCCCCCTGTACTCAAAAAAACCCCAATATATATTCAGTCTAAATGTCTAATTTCCATACTGGGCTGAATTTTTGCCCCCTTTAAGCACTATGAGTATCCTTTATGCTATGGCAAGAATAGATGTCAGGGGAGAGATTTCTACCCCTTCTATCTGCTTTTTCTTGTTTTTCTTGTATTGCATCATTACATCCTCTGGCTCTTAATATAAGAATATAATTATTGTCATACTGGGTCAGTTTATCATCCATATAGCCCAATGTTCTGTCTTAGAAATTAGTACCAAATAATGATTTCTGGGAGATACGGATTTTAAAAAAATAACTATTTTATTGCTGCTTTTCTCCCATTACTTCCACTTCCTAATAAACCCTGATTCTCTTCCCTTATGATAAAATACTCCCTGAAACAAAGAAGTGTGATTAAGTATAATAACAATACATTGGCCATATTTAACAACAATTACATGCCTTATTCTTTACCCGTAGTCCACTGCCTCTCTGTTGACAAGACAGTCCTTTGAAATCAAGATTGATCACTGAAATGATCAACCTTCTGTTGTCTTTTAATGTCATTTTTATTTATATTACTGTGGTCATTGTGTTCTTGGTTCTGTTTACTTGCTCTGCATCAGTTTATATGCCTTGTAGAGTTTCTCTGGACTCTTCATAATTGTCATTTCTTATGATGCAAGATTATATAATTATTTCACATACCATATAATTTGTTTAGTCATTCTCCAATTGCTGGATACCCAGTAACTTCAAGATTTTTGCTTCTCTCTCTCTCTCTCTCTCTCTCTCTCTCTCTCTCTTTCTCTCTCTCCCCCTCTCTCTCTCCCCCCCCCTCTGTGTCTTTGTCTCTGTCTTTCTCTGTCTCTCTCTCTTTTTCTCATTCTACATTACATTCACATACTCCTAGATGTATTTTTGTACATGCATTTGTAAAATATACACATATATATTTGTATATGTCCTATAAGCTTTAATAGCTTGAATCTGCACTAAAAGTTTTTAGACACTCTGTATATGTCCAGGAGAAATAATAGGTAGCCTTTATATAGCACTTTAAGATGTGTAAATACTTAATATTACCATATTTGATCCTCACAACAACCCTGGGTGGTAGGTGCTATAATTATCCCAATTTTTCAGATGAGGAAACTGAGGCAAACAGTTAAGTGTCTTGCCCACAGTCATATAGCTAGGATTTTAACAGACTTTTTTTTAGATCATGGCTTTTCTCCTGGATAAGAGTCTTGAAAGAGGGGCGGCTAGGTGGCGCAGTGAATACAGCACCGGCCCTGGTGTCAGGAGGACCTGAATTCAAATCTGGCCTCAGACACTTGACACACTTACTAGCCATTTGACTTTGGGCAAGTCACTTAACCCCAATTGCCCTCCAAAAGGCAAAAAAAAAGTCTCAAAAGAGTCAGGTTATACCTTCAAATGTTATTTTTTTTTTTCCATACTCATGGACTCATCATCTATGAGTTAATCAAAACACTTCTTGAATATTTTCATTACAATCTGCATTGTAAGCAAGTTATAGACATTGTATGATCTGCAGGAGTGTAAAGATTTCCCACACCAACAAAATCACAGTTCCTTGATATATGGTACTATTTTAAAAAATGGAATGAACACTTTCTCTTATTTATAATGCTCTTCCTGAAGCAAAATTTCCATCATATTGTTAATATTTTTGCCCCAATCAGTATTTGTTACCAATATCTTTAAAGACATCCACTAAAATCCTATTCTGTTGTTTTACCATAAGTTGATTTTTAGATAATAAAGGTTGTTATCATATTGCAGATTCTAGTAAGCCAAACAATGACCAAAAGACTTTGAGAATGACCTGGGAACAGGTTGTGTATCTATCATCTGTGGACCAGCTGAACTTAATTCAGAGAGGTTCATCACCAGGATATTAATCACCAGGTTACAAAATTCTTTTTGGCTATAACAACTCTCAAAAGTTCTTTACTGAGGCATGAATAGGTTACAACTATTGTTGGGAGGTGGACTGTCCATATAGGTGAAATCGAAGACCAGTGAAGGATAAAGGAATTACACAAAAATCCCCAGATTCTTTTCCAGGGTTGTAAATAGTAATTAGCCATTGCTCACCTTAAAAATATATTTTGTTAAATATTTCATACTTGTGGACCCTGAAACAAGTGTATCATTTTTCTGCCTATTTCAATGCTTTGCTAGAGTTCTTATTTTTATTCTTTCAGTGGCATTTCTCTATCAACAAAGACTAACACCACCTAAAAACCCAAATTTTGTCATACATTCAACCTCCCAGTTGATTTATAAGGATGTAAATTAATGCTGATCTAAGAATTAATCCCAAGAGGACTCCATTGCTCACATGTCTCTGTCCAAAAAATGATCCCTTTATCCTTATGCTTTTTTCCCTGTTATCTAAGCCAGAAAGCACTAACAAAGATGCCAAGTAAGAGAGAAATCCACTTGATTATTAAAAATGAAGTGGTTCATTAAACTTTGACCCCAAAGAATTCAGAGAGTATTCCCTTCTCTGACAGACTCTTCTAAGATCTTCCTTTAAATGCCCCCTAAGTATATAAATCATGTCTAGTTATAGTCGTAGAGGTGGATTTATAATGGACCATGCCATCTATGTACAACAATTCAACAGATGTGAAGAGTACATATCTAGAGGGAAAAACACAACTTTAGGTTAAGAGGAAATATAATCATATATTTAGATCTGTAAGGTACTACAGAGGACATCTAGTCCAACACTTTTATTTTACAAATGAGAAAACTGATGCCTATAAAAGTTAAGTGACTTGCCCAAGGTCATAAAGATATCTGTACATATGGCAAAGCCAAGATTTGAACCTTGCTCATCTGATTCCAAATTCAGCAGTCTTGCAACTGTACTAAAATGTTCAAGGTAGAATGGAAGGTTGACTAATATTTCCAACTCTTTTAGTCAGTTATTGTGTAACTTATTATTTAATTCTGCATTTGATTTTTTATATAAATAAAATATCATTAACAGTCTTAGAAACTCAACCATATCATGGAATTAGATATAATAAAAAGTCATATTTAAAAAGCATTTTGGTATTGGCAAGGCACTTTCTTTGCAACACCTCTATGTGGTGAGAAGTATCCCCATACTTTGCAGACCAGAGAGATAAACTAATTTGCCTGAAGTCTTATAGGCAGCAAGAGAGCTGAGATCCTCTAACTCCAAATACAATGACTCCACTAAAGCAGGTAATTACAGGAAAATCTTCTGGGGATCCTATGTTAAATAAACTCTATCAACTCAGTACTAAGAAATATTACTGGAAATACCATTAAAAGTGCCCTTAAAGTTCTCTTTTGGGAATTCTAAAAAATTATAAAAAACACAAGGTTATTTTTTCATATATTTGCAAAAGTGTTATTTTGTATGTATGTGTATATTTATTCATATGTATATAGGTATGTGTGTGCATATGAATGTATATATTGTATGTATATAAATATATATGTATATATAAGTATATGTATATTTATATGTGAAAAAAGGAAGAAAGGGAAAAGGGGAGGGGGGAGAGAGAAAGAGAGGGAGAGAACTTTTAAAATGAGGATATTTTACTTAATTCATCTCCAAAGGTTGTGCTTATTTCTGTAGTAAGCAACTTAATAGTACTGTGAAGGGTTTGTATGTTCTTTTCTGTGGACATTCCTCCTTCTTTTGTCCTTTCTCTTTGTTGATCATTAATAAGGCTTGACCTCAAACTTGCCTTTCACACTGGAAAAGAGAAAGAAGAAGAGAATCTTTCTCCCCCTCCTCCCCACTGCAAAGCTGACTGAGCCTACGTATTCTGAATGTGACCTTCTGCTTTCAGCAACACTGAGGTTACCTGGGATGAGATTGGTTTCAACAACCCTCTGACTTTGAAGTGGGATGCATGCTCTAGATTTTATCCCTTGATCCATTGTGTACTTTATGGTCCTGTTCAGGCTGGCAGTGAAGAACCAAGATATGAGGATTGTAATACCTCTGGCACATCATTCTTCAGCATTTGCTAATCTGTTGACTATTTTTTCAGCGAGTAGGGACACAAACTTTTATGTTAAAAGGTTTAGATAGTAATACGTATAGAGTTAAAATACCAAAAGGTATAAAACTTTGTTGGCATTAATTTACCTTAACAAATCTGGGATTCTTTCTTAATAACATTAGTAAATGGATGAATGAATAAAAAAGTACTTTATTAAGTGTTTACTGTGTATTATGAGTACAAATAGAAAAATGGGGACATTCCCTGGTTTCAAGGAACTCATACACAAACTGGGGAGGACAACACATATATGAGAATTCAGCTTCAGGGTGGATGGAAGGATTCAGAGGTAAGGTGGACAGCAAGGTCCAGGGGTCTGTAGGGCATATTGAAGGTCATGTTACAGTGCTGTAAATCTAGAAGACTTCCATGACAGAGGACATATTAAGGCCTGATGGTCCACCATCTTACTGAAAGGATTATATCTAGTGACTTCAAGCTCTTCTTCCATGTGGCCAGGCCATATTGGGACCTGAGCCTCAAAGGCCTGTACCCATCAGTATCAGGTGTAATAGTAATCAGTTTAGCAGATACTTAGCACTTAGTACCTTGGGGCTAAGTGTAGAAGGTGCAAACTCCGTCCCACTGCTGAGAAGGCATAAACTCCCCTGTTGATGTGGAAGAAGGGGATTGGCTGAGCCCCTGTTGATGCGGAAGAAGGGAATTGGCTGAGATAGAAGGCCAGTATGTGTATATAAGCAAAAATTCCAGAGACAGAGAGACAGAATTGGAATGTTGCTCTGGGTGAAGGAAGAATCGTGGAGACAAGCTGGCTGAGAGGGAGAGAGACAGAGAGAGGGAGAGAGAGAAAGTTTCTCTCCCAGCATCTGAGAGACAGAATTGGAACCCTGCTCCTGGTGAAGGAAGAATCATGGAGACTGACTGAAGTCAAGTGGGAGAGAGAGAGAGAGACAGAGAGAGAGAGAGAGAGAGAGAGAGAAGGAGAGTTTCTCTCCGAGCATCTGGAAGCTGAGAACTGACTGAGAACTGAGATGGAGTTTTCCTGAGACCAGAATCTAGTGAAGG
>CM053587.1:211352947-211369507 GCA_028646515.1 Pseudochirops corinnae
TATGTGTGTATATATATATATGTGTGTGTATACATATACTTATATGTATATATGTCTTAATATAATGATGTGAATATATATGTATATATGCATATATACACACAGACACATATACAGAATATATGTATATATGTGTGTATGTGTGTGTATATGTGTGTGTGTGGGTGTGGGTGTGTGTATACACATACACACATATGAAAAGTTTGCCTTGACAACTTTGAAGCCAAATATAGAGTTATAATTAGGGTTAGGCAGCTAGAGTGATGAAGCTGAAGGGGTGGGAGTGAGGTGCTAGAATCTGCTGCCTTGTAACTCTTACAGTATTTGAGGGGAAGGCAGCTAGAGGAAGAGGAGGAGGCCAGGTCTCTAGCAGTGGAGGCTAGGGAAGCAGGGAAGGCATAGGCTACACCCTCTCCCTCCATGACTAAACAAGAGGTCAAAACATCTCTCCTTTGGTTTTCTCCCTTCCCCCAATCTTTGAATCTCTGCCCTCTGCTACTTTTCCTCACATTCTCCTCCCTATCCAGCTCACCCTTGGTGCCCCCCAGTCCCTGGCCAATCTTCCCCAGGCCCTATCCTCCCCTGCCCTCCCTTTCTACTGTGCCCTCTTGAACCCTTCTCCAGTTTTTATTTTAAGATCAGGTCTCCCTATGTCAATTGGGCTTGAAGGTCAGGGGCTTTTCCCAGACTCAATGCCACTCTGATTGGTGCAGAAACTTTAGCCTAAAATCCCAACACCCCCAAATCCCATCTTTTACAGGAAGTTTTTCCCAACCCCTCTTAATTCTGGGGCTTTCCTTCTGTAAATTATCTCCTATATATCCTGTATATAGCATTGTTGTATATATTTGCTTGTGGGCTGTCTCCCCCGCTAAACTGTGAGTTCCTTGAGGGCAGGGAATGACTGTTTTATATCCCTAGTGCTGAGCAAAATGCCTGGCACAAAGGAGGTGCTCAATAAATGCCTATTGACTGATTAGCCTGCTCCATTTCCAAGTAGTGCCAGTTAGCCCCTTCTTGAGGCAGCCCAGTGACTTTCCTCTCTTCTCAGGGGCCCATCATATTATGGCCAGGCTTTGTGCTGACACCCGACTGACTTAGTCCACAACAGCTCAGAACTCCTGAGCTCAAGAGAGTCACCAGCCTCAGTCTTTCTTCTAGCTGGGATTACAGATGTGGGCCACCACATTTGACACCTTCTCCATTGTAATCAAACTCTCCTTCCCCTGGCATTTCATAGCCCTTACATTGAGACTCATTGAGCACTAGACTTCTTCTGAAGTCAGTGCATTTATTGGCACCCCCTCCAAGGTTGGTTACTCCTCTTATGATCCTGACACACAAGACCAGGAGGAAGGGTTGGCATGCTACCACCTCCCCAATGTTACATTCAGATCCTTCTTCTGACACCATTACTTACTAAACTTACTTGGCATGAATATGACTATAGTCAAGACACATCATGAAGGACCAGTCAAAAAACTTTTAGAATTAATGGAAAACATTGACTTCTTCTCTGTAAGCTCCTGTAAGGCAGGGAACTTCTGTCTTCTCTTTTTTCTTCTCTTCTTTTGTCTTTACATCCCTTTCACCTAGCATAGTGCCTGCTACATAGAAGTTCAAAAATGCTCATTGATCAATCTATGGATCTTCCACTCTTCCTTTCCTCCAATAAATTAATTGTCTGTCTCATGGTTTTATTTATTTCAGCCTTCCCTTTTCAAATACCCTGATCTCCCGATTTCTCATCTAATATATTTGAATGGATGTAGACAGATCCTTTCGCCACATTGAACACTGAATTGAACTTGTCCCAGATGCTAGAATCACTGTTGATGACTTTGGCAATGTCTCTTTGAGATCGAAATCTATTATCTTATGTTCTTAGACATGTATTAGATTATCAGAGGAGGATGGCATATCCTTTTCCAAGGAGAAAAATAGGGATCTCTAACCTTTTCTTATGGAAGGAGATAGTTCTGATTTCTTAGAAGTTTCATGATTCCTGTTGGGAGGCAGGATTGGGGAAGAATTGGAATGAGCAAGGGAGGATACAGAATAGGGAAAGACATAGTAAAAACCCATCTGGGTGTATGCCCTGACCCCCTGGGAATCCTTATAAGCTGTAACTTTTGCCTTGCAGTAAGGTCAGTCAGGTAAAGCTTCCACCAAACCAACTGGTTGCTTATGACTGACCTCTTGGGGAGCATATTCCATAGTGCTGCCAGCAATATGGCATTAAAACCAAACAAGGTCTAACAGCCTTTTTAGCCCCTTTCCAGGGTTTTAGTAGCAGAAAAGCTTTTGTAAGGAGGCTTCCAGACAGTTTTTCCATCAGAGAGTAGAACAGGTCTGATGGAATTAATTCCTCCCCTTGAAACAAATGAGTCAGTGGAAGGATCTGACTGCATGGCTTTCAAAGGAATTCATTCTGTATCTTTCATGTTAGCGATATCTGTGAAAAACAGGAAACTGTTTTCCCATCTCATTCACATAATAGATAAGATGAGAAATTAGCTGCTGGATGAGCAACCTGGGGGCTGTTCATTTTGTCACAATAAATAAGGCTCTGCTGATGCTGGCTTCTCACGAGCACATACGCATGTGTGCATGCTCTCTCTCTCACACATACACATACACACAGATTGCCTTCTCATTTGTGAACCATCACCTTCATTATCACTGATAAATTATGTCTGTTTTCATTTCAGATCCATCTGAAAGTTTTCCCGATTTCAGATCTAAGGGGTTTCATTGTGAAGGTGCTTGGAATTTTCTTTGGACAATGGGCAGAAAACTTCCTGTTTTCCCTGTATTGGTCTCTAAAGTATTCATTAGTGCTTTTTCACAATGTGGAGGAGGGCCTGAGTCTGCTTCTCTTAGCTCCAGGCCTGGGAGTAGGAACTCTAGGCTCACCATAGAGCTTGTGGTCTCAACAGGTTCTTGCCCAGGGTCTCTGGAAACTAATGGTTTAAGTCCTCACAGAAAGGTCACTGGTAAGAATCAGTGGGATCATGTGTGTAGAGTGCCTTGCACTCCTCAGAGGAAAAGTGACTTGGCAAATTCAAAACCACTTCCATTTTTTGGAACTAGAATTTGGTCACACAGTGCTGAGGCTTGGTTTTTGTCTTGTTTTGCTTCCCCATGGCTTAACACAATGACTGGTACACACTAAGTGCTTTATAATTTAATGACTGCTGTTTCAGGTCTCCTTTCCTTGACTGTCTTAACTTGGTTTTATTTTTTGAATGTTACCCAGATCAGTCCAAGGTGAGCGCACAGCAGGTAGGAGAAGAGAAGAACCTGGGGCACTGGGATCACAAAGTTGTGTATGGAAAGGTACAAGTCAAATATTCGACTTCAACTGACTAGCTGCAATGATACCTAAAATGGGCAGGCTTTTCTTTCCTTGAAGGAGTCATTTGGACATGGGCACTGGGGGCTCATAGGAAGGACAGAAATGGGAACATGACTGGAAAACTTAAAAAAGAGAGAGAGAGAGAAAGTATAGTCAAAGCAAGGTTGGGTGGGATTTTTTTTGTTTGTTTAATGTTTAGAAAACTAAAGAAAAGGAAATCAATTATGGGGCCTACCTGAATTTTATTTCCTCACCCAAAACCAAATTACTCAGCAAACTTATCGCTTGCTATTGCAGGCTTCGGTATTAAAGAAAACAATCAGGCGGGCAGGATTAATCTCTGACAGCTGCCTTATCTTTAACTTGCACCTTTGTTATTTTCTGATGAGCTTCTCCTTTTCCGGCACCACGTTGTACCATACCTCACTGGTTCCTTTCACTTTATCATCAGGCTGGAGCGGGGGACCTTTCAGTTTATTAAAAAACCTTTATTTGTGAAGAACAAAGAGGGGGGGAAAAGGCAAACAATGAGGTCAGACAATCTCCTTCCTGCCAGGACTCACTCACCTGTTATTTAGAGTGTTATCAGTTAGGGGAGACTTGCATCATTGAAAATGAGGCTCTGACAGGCTACTCTGTTCAACATTCACACAAACGCACACTCACACAGACACAGACACACGCACGCACACGCCAGACAAACCCCAAACCTTGACTGACGTTAGCTCAACCTCCAGACAAGGTCCTTGGTTATCAAAGCTGCAGGGTTTTCTTTTGTTTCTGGGTTATTTTTTCTTAGCTCTTTTCTCCATCTTCATGCTCTCCTCCCTTTTCTCCTCTAAGAGAGAAACTAACAGGCTCTGTGTGAAGGAGAAAGCAATGGGAGCATCGGGGTCATCCAACTGTATCCCTGTATAACAGTGGTGCTCAACCTTCCTAATGCCGTGACCCTTCAATACAGTTCCTCATGTCGTGGTGACCCACAACCATAAAATTATTTTCGTTGCTTCTTCATAACTGTAATTTTGCTACTATTATAAATTGTAATGTAAATATCTGATATGCAGGATGTATTTTTCTTGTTACAAATTGAACATAACCCCACAGGTTGAGAACCACTGCAATATAAGGTGGAAATAGCTTGATTGGGCATTGAAGAAATAGACATCTGGACATTCTGGATTCTTCTTCCTACTCAGTGTCCATTGTCCTTGGATGTTTACACGGAGGCAGCTCGTATCTGTGTGAAGCTAAGACCTGTTTTGAAGGATAGTCACTTGCTTTTAATTAGTCTGATTTGGGAGTGGATTCAATGTCCTGACTTAATTCAGCCAAATTACTTTGATTTGGTACAATGGAGTTGCAAGAGCACCGAATTTTGAGGCACTAGATAGATCTGGGTTCTAATCCCCTTTCTGGCAATTTGTCAAGTCAACCTCTTAGCTCCATTTTTTTTTTAAATCTGTAAAATAAGGGGCTTAATCTACATGCCTCTAAGGTTTCTTCCAATTCTAAATTGTATGTTTCTCCAAACCTTTGGTAAGATATAGGCTTGATAGTCAGAGATTCCATGCTGGAGTCAGTTTGAGCTGTCTAGGAGAGCCAATTGCTAAATTTTCAGTGAAAGGTTTTATGCCTCAGAAATCAACAAACACAAAAAACCAGGGATTGATTTATTGTTTTATCAATTGCTTAAACTTAAGAACATGGTGGAGAAAATGTTATACTGCAGATGAAACTTAAAGGTGTGGAATGCATGTTGTTGTTTTTTTTTTTCTGGAGAGCTGGTTATTAAATATTTGCCACCCTTGACCTTACTATAAAGCTTATGTCTTTCCTTGATTGAGGCAATGTTTCCTGTATCTGACCATGGCTGTAACTATCTGTGTGATATTTATCCTTCTGGGCCTTAGTTTCCTCCTTCTGTGAAATCATTGTGAAATGGCTTCAAAAATCTCTGTACTCAGTTGTTCTACACTGGGTACATATGCACAGAGATCACAAATATCAATGGATTCTTGTACTTTTTACTGATTTCCCTCATCTCCACTCACATAGTCACTATCCCAGTTCAGGCCCTCATTATCTCTTACTTGGACCCTTCTTCCTGGATTCCCAGTGTCTAATCTTTTTGCTCAATAATCCATCCTTCTTATAGCTGCCAAAATAATCATCCTAATGCACAGATCTAGCCCTTGCTCAAAAAACCTTTTATAGCCTATAGGCCACTACTTAGTCTGATATTTAAAGCCCACAACTACTTAGCACAGGGTATGGCACATAGTAAGTACTTAATAAATGTTTATTTCTTTCTTTCTTTCCTTCTTTCCTTCCTTCCTTCCTTCCTCCCTCCCTCCCTTCCTCCCTCTCTCTCTTCCTTCCTTCCTTCCTTCCTCCCTCTCTTCCTTCCTTCCTTCCTTCCTTCCTTCTCAGACTTATTTAACACCCACTCCGCATTTTACCCAAACTCTCCTTCTCTGCATTCGTGTGGGTCTGGAAATCTCACCACCTCATTTCTTTTCACTGAAATCCTTCACTTTCTTCAAGGTCCAGCTCAAATGCCCCCTCCTCCATGAAACCTTCCTTGATCCCTCTATCTGAAAAGAGTGTCTCCCCACTTGAATTTTCCTAGAGTCATATCTGAATCCCACTTTTGAATCTGTCATTTTCTGGAGGTACCTGTAGGTGCCATTTGATGTGAATAAAGAATTCCCTTAAAAAAGTGGCGTTAGTGAAATTCATTCTGCATACTTCCATCACGTTGGAACAAATTGTCATATTTTACATTATTATAATTTTGAATACTGTAAATTTGAAAGCATGACTATTTTAGGGGAATTTGTCATTTGCACTAATCAGGACTTCACTGTGTCATGCTCGGTTGTGTATCCATTATTTCCATGTTATTAGATCATGACCCCTGCTGGGATGAGGGCTGTGCTTTATATATATATATATATTTTATATTATTTATAATGCCTCATTGCCAACTAGAGGATGAGAGTGAGGGAGACTTGAGTTTGCATCTTGCATTAGACACTTAATAACTGTGTGCCCTTAGGCAAGTCACTTGATCTGTCAGTTTCCTCAATTGTTAAATGGAGATAAGAATAATACCTATTCCACCCGGTTGTTATAAGGCTCAAATCAAATAATAAATATAACACTTTGCAAATCTTTAGGTCCTAAATAAATCTTTCCTATTACACATATTAAATTTTAGCAAATGTTTGTTGACTTGGATTCTCCATAGAGAGATACACAAGATATCCTCGTCCTGCAGGAAAGTAAGCAGGCTGAGAATTCAGGGGTTAACTAGTGAGTCAGTGTCAGATGGAAAAAGAGGATCCAGTAGGTTTATTCAATGTTTTTCCTCCTTGTTCATGATCTTCCTCTCTCACCCTCTGTTCTGGTCTGTGAGCTTGAACCCTTGTGCGTCCCCAGCTTTGCCTAGAGTCTCTTATTTCCTGTGCTCTTGACCTTGGCTTATTAATGTGACTCGGACCTATCACATTCTTGACCCATCTTCGTGTTTGCTGCCTCTTCTGTGTTTCTGATCTCAGCCTGGTAATCTGACCCTGAATGCTAATTTCTCTTCTGCTAGAAGGTTTGGTTTTGGCATCTTTAACCTTGGACTCTATGCTGAGAGTAATTTACTGCATTATAGGGGCTCAGCAGCAGAGGCCCAGGTCTGTGCTCCCCACCAATGGTTCTGAGAAGTCTTTCTAGTGAGCCTGTTTTCCCTTACTGCAGCCCTCCTCCCATATCCCCTTTGAATTAGCTATGCTGTGAGCACATGGCAGGACTTGGCTCTGATGAGTGGGCCCATTTTCTCCCTCTCCCACTAGTTCAAAAGAAAGTTTAGGAAGTGAGTTTGAAAAGCTGTGGAACTAGTCCAGCTTCTCAGATCAACATGTTTTTTCAAACTCCTTTAAACTTGGTCTTGGCCTTTGGTCTTTGATCAAGGGTTAGTGACATCCTCTCTTGGGGATAATATCCTACTCTGATGATGAGGCCTGGGCCCCATGATCTAATACCCATAGGTCTCTTCTGTCCCTGAGTATTATGACCTCAAGTAGAAGGCTAGCCAACCTCCCCACCCATCTATATATTCTTGTGTCCAATGCACATGTAAGTACACTATATTAAAATCCAGTGTTCTTAGTAGTTTTATAATGTATATTTTATATATAAATATATATGTGTATATATAAATACATGTATCTATAAAATATATATGTGTATATATAAATATAAATATATATACATATATAGTGTGTCTTTATATACGTGTGTGTGTGTATACAGATATACTTCCTCTCCACACAGATTTGCCTCCTATATTTAGATATAATAAACCCAAAACTTTTGTACAGAGAAGTCACAAGCCTTAGTGTCAGAATGGATGGCACTCCATCAAAAGTGACAATGACAAAAATCTTTTCCTCTTTTGGAGGGAATAGCACAATGTGTGTAAGAGATTCCTCCAGCTTAATGACACAGGGTGCTATAGTTTCATGATTTATAAAGAAGCATTATTTATTAATGAGTGCACTATGTCTTGTTTCATTTATTATCAACGTTTAAAGAATAGGCAGGGTTCAATTATAATCAGAGTTGCTTAACCTCTGTGTGACCAAGGACAATTGAGGGAAGATCAGAGGAGTTGTCCTTGCCTAGCTTGGAAAAGAGAAGCCTGAGGGATGGAGGCTGTGTGATGTGATGGAGAAAACTTGCTTGTGGCCCTGGCTATATAACTTGTGAGGTGTAGGGCCTTTGGCAGTCACTTAACCTTCTTGATTCTCAAGATATCTATAAAATGAGAGGGTAGGACTGGCTTTTGTAGTTCTTAGACTTTTTGTTTTTAGAATTCCTTTATACTCTTAAAAATTATTGAGTGCCCCTCAAAGAGCTTTTTTTGTTTATGTAGGTTATAACTATTGATATTTACCATATTAGAAATTTAAATGCATTTGTATTATTATAAAAATAGTTTTGCCCTCATAGATCCCTGAAAAGGTCTTGGGGATCCCCAAGATCTCCAAAACACACCTTGAGAACTACTGGACTACATGACTCCAAAGTTTTTTTTTTTTCTTTCTCTATTTTTTTGTGAATTATTTTAATTAGATCAACATATAACTGAGATCCTTAACAGTAAATAAAAGATTTTCTTTTTTAATTTAGGGGAAGAGGAAAGGAATAAATATTTGTCTACCAGGCAGCATGCTAAGTGCTTTACAGTACTGGCTCATTTGTTCCTCACAACAACTCTGAGAAATACGTGCTATTGCTTTAGTTATTTCAGTCATGTATTACTCTTTGTGACCCCATTTCGGGTTTTCTTGGCAAAGATACTGGAATGGTTTGCCATTTCCTTTACGGATGAGGAAATTGAGGCAAACAGGGTTAAGTGACTTGCTTAGGGTCACGCAGCTAGTAAGTGTCTGAGATTGGATTCGAACTCAGGTTTGCCTGGCTTAAAGTCCAATGCTCTATCCACTGAGCCAATAGCTACCTCTAGGAGGAAGGGGAGTATGGAAGAAAAAAGGAAAAGTTTTTAAAAATATTTATTATGGATATTTAAGACTTCTATTCATAGGGTACCTGTAGGGCCTGTGAATATGGCAATATAGGAGAATGGTAGAGAAAAAAAAATATTTGAATGATAAACTGGATTATTTAAAATGAAGATACCATTGAGAAAGCATATGGCTTGATAAATGAACAGAGGGCTAGTTGGGGGAACATGAGTGTATCTGCATGTAGGAAAGACTGGACATTGATATGAAAGATGCACAAAGTAACTACCAGATTTTAAAAAAACTTGTCCTGTGAATTTGTTGACTTCTTATAAGGAAATTCCCTCTACCAACACAGACAGACCACTTAAAGAGTTGCCTCGAGCATTGAGAAGTTAAGTGACTTTCCCAGGATATACAATATGTATCACAGGCAGAGCTTGAGTCTAGTTTTCTGTTTCCTATACTGCACTGCTTCTCTAAATACCATGTACTAGAACTTATAGACTACTACAATTTTGGCAGAGTTTTAATGCTTTTTAATTTAATTTAATTTAATTAGTTTATGCTTTTATGCTTTTCTCCAAAGGCCTCTTATTAACCCTCTCAATGTCCTTATCTATTCATTCTTTGCTCTCTTCTTCTAGTTGCAGAGGAAGACAGTGGTGCAATGGGTAGAACCCTGGATGTGGAGTCAGGAAGACTCATCTTCCCGAGTTCTAACCTGGCCTCAGACACTTACTAGCTGTGTGGTCCTGAACATGTCACTTAAGCCTGTTCACCTCAGTTTCCTCATTTGTAAAATGAGCTGGTGAAGGAAATGGCAGACCTCTCCAGCATCTTTGTCAAGAAAACCCCGAATGGGGTCATGAAGAGTCAGATACAACTGAAAGTGACTGACCAATGTACCAAGCTCTGTGCTAGGTATTGGACTTACCAAGGCAAAAATGAAACAGTCTCCTCCTTCAAGGTACTTGTGTTCTATTAGAGAGAAACAACATGTACTTGAATAAATGCATACTAATTATGACGAGACAGGTAGCACTCAAAACTTGAGGAATGAATAGGGAAGGCATCTTGTAGGAGATGATTCACATGGCTATAAATGAGACTAAAGAAAAAGAGTCTAGAAAAGCATTGTTAAGAATTATAACTAAATATAATATCTAAATATAGTTAAATATAAACTAAAAATAACTAAATAGAAATCTAAAATATAGAATTATCTCCAACTGGGAAATAAGGTATACAGGCACTAAGGTATAAAAATCCATCTTTCCCTACTAGAAGATTGGGAGGGAAGGTATGGGGGACGATATAAGAGAGGGCAGATTGAGGGAAGGGGTATTCAGTAAGCTTGATATCTTGGGGTGTGGGTAGGGGAAAGATGGGGAGAAAAATTGTAACTCAAAATCTTGTGGAAATGAAAGTTGAAAACTAAAAATAAATAAACAATTTAATTTAAAAAATAATTATAAATTCTTGGGCAAGACAGTGGAGATGTTAGGAGCACAGGCAGTATTTTCATTATTATTCTAGATCAAAGTCAAGGGCTTCCAATGAGGATGACATATTTGAGAAGTGGACAGCTGGATAAGAAAATGGTAAAATAGGACACAGATTTCTGGACTACAGTTTATAAGATACAGAGAGGGAGTACACTGAACAAGGGATGGTAAAATTATTTGCTTAGAATTCAGCTTTAAATTAAAAATGGTAAAAGCAGGAAAATTCCTATATCCAGCTCTAAAGTAGTACCATGGAGAGAAGCTACAATATAGGAAGAAAAAGAGCTGTAGTGACAACCAAAAATTAATGGAAGACAAAGTGAAAGCAGTATGCAACATAGGTAACCAAGAAGATGTATTAAATTGTGTAATGAAAGGAAGTAAATTTGACCTCAATAGATATCATAGACTTGGTAGAACAGGACTCATAACCAAAATAAAGCCTTGGAAGGGTTTCCCAGTTTGGTGTAATTGTAGACTTAGAGTTCTGGGATTCTGAGTTTTTGAGCTGGTCTGCAAAAGGGGACAGAGTGATGCTAGTAACAACAGGAAAATGGAAGCATCCCACTACAAAGTACTAGGATTTATGAACGATGCAGTGGTAGGAGTCAAGAAGATGGTGTCCCCCTCCCCCCACTCCCCCCCCCCACTGACAGCTATGCAGAAGGGAAAGATGATGAGCCAAGGTAACTCTGATGAGAGACAGTGCGGCTGTTTGAATTTGATGAGACAGGGGACAGTGATGATGTCCCCCTCCCTTCCATTCCCCTCTTTCTCATCTCCTTATCTCTCTTTCCAGGAGAATGAATTCCCTGTTCTAAAGTTTTCTGTTCTTTAAAGTTATGTTTACACTTTTTCTTTTAATTAGTGCCAAAGCCGACTTTCTCTATATAAAGATAAGATGATTTTAATTGCTTTGTAAGTGTGTCTTTTCATGTGGAGAAGGTATATAGGAGAAATCAGTGGCTATCTGAATACACAGAATTAAATAGGTTAGGGATCCTCATCTCTAGCTTGGTGACCAGAGGTCATTCTGATCTGGGGGCTCCAAACTTTTAAAATTTTTATTAATAATCAGCATTTTTAAGCTTTAACTTTGTAGGGGAAATAACTAGGCTAATTTTAACCTGGGTAAAACATCATGAACTAGTCTTGTTATTTGTAGCAGCTTGGGTCAACAACCTCAAGCTGGGCGACCTCTTTCTCTTTCTCTCTCTCTTTTCCCCTATCTCCCTCTCCCTCTCTCTCTTTCTCCATCTCTCTCTTCCTTTCCTTCTCCCTCTCCCTTTCTCTCTCCTACTCCTACTTGCTCTCCCTTCCTATCTCCCTCCCTCCCCCCTTTCTCATCCCAGATGAGAGGATTATGGTAAGAAGACTTTAAGACCAAAGTGAAGGCCCAAAACTTTCCCCATGGGAGGAGAAAGGCATGATCTGACAGGAACCCATTATTTCTAGTACTAGAGGAGAGGAAGGAGGACATTTTCTGTAGAATTGCCAAACTCTGCTCTACAGAAACACCTCCTTATTTCCCTTTGATTCCTAAAAAATTTTACAATGTACTTTTTATTTTTAATTTATAGAATAAAATAAGCATTTTTATAACATAGTACGATAAAAAAGATGATTGCACATGAAATTGCAAATGTACTATGCACAATTTTCTATTCCTTTCAAATATACAATAAGATTATCATATAAATTTCTTTTTTTCCTTTTTTTCTTCCCTCCCCCCTTTCCCTATCCTGCCACAGAAATAGCTACCATTACACATAATAGGTGTATATGTATGTGTTTTTGCATGTGTGTGTGAAATTTTTCTGTGCATCTATTTTTCAGTTCTTTCTCTGGATGTAGATAATGTCTTTCTTTACTCATCCTTCACAGTTAATTTGGGTATTTATAATCAAAATAATTTATTTGCTCAAAGTTGTTCTTAAAATAATACTGCTGTTACTATATACAATATTCTTTTGGTTCTGCTCATTTCACTCTTCTCATTATTTTGTGCAACTCTCTCCATATTTTTCTAAAATCATTGAGCTCATCAATTCTTGTTTTTTGATATTACAACAGTATCATTTATTAAAATAGTGTCATTTCTCTGCTCCATTCATTTAAAAAATTTGAAGTGGGCCTTGAAATATAGAAAGACCTTCAATTCAATTCAACAAATCAACAAACATTTATCAAGCATCTCCTTGGTGTCAGGCATTGTGACAAACCACAAAATATTCCCTTCTCTCAAGAATCTTATGTTCTTTTTTTGTAAATAGTGTTTTATTTTTTCAAATTACATGTAAGTATTGTTTTCAACATTCATTTTTTTAAATAAAATTTTGAGTTTCAAATTTTTTTCTCCATCCTTCTCTCCCATCCCTTCTCCCCAAGATGGCAAGCAATCTAATATAGGTTATACACATGCAATCATGTAAACATATTTCCACATTAGTCATGTTGTGAAAGAAGAAACAGAAGGGAAAAGCTAGAAAAAAAATACAGCAAACAGTGAAAATAGTATGCTTCAATCTACATTCAGACTCCATAGTTTTTTCTCTGGATGTGGATAGCATTTCCTTCATGAGTCTTTTGGAATTGTCTTGTATCATGGTATTGCCGAGAAGAGCTAAGTCAACCATAGCCGATCTTTATATGACATTACTGTTGCTGTGTATAAGAGCTCATCATTTCTTATAGCACAATGGTATTCCATCACAATCATGTACCACAATTTGTTCAGCCCTTCCCGATTGATGGGTCTCCCTGAAATTTCCAGTTCTCTGTCATCACAAAGACAGCTGCTCTAAACATTTTAGAACATATACGTTCTTTTCCTTTTCCCCATTCATCTTTAGAAGTAGAATGTACTTTTCTATGGAGAGTAGTGAACTAAGAAAAGAAGTGAGCATTACTAGGATCATGCTGTTGATATCTGATTACCTAGTTTTTAGCAAAGGATTTGAAAGTCTTTTATACTATTCTTATTGACAAGGTCCAAAAAAGAAGTCTTTATCTTGCCTCTCAAAACCTTCACTCTTCCTAACTTGCCTCTTACTATTAAGAGTGCCACTATCCTGCCAGTGACCCAAGTTTACAACCTAGATGTTGTTTTGACTCCCTCTCTCTTACACTCTCTAGATCCACTCTGTTGCCAACCCCTATTGATTATATCACGATATTTCTCATATATACTCAATTCTCCTCTTTGTCAATTTTTTTTACACCTTATTCTGCTCTCTCCCACTTACTTTATGATCTACTGATACTGTCTTTCTTGCTTTCTCAACTACAATACTCAAATCTCCTAACTGCCTACTACAATGTTTTCCCTCCTCATCTTCATCTGCTTAATTTCCTGGCTTCCTTCAAATCTCAGCTAGCATCCTGCCTTGTGTAAGAAACCTTTCTCTTCCCTATTTAATTTAGAGCCTTCCTTCTGAGATTATCTTTATCCTGTAAATATTTTATTTACATATAGTCTCCCCCATGAGACTGTAAATTTCTTGAGGACAGATACTGTTTTTGCTCTTTTTTGTATGTCTAGTTTAGGCCTGCATTACAATCATCCCAGCATTCCATTTGCAGCCTGCATGCTGCTTGTGGCCAAAGAAAGGACTTTGGGTGGCTGGTGAAAAATGCATAGGATGTAAAACAGGCCTGCACAACATATTACCCATGGGCTGCTGGTGGGTTCCAAGTGGTATGTTGTGTTTGCCTGGTCTAGCTGTGTAACATGGTGTCTGGCACACAATAGGTACTTAATAAATGCTTGTTTACCTGATTGAATTGGTTGAACGGACTCTTAAAAAGTAATCTCTGAGGTCTGAGATCAACTTGGAGTCAGGTCTTCAGTATAGTACCCTAGGAATTTGCGCTTCACATAAAAGTACTTAACATTTTTATCAATGACTTTGATAAAGACATAGGTGGCATACTCATCAAATTATGAGATTACATAGAATGAGGATTTATGGCTGACACATTAGAGAACAGAGTCTGGATTTGAAAATACCTTGACAGGCTAGACAAATTGGGGCAAATCTAATGCAATGAAATCTAATAAGGATTAATGTAAAATCATCTACTTGGGCTGAAAAAAAAAAAAAAACCAAACCACTTCATAAATAAAAGATAGGATAGCAATACCTTTGAAAAAGATCTAGGTCTTTTAGTAGACTGTGAACTCAGCATGAATCAACGCTGTGCTATGAGAACCAAAAAAGCTCATGTAATTTTGGACTCCATTGAGAGAAGTCTGATGTCAAAAATGGGATGTAGGAGTCCCACTGTACCCTGCCTCAGTCATACCATATTTGGAGTATAGTATTCAGTCCTGGGTATCATATTTTATTTGATAAACTCAGAGGAAGTCAACTGATATAGTGAAAGGCTTTTTGAGCTTACTCTAAGTGAGAACCAAATAAAGGCATTAGGAATGTTTAGCCTTACGGAAACAAAACTTGAAGGTAACACCATAGCTGTGTTCTCATTTCTGAAAGTTTGCCTTGTGAAAGAGGGATGAGGCTTGCCCTATTTATTCCTAAAAAAGCTAAGTTGAAATAATGATTGGAAGGTACAGAGAGGCAGATTTAGGACAGAGGATGTAAAAAAACCCCAAACTTCTCATCCAACAAAACCATTAGAACTAGCATAAGCAAAACAGACTGCCTTAAACAGTTGCTTCTCCCTCACTGGAGGTCTCAAAGAAAAAGCTGGATAACTCCTCATTGGGTGTGTTATAGACAGGGTGCTTGTTGAGACATAGGATGGTATAGCATTGAATATTGCCTCTGAGACTTGCTAAATGTGCAATTATGGGAAAGTCTCAATTTTCTAATCTGTGAAATGGATATAATGATTTCCCATAGTGCTTATCTTATAACAATCTTCTGAGGATCAAATAGAATCCCAAGGCTATAGGGGTACAGAGATGATGTCATCTATATACATGAGTCATTATTGTCCATTCTCTGAGTCTACTTTGCTGTCACTGGGAATTATTGTACTTTATTCAGTTACAGTATATAACAAGGGATCTTGAACCCAAACAATAGGGAAACTCTTTGTCCTTGTAACGAAATCTTTATCAGTTCTGAGCTTTAAGCACCAAAATGAATGTACTCTGCATGAGCCTTTCCAAAGTAATCAGGTGAGTTTGGCAGCTGTACATGAATGACTTTTCTGTCTGATCTGGGAAGGGAGACAATGGTTTTGTCTTATACTGCCTTGTACTGGCTGTTCTCAAGAGTGCTCTGCAGCTGGGTATGAAATCCCTCTGAGTCCATGTTTTATCATTTCCTTCTGACACTCCTCTGGGAAACGTGGCCATTCCACAAGGCTGTCCCACAGAGCAAGATTAAAAATAAACATCTAAACCCAATTAATATGTTTAGGAGCACTGGGTGAACTTGTCCTACTGAACCCAAGTTGACATGCGGAGTTCACATAAGTTTAGTGTCATTATGCATGTGCCAATTTATGCAACATGATTTATTAAATGCTGGAAAGTGATGAGATAGAGATAACTGGACTGATCGGGGAGTCCACTGACCCGTTTAACATGCCCATTTTGCTAATAAATCGTACAACTCAGATTGTTTCCTCAGTTATTATTAATTACTCACTCCATAAACAAGCCTTACTTTGCTGTAGTAGGGTGGAGCAACATTGTTTTAATATTATGGTGGATGTGAAATCTCATTGCTGGGGGCATTCTCTTTGCCATTGCAGAATGTAGCCGCTCCATACCCTCTTAATCTGCATGATTCTTACCTAGAGATTTTCTGAACTATTCCATAAAGGATCCACTTAACAAAAAGGTGAAGATCTTTCTCTGGTTCTTGTACTTAAGTTGTCTATTTCTTAGTTACCTCCCCTAGTCAGTATATGATGGGCCTATCTCCTTTTCTGATCACAATGTCCTTTCTTCTGTGTGAAAGTAGAAGTAGTTGTTGTCTTAGTAGTAGTAGTAGTAGTAGTAGTAGTAGTAGTAGTAGTAGTAGTAGTAGTAGTACTAGTAGTAGTGGTAGTGGTAGTAGTGGTAGTGGTAGTAGTAGTAGTAGTAGTGGTAGTAGTAGTAGTAGTAGTACTAGTACTAGTACTAGTACTAATAGTAGTGGTAGTGGGAGTAGTGGTAGTGGTAGTAGTAGTAGTAGTGGTAGTAGCAGTAGCAGTA
>CM053587.1:211370007-211396790 GCA_028646515.1 Pseudochirops corinnae
TAGTAGTAGTAGTAGTAGTAGTAGTAATAGTAGCAGCACCAGGAGCAGCAGCAGTAAAAGTAACAGCATTTGTAAAAGGCCTACTTTGTGCCAGACAGGAGGCAGCTAGGTGACTCAGCAGACAGAGCACTGGACCTGAAGTCAGGAACACCTGAGTTAAAATCTACCTCAGACACTTACTCGCTGTGTGACCCTGGGCAAATCACTCAATCTCTATCTTAATCCACTGGAGAAGGAAATGGCAACCCAGGCCATTATCTTTGCCAAGAAAAGTCCATGAGCAGTCTCAGTGTTTACAGAATCCACAGGGTCATGAAGGATGTGACTGAACAACTGAACAAGATTCGCCAGGTACTTTGCCAATCTCCAATTGGACACCCTCCTGGTTTCCAGTTTTTTACTACTATAATAAGAGCTGCTATAAATATTTTTGTACATATGAATCATATTCTCTTTCTTTGATTTCTTTAGGGGGTACAGGTTTAGTAGTGGGTAAAAAAATAGAGTCAAAAGGGCAGATGGGACAAAGAATTTGGTAACTTTCTGAGTATAATGGTATAAACTTTCTGGGTATAACAATAAAAATTGCTTTCCAGAATGGCTGGGCCAATTCATAATTTTACCAACAATGCACTAGTATACTCCCCCCAACAGACAAAGAGATTGATTTTCAAGATACCTAAAAGATGCAAGATACCATATGTTTGGGATAACACATAAATACTATTACTACAGAAATATGCTGATAAGAAACCATCAATGACCACTGACCCACATGCCTCATTTGTTATCTTTACCAAATTTTTATTACAGCAATTTACATTGCATCAAATGCATTCTAGACAAAGGTATTAGAAGGGAACAGTCAGACTTTTTCAAACCTATTCTGTAAAAAAAACAATGTCATCATTATAGTCACAAATGCCTGGAATGTTCAGAGAATACAATATCCCACTCTGTTTATGTTTGTTGACTATGAAAACGCTATATGTTAAAATCATGCAAGATGCCTTGATTGAAGTAAAAACAGAAATAATTGTTTGACAACTGTGATCATAAATATCAAGTGAGCATGAAAGATGTATGCTATTGTCAGGGCACATTTACAGGATTATGTTCAGCATGGATTCCAAATGGAAGGAGATTCTCTACAGATGCTGAGATCCTCCAGATGTTTGTGCTTACAGATGACATTGTGCCGTCTGAATCAAATCCCTAGAATACTACAAAAATTCCTGAACAATTTTTATAATTGCTTATAAGAGTCCAGTCTAGCCATCCACACAGAAAACAGAAACTGGATGAAGGAAAGCTATTATCCAAACTATGATCTGCAGCTGTATGGAAAACTCATACGTAAGGTACATATGTACCTTATAGAGCTCATATATAAGGTATGTAAATTTAAGACAGATATTACAGATGAATTGGTCTCAGAACTGAATAGGAGAGAAGTTGAATTGTATTTGGGAAATTGTGGAGTTCTTTTAATGACTTCACACATTTCCTACAAACAAACGTTCATCTTTTAAACATTAATCTGATAATGCTACATAATTGTTAAATGCTAGATATCACAGCCTTTGAGTAACTTAAATTGTGGGTCCTTCAAAGAGTAGTGCTCACATAATAAGCAATAGCTAACACTTATGTAGTGTTTGCTGTGTGCCAAGCACTGTGCTACGTGTTTTACAATTATTATTTCATTTAATCTCACAACAACTCGGAGGGATAGGTGCCATTATTATTCCCACTTTTACCGATGGGGAACCTGAGGCAAACAGAGGTTAAGTGACTTCCGGGATCACACAGTAAGTAAATTTCTGAGGTAGAATTTGAACTCAGATCCTAACCCCAGACTTGGTACTCTATTCATTGTGTCACCCAGCTAGACACTTGGTAGAAGTAAGTACACTGCAGAATGAATGGACAGATACAAAGGAAAAGCACTAAAAAAATTATCAAATATATGTGACCAGAAAAGGAGGTAGACGTTCTTGTAGTAAAATGCAAGGAATAACCATCAATCAATCAATTAACAAACCTTTGCTAAGTGATTAGTGCATGCTAGGTACTGTGGGATAACCAGCAGACATTCCTTTTGTTTCCTGGATATCCACACAACATCAAGAGTTCTAAAGAGTGGACTCCCTGTGGAGAACTCATAGAAAGATATGAGCAAGAATCACACATGATTAAAAGGCTTGGAGAGGCTATGATCTTCACCACTAGAGTGTGTACCTGGATCAGTGAGATCAGAGATCCATCCAAGTACGGAAACATCACACTATTGACTCACATGGAGCTTATAGCTCATTAACTCCATCATTGATCTTTTTCATATGAAATGCTACCTAGGCAAACCTTCCCATCTAGTACTTGAGAAGTTGGTCTTTGAACCTGTATAAGGACTGACATTTATGCCTATTTAACTTTATCTTATTAGATTCAGCCCAACATTTTAGTTGGTCAGCATCACTTTGGAGTCATGGCATGTCAGTTATTCCTACAGGTTTCACTTTCATTTCTGAATATACCTTATCTTAACAAAGATTTTAGAAGGAGGGGGAAAACAGTCCAGAGAAAAACCAAATAATACATTAGCCATGTTTGCCAATATATTCAATATTCCATACCCATATCCCCCCACCTCTGTGGTGAAAAGCATTTTCTCATTTTCTCAACTCCTCTTTGGGGTTAAACTTGGTCATTTTAATTACAAATAATTATTTCTCCAATTAAATTATTATATTAAATTAATTATGCCTGCAAATTTGACAAACATTGCAGCTGCACTCCTCTCTGAATCACTGATAGAAAAGTTAAATGATGCAGGGCCAAGTATAAATTTCTGAGATCCTCTAAGTTCATCCAACTCGTTTATTCATAATTATTCTCTGAGTCAGGCCTTTCAAGGATTTCTGAATCTGCCTCACTTTATCTCTTTCAGTAACTTGTCTAAAAGAATACTTTACCAAATGCTTTACTGAAATCTAGGCAAACTGTATCTACAACATTCCCTTGATCTAGTAACCCTGTCAAAAAAGGAAATGCAAGTAGTCTAGCATACCTCATTCTTGAATCCATATGGGTTCTGTTTGATCACCATTTCCTTTTGTAGATATTCATTAACCATTCCTTTAAAAATATACTCCAGAATTTTGTCAGAAACTAAAGACAAGCTCACTGGCTGTTAATTTGGAGAATTTCTTGTCTCTTGTAAAAGAAAAATCAGGACAATATTTGCCTTTCTCTAATCCTGTCATATAGATTGCATTCCCAAGGGTCTTTTAGAGATTACTGATAGAGCCCAGCAAACATCTCTCTCAGTGCCCCAGGATGCAGTTCATCTGCAGACAGTAAGTTTAGCTCATTGAGAGCCCCTTAGAGCTCTTACATCTCCCTGCTTTTTATGGGATTCACCTCCGTATTAGTTATTTTTTAGTTATCATTCTGCACTGCCCAGTCTAAAGATCATCTTCTTTGACAAAGAACACAGAAACAAAGTAAAAATTTAGTAGTTCCGCTTTCTCTTTATTGCATATTACAGTCATTCTATCTACCACAAGAAGTCGTCCTATCCCTTCTTTATTCCACCTCTTATCCTTAATATATCTAACCCCACCCTCAAATTCTTTTTTTTCTTTCGCTTTCCTCATAGCCCAAAATAATTCTACTCAATGACCCAGAACTATTCTTATAGGACGTGCTCTTGCTTAGGTACCTAACAAATCTTTGTTAAATTTAATCAAACATTTCAATACTTAAACACGTGGATGCTTTTCCTCACTGATATTGACTGCAACATATCTATACCTTGCCATTCTGTGTGATTTTTCAAAAAGGAACCCCCCAATTTTCTCTGGGCCATCTTTTTATATTTGGAGAGGAGGGTTCCAGCGGCATACTCTGAATGCATATCAATTATTCTTCAGTCTTGTGATTGCTTGGCCCACCTCTTTTTAAAATAATAATTTTTCAAGGATACCCTTTGTGCTAATTCTTTAGCTTCAGTCATCATTGTAAATAGACTGCAGCCTGCTAACACCATGATATGTCTCTTCGTTGCTCCCTGAGTCACCTGTAATCAGTCAAGAAACATTTATATAATTCATACTGCATGTCAGAAACTATGCTAGATACTGGGTATAGAAAAACCAAAATGGTCTTTCTCCTCCCTCAAGGGAAGGAGAGAACACATACACAGAAGAGAAAATATATGTATATATGTGTGTGTGTGTGTGTATATGTGCGTGTGTGTGTGTGTGTGAATAGATACATATACGTATGTATATGTATGTGTGTATACCGTTATCCGTTCCACATCACAGGAGTTAGGGGCATGGTATCCTTGCAATCTATAAAATCTGCATAAAATTTTTTTTGACCCTTTCTTTGTACCAGAGAAGAAGTCTGAATCATTATGGTACTAAAAGATAAAATATATTGTTTATATACAATACCCTACATACATTCTATGCATTTCTGAGTTTATAAACTTTTGCTGTGTCATCTGCTAGCGTTCATGCGTCACCTGCAATTTCTGCAAAACTCCACCCAAATTCCCCATTTAATTTCTCATGCCAATCCACGATATATTGAAATTGTGATGGGAAAAGTCACCATGTGGAAGGGATAACTGTAGGAGCTAGCAATTGGGGAATCAGGAAAAGCCTCATATAGAAGCCTTTGAGCTGAGTTTTAAAGGCAACAAAGGATTTTAAGATGCAAGGGGTAGAGGGGATGCTTTCTAGTCATGGGGGAAGGCCAATGAAAAGGCATGGAGATGGGCAATGAAGTGTCATGTGTGAGAACAGTTTGTGAGAATAGTTTGTCTGAGCCAAAGAATGTGGGAATTGGAATGTATGATAAACCTGGTTAAGTAGGTTGGGACCAAGTTGTGAAGACTTTTAAAATCCAAACAGAGGAATTTGTACTTGATCCTACAGACTAGAAGGAGCCATTCTTTTTTTTCTTTCTTTTTTGGAATTTTTTATTCATTTATTTATTTTCTTGTTTACATTATTCATTTCCACGAGATTTTTGAGTTACAAATTTTCTCCCTATCTTTCCCCCACCCACCAACCCAAAACAGTGATCCCATTGTATAACCCCTCCACCAATCTATTCTCTCCTATGTCTTCCCCCTTGCCCCTCTGACTTTCTGCTAGGGCAAGATGGATCTCCCTATCCCAGTGCCTGTATATCTTAATTCCCAGTTGCATGTGGTTAATAATAATAATTATTATGTATATATATATATATATATATATATATATATATACACACACACACACATATATATTTTTAACATTTGGTTATAGAACTTTAAATTCTAGATTCTTTCCCTTCCTCCCTCATTACCCACCCCCATTGGAAAGATAAACAATTCAATACAGGCTGTACATATGTAGTTACGCAGAACATCTCAACAGTGGGCATATTGTGAGAGACCGTTTATATGTCCCTCCTTCCTATCCCACCCTCCCTTGTTCTATTTTCTACCCTGTCCCTGTCCCTTTACAGAAGTGTGTGCTTCCAGCAAGCCTCCCCCCCACCCTGCCCTCCCCTCCATCATGCCATGTCTCATCCCCATCCCCCCTACTCTCCTGTGTGAGCCATTATTTTCTTGAGTAGAACAGGAACATGGTCAGACCTGCACACTAGGAAAATCACTTTAGCAGCTGTGTGGAAGATGGATTAGAGAGGGGAGAGACTGTATTATCAAACAGCTTCCTGCGTGTTGCATGATGTTCCCAAATATTTCTGGTGAATGGGAAAGTGCAGTCTTCCTCTTGATACCAAAAACTATTATGTCAGACTCCTTCTTAGGTAACTAGATGGCACTGTGTATAGAGCACCGGACCTGGAGTCAGAAGAGACCTTGAGTTCAAATTCAGCCTCTGATGTTTAAATAGTTTTATGACCTTGGGCAAATCACTTCATTTCTGCCTCAGTTTCCTCAGCTGTAAAATGGGTATTACAGCAGTAATTATCTTCAAGGTTGTTTTGCGGATCAAATGAGATATTTGTAAAAAAAAAAAATGTACCTGGAACATCCCCTTATCCTTTCCCTGAGTCATTGTCACTTGAACCTCAGAGGAAAATAATTATTCAAAAGATCAGAGGACGATATATGAGTTCAGGTCGCATTCTTTAAAATGCTGAAATCTTTCTTTGAATTGTTTTATAGGACGCTTCATGTTTCTTGGTAATTTGGAGATTGAGCAGACATTTTTTGAGCCTCTTCTCTTTTTTGGAGGGGCAACAGATGGCACTTTGAGCATACATGACAGTTCCTTAACCATGGAAGAAAGACAATCATTACATGTACTTTGCAGATCACTGTAAAATTCTACATGCTCTTCATATTATCAGAAGCAGCATTTTTAGTATTTCAATTTTGCTAGTAGTTTTTCATGGCTACTCCCCTAGAGAACTGCTATGGCAACAGCCTATGGGAGTCCTCTACTGCAAAGATGTCACTCTGCTCAATTTGTTGGCACCTTTTTTTTTTTTTGGAAGGGGGAAGGCAAGGTGGTTGGGGTTAAGTGACTTATCCAAGGGCACACAGTTAGTAAGTGTTAAGTGTCTGAGGGAGGATTTGAACTCAGGTACTCCTGACTCCAGGGCCAGTACTCTATTCACTGCCACCTAGCCGCCCCCACCTATTTCTTTAATAGCACCTTGACAAAATACACAATTCCCTTTGCTTTGCTCTATCCTTCTTATGTTCTCCTTCTCCTTACAAAGTCAATGTCTATATAATTTTTCATCTTCCTTTCCCCCATTTCAAATGACCAATTTTTGAGAAGACAGTAGAAAGGCAGTCCTACTTCCAGCTTGTCACTGTCCGTACGCATGGACTTTTGCATCAGAAGCTTCACCCGATAGTAAAGGAGTTTTTCAATGTCTTAAGCACCCTGATATAGCCTAAAAGGTTTTCCTTTATGGTAGGATCAGTACTTGTTCCTGGACTAAGTAGGAGAAGCAGGAGCAAGGGCTCCCATTATAGTACAGTTGGGTAGGGGATTGATAAGGACAAAGAATGAAGCAGGGAGGGATCCCCCTTATACATATTCTAGCTTGGGTATGTTAGTGTGCAACAGCTAGGGGGCTCAGTGGATAGAGCCCTAGGCCTGGAGTCAGGAAGATTTGACAAATGTGTTTCAGACAGTTCCTATCTGTGTGACCCTGGGCAATTCACTTAACCCCTGCCTCAGTTTCCTCCTCTGTAAATGGGGATGATAAGAGAACCTCCCTTATGGGGTTATTCTGAGAATCAAATGAGATAATATTTATGAAGCCCTTAGCTAGATACTATTCCCTTCTTTCATGTCCTTAAATTTGGACCCTCAACTATAGTATAGGTCTATAAACTACAGTACAGGTCTATAAACTACAGTCAGATTCTTGGCACAAGTTTGATTACATTTGAGACTATTGTCTGTTATCTTAAGGGAAGCTGCAAAATCCTAAAAGAAAATTGATTTTAATTCATATTTATTAACAAAATAAATGAATACATCCTGTGAGTCCCTTTTTCTTGGTTAGTTTCAGAACTACATATATTTTGAAACAAAAGAAACATCTCTAAGAAGGCAGAAGCACAAGAAAGAATCACTGGGCTCCTGATTGAAGTAGATGCTCACTCTAGGTCCTCTAATTCCTTTTTCTTTCATGATAATTATTTTACTTTTTCCCACTTAAAAGTATTTTCTTTTTTCCAATTACATGTAAAGATAATTTTCAACATTCATTTTTATAAAATTTTAGGTTCCAAATTTTTCTCCTTCCTTCCCTCCTCTCCCACCTCCCCAAGATGACAAGCAATCTGATATAGGCTATACATGTACAATCATGTTAAACATATTTACACATTAGTCATTTTGTGTAAGAAGAATCAGAACAAAATAAAAAAACCTTAAGAAAGAGAAAAACACAACAAAAAAGGGAAAAGAGCATACTTCAATTTGCATTCAGACTTCATAGTTCTTTCTCTGGATGTAGATAGCATTCTCCATCACGAGTCTTTTGGAATTGTCTTGGGTCATTGTATTGCTCAGAAGAGCTCAGTCTATCATAGTTGATCATTGCACAATGTTGCTGTTACTGTGTACAATGTTCTCCTGGTTCTGCTCACTTCACTCACCATCAGTTCATGTAAGTCTTTCTGTTCATCATTTCTTATAGAACAATAGTATTCCTTTACATTCAGATAATACAACTTGTTCTCAATAGATGGGCATCCCCTCAATTTCCAATTCTTTGTCACCACAAAAAGAATGACTATGAATATTTTTGTATATGTGAGTCCTTTTCCCTTTTCTATGACCTCTTTAGGATATAGCCCTAGAAGTGGTGTTGCTGGATCAAAAGGGTATGCACAGTTTTATAGCCCTTTGAGCATTATCTCATTCCTTCTTGTTCTAAGATAGATACATTTCTTCTCCTTTTGCCAATAAAAAATTGTGAGTAGCTGAACAGGACCCTTCACATTTCATCTTGTGTATTTTCTATTAGGATCATAGTATTTAGAGTTGGAAGAGACCTTGGAGTTCATCTGGTCTTCACTTCTCCTTTTACAGATAAGTAAACTGAGACTCGGAGGGTCAAAGTGATTTGGTATTGTCATTTACCAGCCTTTTCTTCTTCTCAGTTAATAATCCTTATTTTTTACTTTCCTCACTTGTCCTATTTTCTAACTCTTTAATCATGATCACTCATGCATTACCAATTTGAAGTAGGCCTGTGGCATCTTATGGTCCCTAGATACTTGGCTGCCCTATTTGAGTTGGTCATTCCATATCTCTTTACCCTATTCATTTCCCTCTATTTTTCCCCTACCCTACCACATTTCTCACACACACTCCCAGTGCTCCCAAATTCTACTTGAGGCTGTCTGAGAAAATTGTCTTCCTTTCTCTACTCTAGCTTGTTGCTACCAAACTGGCTATCACTGTGTATTTTGTAAACACAGTCAGACAACTATTTCTGTTGATCCTTACATCCTATAATACACACCAGTTAGGTAAGTATATTCCTTTAGTTGAGGCCAGTTACCAGTCAGGCATCTCCTACTTGGTAAGAGTAATACATGGAAATCACTAGAGTGAGTTTTTAGCTTCTCTTTTTCATCTGTGCAAGCATAGTGATAAAATAGAAATTTTGCAGGAAACCCCAGTTTTTTACTTGTGTTTATACCATACAGTCCATATTCCTTTTCAGGTCAATTGAATTGTAAATACTGATGGAAATGGGTGTTCCTGTAACTCTTCTTCTTGATATGCAAATAAATGTTTATAGATCCTTGATCTACATGAAGCATGTCTAGTTTGTTAAACAAAGCTAAGGAACCTGAAATAAAAGACATCCTATCCTCTTCAATACCTGTGCAATGAGGGTATGGGGGAGGGGTACTGTGGGAGTTGGGGTAATACTGTGACAAAGGCAAAGATCTATCTTTCCCTGTAGAGCAGTAAGTTATTCAGGTCTTGCTTGATTCTACATCACAGCCCGAACTCCCCAGAGAAATTGCTGGAACTTCAAAATAGCTATCTTACAGATTTTGTGATCTACTAGGGAAAGGTAATGCTCCTCCCTAACAGAGGATACTGTTTGCCTGATAGAGGAGAGGCCTTGCAGGTCCTTGAGACTTGTTCTCCTTTTATCATACAGACAGGTCAAGGTCTTGCTTAGGCCAACAATGACCTGGAGAGCTGCAAAAATATTTTGTTTCTCCTGTGATTGATCTGGCAAATGGAGGGGGCTAGTCTCAGTGGTGGTTGCTATATTTTTTCAGTCATAGCATATCAACATTTCCATGAACTGTTTAAGGTATTCACCATATTCTGAGTCATTTTAAGTATTAGACAGTCATAGAGTTCATATATTTGATAACCTACTCTGTTCTAAAATAGCTTCAAAGTCATAGTCTCTCTCTCTCTTTTTTTTTTTGGCTTGTGTAGGGGCCGAGTAGATAGATTTACTCAATCCTCAAACTTATAAAGTAAATTATAAGATTCTCAATTAATCATAGGTTTTAGATTAAGTGGAAAAAATCCTTTGAACCAAAGTGACATTGCACAAAAATGTTCTGATTAGCTGAGGAAACTTGGTCCTGTGCCTGGGGTTACCTATAAATTAGATAGATAGATAGATCTGGATTTATCTGGAAGACTAGAGCAAGTATGATATTAACAACAGTGGCTGAGCAGCCACCACCAACAGATGAGCGTGGGAGCCCAGAGAATAACAACATCCTGCCTCTCCCCCACCCCCATTCTTGCTTCCAACCAAGACTTTTCATCCATCATTCAAGGAGGTGACATCTTGTAATGGTAATGGTAATCTGAAGATCTTCCCCGCCCCTTAATAGGCCAAATGTAATCACATGGAGCCTGTGGTGAGAGGAGCTTGTAGAACAGGTAGAGTAGAGCCCAGAGGAAGCTGGGAGTCAGAGCAGTAAGAGCTGGAGGGAGGAGAAGATGCAAGCAAGGAAACAACTAGGTATGCTGTTGCTCCCTACAGTAATAAGGTGTATTAACTTCTTTGTTGCTATGATAGATTGGACTTTCTGGTGTTGGGATTTGGCTTTTTGGTATCTGAATAAATGTTTTGCTTTGGTTTTCTATATGGAAAGTTTGTTATATTTTGCAATTTAGAGCTATGCCTGCATATTCATAATTGCTGTTGGTGCTGTGAATATCATGTGGGTTCTATATATCTATGAAAAAAGAGCAAGTCATCCCCACCAACTCCAACCACTGGCATGTAGAGGGAAGACAAACCGGTCTTGTAGAAGCAATAAGGAACCCAGAGGGAGAGACAAGAGGCAGCATGTACTGGGCAAGTCAAACCACCACTACCACCTTGACCACCATCTCCTCTCAGATCCTCGTGGAGAGAGTCCACGACCCTAAAGCTGAGAGTCTTGGGAATAGTAATGCCTCTGGCTCGGTGCCTTCAGGTGTCATGTAGGAGGCAAGTGTGTGGAGATGAAGTCTGGTAATCACTTCTGCAGGTCCATCAGCCACAGCTACTAAAGACCCAGAAAAGAAAATTCTTGTCACCAAAGACCTTGGTACTGTCAAATGGCTCAGTGTCAAAACCTGATAGTATTTTGTCAGTGGAAATTATACTAAAGAAGAGTCATTACTATCTGTTTTGCTGCTGCATCTGAAGGACCATTAGACTTTTCCATTTGACCTGCAGCTGAAACCTTCTGTATGCATTTGTCTCCCCATCTAGAATGAGAGCTCCTCAGAGGACGGACTGTCTTACTTTCCTGTGTGTATCCCCAGCGATCAGCACAGTGCTTTGCACCTGATACAGTGGGTAGAGTGCTGGGCCTGAAGTCAGGAAGGTTCAGATCTGGCCTAGATACTGTGTGATTCTGGGAAGGTCTCTCAATCCCTGTTTGCTTCAGTTTCCCCATCTGTAAACTGGGGATTACAGTAGTACCTACCTCCCACAGTTGTTGTGAGGATCAAAAGAGATAATAATTATGAAGCACTTAGCACAGAGCCTGGCACATGACAAGCACCAAGTGTTAGCTATAATAGTAATTATTATTATGATTTAATAAATGCTTCATTCATTCATTCATTCATTCAGTTAATTCTCCTAAGAAGAAGTTTATTTCCCTGGGTAAAGAGATATCTCAGCCTCAGCTCTGGCTTTGGCTCGGGTCACTTCTCCTGCTCCCCTCTCTGAACAGCTCCTGCCCATCTTGGCCAGAGGAGGATCTTTCAAGCCTTGAAGGACCAAGAAGACTTCCCATCAGTGCCCAACAGCAGAATGGTTGCAGATTCACCATGTTTAAGGAAAACTTTTTGAGCATGTCATTGATGGGAGAAAAGGATTCCCAACAACCAGAAATGGTCATTGCTTTGTTGTATGCGTTTTTTAAGTACGAGACCACTTTCTCTGCACTCTTCATCTACTTGTGGAAATATCACATGCGTAGACTTTTTTGGGAAGGGAGAAATTTTGTAACCAACTATTCATATTGTATCCACTTAGTAAATACACCTTTATTTTGGAGGGGAGAAATCAGGGCAATTGAGGTTAAGTACTTGTCCAAGGTTACACAGCTAGCAAGTGTTAAGTGTCTAAGGCTGGATTTGAACTCAGCTCCTCCTGACTCCAGGACTGGTGCTCTATTCACTGTGTCACCAGCTGCCTCTTACATACACCTTTCAAAAAGCTTCTGAAGACTGGCTCACTAAATTGATTCTCAAGTGGTTATCTTAGAGAGAAGCCCATCTGTATTGGACATGGCTCATGGCATTAGCGAAATAACCCCAACTGATCAGGGGTACCCCTAGAACTTTTAGGGGGAGAGCTAGCTTTGCTCAGGACCCAAGATACATCTGTGAGTGGAAATTGGGATATAGATCCTTAGACATTAAGTGAGCCCCACAGGCTAAGCCTAGAATCTGATTGTTTTTCTTTTCCAGTCTCAGGGAGAGCTTTTGCTTCTGCCTCAGGGCTTCTCCCCTCCCTTTATTAATGTGACTCTTTGAGAATATAACGGAACATTATTTTGCAGGAAGAAATGCTAAATGTGAAGAAGTCAGAGAAACATGTAAAGATTTATGGGAACCAAGGCAGAGCAAAATGGGAACAAAAAAAATATACACAATGATTTTTGTTGTTTAGTCATTTTTCAGCCCTGATGGACTCTTCCTGACCCCACTTGGAGTTTTCTTGGCAAAGAAATTGCTGTTTCCTTCTCCAGCCCATCTTACAGATGAGTAATGGAGGCAAACAGGGTTAAGTGACTTGCTCAGGGCCACACAGCTAGGCCAGATTTAAACTCAGATCTTCCTGACTCCAGGCATGGCATGCTATCCACTGAACCATCTGGCTGCTCTACTTAAGAGCAGAAATCACCAAAATCACCATTTCTGTCAAATGAAACGTAACACTGATTTGGTTTGTGAACCTTTCCTCGCACTAGATACTACAAAGAGTTTCAAATAAAATTGTTTTGCTACAACCACTGTAATGGTAGTTCTGGTGGTAGTAGTAGTGGTAATAGTCACAGTAATAATGATAATAATAATAATAATTGCTATCATTTATACAGTACCTACTGTGTGCCAGGAACTATGCTAAGCATGTTACAAACACTATTCTATTTGATCCTTTCAGTAACCCTGGTGAGTGGGTACTACTATTATCTCCCCCTTTTTTTACCATTGAGAAAACTGAGGCAGACAGTGGTTAAGTGACTTACCTAAGATTACATAGTTATTACGTACTGGAGGCTAGATTTGAACTCAGGTCTTCCTGACTTCAGGCTCAAGGCTACATGCATTGTGCCATCTAGCTGGCATACGCTTATCACTTGAATCACATCTATGGTTCTTTTTTTTTGTGAGTGTTGTAGAACTTTGTAACATACATCAAAATGTAAGAATATATGTTCAAATATAACCACGTGTGTTTTATATATATTGAAAATGATCCCCCCCACCCCAATGTTAAGCCCTCAAAATCCATTTGTATTTACTTATTACATATGGAATATATCCCTATGTATGTACATGTTCTCCCCAGATGTAAGGTGGTGGCACAGTATACAGAGTGCCAGGCCTGGAGTCAGGAAGACTCATCTTCCTGAGTTCAAATCTGGCCTCAGATACTTACTAGCTGTGTGACCCTAGGCAAATCACTTCACCCTGTTTGCCTCAGTTTCCTCATTTGTAAAACATGCTAGAGAAGGCAATGGCAAAGCACTGTAGGATCTCTGCCAAGAAAACCCCAAATGGGATCGTGAAGAGTTAGACATGACCGAAAAATGACTGGTGAGTAGGGGCTGTTTTCACTTTTGTCACTGTAACGTCAGTGTCTAGCACACTTCCTAACACATTGTAAGTGCTTAATTAATTCTTGATAGAGCATATGCAATATCATATCAAGACAAAGGAAAAATATCAAGGCATATTTTTTCCTTTTTAAAATTTTAATGACAAGGATAGAATGCGTATAATATTCTGTCCTCCACTAGGGTCCAACGACTCATGGTGCTGTGGAGGTGGTGCTAGTCTCTCAAAGATCCAGGGAAATATAGCACTGGGCAATTGCTACCAACCATCTGGGTGGCACAATGGTTAGACTACTGGATCTGGAGTCAGCAAGACCTGAGTTCAAATCCAACCTCAGACACTTAATAACTGTGTGACCCTGGGAAAATCATTTAACCCTATTTGCCTCACTTTCCTCATCTGTGAAATGAGCTGGAGAAGGAAATGGCAAACCACTCTAGTATCTCTGTCCAGAAAGCTCCAAATGGGGTCAAGAAGAGCCAGACAAGACTGAAATGACTGAATAACAAAAACCAACCAGGAGGGACTTTACCTATTGATCAGGTAAAACTGTCTGCCTTTCCAGGGTCAGTCCAGCTCTGTTCAAAGAGGCTCGTTACGTGCTTGGCCATCAGTTTCTGAATTCTTTTAGCCAAGGCAATTCCTAAAGACTTCCTACTAAGATTTAAAGGGGATGCAGGCTACATCAGTGATGATTCCACGGAAGTTTTGAAGTAAATAATGAATAGGAATGCCATTTGAAAACACTGACGTGTCTTCAAAATTTAATGAATTCTTCTCGTGATAATTTCCAAATGTATATATTCATTTGATAAAAGGACTTCATAAATGTTGAATCTATACATAGGATGTGCTGGTTTTCTATAAATATCATACTATGGTGATTATTTTAAGAATTATTTATCAAATTTGGAAGATGAATAGAAAGAGAATGTAATTTATTCATTTCACTTCTACTGTGTATTTATATAGCTTCTTTTATCCAAGGAGCTAGAGACATTTTATGCTCATGAACATAACGTTTTCACAGAAGGCCCTAGAAGCAAGCACTGGGCATAGTCACAGAGACATGCCGTCAGGTTGAGATATTTGCAAAAAAGTTCATAGATTCCCAGGCAAAGTGCCTTAACTGTCTTCTAGGGGTCTCCAACTCTATGCCAGGATTGTTCTAGATTTAGATATTGACATTTGTCTAACTCTCATAGTTAGCGCTATTCCTATTGAGGCTAAAATCACGAATTGATTGATTCTGATATCAGGTAAGAACATTGAATAAATAACAACTTCTCCTTTTTTCTCCTCTAATTACAAAGATTAAAATGTGAATTTGAATAAAATTATGCTTTATTCCAGGAGTAATAATTTTGCTAATAAACATTTTATCTAGGTACATATAAATCAGTGGTCCTCAACCTTCCTAATGCCATGACCCTTTAATACTTGCATGTGGGTGTATCTGCATGTGGGTGGACCCGCCTGGAAATGGATAGAGAAACGGTGTCTCAGTTCCTAAGACCATCAGAAATATATGTTTTCTGATGGTGTTAGGCGACCCCTGTGACCCCTGTGAAAGCGTCATTCGACCCCCAAAGGGGTTGTGGCCCACAGGCTGAGAACTGCTGATATAAATGAAAAACAGCTTCTTCTGCCTTTTCTTTTTTGAAAAAGAGAATAGGAGAATAAGAAATGCTCAACCTTTCAAACTTTTCAAGTTGGGACCAAGTAATAGAAAAAAAATTTTTTTGGAGGGGAGAAGGCAAGGCAATTGTTGGGGTTAAGTGACTTGCCCAAGGTCACACAGCTCGTAAGTGTTAAGTGTCTGAGGCCGGACTTGAACTCAGGTCCTCCTCACTGCAGGGCCAGTGTTGTATTCACTGTGCCACCTAGCTGCCCCAAAGTAATGGAAAATTATATTTGATAAACACAACGTAGTGTAGGATTGTGGAAGAAACACTAGGTAGGGAGCCAGAAGACTCAGGTTGTACTCCTAACACTGCTACCTACAACTTAATAACATCACTTCATTTCTCTGGGCCTTGGTTTCCTCTAACTCCCTAATATTTATCATCTCTGGGGGCCATTTGCAGTCGTCCTGATCTTTACGTGGCCACTCGACCCAAATGACTTGGGAGGAGAAAGTGAGGCTGGTGACTTTGCACAGCCCTGCCTCCCTTAAATCTGATTCACTTGCAAGTCATGGCAGCATCTTTCTGATGTCATCAGTCCTCTTCAAGAATGAAGGACAAGCAACAATAACAGCAAAGATTTATTATATCCCTTCTATAGATGAAGAAAATGAAGCTTAGGATGTGAGAAGGAGCTAAAGTGACTTGCTTAGGGTTATACAGTATCAGAGCTGAGACTCAAACCCGGATTTTATGGCTTCAAGATGAGTACTCATTTTACCACACTGCTTCCAACCGATCTTTAGCCCTGACATATGTTCAAACTTACAAGAGCTGTATTGGATGAAGAAACATCAGGAAGGTTATGAGGCATGGAAGATGGTGCTTGGGAGGTGGATGAAGGGGAACATTGCTCATTTGGGTCAGAAAATTGACCTAAGAGCAGAGAGAAGGTGGTCATTTCTTTATCAAATTGAACTTTGGATGGAATGTTGCTTCATTTGATTAAAATAATTTTTAAAATCACATTTTTTTAAAAAAAAATTCAATGTTTTCCCTGCTTTCTATTTTTCCATCATTTTAAAATGTAGTTTTTGTCAGTGCATATGTTGTTCTAGTTCTGCTGATTTCACTTTGCATCCAATCTGAATGCTTTTTTCCCCAAACCAACAAACGATAAACACAGCTGAACACCACTGGAATGTTATATTCTACTTATCTCTCAGTCAGTTGTCTGACTGTAAAGATGCCAAATGCTATAGGAAAATCATCTATGAGAGGCCTATCTATTCCCTTCTCATATTTTAATTGAGAAAGCCTTTAAATGTGCATAGGCCATAAAGATTTTACAAGCCCGTTCCCTTAGCACTTTTTACATAAAGAAATTATTTAGAAAACAATGCTTTCGTACTTCTACCTTCTACTTATAAACAACTAGCAACCTGGCTAGAGCAAAGGACCAAAGCACACAGACATCTAATTATTATTTGAGTCCTTTTACCTACCATCAAACACTGCTTAACTAATCCTATTTCTCTTGTACAAGCTGCCCCAGGCCCTTTTCACATCCCTGTCCTGTCATTCTAGCTTTTTCTCTTCAGGGGGACAGCTGTTAATTACCTCTTTAACACCTCCTTATTACTTTCTAAACACTAATTGCTCTTAATTGTCCCCAGTCTAGGTTATCTGTAGCCCTGCCTCCCAAAATCTCCACCCTCCAGCCTTCCATGTTGTTCCCACTACATGGATAGTTGAATACTTCACACAATAAAACGAAACTTAATGCTACTCCAGGATGTCTAAGACTATTCCTTCAGCATCCTTCCTTGTACAAGAATCAGCTATTTCTTCCAACATTGCGGAAAGAACTTGCATATGACAGTTGAGATACTAAGGCTAGAGTCTTAATTATACCAAGATCATTTTGCAATATCTTCTCTGGGCTCCCTTTTTCTTTAATATTTTTTTCTTTTTTATTATGAACTTAAACATCATTAACAAACATGAGCATTTCAAGATGCACAAAAAGAACAGAAAGAATTATACATGATTCTACTGTGAACTTCTGATATGTATAGTTTGTTTTTAAAATGCATGTTAGATTTTAGCAGGTAGCGACAAAATTGCTCTCCTTTTCAATATCTCCTTCTGAATTGCCTTCTGTTCTCTTCTGTGTATTAGAAAAAAAATTGTTTCCATGATTCTGGGCTTCAGTTTCTTCATTCATAACATAAGGGTCTGGAGTAGATGATCTCAAAAGTTCCTAACAATGTGAAAGTTTTATAAAACTTGGCACATGTTTAAGATTTCTCAAAAAGGTCAAGTTTACTTTTTCTTCTTTGATCCCTTTTTTGAAACCATTAAACAAACTGACTGTATTTTAAGGAACCACATAGAGGTCCTTTTACAGAATCATTGTCTGAAAGATGCTCTTTCCCTACCAACTTTATGAAATTCTCTTAGATATTATTCATCAAGATACAATAGTCATGCATTCCTGATTGTCAGACAAATTTTTCTTCCATAATCTTAACTTATATAACATTTCAAAGTTTACAAAATTGTTTCACAACAGCTCTGTAAGGGGTTAGAGCAAGTATCCCCTTTCCTTCCATTTTACAGATGAGGAAACTGAGATACAGAGAAATAAGATGACATTCCCGGCTTTTCACATCTAATAAGTTTAAGTAAACTGACATGTGAACTCAGTCAGATCTTCTGACTTGTGTGAGAAATGATTCATTTGGACTCCTACTCTATTCCAATGATTATTCATCAGTTTGATATGACTCCATAGGGGTAGTGATTATAAGTTCTGTATATGAGGCCCCAGAGCTGTGAACTGTAGGTTGTAAGTTCACTTGCTTAATCATAGGAAGCTAACTAGAGGCCCTCCACCCTTGTTTTCCTTTGTTGTGGAGACCAAGCGCAGCATGGCGGAGGTGAGTCAATTACATGGCAAGTCCCCCAACTTATTTTTGTACCTATAGACCACTCTCTTGTACAACGTGAGCAGATGACCATCTTATAAACCCTTAGTCATGGAGATACCCCATGCTTTGCTCAGCAAGACTCCCCTGCTGATATGTCATTTTTGACTGATACATCATTTTTGGAGCTTGAAACAAGGTCTATCAACCAGTGGAATTCTGTATTTTATGTAATCCATCTAGAGCATTCAAGTATCAGATCTGGTATCGAGCCTTATAAAAAATAAGACCCCAAAAGAAAGGGGTGATCTGAGATCATGAGGATGACCTGAGGTCCACTTCATTAGAGGAGATCGTAGATCTCTTAATAAAATGCCATTTACTCAGAGCTCTGTCTCAAGGTTTTTTGTTTTTGTTTTTTTCAGATTGGGCAATTATAATCTTCACACTCAAAGATCAGAAGCTTTTGTCATAGTAGTTTTGTAACCCTCCCACTATCAGAGCTTATTTTGGGGTCAAAGATGGGTGACAATCAAGGATAAAACATTGTTTATTTGCTTTGTGTACCTCATAGTTCACTGATAAGCACCTTAAGAATTGGCATCATGTCTGAGTGGTACAACTTTGACTTTGCTTATTTAATCATATGGGCAGAACTGTAAGTGTGGGGTTTTGCCTCAGGACACCAACAAATAGAAAGGGATGCTTCTCTCCTGGAGGAGGATGTGCTTCCTCTCTGTGTCCATGACTTGCCAACAGTCCTCTACTGGCCTCTACCACCACTACCACCCTAGGATCCATTTGAAGAGGCACCCTTATCTTAAGAGCCCCCTTCTTTGCCAACGAGCTATGGAGTTTAAGCCTGACTCTTTGGGGTGGGATGTCTCTTCTCTGAGATTACACCCACAATTGGACTACCATTTGTGCCACTGCTTCCTTACCCTCATTTCCAAATGAACTTGGAAGGAAGAGTTCTTAGGTAAACTCTGTATAGGGACATTGTCTTAACTTAAATTGGGGCCATCTTTCAAATCAACTCTGCTTGTAGTTTGTAGCATGCATTTCAAACTTCGTAAAATATTGGTGGTTTGGTGATTCATACTAGTAACCCTGTGTCTAATCACAGTGGGTTAAGAACTGAATTTCAGAAAGCCCTATCTTGAGGTAAAACCACTGAATCACTCAGCAAGAGCAAAAGGTTCTCTCAATCTGCTACCTATCCCATGATATATTCTTGGAGATGGAAAGGCCTTGGAAATCATTTACTCTTGGAACACTCTTCTTACTGTTTCAACTTTTAGAAATGATAGTTTGGTTTGTATGTTTGTAAAGGTAGGAGGCACCAAGTGCTGTAGTCTCTCATTTCTGTTTCTGTTGAGGTCTGAGAAACAAGGGTTTAACCAAGAAAAAGAGTGATATTGAAAGGAAGAGGATAGGAGGAATGAATTGTCTGGAACAAAGGAGAAATCTGCCAATCTATCAATCTACCATGTCCCAAACACCAAGGGGATTCACTGACCATTCATGTCTTTCTACCACATTAAACCTTTAAAGGGAACTCAGTTGTTATTACGTCATCCTTGTGTTTTGATTTTTATTCAGTAACTTGTTTTTTTTTTTTCTTTTAAGGTGTTTTGCACCCCCACCCTCATAACTCAGTGTAATGATCAAATTTAAGTCAGCAATTATAGTAACCTAGATAACAAGAGCCCAAGAAAATTGGCTGAGATGGCCAAAGTTGGGAGTGAAGGAGGGGAAAGGATGTGCCTGAAGGGGCAGACACATGTAGGGATGATTCTATGGAAAAGCAGAGTTTTTTGGCTCTGTAACTGTTGCTATTGGCAGTTTCCACATACTTCTTAGATTTTTTTGCTCTCTTAACAAAGGTGGTTTTTTCTCTCCCTGAAGTCAGTTTGGTTATTTCTCTAGCCCCAGTCTTGGAGCTGAACACTACAGTGCATATACTGTAAAAGGCACACATGCCAGGACCCAGGGATTCCCTCTCCTGGAAACAGATCCGAATCTGTTGTATCCTGTGGAAAAGGTTTGCATGGGAAAAATGCTGCTGGGTCAACTGCTTTCACTCACTTTAGGCCACCGGACGTAGACTGTGCCAGCTCCCAATCCTTTCTCTGTCCACAGCATCAAGATGCCTTTTGTGTGGGTAGTTAGGAATGGCCTTTCCTTTGCCCCACTGCACCATGGCTAGGCAAAGGGCCCAGTAAACCTCTCTCAGCTATCTTAGCAGTGGCTTAGTCTAGAAAGAGATCAGGCTAGATGGGCTTTCAGTCTCTTCTGGGAGAATTCTGTCTTCTCTTAGTCCCTGGTCATAACAAAGCCTGATTCAATTAAAATACAATCCCAAAGAAAACAAAGAAACCAAAACATATCTAAGGATGTGCATAGCATTATGATAGGTGTTATAGGGTACTGTCCCCCACCTTGAGGAGCTTGAAATCTCACTGAAAAGAATAATGTGATGGAAAGAGTACTAGATTTGTAGTGAGGGGAACTGGACTTGAATCCCAGATCTCCCCTTCACCTCTCAGGTTCCTTACTTGCAAGGTGGTTGGATTACATGATCCCAAGGGTCACTTCCAGCTCTAAGACTCTATTTTTGCATAAAATATGATGGTATAAAATAATATATTGGTATGGGAAAGAGTTGAAGGACGATATACAGTGTACATGATTAAGTGGCCTTGGTGAATAAAACAGTTAATAAATAATGAAAGGAATTTATAAGAGGAAGAGAGAAACATGGGCTAGAGCAGTGCTTCTCAACCTTCCTAATGCCGCGACCCTTTAATCCTCATATGTGGTTGTATCTGCATGTGGGCAGACTCACCTGGAGATGGATAGAGGAGTGGTGTCTCAGTTCCTAAGACCATCGGAAATATGTGTTTTCCGATGGTCTTAGGTGACCCCTGTGACCCCTGTGAAAGGGTCATTCGATCCCCAAAGAGGTCACAACCCATAGGTTGAGAACCACTGGGCTAGAGTGTTCAGAGACAGCTTCTTTCATTCATTGATTCATTCAAAATCCAACTTCACTGGGGAAACACAACATAGAAAGGTAAATACAAAATGTATGCAATGTAATTTCCACAAGAGGGACATTTGGAACTGGAAGGATCAGAGTAGGCTTTCTCAGGAGGGATAATCTGAACTGAACTTTGAAAGAAGGTAGTGATTCCAGAAGCAGAAGTGAAGAAGGAGTGCATTTTAGGCTTGTGAAAGGAAACAAAGGTGGAAGCTGGAAAGTCATGGAGATTTTCTGCCGAGGTGGCACTGTCTTGCTGTGGTAGCTAGTTGGCCCAGTGGATAGAACAGTGGACATAAAGTCAAGAAGATTTGAGTTCAGATCTAGCCTCAGGCACTTACGAGGTGTGTGAGCCTGGACAAGTCACTCAATGTCTATTTGCCTCAGTTTCCTTAACTGTAAAACAGAGACAGCAACAGCACCCACCTTGCAGGGTTTTTATAAGGATCAAATGAAATAGTCCTTGTAAAGGGCACTTACCGTAGTATCTGGCACATAGTAGGCACCATGGAAATGTTTATTCCCTCTCTTTCCTTCCCTTCATGTACAGACAGGGTAAAGCAAGGAAGCTAGTTCAGGTAGAACACAGAGGTTAAGAAGAAGAGGATGATGTTTGGTGAGCATGAAAAGGGGGCTTGGATTCATACTATCAAGGGCTTTAAAAAGGAATTTTATATTTTATCCTACAGGCAAGATGGAGCCCCTGGAACTTCTTGAGCAGGGAGTTGACATGATTAGACTTGTACTTAAGGAACATCAATTTGATAGTTGTGTAGAAGATGGAATGGAGAGAGAAGAGACTGGAAGGAGAGGGACCGAATGGAAATCTATTGCAATAATCCAGGTGAGAGAGAGGGTGAATGGGGTAAGATATATAGAGGAGGTAAAATTGCCAAGACTGGGGAACTGATAACAATAACTACCATTTATATGGTGCTTTTGGCAGATAGTGGATGGAATGCCAGGCCTGAAATCAGGAACACTCATTTTCCTGGGTTCAAATCTGGCCTCAGACACCTATTAGTTGTGTGACCCTGGGCAAGTCACTTAACTCTGTTTGCCTCAGTTTCCTCATCTGTCAAATTAACTGAAGAAGGAAATGGCAAATCATTCCAGTATCTTTACCAACAAAACCCTAGTTGAGGCCCCAAAGAATCAGACATGACTGAAAAATGGCTGAACAACAGAATAGTGCTTTTTTTGGGAAAATTTAATAAATTTACTTATGTTATTATATATTAATATATAATATTCAAATATAATATATAATGATATATTATATTAGAATATTGTATACAATATTGTATACAATATTTCTTACAAGAAATACAACAAGTGCGCTTAAGACAAATACAAGAAAATAACTGGAATCAAGTTGATCCCTTTGCCCAGAAAGTCTGATATGCTCTAGGCAAAACCTTCAAATCTCAAGGTTTAAACACGTTTTTTTCCTATCTAGAGAGTTATAACTTGGTACAGGGTTAAGCTGAAATTTCTCTGGAACTTATATTACAGCAATACCCTTAATTCTGGGATCCAGCTATGGTAAAGAAAGCCTTAAAAAGATAAAGCTAAACCACTAGCATGTGAAGTTAAGTTTGTAAAGTTTTTTATAAATATTATTTCATAAAAACCCCCACAAAAACCCAAATATTATTTCATATTCTTTTCACAACTCTGAGAGGCAGTTGTTATTATTATGCCCACTTTATAGATGAGAAAATGGAGACAAAAAGAGTTAAAGAGACACGTTCAGGGTCACCCAGATGATAAGTATATGAGGCAGGATTTGAACTTTAGCCTTCCTAACTCTGAATTCAGTGCTCTTTCCACTGTACTACATCGATGACTTGGGAATGAGGTGGGAGGTGGGGGCAGCGGGGGAGAAGAGAGCAGAAGATGTTTCCTGAGTGACTTGAAGGGTGGTAGTGATTTAAACAGATATAAGAAAGTTGGGAACAGAGTAAATCTTAGGGAGAAGGTAATATCTTTCAGGGATATACTGAGTTGAAGATACATACAGCTAAGTCTTGATTAGTTTGAAAAACAAATCCCCTGAAGTGGTCCTATTATTCAAATTTGAACTGCATATTTCTTTTGTGCTGGAAGCAAAGATTATATTTGACAGAATTATACTTTGAATAGTATCATTTTAAATATATGCATCCACTTTAGGGTATTTATTTGCACTCATCAGAACCAAGCTGTATATGATTGGCAGGTGGTGAATCAGTCAGGAGTTCAGGGGAAAGACTACTGAGGGACATAGAGATCTGGGAGTAATAACAACAACAATATTCATATTATATAAAATATTTATTATACTATAGTTCATTACGCATTATATTTATTATATGCTTATTTATCAATAATAATGGGGCAGCTAGGTGGTACAGTAGATAGAGCTCTGGGCCTAGAGTCAGGAAGACTCATCTTCCTGAGTTCAAATCTGGCCTCAGATACTTTCTAGCTGTGTGACCCTGGGCAAGTCACTTCACCCTATTTACCTCAATTCCTCATCTGTAAAATGAGCTAGAAAAGGAAATGACAAACCACTCTAGTATCTCTGCCAAGAAATCCCCAAATTTGATCCCAAAGAGTGGGACACAACTGAAAAATGACTGAAGAACAAAATTAATAATAACAACAACTTTTATATAGCCTCTTAATGTTTGTGCAGCACTTTACACATGCTATTTGATCTTTACAACAACCCCGTGAAGTAGATACTATTATCATCCTCATTTTCAAATGGGGAAACGGAACTTGAGAAAGTTTAAGAGATCTGCCAAGGTTCACACAGTTAGGAAGTGAGGAAGTCACCCAGCAAAAAAAAAAAAAAAGTCAGGGACTTGCCCTGAGTCGGCCAGCTAGAGGCTGAATTTCTGGCTGCACGCCTTGTATTAGAAACACTGAAAGTGAAAGCTTTTGTTTTTGTTTTTAATTTTAACATGATGGAGATCTATGGATGCTTGTAAGCAATGGGAAGGAGAAAGGAGATAGAGAGAAAGAGGGTCTGGTGGAGGGGACGAGCTCCGGAGGAAAGGCGGGATGATATAATGGATAGAGCAGTGGGCTTGGAGTCAGGAAGACCGGTTTTAAATTCAGACGTATACTACTTCTATGACCCTGAGCAAGTAGCTTAACCTCTCTGAGCCTCCATTTGCTCATCTGTCAAATGATTGGAGTCAATTATCTCTAAGGTCCTTCTAGTTCTAAATTTATGATCCTGGGGTGGCTAGGTGGTGCAGTGAATGGAGCGCCGGCCCTGGACTCAGGAGGACCTGAGTTCAAATGTGACCTCAGACACTTAACTCTTATTAGCCATGTGATCTCGGACAAGTCACTTAACCCCAATTGCCCTGCCCTTCCCCCTCCAAAAAGCAAAAAAAAAAAAAACCCAAAAACCCCTATGATCCTGTCGTCCTATGAGATGGGGGAAAGTTAGTTTAAGGGCATATGAAGGAAGTTGGTATTTGCAAGAAGGGGTGTCTCTTTCCCTGAGACTGAAACAAAAGATTTTCTTCAATGATACTGAGGATATTTGAGGTATAGAATTGGAGAGAAGTGAGTCCTAGGAAGACTAAGAGAGAAGATGAGATCCTCTGCTAAGGATGGTGCAGGTGACTTGAGAGGAGAAGGGAGCAACAGGGGTGGAAAGAATATAACGATTGTTGTATAGCAATGAGAGTCAAGATGAGAATTTACAATCTAAATGTGTAATGGATTCAAGAGCATGGCTTTCAGAAAGGTTTCATGGAAGAGCTGAGACTCAAGCTGGGTAGACTTTGGGTGAGTGTAGAGGAGGGGAAAGGTGAGGACAAGGCATTTCAGACAGGGGAAAAGCATAGCAAAGGCTCTGAATCAAGAGTTAGTGACAACAAGGTGAGTGGCATAGCTGGAGTTGGGGGTTTATTGCAGGGCAAGTATAAGATGAAGTTTTATAGGTATGGTTGTACAAGATGGTGGGACAATGTGAACAACAGATGAGAGTTTAGATTTAATTCTTTTGGAAGTGGGAAACCATTGAATGTTTTTGAACAGGGGACTGACATGATAAAAGTGGAGCATAACCATGGAAGAGGGAATAGAGAAGAAGGTCTTGATATGAGGGACATTACAAGGGAAAAATTAATAGCATTTGGTGCCTAGAGGAGAGTGGAAAAGGAAAAGGCAGTGTGAAAGACTAAGATGTTTCTGTTACTTTAGGCCTGAATCACTGGGAGAATTATGGGTCATTGACAGTCGATCTATTTCATAAACATTTATTAAGTGCTTGCTAAGTTCCAGGCATTGTGCTAAGCACTGGCCCTGACAAAAATGGAGAACTGAGAAAATGAGGTAGGATTATGCTATGTTGCTGTTCGTCCTTCACTTTAGAGGATCAATGACATCATGGGGTAATGCACACAGATTGGATTTAAGTGAGGCAGAGTTGCACCAAGTTGTCTTCGAGAGGCATGATTATAGCAGCAAGACAAAAGTCAGGATGACTGCCAGTGGCCCAGTATGCAGTGGATGACTGTGGCATCTTTGATGTCTGACTAAGTTATAAGTGCTCCACAGCACTTGCTTCAGCTGCCTTCATGGCTGTTGGAACAAATTATTCTTATCTGCCTGTTCTGCTGGGGAACTCACAAGATTGATGTAGACATCCCCCTAACTCACTGATGGGTTTGAGGCCTGTTGGTTACCCTCAGCCTGATTTAGCCCATCTGGCAAGATGGTTTTGCCAGTGTGGCCCATATGTGTGTTACAGCTTCTTGGAGCTACAGGTGAGAGTTAGGTGAAAGGTAGGCAGCAAAGGTCAACAAGTAGGCCTGAAAAGTATTCCCTGCATACCCCTTATGCTCCAAGCTTATAATATATTACCTTTAGAAATGCTACATATAAGGTGATAATAAAATATCCAAGTGAACATGTTTAGTATCACAGAAATACAGAATCCCAGAGTTGGAAAGGACCATATAGGTCATCTAGACCAATGAGAACAGAGGCCCCCTTTATGGTGTCCCTGCCCAGTGGTCATCTAGTCTGTGACTGGAGCCTTCCAGGGACAGGGAACTCACTGCTGGGGTACCCCATTCTGCTGATAGGCACTTCTCATTGTATTGAAGTTGTTTTCTTTTATTAACTGAAATCTACCTCTTTGTAACCTCCACTGATTACTCCTAGCTAATATAACACCTCTCTATGTAAAAATCCCACTTTTATAATCAAGCACTTAATATAATTTTATAAGAAATTTTATGATAAATTTATAGTAAATAAAATAATAACAATAAATTATATTACACTATAGTATAATTATGTATTATATAATAATTATATATCATAATATAATATATAG
>CM053587.1:211397290-211415298 GCA_028646515.1 Pseudochirops corinnae
TCAGTTACATGCCAAATTAGACATCTTGAAAATGAAAGAAGAGATTAATAAAGTTAAAAGTAAAAAAAAAAATCATTGGACTACTAATAACTTAATTAAATAAAACTAGGGGAAAAAAACAACAAATGGATAATTTGATTTTAAAAAAGAAAGAAAGAAGAAAAGCAAATTGCCAGTATCAAAAAAGAAAAAAGTGAATGTATCACCAATGAAGATGAAATTAAAGCAATAATTAGGAGCTACTTTGCTCAATTATATGCCAGTAAATCTGACCATCTAAGTGAAATAGATGAATATTTACAAAAGTATAAATTGCCCATATTAACAAAAAATAGAATATTTAAAATAATCATCTCTTAGAAAAAGAAATTGAATAATCCATAAATGAACTCTGCAATGGATCAGATGGATTCCCAAGTGAATTCTACCAGACGTTTAAAGAACAATCAATTCCAATACTATGTAAACAATTTGGGAAAATAGGCAAAGAAGGAGTCCTACCAAATTCTTTTTATGACATAACTATGGGGCAGATACTTGAACCAGGAAGAGCAAAAACAGAGAAAGAAAACTACAGACCAACTTCTTTAATGAATGCTGAAGCAAAAAAAATTTTTTTAAATAAAATATTAGCAAAGAGATCACAGCAATGTATCACAAAGACTAGGTCATATTTATAAGAATGCAGGGCTGGTTCAATATTAGAAAAACTATCAGCATAATTGACCATATCAATAACAAAAGAAAATAATGTGATTATTTAGAATGGAAATTGTTTTTTGACAAAATACAACATTCATTCTATGAATAGGAATAAACAGACTTTTCCTTAAAATGATAACTGGTATCCATATAAAACTATCAGCAAGCATTATTTGAAGTGGTCCTAAACTAGAAGCCTTCCCAATAAGATCATGGGTGAAGCAAGGTTGTGCATTATCACTGCTATCATTCAATAGTGTATTAGAAATGCTAGCTATAGCAATAAGAGAAGAAAAAGAAATTGAAAGAATTGCAATAGGCAATGAGGAAAATTATCACTCTTTGCAGACAATATGATGGTATTGATAGGAAATTCTAGCTAATCAACTAAAAAACTAATTGAAATAATTGACAACTTTAGTAAGGTTGAAGAATATAAAATAAGCAAATGTAAATTATCAGTATTTCTATATATCACAAAAAAAAGTGCAACAAGATATAGAAAGAGAAATTCCATTTAAAATCATTTCAGACAGTATAAAATCGTTGGGAATCTATCTGAAAAAAAAAGACAGAAACTATATGAACACAATTACAAAACACTTTTCACACAAATAAAGAGATCTAAGCAATTGGAGAAATATTAATTGTTCAAGATTAGGATGAGCCACTATAATAAAATGACAATTCTGCCTAAATTATTTTACCAAGTTGGTGCCATACTAATCAAATTATCAAGGAATTCTTTTATAAAGCTAGAAAAAATGACAAGATTTAGAACAAAAGGTCAAGACTATATGGGGAACTAATGAAGAAAATGTGAAGAAAGGTTGCCTAGCAGTACCAGATTTCAAACAATATTACAAAGCTATAATTATGAGAACAGTTTGTTTGGTCGATTGTTGTCCTTCACTCTCAAAGAGGACTAAAATGACATCACTATGCTAAAATTAAGTTTCAAGGTGTCCAACTGTGGCTGATCAGACCAATAGGAGACTATGCTCTACCACAAGTCGGGCACAAATAGTACATGTGAATATTTGGACTGGATTCTCCAAATTTCCACATCCTGCATTTCCTTTGCTTTGCTCATAGAATATAGCACCTTCTCTGATGTGGGCACTCCATGCTGAGTGGTCCGATACCAGTGTCTCCCATATCACACAATCAATTCCAAAGTTCTTGAGAGAGACCTTTGAGAGTGTTCTTGTATTGCTTCTTCTGACCACCATGTGAATGCTTGCTTGCCCTGTGTGAGTTCTCCATAAAACAATCTTTTTGGCCATTTGAACAATGTGGCCAGCCCATTGGAGTTGCTCTCTCTGAACAATTTGATATTGACTAAGAAATAGAGTGCTGGATCAGTGGAATAGATTAGGTACACAACACACAGTAGAAAATGGTCATAGAAATCTGGCATTTGATAAGCTCAAAGAGCTGAATTTGGGTAGTAAGAAATCGATATTCGACAAAAAATAGTTAGAAAACTGGAAAGCAATTTGTTATAAACTAGGTATAGACAAACTTTTCACACTATATACTGATAAGGTCAAAATGGGTACATAATTTAGACATAAAGAGTGATATAAGCAAATTAGGGGAGCATGGAAAATTGTACTCATCAGATCTATGGATTAGGGAAGAATTTATGACAAAACAAGAGATAAAGAGGATGTCAGGAATTAAAACGGATAATTTTGATCGGATTTAATTTAAAAGGTTTTGCATGAACAAAACCAATGCAGCTAAGAATAGAAAGAAAGCAGGAAAGAGGGAAAACAATTTACAGCAAGTTTGTCCAATACAGGCATCTTTTCTCAAATATATAGAGAAGTGAGTCAAATTTATAAGAAGACAAGCAATTCCTCAAATTATAAATGGTCAAAGGATATGAATAGACAGTTTTAAGAAGAAATTGGAGTTTTCAAGAGTTGTACAGAAAAAAAATTATCTAGGTCACTATTGATCAGAAAAATGCAAATTTAAAAAATTCTGAGGTACCACCATACACCTATCAGATTGGCTAATATGACAGAAAAGAAAAATAACAAATGCTAGTGGGGATGTGGAAAAAATTGGGATAGTAATTGATGCATTATTGATAGAATTGTGAACTGATTCAACCTTTCTGGAGAATAATTTGTAGCTAAGCCCAAAAGGTTATAAAATTGTGTATACCCTTTGATCCACAAATACCACTACCAGGTCTGTATCTCAAAGAGATCAAATAAAAAGGAAAAGGACCTAGATATTAAAAAATGTTTATAGCAGCTCTTTTTGTGTTGTCAAAGCATTGGAAATAGGGTGAATACTCTTCGATTGTATAATGACTGAAGAAGGGGTGGTATCTGTTATAGAATACTATTGTGCTGTAAGAACTGACAAGCAAAATTCTCTCAGAAAAGCCTGAGAAGATTTATATGAACTCATACAAAGTGAAATGAGCAGAACCAGGAGAGCATTATTGTACAATGATCAACTCTGAATGATTTAGCTATGCTGATCAGTACAATAATGCAAAAAATTCCAAAGAATTTTTGATGGAAAATGCTGTCTGCCTCCAAAGAAAAAACTATTGGTGTCTAAGGGCAGATTGAAGTATAATCTTTCTTTTCACTTTATTTTTCTTGCAACATTGGTGATAAGGGAGTGTTTTGTATGATTTCACATGTATAATTGCTATCTCATTTCTTGCTTTCTTAATGGGTGGGAGAGAGGGAGAAAATTCAGAACTCAAAATATGAAAAATTGTTTAAAATAAATAATAAACAAGGAAAAAATTTAAATCAATAAAAAAAGTAATTGGGAGGTGTGCATGAAGGTATTGCTAGTGCTTGTTGGAGAAATGGACAGAGATGTAATGCCATCCAGGGATTTTATAAACAAATTTCTCTTCTAACCCAGTGATGTCTTTGGCAGACATTTCTCTCAGTTTGGCAAGTAAGTCAGATGTTTGCTGATTAAAGTACTTTCTGAGTTTTTCTTGTCTCTGTAGTGGCAATTAATCCCTATTGGTTAAACTTCTGGATAAAATTATTTTATTCAGTGTTAATGTTGTTTCTGTTGTCCATTTTCCATTTTTAATTTTTAATTACTTTTTAAAGTAATTCAAGAGTAAATTGTTTCATTTGCATGCCATCTCTTTTTCTCATTATTCTTTCTTCTCTTTTTACTGATTCTGATCTTCTCTCTGAGGAGTCAGTGCTCTGATTCTACTGAGACAGCTGACTCTGGGGTAAATCCCACATCAATAATAAATCTTTCCCCATCTGTTAAAGATTAATCTATTTCATTCTTCAGGGTGTTATTTGGTGTTCAGCATGTCCAATGCCTATTGGTCTTTTTTTTTTAAGAAAATTTATATATCATAAATACAGAGGCCTCTCTATTGATATCACTATATTAATGTGAAAGAGTATTATTAACATTTCTATTTTTCCTTTCCATCCATACTAATGTATTTACTATAAAAAGAATTGCAAGTCTATTAAGCACAGGAGTTTTGCAAGGGGCGGGTAGGGATTTGAAGGAGATTGTGAGAGTTGGGGCAGTACATGACAGTAGTCTCATTAAGGCTCCATATTTTTCCCAAGATATGATAGTTTAGTAATGGTGATAAAACCATAGCACTTGGTCACAATTCTGCCTCTCCAGACAGTGGACACATGAACCAATTGTCTTTTCCCCAAAGCATGCTATTCAGTCCTTAGATATTGAATTTGAATCCTACCTTTGTTATCCTTTTGTAGACCTATAGCACACATGCATTGCAGACCTATAGATAGATAGAAACACACATACACTGCAGGATTCCTGGATTTCCCTGGAGGGGGACATACAGAGATCATTTGTGTATTGGTTCACTTAGAAAATAATGTCTTCAAAGTGAAAGAAAGTGCTTTGAAAAGTGAAAAATTCTTTAAAAAATAAAGGCATTATTATTTTAAAGCAAGGTCTGCAGTGACATGCTACATGCAGTGGTGTTAGGAAGATATTGGTGAAGAAAGTCCTACAGTCGATCACAGGTAGAAATGGTCAAAGACACATGCATATTGGCAGAGGTGTCAAATCACAGTCTGCAGGCCACAAGCATCCACAAAACTCCTGAACCAAATTAAAAATGTAACTGGGAAATGTTTAACAAAATAAATAAAAATGATAATACCTAGATAATATTAATTTTTAGGAACCTGTTTCTATTTGAGTTTGACACCATTGCTGTATAATATCCCTAGACTACCCCCAGCCCTCAGGCAACCAATGCCTTCATGCCACCTTCTGCCCTCATTAAAATGAGAGAGAGAGAGACAGAGAAAGAGAGGGAGAGAGACACACACAGAAAGAAAGGGGGGGGGGGGAGAAAGAGAGAAAGAGAGAGAGAGAGAGAGAGAGAGAGAGAAATTGAGAAGGAGGAAAAAGAGGATGAAAAAGAAGAGGAGGAGGAGGAGGGAAGCACCTGACTGTACTTTGCACAAAAAAAGATGATTGTATATGCATCTGTCCTCAAGGTGATGAGCAAAGACCACGACATGAAAGCAGGCGGTCACAAAGCTGAGATGGAAAATGCATGATCTCCCTTTGAGATTCATTTGGGAAAACCTCCAATCCACCCCCAATAACAGTAGCCTGCATGCCCTTTGGGAGCTGATGCCCTCTCCTCCCCACCTTTGCTACTACCTCCAACACCCCCCCCCCTTTTTTTGTCTGGGATGTAGCCTCATTTTCTCCCTTTCCCTGATAAAAGGAAAGATTGGACAGCAATGGCAGTGGTGTCAGCAGCCGCAGCAGCCTGAGGGTGGAATGATGAATACAGAAATACAGTATCAGCAGTGAGATTAGGCTGCCAGCCTGCAAAGCACTTGGCTGCCAGAGAGGAGATAAGAGGGAAAAGGTGAATGAGTACACTTGTCACAGCAGATGGTAGGTTTGATTCGAAGAAGAAAGGGGAAAGGAAGGAAAGGGTAAGGGGTACAGCACAGAGAACAGCTTTGGGGGAAGCTAATGGATAAGGAAAAATTTAGGCAAAGTCTAGACCAAGTCCCTGCCCCTTGCCCACTTGCATGATCTTTCTAGGAAGGTAGTGTACCTGCCTGCTTAGACCTAAAGATCTAAGGCTGTCTAGCTTCTTGGGTAGTGAAAGCATGATACCAATGAAATTAGTTAGGGGTCCCCTTTCTCTATCTCTCTATCCATGGACCAGTTAGCATTGTCCTCCCTGTCACATATGGTTACACAAATTACATTCACCAAGGAGTACCATACAGAGTCAACTAGATGGCCCAGAAGATGAAGTATTGTACTCTGAAAGATCTGAATATGACTTTACACACTTGAAAGCAAGGTGAACCTGGGCAAACCACCATGCTTCCCTCAGTCCTAGTTCCCTCATCTGCAAAATGGGAATGATAACACCACCTACTCCACAGGGCTGCTGTGAGGATGAAATCAGATGACATACGTAACATGCTTTGCAAACCATAAGGGGCTATATTAAATGCTAGCTATTGTCATGGTTCACATGGAGTCTAGCCAGACCCATTTCCCTTCATGGAAGCATAATATTCAAAGGATAATCTGATCATGGGGCTCTAGCACTATCTTGATATAGTAAGATCAGTTGGAACAACTCCTGTTAAGGAAGGAAAACCACATTTCCAACGGGTTGTGAAGTTTTGTGTAGGGCTGATCAAAGTGGATCTGAGAGTCTGGCTCAACCCTGAGTCAAAGTATTCTGCTTTAAAAAAAAAGAAAAAAACATTTATTTATTTATTTTTAGTTTACAACTTTCAGTTCCACAAGTTTCTGAGTGTTAAATTTTCTCCCCATCCCCACATTCTTTTTTTTGTTTTTTGTATACATTCTTAATATAAGAATTCTTAGGGACAGCTAGTGGTGCAGTGAATAGAGCACCAGCCCTGGAGTCAGAAGGACCTGAGTTCAAATTCAGCTTCAGACACTTGACACTCATTAGCTGAGTGACCTTGGGCAAGTCACTTAACCCCAATTGCTTTCCCCTCTCCTCCAAAAAAAGAGAATTCTTATATTCTTATAATTCTTTATCTTAATAAAGGCTATCTGCAATTACTAGAAGCTAGTTGGAATGATGGAGAGACAGACTTTCTGCTACTATGAACCACTAATGAAAGAGGGTCCTGGAGTTGCTGACTCTACTTCCCTTTTCTCCTCTTAAGCAAGTCTTCTTTAATGAATAGGCATAGGAACTAGAAGGAGAAGGAATTTTTGAGATAATCAAAACCAACAATTAAGAGAGCAAACAGCTGCCTAGAGAAATTAATGGACTGCTCCATGGGCATAAGTAATAAGCAGTCAAACCACAATTTGAACACAGGTCTTCTGACTCCAAATTCAGTGCTCTTTCCAGCAGGTACATTGATTTCATAGAGGAGTGCAATTCTAAGATCTAGCGAAGTTGAGCTCCTAAGCCACCATCTAACTAGCTTTAGCTGGGCAGTTTGGAATCACCATTTCTAGCCTCTTCCCTCACTCATCTCTCAGTCCCTGTCAGCAGCAGTGCTGGGACTGATGAACAGATGCTGTTTTAACCTACAGGTAACCCAGTACCTACCACCTTGAAGCAGCCCCATTATATTGTATCCTGAAAAAAATATACACACACATGCACACACACATATCTTTTCCTTCACTTAGTCTACTTAACAAGCCTAAGTATGAGGGTTTCAGTAATGCTGACAACCTTATACATTTTATTAGCATTGTGCTAATTAGCAGAAAAGTCATACGTCGATTTTCCTTGAGAGGATCCAAGGATCAAATATCAATGAACAGGACTGGAAAAACCCAATCTACTAATGGATTAAATTATGGGCAGCTCCAGGGGAAAGCACCAAGGAAAATACAATTTAGGGGCAGGGTAGAAAAGAGAGAGCTCAAATTTATATCAGATTTAGAGGATTTCCATATTCCGGTTAAGCTAGAATATAAATGCTGCTGTGAATTGTTTCATGTATATTATCAATCATTCAACTGGTTAATAAGGCTTTATTAAGCACCTACTATATGCAGGCCCTGTGCTAAGCACTGAAGATATAAAGAATGACAAAATCTCTGGGACTTTCTTTATTGGAAGAGAGTCTATGTCTGGTACAAAGTATTAATCATGAGAATCTGTTAATTCTGGAAAAACCAGGAATTATGGATTGATACAAGACAAATATCAAACAATGTAATTCCTCTTCCAGGTCTCTTGATCTTGAGACTCAAAGGAAAGAGAAAGAAAAATCTCTCTGAACAATTATAGTGAAACCCTAGAAATTAATTTAGAAAAACAAAAGAGGCCAATTACTTTCCTTAAAGAGAGTTTATTTACTTGTAATCTTAGATTTTTAGCTAGAAAAGAATTTTCAGGTCCTTTAATCCAACCCACTTGTTTTACAGGGGAAAAAACTGAGTCTTGGAGAGGTTAAGTAACTGGTTCAAAGACATACGGGTAATGAGTGTAAGAGCCAGAATATGGACACAGGTTCTCTGTCACCACAGCCAACATTCTTCTCACATCACCATACTCCTTCATCACCTTTGCCCTAAAATGATAAAAATATTTTATTCTGAGGATTTTGAGCTGAGAGGGATTGTATAGTCCAAGTTTCTCATTTCGCAGGAGAGAATGCTTGGGTCCAAAGAGGTTAGCTGACTTCCTCTCTCTCAGTTTCCACATCTGTTAAATGAGTTATAAGAAATCTTCCATTACCTCTTTCACAGGTTAGTTATGAAGAAAGTGCTTTGCAGACCTTAAAACCTGATATAAAGAAGATCTATTAATAAAACCTACCATTTACATAATGGCAGGTAGTTGGTGTAGTGAATAGAACACCAGGCCTAGAGTCAGGAGGACCTGAATTCAAATCTAGCTGTGTGACTCTGGGCAAGTCACTTAACCCTGTTTGCCTCAGTTTCCTCATCTGTAAAGTGAACTGGAGAAGGAAATGGCAAACCACTCCAGTATCTTTGCCAAGAAAACCCCGTGGAGAATTAGACACAACTGAACAAGATATTTATGTAACCCTTTAAGGTTGGCAAAATTTTTTTTGGTATATATCATTTGAGCCTCACAACAACTCTGTAAAGAAAGACAAATTTTATCACCCCTATTTTAGATAGGTAAACTGAGGCTCCAAGAGATTAAGTTTTACCCTGAGTCACACAGCAAGGAAGTAGAAGAAGCTAGATTCAAAATCTCAAGTACTTTGACTGCAATTCCCTTAGTCTGGTGTTATCGGAATGGGAATCTGAAGATCTTCCCTGCCCCTTGGCCTTTGGTTGGCTTAAGTGACTCTGAGAACCTTCCCTGATTTGAAAATATACTCTGCCCCCCAATAGGCTGAATGTGGTCACATGGAGCCAGTGGCAGGATGCTTGTTCTTCAGGAATGCCCACACCTTGTTACTTTGTGATTGGGCAGTGGGTCAAGAGGGTTGTGACATCCTCTGACCCAGAAGAAGGCTATATATACCCTGATGTGAAGTTTGGTTTTGGGGCTCGCTCTGGGTTATGTGATTTGGCCAGATGAGACTCTGGGCAGCCCGTTGAGCCCCCTGGCTTTGAAAACCCAGATGTTGGTGCTTCCCTCTCTGGTAACTAACTGGGTATGGATGTAATGGTCAGACGGTTAGAAGCCTGTCTGCTGATCTGTTTCTCTGTCTGTATTTTTTTGTTGTTTGTTTGTAACTTCTGTTTGTATTCTCTGAAGTTCAGGGTGCTGACTTTTGCTCCTGAACTAGGTAAATGATACATGTTTGATTGAAGTAAGATTGTTAACCCATTTTGAGTTGCTTTCCTTTAGAAAAGCAGATCTAAGAACCTGTACTAGGAGCCATCCTGGGTATGCTAGGGTCTTTGCTGCTGTATCTGGTCTACTCAGAGCCTTCACTAGCTATAACCATGGGCCCTGGATCATCTGAACCTAAATTGCCCGAAGCATGGGGGAAGGAGCAAATACATCATATGTTGAGCTGGAAGGAACTTTAAAGCAACACATTAGCCACAAAATAACCCTCATTTTACAATGGAGGGTGTTGGTCCCCAAACAGTCTCACCTTCCCCAGGGACAGCCAGTCAGTTAGTTACAAGACTGGCACTAGAACCAATCTCCTGTCTCCTAGTCAATTCAATTCAACAATTTAATTCCATTTATTGTCTACTATGTATCAGACACTATCCTAAGCACTTTACAAATATTTTCTCACTTGATCTTCACAATAGCCCAGGGAAGCAGGTGATATTATTATCCCCACTTTACACTTTAAGAAACTGAGGCAGACAGAGGTTAAGTGATTTGCTTAGGGTCACACAGCTAGAGAGTGTCTAAGGCTGGAATTGAACTCACCTTCTTGATCCCAGCATCAGACACTCAGTGCCATCAGGGCCTACAACACACCGTGCACTGTCGTAGCTGAAGATATAAAGAGCAAAAATATAGGTTTTTGCCCTGTAAGAGATGATATTAGGCAAAATAAATGCAAAGAAGCATCAAAGGGGGATGGTGTTTACAAGTGGGGGCCGGAGGGAATCAAGAAAGGCATCTTATAGGAGGTGGTAACTGACCTGAGTCATGAAGGCAGATAAGAGTTCCAAGAGGCATAAATGAGGGGAGAGAACATTCTAGGCATGTGGGACAGCCTATTCAGTGACCTAGAGGCAGAGGGTGCAGTGTCATGCTTGGAAAACAGCCAGTAGGCCATGACTCAGACACATGAGGGGATGTATAATCTGTCTGGAAAAAGAGGTTAGAGATGGTTTGGGAGGGGCTTTAATTGTCAGATAGAAGAACTTGTGTTTTATCCCAGAAGTAATAGGGAGCTACTAAAGCTTCTTTAGGATCAAGGGGACATGATTAGATCTGTTATTTATGAGTATCAGTTTCACTGATGTATAGAAGACAGGCTGGAAGCAGGGAAACCATTTTTATTTTGTTGTTCAGTCATGTCTGACTCTTCACAGACCCACTTGGGGTTTTCTTGGCAGAAATAATGGAGTGGTTTGCCATTTCCTTTTCCAGCTCATCTTATAAATGAGGAAACTGAGGTCAACAGGTTAAGTGACTTGCCCAGGTCACACAACTAGTAAGTGTCTGAGGCTGGATTTTAACGCAAGTCTTTCTGACTCAAAATCCAGCACTCTAGCCACGGTACCACCTAGCTGCCCCAGGGAAACCATGTAGGAGGGTATTTCAATAATTCAAGCAAGAGGTGATAAAAGCCCAAACTAGGGTCTTGGTCACATAAGTAGAGAAAAAGCGATGTTTGTGAGAGATATTGTTTACATAGCCTAGACAAGATTTTGCAATTAACAGTTGAGGAAGACTGAAAAATTAAGGATGAGTCAGACTGTGAAACAGGTTGATTGGAATATGGTGGTACCCTTGACAGGAATAAGGATAGGTAAGGCTGGAGGAAAAGATAACGAGTTTGAGCTGCCTATGGGGCTTCCAGGAGGATGTATCTAAGAGGCAATTAGTAAAGCTAGACTATAGGTCAGAGGGAAGATGGTCTGTAGGTGTTGATTTGGATGTCATCTACATAGAGATGATAATTGAATCAGAGGGAGAGGAGAAGAAGAAGAAGGAGGAGGAGAAGGAAGAGGAGAGGGAGAAGGAGAAAAGAAAAGAAGAGAAAAGAAAGAGGGAGAGAGGACAGGAGAGAACAAAAGAGAAGAAAACAGAAGAGATGAGAGGAAAAGGAGAGGGAGAAGGGTAGGGGAGGAGAGAGAAGAGGAGAACCTCAAGTACTTGTATACAACCAGTCATGCGGGAGGATCCTGCAAAATGACTAAGAAGAAAGGAGCCAGGAGTGGTTCATAGAATCACAAAAACCCAGGGATGAGAGAGTATCAAGAAAGAAATGATGGTCAACAGTGTCAAATGCTACAAAGAAATTAGAAAGTAAGAGGACTGAGAAAAAGCCTTTGGACCTAGAAATAAAGTGAGCATTGTTGATCTTGGAGAGGGCTGTTTTAGTCAATTAGGAGGGTTGGAAGTCAGACTGCAGAGAATGAGAAGTGAGCATAACTAAACAAGAAAAAGCAATGGACCTAGGGTACCTTTTTTTTAGGACTTTCCTGTGAAGGAGAGGAGAGACTAATATAGGATGCTAGTTTCAAGTTATGATGTAGACTTAAGCAAAAGCACTTTAAGTAGGTAAAGATCTGGGTGGGGTTGTAGGCAACTAGGAAGGAGTCAGTGAAACAGGAGGTGTAAATTAGAGGGAGGGAAGTGATATTCAGTTGATGGGGGAAGCTCTTTTAGGACATGGGAAGGGATTAGATCAAGAACAAGTAGACAGGTTGACATTTGCAAGAAGGGCCTTTCTCCTGAACTGTGACAAAAGAAGAGAGATTGGAGAATTATGCTGAGGGGTTGTGATATGTAGAATTGAAGGGAGTTTGAGAGTCTCTTTTTTTAAGTATAAGGCAAGGTCCTCTTCTGCGAGGGATGGATCAGGACATGGTTTAGGAAACTTGAGGAGAGAAAAGAAGATTTCAAAGAGAAGCTAGGGGAAGGGATGGTCATGTAGTATATAGTAGAAAGAATCCTGTCCTTTCAATACCAAGAGCAAAAATAATTTCCACAGGACTCAGGAGAATTTTCAAGGAATTAGAGAACATTTGACATTTCTCACTTAGAATGACTTGACCAACTGCAGCTATAATTTCCTGTAAGAATGGAATGAGTATTGGGTTCAGTCCTGCCACATTCCAAGTTCCCATTCTTCTGTAGTTGGTAAAACAAGAGAACAACAACCAAAAAAATATAGGCGGATCAAATTTAAATTTATTTTGCCTTTACTGTAATAGTTAACCCCATGCATCTAGTGAATTTTATAAACTGCTTTGCCCTGTAAGTCATAAACTATCCATCACTTGACATGGAACAGTCATGTGGAATGATGGAAATAGCCTCTCCTTGTCTTGTTTCCTTTTATATTTTTATGGGCTTAGGATCAGATATAAATTAATCTTAGCACTTTAGAGTTGACCTAGTCAGTCATTATGACTTGTAGTCCTTATCCGATCAAAAAGTCAGCACAAGGATCCCATAATAACTGCGGTGAAGCACATAAAATGGGACAAGGACAGAAACGTTGCTGGCTGAATTAGTCAAAAAAGAGTATAACACATAGCTCAGGGACATCATGGATGGATTTTTTTTATTAGTGATAACTTCACACTCCTGTAATGAACATTTTAAGTTCTTCCAAATCAAAACCATCTTTCGACCAAAAATAATTCATCTCTTTCTCCCACCTTTAGTAATTCCTCCTTCACAATTTAAGGGCACATTGGACTCCATTAGAGGAAATAAAGAGGAACAGACATGGTCCTCGCTCATTAAAGTGTCATATAAACAGGAGTTATTATAACAAATAATAACATGATAAGAGTGGAATGACTACAAGGGTAGATCGTTTGTGGCAAATTTATGAGATAATGTGGACGAAAATTGTACAGGATAAGCAAGCGTGGATGAGTTGTGAACCAGAGCATATCAGAATGGAAGAAATATCCAAATCAATTAGATAATTGATCAAATCAATGAATCACAGATCCATTTGAGCATCCAACATTTGATAACTCTTGTTATAATTCTCCTCCATTTGCCATCTGGTGCTTGTGGATAAGGAAGGAAGAAGAAAAGGATCTGGACAACTGGAGAAGGTGGGAGAATCTTTTAATTATTTCAGTCTTCACACCTAGGATCCCTGCTATCACCACCCTACACACACACACACACACACACACACACACACACACACACCCCTAAACCAAACCTAAGTTATTCATCCTTCAAGATCCAGATCAAATCCCATCTTTTCTACAAAATCTTCCATGATTACTTAGCCCAGTTATTTTTACAATCACTCTTCTTATTCCTTTGTCATTGTTGCCTGTACCAAAGAATTACCAAGTTATTAGAAACTCATTCTCTAATTATTTGTACTAAATAGGGTTCTCTTGTTATTCTCTGTCCTTATGATTTATCTCTCCTACTTGACTGTAAAATGTTTTTATTATTACTCAGCACCTAACAATCCCTACAGCACAAAACAGGCAAAAGAGTGGGCACTTATTAGACCCTGAATGATGCAAGTTCCCCATCTACACAAAACTGGGAGTTCAGAATTAAACTGCCCATAAAATTACCAGAATACTGCTACTTTCTGATGTCTCCAATCCCTGCCTTAGTCACTGATTATCTGTTGTTTATCTTCCCTCAAAAAACAAACCAGCTTACCCAAAGTCCTCATCTGGTTGGGATCTTTTTTTTCTTTTGTCTTTTTGGAGGAAAGAAGGCAGGGTAATTGGGGTTAAGTGACTTGCCCAAGATCACATGGCTAGTAAGTGTTATGTGTCTGAGTCTGGATTTGAACTCAGACCCTCATGATTCCAGGGTCAGTGCTCTCTATTCACTGCACTACTTACTTGCCCTTGGGATCTTTTTTAAGGTCCCTAAACCTCGGAGTTTAAACTCCCACCAAACTTGAGCCCCTCCTGGTAATTATCTAGACAGTAGGAATGAACCCTAAAAGAAAGTCCCCCGGACAAATCCTTTCTGGTAACGGACACCCAGACTGTTTTCCTATTCATTTCCAGCTAGCTTTCCTGTATCTGATACAGTTCAGTCATTTTTTTTTCAGTCATGTCTGACTCTTCATGAGTCCCCCTTTTGGGGTTTTCTTGGTGAAGATGCTGGAGTAGTTTGCCATTTCCTTCTCCAGATCATTTACAGATGAGGCAACTGAGGCTAACAAGGTTAAGTGGCTTGCCAAGATCACACAGCTAGTAAGTGAGTGAAGCCAGATTTGACCTCTAGAAGAGGAGGGTTCCTGATTCTAGACCCAGCAATCTATCCACTGTGCCATCTAGCTGCCCCTATGACTGGTACAGATTGAACCCAAACTAGGATTGGAGTCTTCTCACTTTCCTATTATCATTCTGAGGGAAGTAAGTGAAATGGCAGAGAGGTTACTAAGCTCTTTTCCTACTCTTCATCCAAGACTTAGGGACAGCCCATTTCCTCCCTCCTCTGCCAACCCCTCCATACCCCGAAAGGATGTAACAAACAGTCATGTTCCAATGAGACTCAAATGGTTGGCTGTTGTCCTTCATTCTCAAAGAGGACCAATATGACATCAGGATGTTAACGTCAAGTTACAGTGTGTCCAACTGTGACTCATCAGACCAATATGAGCTTGGAATATTCTACCACAGGTCGGGCACAAATAGTCTGTGTGAACATTTGGGGTATGCTCTAAATTTGTGCATCTCACATTTCTTTTGAGCTACTTCAATTCTGTTTTGCTCATAGAGCGCAGCACCTTCTCTGATGTGGTCACACCATGCCAGCAGGTCCTGTACCAGTGTCTCTCTCCCATGTCACACAATCAATTACAAAGTTCTTAAGAGAGACCTTGACAGTGCCCCTGTATCGCTTCTTCTGACCACCACGTGAATGTTTGCCCTGTGTGTGTTCTCCATAGTCTTTTTGGAATGCATATGTTTGGCATTCAAACAACACAACAAGATCATCATAGTAGGTGCACTCTGCAGTAGCATTTGAATTTTTGGCAGTTTGGTTCAAGAAAGGACCTTAGTGTCTGGTATCTTATCCTGCCAGGTAACCTTCAGACTCTTCCTAAGACTTGATTCAGTTTCCTGGCATAATGCTGGTATACTGCCCAGGTTTCACAGTATACAACAATGAGGTCAGTGTAACAGCTCCTGTAGACCTTTAGTTTGGTAGCCAGTCTAATGCTTCTTCTCTCCCACACTTGCCTTCAGAGCCTCCCAAACACTGAGCTAGCTCTGGCAATACATGCATCAACCTCCTTATCAGTGTGTACATCCCTAGAAAGAATACTGCCAAGATAAGTGAACTTATCCACAGCATTCAGAACGTCTCCATTTGCTATAACCAATGGCTTCATATATGGATGGCGTGTTACTGAGCACCTGTGTTTTCTTGGTGTTAGTTGTTAGGCCAAAATTAGCACAAGCAGCAGAGAATTGATCCATACTTTGTTGCATCTCAGCTTCAGAGGCTACATAGAGTGCACAATCATCTGCAAATAATAATAAGCAACTTTAAAGTACATGATTACACCTCCCCATTCACTTAATTCATATTTTTGTGTATTTAAAAATTAAAGTCTCCTCACCCAGTGCACAAGATGAACTCTAGAAAGTACAGCAAAAGAAGCAGTATGAAAATAAAATTGTAAAATGATGCTTTTTAGAAGAAATCAACCAAAAATCAGAGTCAAGAAAGAGCCCGTACACGTGGTAAAGATAAAAAATATTTGATTGTGAGTCCAGTCCTGTAATTGATGACGACAAAAGTGGATGAGTGATGGCCTTGAACGTTGTTTTTCTATTTTTCTCTTTAGGTTTTAAGAGACTAGTTGAAGAACATCCTTTTATTATTGTAATTATTGTTTTCTTCTCCCTTTTTTATTTTGGGGTGTGTTTTTTTTTCAAGGTAGGCTTCATTAAGTTTGGTCTTTTGATGTTCTACAACCTGAATAATTTGTACTGGGGGAGTCTTAAAAAACTTAAAATGAGAGAAAAATGAGGTGGGGGAATTGGACTAAATGATTTCCAAGATCTTGTCTATCTCTAAATCTATATGATCCTATGAAATTCCTTTCTATAGTGCTAGTGATGGAGCTCTAAGTCATAGCAGACTTTCACAATATATAGTAATCAAGTTCCAGGGGGTATTTGCAAATAATTGTCCCTTATATTTATATATAGATTTCAAAACTCTTTCATGTTCCCATATCTCATTTGATTCTCACAACACTGTGAGATAGGTAGGGCAAGTCTTTTTTTCTATTATAATCATTTTAATGTTAAAGAAACCGAAACTTAAGTTGTGATATGCCCATGGCCAAGGAAGTAATTAATGGCAGAAGGAATAATTCCCAGTCTAGTGTATCTTCCACAGTCTAGTGTGCCTGTCCTGCACTGGAAAACAGAGGAGAGCTATTAAAGAGATATTAGGTTAACAAACAATCATGGCGGTGCTCGGTGCTTCATGCCATCCCACTCTCATTATGTGTTATGTGTCATTATCTGTAATGGTGCAGGTTTACCTTGGTGCTACATTGTGTGTTAATAAAACTTTGCAAATCAACTCATATTTTAAATTCACTAGAGGAATTGGCAATTTTGAGGAAAACTGCCAAATCATTCAGCAAAAGCAATTTTTTTTTTTGAAAAGTGAATGATTAACCATTAATTCACTTGGGTCAGATTTTTGTATTCCAGGTTTCCTAAAGCACAGCACACCCACACAACTAAAATGTTGATTTGGGCTGAGGTTGGAATGTTTTGCTTTGTCCATTTTTCCCCAGTGTTGAGCTCTAATAGCAAATGTGAGAATTTATCAAGAGAGTTCCCTGATATAGTCAAAATATAAAAAGCTCACCTTGTAAAGTAATCACTTTGATCAAGGAACTCCCTTGGTGGAGGTGTGAATTGGTCTGACCATTGTGTAGAACACTTAGGAACTATGCCCAAAGGTCTATAAAATTGTGCATTCCTTTTGATCCAAAAATAGCACTACGAGGTCTGTATTCCAAAGAGATCAAAGAAAAGGGAAAAGGATCCAGTTATACAAAAACATTTATAGTAGTTCTTTTTGTGGTGGCAAAGAGTTGGAAATTGAGGGGATGCCCAGCAATTGGGGAATGGCTAAACAACTTGTGGTATATGTTTATTATGGAATACAATTGTGCTATAAGAAATGATGGACAGGATGGTTTCAGGGGAAAAAAAACTTGGGAAGATATATATGAATTGATGCAAAGTGAAGTAAGCAGAACCAGGAAAACATTGCACACAGTAACAGTGTTGTATATTGTATAGTGAACTATGGAAGACTTAGCTACTCTGATCAAGACAATGATTCAAGACAATTCCAGAGGACTCAAGATGAAAAAATGCTATCTACTTCCAGAGACAGAACTGATGAATTCTGATTAAAGCATATTTTTTAAACTTTTCTTTTCCTGTTTGTGTGTGCATGTGCTTTCTTTTGCAATATATCTAATATACATATATGTTTTGAATATATTACTTCATACGTATAATCAGTATCATATTGCTTGCTTTCTCAATGGGTAGAGGAGGGAAAGAAGGAGGAGGAGAATTTGGAACTCAGGTTTTTAAAAAATGAATGTTAAATTGACTTTAACTAAATGAAATTGCCAACTCCTCTAAACAATTTAAAATTTTTAATGAATTTTAAAATAAAATTGAGCAAATAAGTC
>CM053587.1:211415798-211436979 GCA_028646515.1 Pseudochirops corinnae
GTCCTCTAGGCAGTTCCTGCTACACACTGAAGTTCACAGGGTCCAGCACATCTCAAAACATTCACAACTTCAGTTGCCAGGAACTCAAGGATCAACCAAGCCACAAACAAAGTCTTATCCTGGTCATGCTTCTTCAGTCCTCCAGCAGTTCGACTGGCCCTAGGACCCAGAAGAAATCTCAGCCTGCCAGGCTGTTCTCTAGGCAGCAACTTCAGCCTTCATCAGATTCTGGTCTCATAGAAAACTCCAACTCAGTTCTCAGTCCAGCAAGTAGCAGCACAGCTTCCAGATGCTGGGAAAATTCTGCTTCATCCACCAGGAGCCCACCAGAAGAAAAAATTCTTGATTCTGACTGCCTCTCTCTGGGGTTCTTCTTACACACACACACACACACACACACACACACACACACACACACACACACATTGGCTTCCTGTTTCAGCCAAACCCTTTCTGTTATGTCAGCAACAGGAGACAGAGTTCACACTCTCTGCCTCTTAGCCACTAAGGTTTGATTAGCTACTAAAGGCTAAGTACCTGTTTACTTGACATAACAAAAAGGGGTCTTCAAATTTAAATTAATTACCATTACATTTACTCATTTTCCTAATCTGTTTCTCAACTTTTAACTTTATGTTAAGGTTGGGCTTTGCTCCTGGGATGGAGTGAGCACTGTTTCAAGCTTCAGGTTTTTTTGTGCTATTGTTTTCAGAGCTGATTTCTGGGTGACTGTGAATTTTCAGTGTTTCCAAGGTGGTATGATCCAAGAAGAGGTGAGGTCATTGCTCTCCTGGACTGTGCTTGGCCTTTACCTGTTTAGGTACCTTGTGTCCCTGCAACTGCAAGTGATAGTGTTCTTTTTGGTTCTGAAACTGTGACCAGGTCCATTGCTCTCAACTATTTTTAGATTCCTGTTTTGCTTCTATTACTCAGCCAGGGCACAGACCACATCCAGGTAAGCAGCTAAGTGCTAAAAGATCTGTCCAATTTGGGAGCCACTGACTTGAGGCCATTGCAATAATTGAGGTAAGAGGTGATGAAGGCCTGAACTAGGTAGCTAGGTTGAGTAATAAATTGGGTTAGATGTGAGAGGTGTTGTGGCAGGAGAAAATATAAGATTTGGTATTGGATTAGCACATAGGGTGAAGGAAGAACGAGGAGCCAAAGATAATGACCTGGTTACAAACTTGAAAAAATGGAAGATGGTGGCATCTAAAACAGAAACTGAGAAGTTCAGAAGAGGGATGGAATTTTAGAAGGAAAGAATGAATTCTGTTTTGGACATGTTGAGTTTGAGATGTCCAGAGACATTTACCTTAAAATGTCCAGTAGATAGTTGGTGATGTAGAGATGTAGTACTGGAGCTAGGGAGATAGATAGATGGTTCAGCGGCTAGAGCACCGGACCAGGGGTAAGGAAGAACTGAGTTCAAACCCAGCTCTAGCACTTACTAGCTGTGTGTGTGACCTTGAGCAAGTCACTTAATCTCTATTTGCTTCAGTTTTCTCATCTGTAAGATGGGGGTAATAAAAGTACCAACCTCCAGGGGTTGTTGTGAGGATCAAACGAAATAATTGTAAAACATTTAGGATAGTACCTGGCACATAGTAAGCACTATACGAATGTTAGTTATTAATTATTATTATTATAAAGGAGAAACCAAGTTAAAGCCTTTGATTACGCCCCAGGTAGGCTTTGTGATGTAGATAAATATCTAACAAAGGAGACAGAAGGGGTGGTCAGAATGGCAGGAAAAACAAAACAAAACAGGGAATGTATTGTCATCAAAACCCAGTGAAAAGAGAACACCCAGGAGGAAAGGGCAATCAATAGTATGAAATTCTGCAGAGAGATCAAGAAGGACAAGAACTGAGAAAAGGCCATCAGATAAGGGATCTTTAGTAACTTTGGACAGAGTAGTTTTAATTGCGTGATAAGGTCACATGATTTCAAAGGGGTTGGATAAGAGGGAAGTAGAGACAAGTAAGGAGTTTTTTTTCATTTTCTAAAGAAAGTTTTTCTAAGAATTTGGTTGAGAAGGACATATGGATGGGATGAGTTTGAGGGGACGGTAGGGACTAATAAAGATTTTTTAAACATGGGAGGAAGATATGGGTATGTTTTTAGGTAGAAGGAAACCTAACTCAGGCAGCACACTAAATCTATCAGACCAACTAACAGACCTACTGCTTTCTCCCCACACCAACAAAAATGAGAGATCCTTCACTTATTAGTATACATCGGATTTTGACCAAGATGAATCTTAAACATTGGTCCCACTAGTAATCAGAACTCACTTCTGTTGTTGAACCAAGAATGCCAATATTTAGTGTGTCCTACCTAACAAACTTTATCCATTATCATCTTATAATCTGATACTAGGCATTCTTACTGCACTGCATCATCCTTTGAGACTGATCATTGACTTACAGGTAATGACAAAAAATTGTTGTCAGATCCTGTCCCCAAAGCACTAGTCCAAAAGTGCTCTAAACCTAACTGGTATAGGTGCAGACTCAGTGTCAGAAATAACATTCTTCAGCAATCAGAATGTTTCAAATAATTGTTGTAGGGCTATGAAATTTCTCAGAGAGGTACTGGGCAGGTTTTGAAGCATTTCAAGTTCTCCTTCTTGTAAAGTGCTGTAATAGCAACAGTTTCTTAATTAAGGTTTCTTGGTCTCTTCCAATTAATAGAAAAATAGGTGCCTTTGGAAGGCATGGCATATGCTATGCGGTTAACAGTCTTTTCAATATCAGAATCAATTCCAGATCACATATAGCTTCTGGCCAGTGTTTTAGTGTGAAAAATTCCTCAATGTGCTACACTGAATGTGGCCAAGATAACAATTGCCTTATGGAGTAAGAACATGATTTCCCCATGAACCAAGACTGATCTGACCATTTATGGGCAGATTATTCTTGGTTTGTTCTTGTAAATGCCTTAAATTTCTCAAGTAGTTTATTTGTTGGCCACTACCTAGACATCCAGTTTAGGAGGAGGGAGGGAGGGAGGGAGAGAGAGAAGGAGAAAGAATTTATTAAGTACCTTCTATTGCCAGGTACTGTGCATAGTGCTTTATAGCTATTACCTCTTTGGGTCCCACAAAAACCCTGTGAGGTAGTTGCTCTTATTATTCTGATTTTATAGTTTAGGAAAGTGAAGCAGACAATGGTTTAGTGACTCGTAGCAGGGTCATATAGCTAATAAGTATCTGAGACAGAGTTTGAACTCAAGCCTTCCTGATTCTATGTCCTGTCCCCTATTGACCACAACACCTAGCTGCTTGTGCCTGCCTCTGTGCCTTGACCAAATACTCCATGGGCAAAATACTCCCTTCCACGATGCTGCCCCTTGTTGGAGACCACTGCCTAGCTCCAGAGACTGAGCTTCTGCAAATGTGAGAGTCCTTATCTTTTAACCATCTGCCATCTTCAGTGGAGCTGCTCCCACCTACTGCTATCCCTTATGGCTAGCAAATTCCCAACACCTGTTACTCTCCCCAATGCCTGCAATATTTAATCATTGGCTGGCTATAAGTAGACCTTACCCTCATCCCCATCCCCCACCTCCTATTCTCTCATTCCCACCCTGCTGAACCCTACCCTTACCATGTCTCATTCCAACTCTTTCTATCCTTTCCATTGTGTCAAATAACCAAATGTTCTATTTCCTCAATCTCACCAAATCCCATGACTTCTTCCTTTAGTCACAACAAGGATTATCACATCCTAGATCTCACCCTCACCCACAAATATTCCACTTCTAGGATCAAAGTCTCTTGCATTCCTGGATCTTATCATAACTTCTCATCATTCTTAGCCCTTTCAAGCCTATTTTATAATCCTTATTGTGACCTACAATCTTTCCAATTCATCAGCACTTTCTCAGCCCTTACTCTGACTTTACTTTTCTTCCTTTCCAAACTAGGCCCTATAGTTAAGCAGTTCAACTCCAGTACCCTCTGCTCTGGAATCCTTTAACACCTTGACTTTTGCTTCTCAGGTGTTTCCAAATTCCAGCCTTGAATTCCTCCTACTGTACATCTTCATTCCTACTTTATTCATGTGTTACTAAATGGCAATAGAGAAAATCATGCAACTGAATTGACTGGATCCACAACAAATTTATATCTAACATGACCTGGGTCATCTCTTGAGCATGGCAATCATTTTACTTCTCCCTAACTGATTCTCTATCCCACTCCCCACAGAACCTGGGTCCAACCTTCTCAAGTCTCCCATGCCTCCATCTCCCTCATTCTCTAATGAAAACATCTCACATTTTATTAGGAAAATAAAAACCATTCACCAATAGCTCTCTTTTTGACCTTTCACTCTATCTGAAAGCACGTTGATATCCCTCACTCTTTCTTCCTTTTCTTGAGTCTCCAACAGTAACATAACCTTTCTTCTCTCCAAGATCAACCCCTCTACACACGTCCTTAATCCCATCCCAATCTTCTTCACAGATTATCCCCAAAATCTTCCTACTTCTCTCTAATTGTCAGTTTCTTCTTGTCTCCCTATAGGGTCCTAAAGTAAGTGTCACAGCCAGTATTGGAACCCAGGTCTTGCTAATTCTCAGCTCAGTCCTTTACCCATAATATGAGACTGTTTCAAGGCTTAAAGATGTATGGGAACATGTTCTGAATGTTGTCATATCTGTTGCTGTTCTTGATTCATTTTTTTCACATTCTACCTTTGCCAGGAACTACAGAGCTGGACCAAGATAATGATGCCACTACAGTTGAAGTCTTGTCCTACAAAGTGTGGCATTACCAGGCTGATCAATTGTAAAGACACTGTCTATACATTGTCCTTGAGTCAATATGAGCAGAAAGATTAAAAGAAAGGAAAAGAAAAAAGAGGGAAACAGAGTCATGATAGAGTGGTAGAGCATAGAGTTAATCCATACTTACTTTAGAGTTTTCCTGTCTCTTCCTGAAACCCATATGTCTCATTGGATTATTGAGACTATTGGTGATCTGTGGGATAAAGTCTAAGAGAAATGTTAGACAGCTGGCAGAAATCCAAAAATTTCTTGGAGTCAAGGAAACCTCTTAGAACATGCCAGCTCGAAGTGTCTTCTTTATGAATTTTCTCTGGTCTCCGTATTTTAGAAGATCATAGACCTAAGAATCAGGAGACATAGCTAGCTCTGCTACTGACCCATGTCAGGGGAATAGGGACACTGAGTAGGGATCAGGAATCACTGTCACCAAACTTCATTTTTCTCATCTGTCAAATCAAGATTATAATGCTTGTCCTATCTGTCTCATATGGTCTTTGTGGGGCTGAGCTAAGGAAGAAAGTGGAAGTTTTTTGAAAAGTACCTACTAGATTGAGAAGGCTATTTTTTAACCTCTTTGTTATTATGGATGTTTCTCTCTGAAGGGATAAGAGAAAGGAGAGTGATAAATTTGGAAACTAAGTTAAAAAATTGTAACAATAATGTTTAAAAAATTAAAAAGTGAACCTTTGTTTCAAGAAGCATCCTAAGGTATGTTAAGAGAACATTGCTATTTCCCAAAGGCAATCAGACAAGCTGATGTACTGGGCCCAACTCACTATCAATTTGTGGTTTCTATCCAAGATATATGTATTGATAAATAATAATTTTTCATTAAACTACATATTGTAGTCTGGGCAAAAAGCACTCTTCATCCACTTGATTTTTCCTGTGTGTATTTAGACCAAATTATTTAAAGTGGTTATTGATGTCATTTACAAGACTCGGTAATGTTTCTGGCCTGGATGAACATTATCTTCAAAGAGGCAGCTAGGTGGTATAGTAGATAGAATGCTGGACCTAGAATCAAAAAGACCTGAGTTCTAATTATTTAATCTGATTTTTTTTGTATTTTTAAAATTTTGTTTATATAGTTCTTGGGTTTGTTTTGGCAGGTGTACTCCGCAGTATTTTATACCATCTAGAGTTATTTTAATTAATTGACCTCAGGCACTTACTAGTGGTGAGATTCTGGGCAAGTGATTTAATCTTTTTCTTCCTCAATTTATTCAATTGTAAAAAGAGGATAATTGCCACCTTCCTTGCAGTGTAGTTGTGAGGATAAAATGAGATAATATTAGTAAAGCACTTTGCAAACCTTAAAATGATATATAAACACTGGCTGTTGTTGTGTTTGTCTTTTGTTCTCCAAGAGGACCATGACATCAGAGGGATGATGAAATGACTTGCAGCTGACTTGGATTTCAGTGAGCAAGGGCTGTGCAAGGTCACCAGCCTCACTTTCTCCACCAGAGCCATCTGGGTCCAGTGTCCAGATATTCATCAGGATGACTGAAGATGGCCCAGGAAGCAATGACAGACCCTGGCCATTTTAGGCTAAGGCCTTTTCAGGTTCTCATTTTGAGTGAGGAAACTCATATTCAGTGAATAGGCCTCTTTAAGAAGTGAGTCAAGAGATGACACCTTTAATAAAAAAAAAAAAAATCAGACTGTGATGGGGAGACCCTCAGGGTTGCTGGCCAAAAGAAAAATAGTTACTATTGACATCCACTCAGAGCCAGCAGGGCCCCAAATATAGCTATTAAGCAGTGCTTGGGAAGGGACGTATTGTTGTCCAATCTATGAGCTCCAGAGTGAAATGGGTTTAAGGTTTGTTCTTTGAGAAGGAAAGAAAGGGAGAAAGAAAGAAAGAAAGAAAGAAAGAAAGAAAGAAAGAAAGAAAGAAAGAGAAAGAAAGGAAGAAAGAAAGAAGGAAAGAAAGAAAGAAGGGAAGAAAGAAAGAAGGAAAGAAAGAAAGAAGGGAAGAAAGAAAGAAAGAAGGAAAGAAGGAAGGAAGGAAGGAAGGAAGAAAGAAAGGGAGGGAGGAAGAAAGAAAGAAAGAAAGAAAGAAAGAAAGAAAGAAAGAAAGAAAGAAAGAAAGAAAGAAAGAAAGAAAGATTTGTTTGGTTGTACCCATGTTGCATCCCTCCAATGAAATGGAAGCTCTTTGAGACGAAGGCCATCTTGTTTTGTCTTTTCATTCCCAGTGCCTAACATAATTCTTGGCATATATGCTTGTTGGATTGAATTGAACTTGTTGGAGGAAAGCTTTTGAGACCATGTTTTGTTGTAGTGAACTAAATACTTTTTTTTTATAGTCAACAAACAAAAAGCACAGAGTGATCTTGTATTCACTACATCTTTTAGTCAATTATGCGATGATAAAGTGCGGTCTACTGTGGAATATTGCTTGCAAAAGCCTGCTTGTTCCTTTTTAACACCCGAAACAAGGATGTCCTAGATGTGTGTGTGTGTGTGTGTGTGTGTGTGAGTGTGTTTAGATTATTCTCATAAAAATGTTATACGGACAGGAAAATAGGCATACATATCTTTTCTTGGTCGCTTTAGTCGAGGGGTAAAAATTGAATCTAATTTTTTTCATACTGTTGGTATCCTTGTCTCTTTCGCATACCTTGAGAATTAATCCTTCAATGACCTCAAAATAATGACACTTACTGCACCATTCCTTTGTGTACTTGGCCTAATGAAGCTATTTCCTTTGTCTTTAATGCCTTTTCCATTTCCTCTAGAAACACATCCAAGGCTTTGATGTTAACATCCAAGTATGTGACTCCACTGTCTTTGATAGTGAAAAGATTTTGTTACAAAAATATTTTCCATTGTTTCCCATTTTTAACTTTGTTTTTCTACTTCCATTTTTATCCTTCAGGGTGACTTGGATTAATTAGCTCTCTTTGCCAAGCTTTTTTTTGAGTTTTTTTCCTCCCTCTTCACTGTTTCCTATTGTGTTATGATGTGATATCACTCACTAGTGTTCACCATCCTTTCTCATAAAATTATACAAATGAGTTTATCTAAACTGGAATCACCCTTGTCTGCCATATCTTTCTGCTTGGTAAACAAATCCTGTTTGCCTACTAATGTGGATTTTTGTTTCTGTTGTTCTCTTTTTGGCAATCAACTTAAATTGATTAAAATTGTTCTCATTGATGTCAATGTCCTTTCCTCTATCCTTCCTTTTTTTTGCATCACTAAGTTATTTAAATAGCTCAAGTAAAAGTTGTTCTAATTGCATGGTATTTATTTTCCTTTCTTTTGTCTAACTTTTTAATTAATATTGACTTGCTCCAAGTTAGATGCCTAGTTGTACACAGACAGCTGACTCAGGTATGACACTTACATCAGATAATAAGCTGTTTGCTATTATGGCCAGAATGATATTTTGTGATATTATTCAGTGTTTACCATATCACCTTATTTTCTCAAAGAAAGTATGCAAGGCATATTGGCATGCAGCTTCTGTGTAGTCTACAAATTTAAGACTTCTTTCAGTTCTTTTTTGAAAAAGGTTTTATTTATTTGTTTTTAGTTATCAACATTCACTTCTTTTGAGTGTGCTTCACACTCAAATCTGTGCTTCACAGATATTACACAGACAGCACTTTACAGATATTATCTCATTTGATTCTCATAATAACTCTAGGAGATGGGTACTTTATTATTCCCATTTTACAGCTGAGGAAACTGAAGCAAATAGAGGTTAAGTGACTGCCCAAGGTAACATACTTAAGAAGTGTCTGGGGTTGGATTTGAAATCAGGCCTTCCTGAACTCCAGGTCTAGTATTCTATTTACTGTACCACCTGGCTACATAGATGACCAAATGACCCACACAATGAAGTTTCTTGCTGTCTTTAGACTCATCATAAACCCATTTCCTCCAGGTCCTTTACTTGCTTCTTCCAGAAGAACCTATGAACTATACTGACATTTAGCTGCAGCTTCCCCTCTGCCTTCTGGTTTCATTTATACTAGAAATACCAAGATTGAGACCATTCATTTCCTCTAGGGGCATGGCCAGGCATTGGTCAAGGATCTCACATTTTGAGTACTAACAAATGAATAAATGTAGATTATCTAAAAGCTGTATGATCTTTAGCATCGTCTGCCCCTACTTTTCCATTATCATCTATATGGAAGCAAAAAGGCATTATTACCTGGGACTGAGGGCCGTTTTATATTTTTCTTTGCCATGACCAAAATATTCATCATTACATGGTCAGGCAATCAGTGAAGGGCCTTTCTGCGATTAAGAAGGCTGGTCCTCAGAAAGCTGACTCAGGGTGCTGCCAGGACCATACTTAATTCCCTTTCAGCATAATTGAAGCTGCTAGAGCCTAAACAACCTTTGAGAAACCAAGGTCATTTCTTTGCCACAATGAGGCATCAGTTGGGCTTTCTTGAGGTTATTTTTATCCTTAACACAATTATGATAGTTTAAGCAGTGGGTGTTTACAAGAATCTTATGAACGGGAGAAGAAATTGGAAAATAACCTATTTCATATCTTTCTGAATTCCTAAGGTTAGAAGCAGCTAACTTCTTTCCAAGGTACTGCATGGGTGCTACCATGGCCTCCTAGATATCCCCCTCCTCCCATTCCCTGCAGCTGAAAATGAGCTATCATTTCTCAAGGTCAATAATGTCAGGGCAATGGGCCAGGTCAGGGGTGGAAAGGCAAAAAAGGACACAGGTGGTGCCTGACATGATGTGCAGGACTTTCCCCTGGGATCCTCCCACAGTACTGAGGCCAAAGCAAAGAATTGTATTAGAGTGCTGTCCTAGTGTCTTGACACACTAGCTTATTTAGGGGAGACAGATGGTGGGAAGGGAGAGTAGTGTATTTTGAATCAAACTAATGATAGTGCATAGGGAATACAAGGGAGGCTCAAAGATTTAGGGCTGCAAGGGACCTTCGAGGCCATGGAGTGCAACCCCACATTTTATAGATGAGGAAATGAGGTCTAGACAAGTTAAGTGAGACCCAAGGTCTCACATACACTTTAGGATTTTAATCTAGGTCTTCTGATTTAAAATCCAGCAGTCTAATCCATAGCACCACACTGGTTAATGCTGGAAAAGATTAAAAAACCTGTGGCATTTAGGGTATTGGGTCCTGGATCTTTCTCCCTTGGGTCATCATTATGGTGAGTATGGGCTATTTTCAGGTTGATCCAGAATTACATTGTTCCAAAACCCTCGTATCATCATTATGGTGAGTATGGGCTATTTTCAGGTTGATGCAGAATTACATTGTTCCAAAACCCTCATATCACATGGACAAGAATTGGAAGAATATGCTGTAATAAAACTATGGTCAAAAGGAGAGTGGGTCCCATTACACTTGGAAACACTTGGTTTCTACAGCCTCAAAGCTTTCCCCAAAAGGCTTAATATTTTAACAATAGTCTTTCAATGATGTTGCATGATTGTGAGTCATAAAAATAGCACTGCTGCTGAAGAATTAAAGTTGCAGGCTCTCCAAAAGGTGATGGAAAATTATATGGTGGGCACCAGCTGACTGCAGCACATTACCAACAAGGAATTTAATGGGAGACACTGTGTAAAGGATGTCATCAGAGAGATATATGGCTGGAAAAGAAGGTATACTGGTCATGTAGAAATCAATACCAAGCAAGTCTGAGGGACACCCTATGTAAGTGTCCAGTGTCAGGGGACATAGAGCTCTCCCAGCAGCATTCACTTCATAGAGCTAAGGTGCTAGGGCATGTGGCCAAAACCAGATAAAAATGTAAAACTGGGAAATATTTAACAAAATAAATAAAAATATAATAAGACATTTAAACATTAATATGTAGATTTCCCAGTCAATATACAGCCCAGAAGGATGTTTACATATGGCTTAGTGGTTCCCATTCTATTTCATCTTGATTCCCCTATAGTAGAGAACTGATTGGGAGGATATAGATAAGCATTCCCCTGGATGAGAAGGCATGAATGGGTTGTAATTTGCATGTTGGAAGGAATACCCTCATCAAAGAGATCGTAGCTCCATTGAAGTATGGTCAGATGTAGCCTATAATTATCTGTGTGCATGATGGGAATTGAGCTCATTTCTAATTTTCTTTCACTTAATAAGGAGTGAGAAGAAGCTTGGACTAGTGGATAGAGAACAAGACTAAGTCAGTGAAGGTTCAAGCACCTCTGACACTGATTGTGTGGCCCTGGGAAAGGGCAAAGCATTTAACTTATGGGGATCTCAGGCAACTCTTTAAAAATTCTTAAAGTTTCAGAGCAGTTATAGATTTGCATTGGTAAAAGGAATTTCCTCACTGGGAGTTCCATATACCAATTAAAGAGCAAATTTAACCTTTTCCTTCTCTTAAGTAAGGGCCAAACAGTGGTCATACCAGACACACAATGTATAATTTTTCATATTATGTTGTCTAGGTGTCTCTCCCTTATACTTCCTTTACTCTCCCTCTTACTGTGGTTATTTATATACCACTGTTGGACTATCAGCTCCTTGAAAACAGAAATCATGACATGATGATCTGTGTATCCTGATCACAAAACAGCATACCTTGAATACAGCAATCCTTAAAGAAATATTTATGGAATTTCTTATTGTCGCATATGATACTACAGTTCAAGAATTGGGTCCTATTGATCAGGACCAATCAGAACAAATAAGGTCCAATAAAGGGTCCTGATCAATAGTCACAGTCATGGCTAAATATAAGCAACCTCATTTAGAGGGCCCTACAAAGAAAGGTCCACCAGGGTATATGATGAGAGCATTTCTAGACACACAGTACTGGAAGGATGGATGCTTTTATCAAAGACTTGTTGGGAGGAATAGAGTAAAATTTAAACTTATGCTGTTTATAACCCCAGAGAATAATGTCTCTAGTGCTTACCAGGTAAGAATAAAGAGCAAGGTGCCTTAGTTTTCTCATTTATAAAACAAGAGTGTTATATATATGTGATGATCTCTGAAGCCCAGAAAAGGTAAAGAGAAAGACCACACAGCTAGAAGGTAACAAAATGGAGATTTAAAGCCAGCTCTTCTGGCTCCAAAGCCTGTAATGCTGGCATTACATCATGAGAATGAGAGAGAGCAGCCATTTTTCTGCCCTCTGTCTTCTCCCTATTTCTGTTTGATCATCAGCTCATTCTGGTCTTCCATTTGTGCTTTCAGTCTTAGCTGTTTCATTTATCTGGTTTGCCCTCCTGTCAAAAATGAATTCTCTAATTCTGTGTCCTGGATACAGCATTGCTGATTTATATTTGTGTTGCTAACTTTGTATTGCCTGCGGGGAAGAAGAAGAGCAAAATATTGTGTGTGTTGTATGCGTGCATGTGGGAACTGGTAAGCTATGTTCTGTCAGGTAAGTATGAAGTGTGATGTTCACAGATATTCTCTGTCTTCTGGCTGACCATACCTGTGACTCAACACTTGGGTCTTTTGGTGATGAAAAGCTGTCTGGAAGATTCTGGACATCTTGTAGCTTAGGACTGAAGGGTATGAAGACTGAAATGATGAAGGGATCGTCACATTGGCTGTTGAGGTGGAGGAGTTGATGACTCAATGGACCTTTAAAAAGAATAGTTCCTGGTATGGTCTCTTGCACTGATTCCCCCATATGATAAAAATTCTCTGTCTCTAAACTTACTGTGTGGGGCGCAGGGATCTTTCTTCTTATCTTGCATCTGCTCCCTTGTACAATATGGACTCAATTAAATAGGTTTGCAACTATGACCCTGGTTGCCTTTTTCTTTTTGAATTTCTTTTCCTAAGTAGGTGACCAAACATTGTTCTTCAAGTGAACATATTCAGGCTTAGAGGAGACCTTGTGAGCGGGTTCAGTGAGTGGTGCTAATGGGAAGCAAGAAAAGTTTATGCATTAGAGGAGACCATTGATTAATGGAGGATGTCTGGTTTGCCAGAACTCATGGACTCTGAAAGAGATGAGAGTTGAGGTGAAATGTAAAATGCATACTTATTTCTACAAATTGCTTCATGTACTTAGGAGGTTTAAGAAAATCATAACAGTAGTTTTAAGTGAAGTTCCTGGATCTTGGTTTAAGTTATTCTGTCAAAGAGAGCTGTGAATCTTTTGTGCTAAAGTGTTTCATTTGTGCATAGGAAATAAATATCTGCCCCATATCTGATTCATATTGTAACCTGGGTACCTTTCTGTTCCTTTTGGTCACTTAGAAAAGAGTCCCAACCTTAGCATTTGGTCACTTAGAAAAGAGTCCCAACCTTAGCATTAAGTAATTTGTTCCCCAGATTCTAGGGTTGAAGTTTAAGGAGCTGAAAAACATGGGAAAAGTGAGTTAAGCCCCCTTCTCATTAGAGGCCAGACTATCACAGAATTGAATCTGGTACAGATTATATACCTGGGACCGGAGAAAAGAGATCTCTTAGGGAGAAGGTAGGAGCAGTGACCCAGCTCTTTAGGCTCAGAAGCAGTTTGTTAATGATAGACAAGGATCTCATGCATTTTTCTTAGCCCCCAATTCTCCACCTTCAAGTTCCTGAATACAGTCTGTGAGCATTTTGTACACTGTCTAAGGTTCCCAGCAAATCTGAGCTAAGAAATATAACTGTGAATGAGCTCTTTACAGGCTGGGCCATAATCCAGTGCTTTAACTTAGCACCCTAGGTAGAAGTAACATGAGCAATGGAGAGGACTGTTTGTTACATAACTCTCTTAATTGAGTTAATTTTTACCTAAGGCTCTACTTAGCTGCCAACCCCAGCTTTTAAAATGGCCACATTATGAATTCTGTAGGTTCATCTTTCCATCAAAAAGCCTAGTGAGTACAGATAGGAATAGCAGATTAATACCTAGTATGATCTCTGAGTGGCAGGAACTTTTGTTCTAGATAGAACTGACGTCACAAGCATGTATAAAAGAGCTTCTTTTTGTTTTTTTTGGACTGGCATATTAGCAACAGCAGAATTCTATTATTTACCTATTATTCCACTCTTCTCTGGTGAAAAGCAAAATATATTCGTTTACAGTTAATGATATTCACATAACTTTGCTTAGTTTATAGTGCAAATTTTCACAGTGAACCCATAAACAGTATGTTTAGCCTTGCTTTCCCCCTGGAAATATGGCTGGCCCTGACCCTTTCCTTTCCACTCTCAAAATACCAGCCATAAAATCTAAAGGAGGGGAAAGGGTAGAGATTTTAATTTTCTGAGTATAGGTCAATGTCAAGCTTTGTTTGACGGGAACTAGCCCCCTCCTCCAAAATTGTCATTGGAAGTTTTAAACTGATACTTATGGATCTTAAAGCTGAGGGTCCCTGCTCTTTGGGTATAGGTCGTCTGTGTTTCCTTCGGGACACCAAAAGCCTGAAAAATGAAATCTTATATGTCCCAAGGGAAATGTGTTTGGCCTACTGTGACAAGTAGAGTATTCTTATAGAAAGAGCCTTCTACTGAGCCAAGAACTAATTAACCAGATGACTGTTGTCTCTTCACTAATTTTTTCAATGACTCTTTCCTTTTCTGTAAAATGATTCAGTCTTAGTCAACTGAAGATAACAGAGATTAAAAACTATATGAAACTTTAGAGATCATCTAGCTCAACTCCATTTTACAGATATGGAAACTGAGGTATGAGATATTAAATGCATTTCCCAATGTGCCTAGCTCATTAGTTGCAGAGACAAGGCTAAAAGCTAGGACTTCAAACTTTTAACCAGCTTTTCTTTCTGCCACCTTTTCTAGCTCAGGGTTATTGAGAAGGTACAATTAGAGAGGATAATAGATACATGTGTACTTTGAAAAATGTAAAGCTCCAAGCCAGTGTAAGATGATGTTAAACAGATCAATAACTCCATGTTGTGACTGGGACTTTGCCCCACAATGCCAGATTCTTCTTTTTGTGGAGGTCCAAAGACTGCTACCTCAGTGTGGTCCATGTGACTCCTAGTGTACTCTCTAGGCTTACCTGGCCTGAGTTCCTTTCACTATGACACCTCTCTGTCGGGGCTCATCTTTCCTCCTCATCCCTATAGGAGATCAAGCTGAACACCCTGGAAGATAGACTGGCCTCTGTCCTGGTACTACTGAACTTGTGGACAGATCATGCCTCTATGACACTCTCCCTCATCTAATTTTCCCCCAGGTACAAGAAGTCCTAGGAACAACTCTAGGGCATTAAAATCAGTTGATAATCCAGAATGCACAAGGGTAGCTTCTTCCTCCCGTGGAAAGGGTGATAATCAGCTCACCAGCAGAGTGCCTAATGGTGCCTGTGACTGATCAGTTTTTATTTCAAGCCCAGGGAATCACCGATACAGAAAAAGTAACCAACATTATCACAATTATAGGACTGTAGAATCTGGACTAAAAGGGGCATGAAAGGTCATATAATTCTGAAAAAAAAAAAAGGGAAATAATTTGCCTAAGATCTTATAGTTAATGAATAGTGAGGTAGAATTTGAACTCAAATTCTCTACCTACAATTTGAGTGTTCTTTTGAATAGATCATCATCATCACCATCATTGTAAACATTTCTATGACTTCTTAAAGATTGAAACATGTTTTATAGAGACCTCATTGATCTTTACAATGTTTCACTTACTGACCAATTAAAATTTGCAAATTAAATTAAATTTTTTTTCTATTAATAAAATCTATTTTCCCTTCTCCCATTGTATCAAATAGGCATAATCAAGTGGGAAAAAAAAAATCCTGTGTTGTCCATGTCCAAAAAACATGTCTCAGTCTGTGTCCTGAAACTATCATCTCTCTGTCAGGACTTGGGCAGCATATTTCCCTATAAATCTTCTGAAACTGTGGTTAGTCATTGAGTTGGTCAGAATTCTTGAGTATTTCAAAGTGTCTTTACAATGTTATTAGTAAAAAAAAAAAGAAAAAAGTACATTTTCCTGGTTCTGCACACTTCATTCTGCTTTTCTTCTTGGAAGTCTTCCCAGATTTCTCTGAAACCATACCCTTTATTATTTCTTATAGTACAATAGTATTCTATTATATTCATATCCCATAATTTATTCAGCTATTCCACAGTTGATGGGTACCCACTTAGTTTTCATTCTTTACCACTACAAAAAGAGTTGCTCTAAGTATTTTTGTACATGTGTGTCACTTCTCTTTCTTTGATCCCTTTGGGATATAGATCTAGTAGTGTTATTGCTATGCCAAAAGGTATGCACACTTCAATAGCTTTTTGGGCATACTTAAAAATTGCTCTCCAGAATGACTGGACTAGTTCACCACTCCACAAAGGGTACACCAGTCTTCCTATTTTCCTACAACCCTCTATCATTTATCATTTTTTAGGGGGTGGGGGGTATTCTGATGGGCTTGAAATGGAACCTCAGCATTTTAAAATTTATACTTTTCTAATTACTAGTGATTTATGACATTTTTTCATATCACTATCAGTAGCTTGGAATTCTTTCTTTGAAAACTGTTAATATATGCTTTGATCTCTTATCAGTTGGGGAGTAGCTCTTATTCTTATGAATTTGATTCATTTTCCTATATATCTTGGAATCTCTAGGACAGGTCCTCAAAACCTTATACTATGGTATTATGGTAATAGCTTGCTGGGAGGTCTGCCTCTCTCTCTATTCCAATCTATCTTCCATTCAGTCACTCAAATGATTGTCTTAAAGCACAGATCTGGTCATGTCAGACCTTCTACTAAATAAATTCCAATGACTTCCTATTGCATCCAGGGTACAATACAAAATTCTCAGTTTGGCTGCCTTTTAGCTGTCCAGTCTTTTTATACCTTACTCCCAGCCACAGACATGTTCTTTGATGGAGTTGCACTGGCTTACTACCTGCTCCACGAACAAGATAATTGACCTTTGGCTCTTGGCATTTTTTTTGGCTGGACTTCATGCTTGGAACCATCTTCTTCTCTGCTCCAGTGACTGACCTCTCTAGCTTCTCTAAGTCCCAACTAAAATGCTATCATTTACTGGAAGCCTTCTCTAACCCCTCTTAATTCTAATGCCTTCCCTCTGTTAATATTTCCAATTTATCCTGTATATAGCTTGATTTGTATATATTTGTATGTTGTCTCTTCTATTAGATTGTAAGCTTCTTGAGGACAGGGACTATATTTTGCCTCTTTTTCTACACTACCCGGCACATTGTAGGTGCTTAATATATCTATTTATTATTGAAATAAGACCTTTATCAGAGAATCTTGCTGCTAAGATTTTTCCTAATTACCTCATTCCTTTCTAATTTTAGTTGCACTGATTTTTTTTTTCAAAAAACCTTTTTATTAATGTAAATCAAAATTTCCCATTACATCTTCTGCAATCCTTTCTAGCCTTTGGTTATGAATTTGTCCTAGATACACGAAGAAAATTCTTCCTTGCTTCTCCAATTTGTTTACGATGTCACTCTTTATGACTAATCATCTATCCTTTTGGAGCTTTTCTTGGTACAGAGGGTGAGATGCTGATCTATGCCAGTTTCTTTCAGATTGCTGTCCAGTTTTCTCAATAGTTTTTAAATTTTTTTTTATACTGAGTTCTTGCCCTAGTAACAGGACTCTTTAGATTGACCACACACTAGACTACTGTGCTTGTTTGCTTCTGTATGTTGTGTTCTTAATCTATTCCACTTATCAAACTCTATATTTCTTAATTAGTATCAAATCATTCAGATGATTACTGTTTTGTTGTACAGAGATCAGGTACTAATAATGGAACTCTGAGCTTTCCACAAATTTCAGGAACGCAGTCCCGGAATCCAAATCCCTGGCCAGTCAATGATCCTTTCACTTCAGCTCTCTGGCCACTTAACTCAATTGTCTGCACCTGGCCCACCCCAGGCTACTTGCCATTCCTTAATCCCATCCTGATCTTCCCACAGTTTTTCTGTATCAAATATCAATCTTGCCCTCATCAAATGCTCAGATTCTTAAAATCTGGTCCACTTGTATTGGCATCACAAATAGTGCAGACTCACTAGGAGTCTGGTTTGCTTCTTTTGGCAACACATTAAACCTTGTCTCTGACTAAAAGAGGACTTGAGTGGTGGAAATCTTTCAAGGCAGACCCCCACCCTGTGTCCTTGTGTTTTGGTGTTCCTAGCACCCCTAGACTGCAATATTACTAATACCCCTTCTTTAACATTTTTTTGGGAGATGGTGGGGGTAGTCAGAGCATCAGAAGAACATTCAAAATTTCAAGGGATTTTGGTGGTGGTGGTGGGATGGGAAAGAAATAACCACCTTCTGGATCAGGACTTCTTGTAAATATGGGTTGTAACCTTGCCACTTGTCCAGCTTTCGGCAAAGAACAATAAGGATCTGAATTCTCAGTGTACCTCAGGCTCATAGGGCAAGTTTGCCAAATTCTGAAAATACCCTGAATCGTCATTATCATTCTGAGATGGAATCTTTACAATTCTTAATGGGACACACTAGATTGAACCAGTGCTGGCTACCTTCCTCCTAGGTACAATTTCTCCTTCAATTACTTCTTTTCCCTTTCTCTCCCACGCCCTACAAAACACACATTAAAAGAAAGGCATCTTCCTACAATTACTCAACAATAACCCAGGGTTGGTTAGGGAGGATGATAACATTCTAAGTCCACCCTCGCCCTCATTTTTCCCATCCTCTATTTTCATGCTAATTTGCTGTGATGGAATTCTACAGCCTTGTCAGCTCTCGAAACACTTTCCAATCTTTATTTTAGTAGAATTTTGAACAAAATTGAATCAATCTAAGTGTCATGTGGCAGTCTGAAATGAATGGTCCTGTTGAAAAATTGAGTACAAAAACCTAAATAAATAAAGAAAATAATAAATCCTTTACAAAGGCTTTGAGCAGGGTAGCCGCCTTGCAGAGTTCCAAAATAAAAGGCACATTCCATTTAGAAAACGGAATTTGGGTGCTATTTAACAAAGGGTCCTGTGCATTTGCTAATCAGAGGATAAAAACATAAAAGCAGTAACAAGAACTCAGAAAAAAGGCTTTCTTTCAACTGGCTGCTCCCATCAAACCACCTGAGAGATGATATGAGAAGGGCATTTTAGAATAAAGACATTGCTCTGACAGCAAATATAAATGAAATAAAATTGGCCCAAGGCTTTGATGCCAGAACCCAAATAGAGAGTAGGGACTCAGCAGCATAGTAGTTTAATGCATCAAGGGAATAGAACCTGAATCATTCTCTGTAGCCCGATGCAAAGATAAAAGAGGAAACTCTAACAAGCCAAGAGATTAGAACAGGCTGATCAGGTTGCATCAATTCCCTTGTTGCACTGAAGTTGACCCATAAACATAACAAGGACACACTAGGTTTAGTTATTACCTTTCTCTCCCTGCTGTCAAAGGGAGGCAATCCAGTTATAGGCTATTGCAGAGATGATCTCTGTTTACTCACTTCCAGAGTCAGTGGACAGAGGAGGGGAGAAGACAGAGGCCTTCTCTTTTGTTCTAATGCTATCCTCTGGTTCATACTCAAAGCAGCTTTGCATTTCCCCAGAGTAGCTGCACCTATGCTCCCTTGACCTTGGGAGGTAAAGATGTCCCCTTTGAAGGCAATTGGCAAACAAAGAAGAAAGGCTCTATCTATATTTCTAAATCTATATCCATACCCATGCATATCTATGTCAAATTATCTTTATGTGTATACCACATATATATGTAAATTCATATATACATCCAAATGCTATATTGACATATATGTATTTATAGACATAAATATGTATATACATATATAGTGTATATATACATGTATATGTTAGATATGTGTGCATATATAATGTATATATTATTAAAGATATCCCAGGTGACCCTTAGTCTATAGGTGGTTTTTGATTGTCTGGGTACAAGAGAAATAGCAGCAAAACTGATCTTTTAGTAGAGCATTGTAGACTTGCTCAACCTCTCTGAGTCAATAAGACATTCGTTGTAGGCCAAGGAAAAACAATATCCTTTTTATTACTGATTTTTCAATTTAAAGTGAGGGGCAATGCATCCTAGTGGATTCTGAAAGCTAGATTCAGGAAGATGTGGGTTCAAACCCAGAATGGGCTATAGGGCTATATTACCTTCGTAGATCCCTACACCTCCCATGAACCCAGGTAGCTCTCTGAGACTACAATGAAGGGTAGATGCTGAGTAGAAGCACTAGCAAATTTACACACTGGTGAAGGGAATTTCATCACCAAAAAACCCATAGCTGGGAACCAAAAGAAAATGTGTCTCTATACCAGGTAGTTTTTGAGTATATTTGCATATATTGCTTTGTATATATTTGTTGGTATGTTGTCTCCCTCTTAGATTGTAAGCTTCTTGAGGGCAGGAACTGTCTTTTGCTAGTACTTAGCAGAGTGCCAGAACATAACAGGCTCTTAATGAATGTTTATGGCTTGCTTACTTGCTTGATAGTTTGGGATGATGGCGATTGGGTGGAAGAAAAAGGTAGGTGATAACTTTTTCTTTAGGCTGGGAATTTTTTGTACTGATATACAAAGCTATTCTAAAACTTACTGGTTTCATATAAATGCTTAAAAAATATTAAAAACATCTTTTCCTGTTCTTTAATTCTATAAAAAAGCAATGTAAGAGCTAAAAATAAGAGTGTATGCATCCTTTTTTATTCTCTATATAATTCTTAATCAACTTATTATTCATCTTAAAAGATCCAGGTGTCAGGGAAGAAGAACCATTTTCCTCCCACTTTATTTGTTCACCTTAGATGATCCTAGTGAGGGAATGAGGATTAAATAGGGGTTTCATCCACAAATGGGATTCGTAAAGGGATTATTATATAAATACAAGATTTCTGTCTACAGTGAAACCTGTCCTAATTTCAAGCTTTGTGGCCCTGGGAAAGTGATTTAATCTCTCTGGGCCTCACTTTCCTCATCTGAAAAATGAAAGGTTTACACTAGTTGGTTTCCAAGGTCCCTCCCAGCTCTAAATCTAAAATTCTATGATCCTATGATCTTGCAGGATCAAGAGCTGGAAGGGACCTTGAAAACCATTTGGTCCAACACCCTCAGTTTGTTTACTTATTTATTTTTATTAGTAAATTTAATTTGGACACATAAGTTGCTTTCTAACAGATTCCTTACCCATAGTACCTTTCTATTAAAAACAAACAAAACTAACACCCAAACACCTAGACAAAGTCACCTTTCTTCCTTTTTATTTCCTTCTTCCTACCCTCTCTTCCTCTCTCCCCCCTCTAACCCCTCCATTCCTTCCTCCCTTCCACCCTTCCTTCCCTCCTTCCTTCCTTCCTCCCTTTCTTCCTTCCTTCCCTCCTCCCTTTCTTCCTTCCTTCCCTCCTTCCTTCCTTCCTTCCTTCCTTCCTTTCTCTCTTCCTTCCTTCCCCCCTTCCTTCCTTCCTTTTCCTTCCTTTCTTCCCCCCTTCCTT
>CM053587.1:211437079-211464895 GCA_028646515.1 Pseudochirops corinnae
AGCCAGCATGTTCCTCGACAGATGGGAAAGACAGTTACATAAGTAGCTATTTGGAGACTAGAGGCAGTACAGTAAGCAGCTGAATCTGCCCAGGCCATCTATACTATAAAACACTGCTTCTATTTACCTATATCTGAGCCTATGACAGGCCTAACCAAATTTGGCTCCAGAGAATCTGGGAGAAGCAATAGAACAGATGAATGGTTTCAAAAGGAAAAAAAACCCTACATTAATGAGATTTTTTTTTTCCTCCTTAAAAAGTAAATGTATATCAGAAGACCTTCTCAAATTACAGTCCAGATCAAAGGACCATGACTCCCTTTTGGAGCAGAATTTTATAACCTTCTAGCACAAAAATAGTTGGCAGCATGGGAAACACAGAGACAAGAAAATAATTCTCCTAAGATAATAGAACTGCATCAGAAAGGGAAGGCACCTTAGAGGACCGTTTAGTCTGACCCCCACATTTTACAGGTGGGGCCCTGAGAACTTACTTCCCCAAGTTCACACAGCTAGTAAGTCATGGACTTAGGCTTATAACTCATTTGTCCTGACTCAGTGTTCTTCCCACCTACTGCCTCCTTTTTGGGAAACGTTCTCTACTTTTAATGTTTCATATGCTTTTCTAGAAAAAGAGTAGAAATCAACCCTGAAATGCCAGTTTTCCCACTTATCCTTTTTTGCTATGCAGTTTATAAACATCCAAAAGTACTCATCAGATGGTTAATTATATATGGCATTGTGCTAGAGGCTGTACAAAGAGAATGACATAGATCTATTACATGTCTTCTAGGAGCTTACAGTCTAAAAAAAAGCCATGCAGGTGGAGGCTTAATGTTGCCAATACAGCACCTAGCACGAGGCTTAATATGCATTTGTTGAGCGATAATAAAACAACCTAGCATTTCTTTCCCATTTGAAAAGGGTCAATAAATAAATGAACAGTATGGTATTTACTTCAGAGCATACAATGGAAGTTAGAAGGGATTATAGAAGTCATTTAGTTCAAATCTCTTAATTTATAGATGAGAAAACAGACTTAGAAAGGTGATCACATAAGCTATGGTAGCCAAACCAGGAGATTTGGGGGCAGGTGAAGTCGTATCTTCCTGAGTTCAAATCTGGCCTCAATCCCTTCCTACCTGTGTGACTCCGGGCAAATCACTTAATCAAGTTTGTCTCAGTTACTCATCCATAAAAGTGAGCTGGAGAAGGAAATGTCAAACCTCTCCAGTGTCTTTGCCAAGAAAAACCCAAATGGGGTCACCAAGTCAGACACGACTAAAAATGTCTGATGAACAACAACAAGCAAAATCAGCATTTGAATCCAGATCCTCTGGTTTCAAATCCAGTTTTTTTCCACCACACCATATTCATAGGGAAGTATGTTTAAACACAAGTTATTATAGAAAATGTCTCAAGAGTTTTAAGAATAGTCTCTCAAGGCATTCTTTCTTACCTAAGATGGATTCTAAAAAACAGGAAATAATGAATATTACTTAATTTGAGTCAAAAATGAGTAAAGGCAAATTATTATGCAAAATGTCATGAGTCTGTTTGGCAAAATATAGTTCTATAGGATAGTTTTAGAAAAAGTGGGATCAAGGTCCCAGACTTCTCCCATGTGGGTTTGGACACAACTTGTTTCTAATTATCTTAGCTATGATAATAGCAAGGGTGGTATATTGATTCAGGAAGATCTGAGTTCACAGCCTGCCCGCGACACTTGCTAGCTCTCAGCCTCAGTTTCCTCATCTGTAAAAATGGGAATAATAATAGCACTTACTTCCCTGAGTTATTTATATAACATGCATAAAGTGCTTTACAAACCTTAAAGCACAATAAAAATGCTAATTATTATTAGCTTAAAAAATACTTTGTCTAGGAACAATCTCCCATAGAAAAGAACATAAGAATGAAATGGTGGTCAGCAGATGTGAACGAGGCTATCAGCATGTTTCTGTTCAGTTTGAGACAACCATTTACATAACCTGACTTGTCGTTCAGTCATGTCTGACTTTTAGTGACCTCATTTGAGGTTTTCTTGGCAAAGATACCAGAGTGGTTTGCCATTTCCTTCTCTGGCTCATTTTACAGAAGAGAAAACTGAGGCAAACAAAGTTAAATTACTTGCCCAGGGTCACACAGCTAGGAAGTGTCTAAGGGCAGATTTGAACTTATGAAGATGAGTCTTCCTGACTCCACTGACTTCCAATTAAATACAACTTCGTTCTTTGTGAGTTATTCTGATAGATGATGCTGTCCTGAGGCTTATTATGAAACAAACAACATTTTGAAATAGTTTTATCTTTAGTGCTCCTAATCTTCCCTTTTAGCTCTCTCTGCCCTTGCCTTCTCCTTTCTGACATTCAGCATCTGCAAACTCTTTCTCCTACTCCCCATAAAATCTGCCCCAAGAAAAAGGGACTGGATTAGAACAGGGATTTTTAACATGGGCCTGTGAACTTTAAAATATACGTGTGTATAGATACATATATACACTATATGCATATATATGTGTATATATATATATATATATATATGTTCGATAAATGTATTTCAATATAATCTTTTCTTTCAAATCCTATGCATTTTATTTTATATATTTAAAAACATTCTGTGAAGGGGTCCATAGGCTTTACTAGGCTGCAAAAGGGGCCAATGACATGAAAGGTTAAGAATCCCTGGATGAGATGATCGGTTAATGTCTCTTCCAGCTCCAGTGATTTTATGAGTTGATGAACTGATCTGATATCAGCAATTAACACTTTAGTATTAGTTTATCTATCCTCTCAAGTTTATCCTTCTCCCAAGGCTATTCGCATGTTAAGATTTTTCTAACTCTTTAATGAAGGGTTTTATCTGTTATTGAAAGAATTTGAAGCATCAAGGAGAAGGTAGAGATAGTTATGTTGGTAGGTAGGGGAGTTCATTGAAGTCCTTGAAATCACATTCAACATATGCTTGAAGTTGGTTCTAACAACAGGAATTTATGAAAGCTACAATTTCCCAAATTTCACTTTTGCAACCGATTTCTACTTCTTCCCCAATCAGATCTGTCCTTAGGTTTGTTTATAAAGATTAAATTGAGTTGAGTAGTCCCTCCTCTCCTACCATTGATTAGAGTGGTAAGAACATTAGCTTTTGAGCTGAGAAACCTAGGTTTGAATCCCAGCTATGATACTTTCTGTCTATATGACCCTGGTCAGTTCATTTAATTTCTACAAGCCTTAGTTATTTCTTCCATAAAATGGGAATAATAATAATATTTGCTTTATTGATTCCATAGGGTGCTGTGAGCAAAGTGTTCTGTAAGCCTTAAAGCTTATAAAAATTACTGTGTCTGTCTTTGTTTATGCTTTTGAAAACTAGCCACTATTACAATAGTTTATTGGAAAAAAGGAAAAGATAACTTGATCATCTTTACTCAAGTCCATCATTGAAAAAGTAACTGAGAAGAAAAAAAGAAAATCATCCTTCCTTTAAATTGTACCCCATAATTAAAATCCAGGGGGTTAACAAGTTGGTATTTATATAGGGTTTTTAAGTTTGAAAAGCAAATTGAAGAACAATGGTTTGAGCCTCAAAACAAGGGTCAGAGTTGGGGAAGTTGTTGAGAGTTCAAATCAGACACTTAACAGGCACTAGCCATGTGACCTTGGGCAAGTCACTTAACCCCAATTGCCCTGCCCTCCTCCCTCCAAAAAAGCAAAAAAGAAAAGAAAAGAAACAGCAGCCCCTGCCACCCATACCCTCATCATGGGATTGCTGCATCATAACATTTTTCAGTGCTGAACTGATGTGACTATGGAACTAGCCAAGTAGATCTCAGTTTAACTTTCATCACATTCTATGGAGGGTGCTCTATCCCTGGTATATTTGCCTTCATATTTGAGAAAAAAAAAAAGCTTATTTCAATTGTTTGGATATAAATTTATTCTGTTTCCTAAATGCATTTCCTTGAGTCCTAGCTTAGTTACAAAACAAGACAATCTCAATCAATAATAATTTTTTTTGTTATCTCTGGATTTTGTTGACTATTTCTAGACAACTGTATCCCAGTAAACAAAAACATTTTTTAAGGATGTAGGGAAGAAATATCATTTAGAGATAGGATGAGAATTTAAAAAATAAAAAACCACAAAATGTGCAACTGCTAAAAACATTTCATCTTGTGCCATGAAAAAATATTTAATGGTATTGTGTTTTATGATAACAGAACCTTTTTAAAAGCTAACATTCATTGCATAGTAATGGAATTTTGCAATCTCGATCTAGTCTTTGCTGGAGATTTTTTTTGTTATCTCACTGTTATTGATCTCAAAACTGAGAGAGTTGATGAAGTTCAATCATTGTGAATAGTGCACTTTCAATAGAATGTTGTTGTTCAGTCATTTTCGGTTGTGCCCAATTATTTGTGCTGCCATTTGGGATTTTCTTGGCAAAGATACTGGAGTGGTTTGCCATTTCCTTCTCTAGCTCATTTTACAGATGAAGAAACTGAGGCAAACAGGGTCAAGTGATTTGCCCACAGTTGCACAGCTAGTAAGTGTCCAAAGCCACATTTGAACTCATGAAGAGGAGTCTTCCTGACTCCTTGCCTACTACTCTATCCATTGCACCACCTAGCTGCCCCAATAGAATATTGTAATCAATTAAATTTCATGGTCATGTTTTAGTTCATGTATTTATGGGAAGGACTGCTTATTTCCAAAGATTTGGATACCTAATGACTCAAAGTCTGGTCCTGCTAGTTTCATATTCTGACCTTTAAGTTTCTGCAATGACATGGGAAATATTACAAGAGTTGAAAGTCATTTCGAGGGGGGGAAATGGACTATAGGATTTAGAGCTGGAATCAGTTTTAGAGCTGATCTAGCTTAGCTATTTATATTTGAGGAAACTGGGATCCAGAAAGGTGAAATAATTTCCCCAGAGTACCTCCAGAAGAGACAGGTTTCAACCCTGGTTTTCTGATTGCAAATCTGGGGTTCTTTCTCACTACAAAGAGCTGCATCTGCTAGCCTTCATGCCTATCAAATTTTGATCTTTCCTCTCTGTTTTTTTCTTTATATTTTGGCTTTTTAAATTGCCCCCCTTTTTGTCCCAAAGCCCTTCTTTGGTCAGGGCAGGATGAAAATAAAGAAATACCAAATTTTTAAAAAGATGAATGTTGCCTGCTTCAGAGTTAGAAGACCAAGCTGGCCATGCAGCTCCACCATTAGATTTCCATGACAAAGGGTCTGGCCCATCACACTTGGCCAAGACCCTTTCTCTTTTGAATTCTATTTCTTCAGTGGGACACTGTTCCAATTAAACAGATGAGCTTTCTCCTGTGATTTTGGAGTATAGTCTTCCAAATCTAGATTATTCTAATAATGATGTTCATAACTTGAGGCCCACATTTTTTTTGTTTTATTTTAAAAATATTTGGATAAGTATTTCAAGAAAAATTTTCTTCGTAATCCTATCCATTTTTAATGTATATAAAAACAGCGCATAGGTTTCATCAGACTGCCAAAGGGGTCTATGACAGGAAAAAAAAGTTATAGACTGGTAGGGTAAGGCCCTTGATAGCTGTGTTCCACTGACAACATTCACTAGGAGTAAACACTCTTCCATTCACACTTTGGTTCTTAGCCTGCAAAATCTAACCAGGTTGTCACTGACACAGTCACCTCAATTTTATTTTAATTATCTTGACAAATGAGGCTATTGTCTTTTCCTGAATTCTCCAGCTACTTTTCAAATGTCTCCTTTGCCATGTGCTGTGTTGACTCCTTGTCTGTTTAAAAGGGCTTGTCTTCTTTTTTTCAGGTTTGATGTATCTGGGACCAACTACGTTCTTTAGCCTCATAATAGCTTTAAGTGCTTTGCTTTTAAACATCACACTATATCACTACCTGGAGAGTTATTACTGTAAAAGAATTGTGACTTCCGAGGACTTCTTGCCTGGAAAAACAACAAAGAATTTTCACTTAGTGCTCTTATAAATGCAAAGACAGAATCCTGGTCCTTCCACAGCTGTGTATTATCATGTATGGAAGTTCACCATTTATCTTTTAAGGTAAATAAAGCAGAGACCCAGACCTCTCCTGTTGGAAGAAAATGCTATCCAGGCTCACGATGACAGGGATTTAGTAGCATTTTAAATTGTTCAAATAGCAAATTGTTAAAATAACCCTGTAGATAGATTTTTCTTTCACTGGGGTGAAGGCTGCATTTTCTTATCTCAGAAAATCCTTGTTTCTTTAAAAAAAAAAAGGTCCTTAACTTTTCTTTGGGTCATGGAACTCCTTTGACAATCTGGTGAAGTGTATGGCCCCCTTTTCAGAATAATGTTTTTAAATATATAAAATGAATACCATAGGGTTACAAAGGATGTCATTTATATTAAAATACAGTTATTGGAAATATTATTTTGAAAAGTTTTCAGAACCCAGGTTAAGAGACTCTGTTTTAAACAATGCCTAATGCTTCCTGATTTCTACTTTAAAAATTACTACATGGCCACTGGATGCCCACTGTTCTTCTGAGACCCTGAGGCCGCATGGCTGATTTTTTTGAGGACTGCTCTGCTCGGCCACTTAATGTGACAAACATCCAGCCTTGCCGTTAGAAGGGATCTCTGAGAAGGGCCAACCCCACATGAAATGAATTTAACAACAGCAATTTGTCATTTCGCCCTTCCTTTGCGAGGAGAAAAAAATGCTAGTGATTTCTTTTGACTTAAACTGGGCATTGGAAAAGCTGCTTTTATTAATGAATCATATTGAGCCATGGTGAAAGGCTCCCTGACTCTGTTTAAATAACAGGCTATGATTCCTCTCCCCCCAAGCTTCCCCCCCCCCAATTTGGCTCCACTGCTATTAATTGAGGAGTTTCTTTGTTTCTTTCCTAATGAAGCTAACAGAACACATCTGTCAGGTGCTCGTATTCTTTGCCTGTCTATAGTATGTAATAGACCAGCTGGAGGCTATAATGCTACACAATACCCCTGGCCGTTACAGCAACTATTTATGCCTGGGCTTTTCCTCCGATAGGGATTTGAAAAAAAAAGTCTGAAATTTGGGCCTAATTGCTATTTACACAGCGATAGACACCTGTTCTAGCTGAGACACTGGCTCATGAATCCCACACCTGAGACCTTAGGGAGAGTAGAGGGGAAATTTCAAGCAGCTGCCAGTCCATTTTAGACATAGAGAGCTTTAGCATACAATGTTTTGTATGTTTCTATGTCTATGTGTATGTATCTGCTTTAAAATAAGCTATGTTTTAGTCTGCATACCCATTATCAGAAGGTCTGTATTTAAGGGCTATGTACTGTTATTTCCAAGTTAATTGCTGATCTGGAGGCTATGCATGAACCAGTCTACAGAAACAACAATAAATAATTTGTTAAATGATGTTCAAGAACTGAAATAATATCACCAAAAGCCCTCCATCCTTCAAAAAGTCCCTACTATACTTCACGTGGGGAGTGGAGGAAGAAATTGATTCTATAAACCAATTGGAGAAAACATTTTTAATCAAACACAACTTTTATTATGGCGTTCCAAATTTATTTTAGCTATTTGCTTTTGGCAGATAGTTATGAATTCTCCCTTGTATCAGAGCTGAACTTGCCTGCCTATATCTATCTCGATCAGAGTAATACATATTTCTATTTGAGGGGAAGTAAATTATTCCTCCCCCCCACCCCTCCCACCAATTTCACTTCAGTATCATAGCATCTGTCTCTCCTACAAATGCTCAAAAATCACAGCCCATGCTCCTCAGCCCTGACAGTAGCTTCTTGTTAAGAAAATAAAATAAATACTTTAATAGTGATGGTTTCACATAAAACTGAGCATGACTCTAACATACTTTTTCAATGCAATTAGGAATGAAATCGATGAAAATGCAGTAACATGATCAACTCCACACGTAGGGCCTATGTTGACCAAAGAAACACACTGGAAACAAGAAGGAAGGATTCCCTTTCCCCCCCCCCCCCTCCCAAGAGGAGGTGTTGAGGAAGGTACACAGATCTAAGTACGCCCAGAAGGTATGTAAAGGAAAGAAACAAGAGTATTGCTTAGCTATTTTATCAGAAGCCCAATAAGATGTTGGTATCTTCTTATGTTGACAGTAGGCACAAGAGGGGCAGGTGTGTATATGTGTGTGTGTGTGTGTCTGTCTGTCTGTCTGTCTGTGTCTGTGTAATTTTGCTTTTTCACAACTTTCTTTTAGTAGATCTCTGAGCTTTGTTATGGAAACCCATCAGAATAATTAAAACAGTCTCAAATGAGTTCACTTATAGTTTTGTAAAAATCCAGCCATCCTGAGCAAATGTGAATAATACTATTGTCCAAGGAAATCACTATCCTCATGTACCATTTTAAATAATGTACAGGAAAATTAATTTCTTATATCACAAAAAGCTACATGGCATATGCTAAAAACTAAAGAATAGAGAAGCCATGTTTAAATTTAAAATGCAAAAGGAAAGGAAGATGAGTAAAAATCCAAATGAAAGTAAAGAACATATGTGTGTGTGTGTAATAAGCAATAATAGGTGTCTGAATGTGTATATATGTGTAATGTATTACACGTATAGTCTTGGTAAGAACTTTTTTCCTTGGACACATATTAGAAGCCTGCGATCTCCAGGAGAGTCAGATCCACAAGATGTAACAGGCAGTGACGGAGAGATGGATACTACTCACATACAAATGAATTTTTTGCCTCCGGGCACACACAGTTGGGTAGAGAGCTGATGCAAAGGCAGAAATTCATTTCCCAGGAGAAAGGAAAGAAGTGCATAGGGAACTTGAGGGTCACACCAGAACAGGTGATAATGAAATTAGAGTTAATGAAGGCTGGGAAGGAACCAAGGCCAGATGGGCTGCTTCCCAGAAATTTGAAGGGGTTAGTGGCACAGCTAGCTGATCTATATTAAAGTGTGCTGGGAAAAAAAAAAACCAAACCACAAAAAAAAAACAAAACCTGATGACCCAATGTTGGACAAATTGATTGCTTCAGCCACATGCAAGTTCTGGAAAAGAAAAATCTTATGCTCATCTCATATAGCCTCTGGGTCCCTCTGTTTCTCTAGTGGCTCTTTTTTCTCCTACTGGAAAAGACATTGTGGTGTGGTGGAAATAATACTGAATTTAGAGTCAGAAGACCTATGGAAAGAACATTGACTCTGGGTTTTAAGAATCTGCATTCAAATCCTTACTCTGAATCTGATTCCATACAGTATAAAAATTAGCTAAATACCTGTATGATGTTAGGAAAATCACTTAATCTCCATGGGTCTCAAGTTTCTGATCTCTAAAATGGGAAGGGGTGAACTAGCACCCCCGCCCCCATACCTACCCCCGTCTAGGTTCTTTCCAAATTCAGATCTATGTAAAACTGGGTTTGCATCCTGCTCAGCCACACACTATGTGACTAATTCATATAGCTTCAGTTTTCCATCTGTAAAATGTATAATAAAACTTCCACTGCCTTTCTCACAGCATTCTTGTAAAGAAGGTACTTTTGTAAACTATGAAGATGTCAGCTATTAGTAACTCACTGTCACTCAAAGTGCTTGTGCAATTGGCCTACATAAAGTGTATTTAGTGCTCATGAGTTTAAAGGCCCTATAGAGTTTCAGTGATGAAAATGAAAAAGAAGAAGGAACATAGTATACATTCTTGTTAGAGTTTGAAAAATACTGTATCTCCAGCACACAATCAACTGATAAGAGGTATTGAAAGATAAGGTTTCTGGTCTGAGAAACTAGCAATCTAACAGATACAATGATAACAAAGAAGACTATTGTTCAAATTCTAGGAGTGTAGTTATCATGAAGAGATCAATGGGAGGAGGAAGGATTTGTGAGACAAATGGAACAAGAAACAGGAAAACACAAGTTACCTTGGTTGAGCTTTTTCTCCCCAAATTCCCCCTTTCTCACAATAACTTACAAGCTATAGTGAAACTCTTTAGATGAACAATTTACAGTCTCTCTGAGTTCTGGTTTCATCAAGCCACTTTGTCCTTCACACTTTCCAGGTACATATGTGTTTCATATAGACCATCATGAGATCATTGGGATTGGAACTAGAAAGAAATCTAGACATCTCATCTGGTCTAACACTCATTTTTTGAAAACTGGAACAAGGAGGCCTGGAAATGAGAAGTGACTTATTCGAATTTATACAGGGAAAAGTATGGTGGCTTTTCTATGCCTTTAGGAAAGGGACTATGATTCTTTGTTTCCTGAAGTCTTTAGAACATTTCTATAACTTTTAACAGTGTTAATAATAATGGAAAGAGTTAGTTGCCGAAATTTCTAAATATGCCCTTGTGAAATATCTTATCTTTACATTATATAACGTGATCTTATTTCACTAGCTTTATGTCTACTTATGCCTCTAGGCTATTGCACCTAATTCTCTCCTTCAGACCCCATACAGTATAAAAATTGACTCACCAGAGATTCAAAGATGAAAGATTTATATAAATTAAAGATCTTTCTGTCCCTTCAGGAAAGTATGGAAGAATAAGGAAATAACAAACTCTCCCAATCTCATGTAAACTTTCAGAAAGTCTCCATAGGTTTATGATAGTCTGACCTCCATTTATGACAAATAATAGTTCTCTTCGCTCCAAGTCCTCCCTCAACTATCTGTACTATTTCATGGGGATAGGAGGACAGACTAATCTGCTAGTTAACTTTCATTCTAGGCTACTAGCCCATTTGTGGCTCATTTAACACAGAACCAATTACTGGTTCCCTCTGGCCCCAAGAAATTCATGAAGACCAGTGGAGATCCATTAGGGATCCTGTCCTGTAACACACACAGATGCCTGGCCATGCCTACCTTGTGCTCATAGTAACTATCCTTAGTAGAGGTAAAGGCTTATACAATTCATAATACCAGAAATAAGAAGCTAGACTACCAGAAACTAAAAAAGAAGCAGAATTTCTTAAGGGACCAAATCTTGTAATGACTTACTGGCAGCCAATGTCAAGGGAAGGAGTAATGTGAATGCTGATTAACATTGTGTAGGGTCCCTTTACTGGTTCAGATTGGCTGGTGATTGCTTATTTCATTATTAGAACTGGAGGAGAGAATTTGCTAGTTTATTTTCCTGTTTCTCACAGGTGCTAGAACGCTTGCAGGCTTGACTATGCCAGCACCATGGTCAGCAGTTTGCTCTATGCTATGGCTGCTAACACTAGCCCGCAAAATGTAACTAGGTTGAATGACTGACATTACGAATAATATAACAGGTTACAGACGTGGTTCTGGGGCTGCTTCATTGTTAGAGGTGAGTAGTAGAAGGTATTCCGTAACCAACTACTTTTCTGAAACTATATCTAAAATGACTGCCTGCACATTAGATCTACTCTATCTTCTAAACCCATCTTTTCTGACCACAGGAATGTTAACATTAACATTCTTTATGAGATGATTGGTACATATGTGTGTATGACATATCATCTATATAAAAATGTTGTATGTTTCCCAGTTAGCATCTCTTCTCCATGTGAAAGGGCTCCAGGAAATCACCAATCACTCCCAGTTATAAATATCTTGAATATAATAACTCATGTTTGTATAGTATTTTAAGATTTATAAAGCCTTTTCCTAATAAGAGTCCTATAGCATGAAAGGAAAGAGAAGATAAAGTTTGGATCTTATTATTTTAGTTTTACAGATGGTAAAACTGAAGCCCATCATATTATAACTTGACTAGGGTCACACAACTACTAAATGTAAAATCTAGGACTCAAGTTCAGGTTTTCTGACTCTAAGATGTTATTTCCTCTATTGTACCACATTATTCTTAGAATATCAATACATTGATCTTCTTATACTTCTGTCACCTTTATCCTCAATAACTGAATACCAAAAAAAGATAAGTGGAATCTGTGAGAGGAGGATATTCTGTACTTGCATGGATAGTATATGGTTTCCAATAACAATGATACTTCATATTGGTACATGTCCATAAAGACTACTGGATCTCAAAGCAATTCAAGCGTTGTTAGGCAGTGTAATTGCAATTATGCAGGAAATAGAACAAAGCAAAGAAGTGTAATTTCTAATAGGCCATTTATTCCTGACTTCTTATTGGTTCCTAGTTTTTCCCACAACCTCTTTTCTGTACCTTTTCCTCAGAAATGTCTTAGTGGTTTTGCATATGCACAGCATCTACCTTGCCTCTCCCCTCATTTTCTGCCTTATCTCTTTCCAGTCTCATGAAAAAAGGTAGTACGGAGCCTCATCTATTTAGGTCCATAATTCCCTCAATGTTTACATTATGTGACCTGGACATGAGACCTATTTCACTAGAAACAAAAATAAAAACAAAGAATTCTTCCAGGGTACCTGGAATTTCTTCTACTTATACTATGCATTCAATGGAGGCCGGTGGCCTGGCTTGGGGATAGCTAATTCTCTCATTCCTCTGTACATTCCCTCCTTCACTACCATTAGAATGTTACTATTTTTATGAAAAAATATTTTTCTCAATAAAACATTTGCCACCATTGCCATGAAAATCCAAATGAATAATTTAAAATGGCAATATCCCTCCCATACCTTCTGTACTTGGCAAACCCCAACTGTTTATTGTGGCTTCTTATGCCCAAATTAGATGAATACCAAATGGAACTAAATGATATCTAATTTTGACCTGATCCCTCTGAAACACATTTGACATTTTCTACTGTAAAGGATTGGTACTTAAGAATGTCCTTTGTCTTTTGGTTTCCCAAGCTGATATTTGGTCTACTTATGTTGTACCTAAAAACTTGACCTCTGTAAAAATTGCTGAAAGCTTACTTTGTAGATTAGTTTTCCTGTGCTACTGGATCAAAAAATTTCTTGATATCTAGTTAAATTAAGTCCAAAGTGTCCCCATTGCTAATGCCTGAAGTTATTTCCTTGGAAAAAAAAAACCCACAAAGATATCTTATTTGTAAGGTATACTGTTATTTTATTAATTCACACCAGCTTTCTAGGACTAGGCAGACTCTCTCTGTCTCCATTTGCTTCCATATCCCAAGAAAGATCTGTGCTTCTTATTTCTCTCACCATGAAAATCAAGCTCACAGGGATAAAAATGAATTTGTTTTCACCTCTAGTATTGTAGCACCTTTCTCTGAACTCTCACAACTTCTGTTGTTTTTCATTTTTCATAATATCAGTAACCCTAATTTTCATCTCTATTTCTTTACAAAGTACATTCAAGAAGAGCTAAAGATTAAGTCACTATTTTGAACTTAATTTTCTTTCCAGTTATGTGAATACTCAAATCTTTGATTAGTGCTTTTCTGATCTATCGTCTATAAATGGGAGAAATAATTTTGAAAAGCCATAAGACAGAGCCTCATATGGAAAAAAAAATGAACCACAACTACACAAACAATCTTGGCAATGGCAGATGGGATGGAGAGTAAAAGGGCTATGATTTTAATGTCAGGTTTGGCAGGAGAATTTAGATTTGTTTCCATGCAAATAATGTACTTCTTCCTAGATATTTTTAAACTTTCTTTTAAAAAAATTAAATTTATCAATTATCAATAAACAGAAATATTTGAAGACACAAAGAAAAACAAGAAAGAGAATTGTATAAGAAACTATGAACTTCTGTTACAGTGATTTAAAATATACATATGTGTGTATGTGTGTGTATCTATCGATCTATCTAGTTGAAGAAAATTGACTTATTTGTCTCTGTACTTTTCCCCTTCTTAAGTGCTTAAAAAATTTTATTTTTTAAATTTTTATTAATAAGAGAGCTTTGAGGATATTGTAAAGAAAGGTTGAATTAAAAGTCTAATGCAGTAGCTAAAAGCAATTATGGCTGGGACTCACATGGGCTCATTCTTCAAGGTACTTCTTCAAGTTCTTTACCCAGTCTTGTGGTTGTATGCTGAGTTAATTTCTGGGGAAAAGATTTCATAATAGGAAGAGTGTACTGTCTGATTCTCATATTATTTTGCTTATCACCCCCACTTTAGTTAATACAGATATAATTTTACTTTTAACTTTAGTCTAGGGTTTCCCCAAAAGAGGAAAAGTAAAAGAGGTACCCAAAGCATCATATGAATGATAAATGTAAGAGAATCACAGTGTACATTAACAAAATGATTTAAACAGAGCTTAGTATCTTAACTTACTGCTACATTACAATTGGTTAGGAAACTTATATTTTAAACCTCATCAGAACATACAATGCTCCTAATTAGTCACTTCAATGTCTGTCTTGGTGCTGAGAGTTGCCCAATCAAGCCTGGTCCTTTGCTATGTTCTTTTGCCTGGTTCTTCCTTTGTCATTTGTCCACGTTTGCTGCTACCTAGCAACTGTAACTGCAACTACCCATTTCAAGGGATGCATCTCACTGGCTTCTCAGCACCGCATGATCATCTGAAATCTACAAGTTTTCCTAAACTCGTCCTTCTTAATACTGTCAGTGTCATATTGACGAAGGAAACAAGAAGCTCCATCACAAGTCCAGCTCTCCTAGGTAGGACATGTACTTATGGATGAATGGGGGCAATTTAAGGATAAGGCTGCCACCATCTTCATCCCAGTTATTTCCCCAGACATAGCTTAGAAGAGCTCTTATATTCAGGCTAGAAAAGAAGAGGATATGCTGAGAGGTTGGAAACCCCTTCAGTATATCCATGAGAGTGCTATAATGAGCATTCATTTATGGAGACTCAACACATCAATGAGTCATATAGGCTATCCAACATTAAGCTTTTAAGTGGTCACCAGGGATGTTGAATGAGTAGGATCCAAAAGGGAGGAGGAAGGGCATCCAAAAGACACCAGTTATATAAGAAAGAAACTTAACATGACATATGTATATATAGTTTTATATATTAATAAATGCATATAATTATATATAACTATGTATTATATGTACAATTATATATTACATGTAATATATAAAATTATAAATGTAAGACATACAATTACTCGTTATGTGTATATATACACATGTGTATATATATTTACATATATATGTATATAATTTATCAAAGGCTAGAAGAACTGGTCAATTGACTCTGCATAACCATTGGTATCTTAATATATTTGAAGTCCTTTACAATGGATTCCTTCAGCACTTGTGAGCTACTCCCTGCCCACCCCCCAAGCCAAATCAGATATAAAACTCAATCAACTATGGTTGTTGTTCAGTCATTTTTTTCAGTTCTGTCCAACTCATCATCATGACCCCATTCAGGGTTTTCTTGGCAAAAAACCTGGAGTTGTTTGCCATTGCCTTTTCCAGATCATTATATAGATGAAGGAACTGAGGCAAGCAGGGTTAAGTAACTTGCTCAGGTTCCCACAGCGAGTGTCTGAGATCAGATTTGAACTCAGGAAGATGAGTCTTCCTGACTTCAGGCCCAGCACTCCATCCACTTAGTCACCTACCTGCCCTAGCTTTGTTTACTAAGCATCTATTATATGCCAAGCACTGTGCTCACAAGATACAAAGATAAAAAAACAAACAGTACTTGTTCTTAAAGATCTCACAATCTAATGGGAGAGAAAACATAAAATTAATAATGTACAAAAAAAAAGATATATACCAGGGTAAATCAGAGATAATTAACAGAAGGAAGCCTCCAAGATTAAAGAGAACTAGGAAAGACTTCTTACAGAAAGTGAGACTTTACCTGATGGCTTCCAGGAGATAGAGATGAGGAGGGAAAGAAGAAATGGAGTGTCTGGTATGAAGAATGGCAAAACTCCTGGAAACTGATGAAAATTCAAGAAATTATGGAAGAAAATTGGTAAATACAATATAGCTGGGGTAAAATGAGGACAATAACTTTAAACCCAGCCTCCTTTCCTTTTTATTCACCTCCCCATACCTAATTTTCAAATCTCTCAAGGAAGGTGGTAGTTGGGTGGTGGGGAGATATAGGAAAAGGAAAAACTGAACAAACTCAAAATTGTAAAAAATCAGCAAACCCAAAATGGGAGCTATTGGAAGATATTGTCAATAAATGTTTGACGATAATTGTAGCATCAAACACATGAATTCTATCACCAATAAGTTAGGTGGATGTTAAGATTCACTCACAGAAACTTGTCCATTTGCTACAAATTATTCTTAAGTAAAGATAGTCACTATATTGACAAGTATTCATTGTCTATGATATTCACTGTAATAAAAACTTCATTCATGACTTTAAAAATACTTAATAAAACTAATATTGTGTTTTAAAAATTGAATCTAAGAACTATTGAGTACTATTGTTTGTTTGAAATCAACAAACTTTTTTATTATTTCCATTTTTAAAAATTGCTATAAATTCATGATTTCTATTGTTGTTTACTTTTGAACCCAATGAAAGTATTTTAAAGTTAATATCACTGTTTATAAAAGCCTAACTTAAACTTTTCCTGCAATTCGAATTTCTAATTATGTGACAGCACATTAGCAGGATCAGATTTTGTTTTTGAATTTTTTTTTTTTGCTAGGCATAAGGACTGGACCTCCAATTTCATTAGTACAGGGAATTACCTTGATAAGTAAAATACACTCTATGAAAACAAGTTTGCTTTTTCTTTGCAATTTATAATCTTAAGGAGCTGTCTAGGGCACTGGGAGAGTGTGATTTACTTATGGTCAGACAGCCAGTATGGATCAATTAGGACTTACACTCTGGGAGTGCAAAATATATACATGCATGCATACACATTCACACATAATCCATCCATGTGTACATGCACACATGCATAAATACATGCATATATACATACATGCATACATACATTAATGATGGAAACTTGACTTGAGATTTCTCTGGGATAGAAAATTCTCTCAACCAATGCAGCGGACACCCCTGCACCTTATACTCAGTGCACTGAAATGTTAACTTACTTGCCCAGTGTCACACAAGTATGTGTCAAAGAAAAGAACCCAGACTTCCTACCTCTGAGGCTAGCACTCTGCCCAATATGGCAACAAGCAACCAAACCTTAACCAAAAAAGAGATCTCAGATTTCTCTCTATATAAGGCAAAAGGCAAACAAACAAAAACTTAGTGGTCTAGTATATCAAAATAGTTGGAAGATTTGGTGAGATATTCGCTAAGGTTTCCTCTAAATTTAAGAGTTTATGAGTCTGTGACTGGAAAATTATCACTTGATTCTGAGGCTCTACATGAGTGGATGTATTCTCCAAGGTAGCAGTGCTCTTGCCAGGGGACTGAAAGGCAGATGGAGCATTTGGTCTGAAAGTCCCCAAGTGTTGGTCTCTAACTTTGTTTCTGGCTCAGTCAATGCCATTTTCTTTTCCTCTCTGGGCACACCACCCAATGCTTCTATCTGATCTGTGCAATCCTTGGTTGTGGTGATGAATAGCTGATGTAACATACTTAGAGAATGCTATAAAAATTTACATAATAATAACCCACTTAATGGTGCTTGACACTCAGTGCTGCTCAAAGAGGGTGGGGAAGAGACCCCTAGAGGGAGGAGGAAGGTGGGAAGTTGGCTTGCTGGGCTTGAGCAAGAGAACCATAACTCAGAACCTGACCCTAGTGACTAACAAATGAGAGAGAAATCAGCCTGCCTTGTCTACAACACAAAATGCACCCAATTCTTAAAATGTGAGCAACAAAATTAAATTTTAAATCTGCTTTTAGTTTGCAAAAATCCAAAGGGATAGAGAAACAAATGGAGCTACATTGTACTTATCTTTGTAGTATCCTTTCAAAAGTAATTGGAGATGAAAATTAAAGTATTTCAATAAGTTTATTTTTAATTATGAGCCCATGTATTATCCTGTGGCTCTGTAGTGCGTCTGGTAATTTTTAAGAAGAAAATAAGTAAATAGCTTCATGAAAAGACATGAAATAATGTTTGTGTTAGATTCCAGTATAAAAATTTGCCGCCCCATCAGCAACTTAGATAATATTAATCCTTCCTAGAGCGTTGCATCCTGTAATCCATTATTAACAAAGGCAGAAGGGCTACTTACGAAGCTCTGTATTATTACAGTCTGATATTAGTTACCTCAGAAAATTCTTAATTAAGAAAAAGAAAAACACTGACGCTCAACAAACAATAGGAGGCTGCAAATACTGCAGAATCTATGAATAACATTTCTCGTTTTGTTTAATTTGGTAAGAAACGTAAAGAAAGTGGATTAATCCATTAGGACTGAAGAAAGGGGGTGGGAATAATGGAAGCAGATGTAAAAATAATTGGACGCAAATAATATTGGGCTATTTCCCTTGTTTGCAAATTGAACTTTGGCTTTTTTCTCACAACCCTTCCCATTTGATTTCTTCAGTGATTTCAGATTCACACTTTCACATTTGATTTACCTTGCAAATATTTATTCTCCTTCATACTCATCCCTTTAGTGGTTTTTTTTCCCACATTTTTTTAAAGAGTAAAGATAGATTTCTTGCTGGCTATGTCTACATTTAGTATAAACAGTTATCAAAGTACAGGCTTACATGCTGCAGACAGACAAGCAGGCCCCAGGGTTTTGTAGACCTGTAACAGATGTAAGAAAATAAGACAACAAACCTGGGGCTGATTTGATAAGATGGAATCCTTATTACCTCTCAGCACAATCACATGGAAAACTTCAAAGGAGTCTGATCCTTGGCTGAAAGGGAAACCATTGCATTGGTGGAACTGCTGCTCTTCTGTTTTGACTACTTTATTCCCCGACAAAGAGAAATTTGAGAAAAAATATTTAAGAGATTCCCCTCCCTCCGGTGTTTTGCTATCAAAGTAATGCCAAGGAGAGGGACAGTGATTAGTCCTGTGATTTCACAGATGTAGGATAAAGAAATGTTCTCTATCGATGCTAGTTGGCACCTTCACTGAGTATTGAGAAAGAATTGCCTTGGGTCACATCACTAATATGTGTCATAGAGATGACTTGAACCCAGATCTTCCTGATTCTAAGGTCATCTCTCTATCTATTGTCTCACACTGCCTTATTTCCATGCTGTATATAGCATCCAGCAAGATCCTGGAGTTTATTTTCCACCCAGAGCTTAACCTCTTTCCCCCCAAGATACAAATGTCAATATTGGATTTACTCTGGTTGAATGAATGTGTCAGAGGGGAGATTAGTAACTGGCAGTCACAAAAGGATTTTTTCAATTGGCAAAACTAAATTTCTCACAAATGAATCAAAACAGTTTGAGGAAGTAAAGAAGTAAGGATGGAAACCTTGCCAAATTTAGTCATGATGCCTCATTAAATGGATTTGAAGGTCTCAGCATGTGCATTTTATCTAGAAGCTCCTGGATTCATCTAGCAGGAAGCATAAGGAAAGAAGGAGAGAAAAATTCACTTACTAATCTCTACAGGATTTTTCCTATAGAAAGAATAGACCTCTCCTAGATATCGCCCCCTCATTATAGCATAATGAAAAGTACCATTAGACTGAAACTTGGAAGACTAGCGTGCTGGGCCATTGTACCAACCCTAGAATCTTTCATTTAATTTGAAGCTAAAATGTGGATGATGATATGTTTGGGTGGATTTATAAGCATACCATTCAGAAATACTCATGTAGCTTTTCTATGTGCTAATTTTGGGTTTAAATTAAACAATTCAATTAAAAATTTATTCTGAGATTCCTTTCAGCCCTGAACTTTTGTGTACCATCATGTGAACCAAAACAACCTTGAATTCACAAGATATGGGCTCTATGCAGTCTCCCATCTGCATCCAGGTTCCAGTAAATTAACTAGACTATTTATAAAGTATTTATAGAAATCTTCTTAACTATCTTCCATTTGCATAAGATGCTTCCTTCAGCATAACTTTGAGTCTAAACTATCAGTTCTCAAAGAGTGGTACAAGGACCACACTCAGGTGATCCCTGAGACTCTTTCAGCCAGTACATAAGATTGGAATTTCATTTTTATTGTAATACAAAGATGATATTGCCTATTAAAATACTTCTTTTCCCAACTATATGTCTATATGAGGCTAGATTTTCTTCATATATTTCAATCAAAACAGTGGATTGCAATGTATTGAATGCTGAAACACATAGGAAAATCTAATTATTTTATATTAAGCCAGACATTAAAAAGATATGAAAGACTATATAAAACAATACCATTCTTCACTATTTTTCATGCTAGAAAATATAATTTTTCACAAAAAATGTTTGTTAGCATATAACGGGTTTATTGTCATTTAATGTGGGTGAATATTTAAGACTATAACACTTTAAATTTCTAATATAGGTATAAGCAAAAACTTTTCAGGGTCCTCAATAATTTTTAAGAGTGTAAAGGGGTGCTAAGACTAAAATGTATACAACTATTTTAAAGCTGCAGGAATTCTTCCCCTTGCTGAAGACAGAACCTGTATTTGCTGAGTTTTAAGCTAGACAGAGAAATGGAAATAATCTGCCAGGTTTTTCTCCCTTCAAGAACACCTAGCTGAGTTTGTTGTTGTTCAGTCGCATCTGACTCTTTGTGACCCCATTTGGGGATTTCTTGACAAAGATACTGAAGTGGTTTGCCATTTCCTTCTCAAGTTCATTTGTCAGATGAGGAAACCACTTGGTACTGGCTAAGAAATAGAGGAGTAGATGGTGGAATGGGTTAGATACATAAGACACAGTGGTCAATGATTATAGCAATCTATTGTTTGATAAATGCAAAGACCCCAGCAACTAGGATAACTCACTGTCTGACAAAAACTACTGAGAAAACTGGAAAATAATATCACAGAAACTGGGTGTGGATTAATGTCTGACACCATAGACCAGAATAAAGTCCAAATGGGTACACATTCTAGGTATAATGTCTGGTATTATAAACAAATTAGGGGAGCAAGGAATAGTTTGTCTGTCAGATTTACAGAGAATGGAGGAATTTATGACCAAACAAGGGATACAGAACACTATGAAATACAAAATGGATAACTTTTATTACATTAAATTGAAAAGTTTTTGTACAAACAAAGCTAATGCAACCAAAATTAGAAGGGAAACATAAAATTGGGAAAGAATTTTTACAACCAGTGTCTCTAATAAAGGTCTCATTTCTAAAATATACAGAGAACTGAGTCAAATTTATAAGAATACAAGTCATTCCCCAATTGATAAGTGGTCAAAGGACATGAACAGGCAGTTTTCAGAGGAAGAAATTAAAATTATCTATAGTCATATGAAAAAATACTCTAAATCATCATTGATTAGAAAGATGCAAATCAAAACACCTCTGGGGTATTACATCACACACCTATCAGATTGGCTAACGTGGCAAAATAGGAAAATGACAAATGTTGGAGAAGATGTGGGGAAATTGGAACACTAATTCATTGTTGGTGGAGTTGTGAGCTGATCCAACCATTCTGGAGAGCAAATAAACTAAAGAGAACATTCAAGAAACTAGAGCACAACATTCACAACAATATAACAACAACTTATTACTAAGGTGGACACATAGTCTTAAACAAAGGGCTATAAAAAATGTGCATACCCTTCGACCCAGCAATACCACTTCTAGGGCTGTATCACAAAAAGATCATAAAAATGGGAAATGGTTCCACATGTACAAAAATATTTATAGCAACTCTTTTTGTGGTGACCAAGAACAAAAAATGGAAGGAATGCCCATCAACAGGGGAATGACTAAACAAGTTGTAATATACGAATGTAATGGAATACTATTGTGCTGTAAGAAATGATGAACAGGCAGACTTCAGATAAACCTGGAAAGACTTACATGAACTGATGCTGAGTGAGGGGAGCAAAACCAGGAGAGCATTGTACACAATAACAGTCACAATGTGTGAGTACTGATTTTGATAGATTTAACCCTTCTCAACAATGCAAGGACCTAAAACAATTCCAAAGAATACATCATGAGAAATGCCAGCCACATTCAGAGAAAGAACTATGGAGTCAGAATGCAGAATGAAGCAAACTATTTTCTGTTTTTTTTTCTTTCTCATGGCTTTTCTCATTCATTATAATTCTTCTATTTAACATGATTAATGTAAAGATGTGTTTAATAGGAATGTATGTGTAGGGCCCATATCAGATTGCAAGCCATCTTGGGGAGGGAGTCAGAAGGGAAGGGGAGAAAATTTAAAATTTATAGAAGTTATAAAGCCAATAATGAGCAGCTCTCTTGAGGACTGCTACTGTGAATAACTTTACGTATCCAATCACATAGTATAGTGAACTCTCTATGTATTCAGCAATGAACTAAAGCAAAACCTTCAAGAAACTAGAGCACAACATTCACAACAATAGAACATAACAACTTATTACTAAGGTAGCCACATAGTATTAAACAAAATGTATCATTCAGTAAGTTACAATCTCCTCAATAAATATAGGGTACCCAAGTAAAGTTTTCTTTCATCTTGACTTGAGGCTGGCTTCCAATCATCTTTAAGTCAATCATCCTTAAGGGGTAATCATCTTTAAGCCAATCATCCATAAGGGGTAGCAGAAAGTAAACATACCATCCACCCCTGGGTCACATAAGTTACAATATCATCAGTCAGCACTGAGTACTCATGTAAAGTATTCTTTCATCTTAACTCAAGGCTGACTTCCCAACTCTATGGTTCTTCTTCCACACTCCCAGTTCTTACCTGGATTCACACACAAGCAGCTATCTGCTCTGGTTCTGTATCTCAGCCCACAGGGATTATTCCACTCCAAGACCTTCCCAGTTTCTGTTTTTAGGGGCACAAAGCTTAACAGAACTCCAACCATATTTACACACATTAAGGTTAACAGAGCTACAACAATATTTACATACATTGCTGACAATTCACTTTCTGTCTGTCAAAGTAACACAAACCAACAAGACAAAGCTTTTGTCTGAGAAATCAAATACAAATCAACAGTAAATTTCCAGAACTTCTGTAAATAGCAGGAAAACCCTCTTTCAGGACTTCTGTAAACAGCAGTAAAGTCCTCTCTCAATAGACAGAATGCTTCATTCTAACAAAGTAATATCAACACAGACAGAAAAGAAAGTCAGAGTGTCGAAATCACAAGCATTCTTGTTCCCAGTTCTGCTTGGTCCCAGCTCATGCTTGAACTTTTCTCTGCTCTGCTCCTTCCATTCTACTCTTCCTGTTCTGCTCTTTCAGCAAGCTCCTCCCACTATGGGCCCCTGTAATGGTAATGTGAATTTGAAGATCTTCCCTGCCCTTTATTGGCCAAATGTAATCACATGGAGCCCAGGAGGGGACGAGCTTGCTGAAAGGATGGAACAGGTAGGATGGAGCAGGAAGGAGCAGGGGAGAGCCAGAACAGATCTGGCAGCAAGAAGTGTGGAGGTGAAGCATCTAGTATGAGTGAGAGAGGGGCATTTTTGCTCAAGGGGATCTGCTTTGCTTTGAAGGCCTTATGGACAGAAGGCTTAGGAATGTCAGTGCTTGCTGAATTGGTTATGTGTACTAACTTCGTGGTTGCTGTGATGGATTTGGCTTTCTGGTGTTTGAACAAATGTTTTGTTTCTGTCTTCCATGTGGAAAGTCTGTTACATTTTGTGATTCATAACTACATCAGCATATTCATAGCCACCATGGGTTCTCCCTAAGACCTATTAAGGGCAACACAAATGTATATTGTTTCCAACAAAGACTTGACACAATCAAAGGTGAAGCTCAAAGGCACTTGAATAGCTGAAACAAATAGCAAAGTACTACTTTGCTTGCCATTACAGAAGTGAATATAGAAAACTAAAAACAAAAAAAAGAATAAAATGTTTTTACATGTAACTGAAGAAAAATAAACAAAACAAACAAAATAAAAAATTAGATAAACCATAAAAAAAGACACAGCTAGATGCATTTAACCTGAAAGATAGAATAATGATGGGCATATGGATTGTATCTTCACACAGGTTAAGGTCTCACTACTGAGAGTCAGGCTATAGGGCAAAGAATAACTATTAAGCTAAATAAATTTGGATCACAGAAAAAATTAAATTATCACAGTTATTTATTTCTGAGTATCATATACCTAATTTGTTCCACTGATCCACCACTCTATTTCTTAGCCAGTACCAGATTGTTTCAATGATTACCTTTTTGTAAAATAGTTTAAACACTGGTACTTCTAAGCCACCTTTTGTCACATTTTATTTTCATTGAATTTCTTGATATCTCTGACCTTTTCTTCTTTTAGATAAATTTCGTTATTTTTTTTCTAGCTCTATAACATAATTTTTAAAAATTGATTTGTTTATTTGCTTTTAGTTTACAAGATTCAGCTCCACAATCCCTTGAGTTTCAAATTTTCTCCCTTCCATCTCCCCCCCCCCTGCCATGGCGGCATGCAATCAAGTATACGATCAGCAAATACTTCCACGTTGGATATTAGTCTAGTCGTATAGAAGGGTTGTAACCAATGGAGTAAACAATGGGAAAGAGGAAATAAAACCAAACATGGAAAAGAACGAATGCATGTAGATTGCTTCAGTCTCCATTTAAAGTCTGTTCTTTCTAGATATTTCTCTGAAAGTAGATATCTCCTTCCATCTTGAGACTTGTAGAGTTGTCTTATAACTATGCATTGCTGACAAGAGTCCAGTTTATCAAAGTTGGTTGTCACACATACGATGTGTCTGTGATTGTGTACACTTTTTTCCTGATTCTGCTCTTCTCACCTAGCATCAGTTTGTATAAGCCTTTCCAAGTAAATATGAAATCCATCTGCTCCCCATTTCTTATAGCACAATAGTATTCCATTACATTCATACACCACAACTTGTTTAGCCAGTTCCCAATTGATGGGCATCCCCTTAATTTCCAGTTTTTTGCCACCACAAAGACAGCTGCAATAAATATTTTTGTGCATATGGGTCTTCCTCCCACTTCTATGATCTCTTTGGGGTACAACCCCAGAAATGGTATTACTGGGTCAAAGGGTATGCAATTACTTATAGCCTTTTGGGCATAGTTCCAAATTGCTCTCTAGAATGTTTGAATCAGTTCACAACTCCACCAACAATGCATTAGTGTTCCAATTTTTCCACATCCTCTCTAGCATTTGTCATTTTCCTGTTTTGTCATCTCAGCCAATTTGACTGGGGAGACGTGGTACCTCAAAGTTGTTTTGATTTGTATTTCTTGAATCAATAGTGATTTAGAGCATTTTTTCATATGCCTATAGATATCTTTAATTTCTACCTCTGAAAATTGTCTGTTCATATCCTTTGACCATTTATCAATGGGGGAATATAACATAATTTTTAATAATTTCATCAGTACTCCACTGAATGAGTAAATTAATTTAGTTAGAATCATCACTTTTATATTATTGGCTTGGCCTACCTATGAGCAATTAATATCTCTCCAATTGTTTAGATTTGACTTTATTTGTGTGAGTGTTTTGTAATTATTTTCATATAATCCCTGGGTTTATTTTATCAGGTAGACTCCCAAGTATTTTATATTGTCTTCAATTATTTTAGATGAAATTTCTCTTTTGAAAAAAAAAAAGAAATTTCTCTTTTGATATCTTGTTGTTGGACTTTGTTGATAATATATATAGAAGTGCTGATGATTTATGTGGGCTTATTTTATATTCTTCAACTTTACTGAAGTTGTTCATTATTTTATTTATTTATATTTTTTTGGGAGGGAGGGAAAGGCAAGGCAATTGGGGTTAAGTGACTTGCCCAAGGTCACACAGCTAGTAAGTGTGTCAAGTGATGCTGGATTTGAATTCAGGTCCTCCTGACTCCAGAGCCAGTGCTCCATTCACTAGGCCACCTAGCTGCCCCAGCTGTTCATTATTTTAACTAGTTTTTTAGTTGATTCTTTAGGATGCTCTAAGTATACCATCACATCATCTGCAAAAAGCAATAGTTTTATTTTCTCATTCCCTAATCTAATTTCTTTATATTATTGTTTTAAATAGCAATATATAAATTGTAATAAATTACTATAAATAGCAATAAAACAATGTTGAATAATAATGATAATAATAGACATCCTTGCTTCACCCCTGATCTTATTGGAAAGGCTTCTAGCTTATCACCATTACAGAAAATGCTTGTTGATGGTTTTAGACAGATATTAATGATCATTTTAAAGAAAGCTCCATTTATTCATATTTTTTCTAGTGTTTTTAATAGGAATGAATGTTGTATTTTATCCAAAGTTTTTTCTAAATCTATTGAGATAATCATTTTTTGTTGTTGTTGTTACTGATATGGACAATTATGCTGATTTTTTTCCTATCAGAGAACCTGCATTCATGGTACAAATCTCACCTGGTCATAGTTTATAATCTTTATGATATATTGCTGTGATCTCCTTGCTAGTATTTTATTTTTTTCCATCAATATTAAGTATCTGTCCCATATTTGTGTCATAAAAAATTGGTAGGACTCTTTCTTTGCCTTCCTCCCTTCCCAAATAGTTTATATAATATTGGAATTAACTGCCCTTTAAGTGTTTAGTAGAACTTACTTTTGCATCCATCTGGTCCCAGGAATTTTTTCTTAGAAAGCTCATTTATTGCTTATTCAATTTCTTTTTCTAAAATAGGGTTATTTAAGTATTCTATTTACTTTTTTTGTTAATCTGGGCATTTATATTTTTTGTAAATACTAATCCATTTCACTTAGATTGTCAGATTTAGAGGAATGCAATTGGGCAAAATAAGTCCTAATAATTACTTTACTTTCATCTTCATTGGTAATGTATTTGCCCTTTTATTTTTGGGGACTGATAATTTTTTTCTCTTTAAAAATTAAACTAACCATTTATTTATTTTTTATTTTAACATTTTTATTATTTAACTTTTTTTTCTTTTTAATTTAAAGCTGTTGCTTCAGCAACTGCTATTCCTGCTGCCACATTTGTGGACTGCAGACTGACCTCAACCAGAATTCCACCCTAGTATTACAGACTTCTTCTGCCCACCTCCTAAATTTTCTTAGTCCAGAAAAAAGCTTATTCCAACTTTTTGTTGACTCTACCATTCCAAAATCTGATTTGAGGTATCATTTTAAAGTTGTTTGGAGGGGACTTTTAAGGGTGTTAAACTGAGTGACTTTCCCTAATCTGGCATCTTGGCTCTGCCTCCCCATCTTTATTATTTTTTTCATAAACTCAGCTTCTACTTTTATTTATTAGTTTCAGTTTTCTTACTTTCAATTTTATTAATCTCTCCTTTGATTTTTAGGACTTCCATTTTGGTGTTTAATTGGTGATTTCAACTTTATTCTTTTTCTAGTATTTTTATTTGCTTACCTAATTCATTATTCTGACCTTTCTCTATTTTATTGATGCATGCATTTGGAGATATAAAAATTTCCCTACATACTACTTCAACTGCATCCCATAAATTTTGGTATGTTGTCTCGTTATTGGCATTCATTTTAATGAAATCATTTATTGTTTCTATGATTTGTTATTTGATCCACTCATTCTGTAGGATTAGATTATTTAGTTTCCAATTAATTTTTCACTTATTTTCCATGACCCTTTGTTATATATAATTTTTATTGCTTTATGGCCTGAAAAGTATGCATTTAATATTTCTGCTTTTTTGCATTTGGTTGTGAGATTTTTATGCCCTAGTACATAGTCATTATTTTTTGTAAGTGCCATATACAACTGGGAAGAAGGTATATTCATTTCTATTCCCATTCAATTTTCTACAAAATTTATCATGTCTAACTTAAATGATCTCTTTTTGATCTATTTTCTAGGTCAGTTGTTTTTCCAATGAGACATTTTGCATTTTCTTCTATTAATTCATTCTTCTGATTTTGCTTCATTGTTTCATTGTGCCTCATAAAATCATTAGTTTTGATTTTTCCCAGC
>CM053587.1:211465395-211484663 GCA_028646515.1 Pseudochirops corinnae
ATTTAAAAAAAAAGAAATTATTGTCTTCAGTGAACTTTTATATCACTTTTTCCATTTGGCCAGTTCTATTTCTTGAGGAGTTCTTTTTTCAGTGAATTTTTGTACATCTTTCCCTATTTGTTCAATTCTTCCTTTTGAGGCATTCTCTTCATTGGGTTTTTGTGCCTGTTTTACCATTTGACCATTTCTGTTTCTTAAGTTGTGATTTTCTTCTGTATTTTTTTGTGCCTATTTTATCAAGTCGTTGGCCCTCTTTTCATAATTTTCTTGTTTCACTATCATTTCTTTTCCTAATTTTTCTTCTACCTCTCTCATTCAATTTTAAAAATCCTTTTTGAACTCTTCCAGGAATTCTTATTGAGCTTGTACCTAATTCACATTTTTCTTTGAGGCTTTACTTAGAGCCTATGTGAAATCATCATCTTCTGTGTTTGTGTCTTGATCTTCCCTGTCACCATAATAGCTTGTTATGGTTAGATTCTTTTTGTTGTTGTGGTTTGCACATTTTTCCAGTCTATTTTTTGATTTTTAATTTTATGTTAAGGTTGTTCTCTCCTCCCTGGGTGAAGGGGTTGCTATCCTAAGTTTCAGTACTCTTTTGCTGCTGTTTTCAGAGCTAGTTCTAAGAGTCTATAGATTTTGGGAGCTTCCAGGATTGTGTGATCTAAAGAGGAATATGTTCATTGCTTTCCTGGCTTGTGGTCTAGTCTTTACTCAGGAAGGGAACTTGTTTCCCTGTAGCCACCAGTGCTAGCTCTAGTCCTGTCCCTGGGACTATGACCAGATGCCCTGTTCTCCTACAGCCACAATTGTTATTCTTCTTTGCCTTGGAATTGAGATCAGAGTTCATCCTCCCTTGTGAGTGATCCACAAGCAGTTCTTTTCCAGGGCCCATGCTCCCTTGAACACACAGTGCTATTGCTCCTTTTGTTTAAACTCTGTATGGATAATGCAACAGAGTCCTGAACCTAGCACCAGCAAAGGGTCCCCTGAAATCTTTTTCTGGCCAGTTGTCTGACCTTTCCCCATACTCCCACTTAATCTCCCCCACTATCTTTGGGCTGAGAGCTCCCAATACTGCTACCACTGCCAATGTTACCACATCCAAGACCCACAACTGGTGCTTTGGCATAGCTTGTGTTGCTCTCCAGACTTGAATACCACCTCAATGAGACAGATCTTTCATGCCCACCCTCTAAGTTGTCTTGAGCTAGAAAATTGTTTTGCTTGATCTTTGGTTGGTTCTGCCACTCCAGAATCCTATTTGAGATATTATTTTAGAGTTGTTTGGAGAGGAATTTTGGAGACTTTAGCTGAGTGCTCACACTGATGGTGATCCCTCAAACACCAGGTGGGGGCCCCTGCACTCCAGTTCCTTTTAACCACTAACAAGATTAGCTTTTACAAATGAATATTTACCATTTCAGTCTCTGGGAAGAAGGAGATTAGGTTCATAGTTTAGCTCAGTTCTTATTTAGCACAGATCTACTTCCAAGGTCAAAGTTCCCAGTTCTAGTGCCTTGGACCCTAGCCTGGCAGGGAAACCTTGAGAAAAAAAAGACCCAAAATAAATAGCTCCTGTTCTCCAAGAGTACATAGTCAAAGCCTTTCATAACGCAGCTCCTTCCTACCTTTTCAGTGCTCCTCCACCCTACTCTACAACATGTGCTCTTTGATCTACTGCTCCAGGAACAAAAGTCTGTAGATTTTGGGGGCTTCCAAGATTGTATGATCTAAAGAGGAATGTGTTCACTGCTCTCACTCTCTCTCTTTATCTCTTAGCTCTGAGCATTTTTATCCTGGCTCTCCCCTGTGTCTGGAATGTTCTCCCTCATCTGTTTTGACTACTGACTTTCCTGATTTCCTGTTAAAGTTCTTTCTTCTACTGGCAGCGTTTTCCAACCCATCTTACTTCTAGTGCCTTTCCTCTTTTAATTGTTTCCTACTTACGTTGTATATATCATGGTTTACTATTTGCTTGTGTGTTGTCTCCCCCATTAGAATGCAAGCTCCTTTAGGGGAGGGACTGTTTTTTGCCTCTTTTTGTGTTGACAGTGCTTGGCATAGCACCTGGCACATAATAGTCACATATGGGAGAAACAACATGCAAACAACTCTAGACAAATAAGATATACACAGGATAAATTGGATAAAATTAGCAGAGGGAAGGCACTAAGATTAAGGAAGGCTGGAAAAGACTTCTTGAGGAAGGTGAGATTTTAACTGACATTTGAAGGAAACTTGAACTGAGAGTCATCCTAGATTGTAGCACATAGTCAGGCTGACTGGCATGTCTGCATGCCTGACTCTCTTCCTGCATGTTTATAGTGCCCCAGAGCCCTGGAATCTCCCTAGCCGCATTAGTGCCAAAAGACATCAATCAGAGGGGTTCCAATAGCTTGGTAGTCCCTTTGACACTTGTGCCAGGATACAGAGAGCCCCTAGTTGTTTTTTCTAAGGCAGATACTGCACTGCACAGCGTTATCACCTCAGAAATTTCAAGATGTCAGCTTCCCTCTAAAATGATGAGGAATGAAAGAATTTAATGCCCTCCTAGATAAAGGTTCAGTGGGGCCAATTCTGCTCTCACCGTTTTCTGTAGCTGTGGTTATGTGGGCCAGCTTCATTATCAATCTAGGGCCATGTTCTTTTCACCACCCTGGGCACTTTACCAAATTATTACTAACCAATTTCATCATCTCCTGGTTTTCATTAGGAAAAATGAAAAAGTTACTGACTCTCTACTCTTTTTGTCCCTACTCTGTCCTTTGGAGCTGCCAACTCTTTTTCCAAAGCATCTGCCAAGTTAATGCAGGAGCAGTATTTGCAGCGTCAGTGGGCTGGTCAGCATGCTTTCTTCCATCAGGAAATTTCCAGCTCTCCTAATTTGACTCTTCACATAACCTCCAAGATGCACTAGAGCAGGGGTTCTGAAACTCTTTTATGTCGCAGAACCCTTTGGCAGTCTGACAAAGTCAAGGGACCACTTCTCAGAATCATGTTTGATTCCTACATTCATAATTGAAAGAAATGTTGGATTTCAGTTAGATTAGAAGTAAATGAAAATAAAGATGTATTTTCCCCCCATTCAAATTCAAGGATCCTCTTCTTAAGCCTATCCATGAACCACCAAGGGATTAAGAACTCCCAATCTCGAGGATTTAGTTAAAAAATTAAATGCTGGCTCATATTGGGTTGCACCAACCCAGAAACATTCATTGTGCATATTACTATATCACAACCCTGCTGCATTTCTTGGGCTTTTTAACTTTGGGTGATTCATAGGGAGAGAATTATGAAGGATATATTAGGAAGAGTTAGTGACGACTAAGGTTTCTCACAGAGAAAGAGATCACAGAAAGAAGAGGGAACTCTGGGGTGATTTTCAAGTTCTCAGTAAACTGTTTTGGTGTTCATTCTTCACATAACAATGTGGCTAAATCCTTTAGCCCTTTTATTTCACAGCATCCCTTCAATCATGGGTCATAGGATTTTAAGTTCCAAGGAGCTTCATCCATAGGAAAACTGAGAGCCCCATGGAAGTTAATTGATTTGCTCCATCACACAGGTAGTAAGCCCAGAATGATGATCAGAATCCAGCACTTCTGACTCAAATCTAGTGCGTTTTCCAATTGACCTCACTTCTTTTCTATTGTTGGAATCCCTGGTGCCTTATTATTGTAAGCAGCACCTTCCAATCTTAATTCACTCCTCCCCCCAACATCCTATTTTGGTTTACCCTCAAAGACACTTTCTTCATCTACTAATATGACCCATCAGCCACATCCTCAAAGTCCTATAATAATAGTAACAAGTAGCCTGTACATACCTCTCAACATCTGCAAAATGCTTTACATGTGTTAACTCATTTGATCCTCATAACGACCCTAGGAGGTGGATGCTATTATTATTCCATCTTACAGTTGATGAAACTGAGGCAAAGAGAAGTTAAGTAACTTGCCCAGGGTCACACAGCTATAATTCTCTGAGGTAGGATTTGAACTCAGTTCTTCCTGATTCCATGTCCAGCACCCTCGACTGTGTTACCCTTCCTTTTCCATTGTGAATCAGAATCAGTTATCTTCCTGATGTTCTACTTTAAAAATTTTTAGAGGACCCTGAATGATTTTTTTCCCTAGTCTTCTCCTACCCTTTCTTCCTGCCACTGAGTCATCTCCCCAAGTTTTGTGATCCAAACATCTTTTATATTCCAGTTATTCCCACTCTCTCCATACTGTCATTCAAACAGGTGAGTTCTAGGGTTTACTGTCTATGTGCAGTTCCATAGAATTCAATATAGTACAGTGGACCGTGGTCTAGATATCTTCAAAGAGTCAAGATGGAGCCTTCCCAATTCATCAGAGCTTGTGATTTCTCACTTGTTTTCCCCATTTTCCATTTGCTCTAATGATGATACCAGATTGAAGTTCAGAAGAGCATAATGAATGCGAAACATGCCTCACCCCTTCTCAAAGCAAGAATCTCCCCTTCTCACCATTCCTAATTCACTGATACACTCACTACCTTCCTCCTTCAAGACTTACACTCTACATTTATCACCCCATGTCCCTCTCCACCTTTTTTTCTGGGGGAATAGGGAGAGAACCTCATGGAAGAGGTGAACAGAACAACTCACTTGGTTCCCTCTGACTAGATGGTTCTGGAGTCTGGGCATGCCAGGAAAGACTCAGGCTGACCAATGCCAGCTGCAGAATTGTGACCGCAGAGGCTTGGACTGGTAAAGCTCACATGCAGTTTTCCTTCTGTGGGCAAGGGGGTTCAGCTGAATTACAATTACACCAAACAATGTGTTTAGGTGGCTCATTTTAGTCCTTCCTAGTCATTTACCCATTTCATAAAACTACCTCAATTTAGCACAGCTGACGATCTCTGCTCCAGGGAACCTTGAGGGACTGGAACACAAGAGAGGAACCCCACAGAGCACCATTGCTTTGTTTGATAAAGCTGGGGTTTGCTCAATTCCAGTCTCACTTATTAGTAACTTTTCCAAATATTGAATTCTCATAAAAATAATAATCACATGGAGCATAGTTCCTAACACAATGGACCCTCCTGGAGCTGTTATAGTTTATTGTGACTTTTAACATGCTTTTGTTAAATTTACACTTGCTTAAATGAGAGGATTATCAGATCAATGGAATACCATACGATTATAATGAATGTCAAATCCTCCCTGTCCCTCCCCAAAGCCCCTTGCAGTCTTTTCTAACTCACTGACAATTTTCCTGATTTCCTCCTCCTCCAAACCTTTCTCTTATCAGTCATCCCTCAGGATGGCTTCCTCCCTAATGTGTAATAATTGATATTGAGACCTATCATTAAAACTCAACTGTTCACTCTTCACATCCAGGCCATGTTGGTGCAGCTGCTTTGGTTGATCCATGGTACCATTTTGCACTTTTGTGCATTCGACCACCTATACCTGCAACAACATTCCTCCCACTGACATCCTTACCTCTTTTTAAAGTACTAGTTCAGGGGTCAATTCTTTTATGAAACCTTCTTAGATTCTTCAAGCAAAAAACAAACGAAAATAGGTATCTCCTGCCTTGAATTGTCAGGTTATTCATTCTGACTGTGCACTTAGTCATAGTGTACCTTGCATTATTATAGTTATTCATTCACATATTCCTTACAATTTCCTTGAGGATGAGGGTTTTATTTTTTTTTTATCTCCGTATCTCCAATACCTAGTTCTGTGAATTGAATATAGAAGGTGCTTAATTAATATGCATTGATTTAAATGATTGGTACAGAAGAACAGAGGTTGAAAGCCAAGAATGGGAGAGCATCTACCAAAGGGACAGAAATGAACAATAGGAGGCTAGAGAGGTTCATGGTCCAGCAGCTCCTCTTCTCCCCAAGGACAAAGGGGAACACAGGGAGACTGAATGAAGGACATGCACATCTCACAGCCAATACAGCCAACTCTCTTAAAACTCTGATGTCTATTTTCAAATCTATTTTAGGTCTGCCCCATGTTCCCAAAGATTTTTGCATTGAAATAGAAACAACCTTCTTAATTCCTAACTAGTTATTACAAAACACTTGAAAGCTAGTTTATTACTGAGACATGATGATATTGCCTAGGAATTAAAGGGTAAATGAAGGACGGAATTACATTCTTGATGCCAGTTATTACTGGACTCCACTGGAATCTCTTGTTGGTTTATGTGCTCTCTCCACTCCTTTCTCCATAATTATTCTCTCTTCCTAGTTCTGTGGTGTTTGGTGGGTGGATGGGTGGAGAGGAGATTGGTTTTATACAAGCTTGAACACAAAGAAAAGGAGGCAAGGAGAAAAAGCCTGTTAGAATGAAAGGCTGCCACATATACTCAAATCATACTGCTTTGTTCTGAAGATTTTCCCCTACTTGGAGATAATGATATTTTTTCTGACTTCAGTATTGAGCCATAGAATCTTGAAGGTGGAAGGGATTCAGTGATCCCTTAATCCAAGTCCCCTTTGTGTAGAGGAGGAAACAGAAGCCCACAGAGATGACATTATTTGCCTATGGTCACATAGCTGGTAAATGCTAGAGTGAAGAGTTCAACTAGTCATGTCTCAAAATACATTTTCTTTTTCATTACCTGACCGTGCCCTTTCCTTCCTTTTTATTCTCTCCTTTCCATAGGATAAGTTAAAGGAAGTCTGTGAATTTTAACAGATTTTAATATCTTTTTTACCGTGTGTGTGTATAGTTTTCTCTTTGCAAATGAATGGATTAAAAAGCATTTAAGTGCCAAGAACTGTGCTAAGTCCTGATAATACACATAAAAAAGCCAGAAAGTTTCTGTCCTTGAAGAGTTTACATTCTAATAGATGGAAACCATGCATATAGGAGACTAGCAATAAGAAAGCAGTCTTGTTTTGGGAAGTCACAGAAATGTTGAATGAAGATATAGGAGAGTAAATGGAGCAGCCATTTCCAGTAACAATGGCAGCATTGATTTTTGTTTGCCAGATTAAGAGATGGAAATTGTTGGGGGAAAGGGTGATATGGCACCAGGGATGATGGTAAGAAGATGATCAGGATGGAATGTGAAGCAATATTGGGGATGGCTAGATATAGTGGGTCACATAATCATGTGAATCTGTACTCTTGAACTCAACAATCAGGACAATGTGAGCCCTGGTCCAGGAGTTAAAAAGTCAAGTAGGTTAAGTTCACTAGGACATGGTCTCTGGAGCTCCAGGGTTCAGAAGGTACAGCAGCAAGGTGGATGGGCTGCCCAGGTTGAGATGTGAATCACAGCCCTTCCCACAAACTGAATAGGAGACATTCTTTTGTCCTAGCTTATCTCCTTACCCCATTCCTCCTTATCCTGGCCCCATAAATGAAACTGTAAAACTGATGACCCATTTCTAAGTTCATACAGGCCAGGTTCAATTCTGGGGCACAATGACCTCAAAGAAAGGAAATTAGGCTTTTTCCCCCCCTTCTACTATCTGGATCATTATTTCCTCTGCCCTGAATAAGAATCTGGGAAAGTTCTTACATAAAACTTAGATTCAGAATATATCTAGTATCTCCCTAAATGAGATTAATAAGGTTCTTCTAGAAAAGTTGTTCAATATATAAAGTTATAGGTATGAGATATAGAGCACTTTTTTATTTCCTCCGCCACTAAAGAATTGCTTAAAACACAAAAGACTCATATGCATTCACTGACAAATAATTAAACTATGAAAAAGTAACCCATCACTCCTATTATAGTTTGTGGGGTGGCAACAAAACAAAACAAAACACCTTCTAGGAGTCATGGGACTGCTAAACCCATCCTTCATATTTATCTTGCATTTATATTGTCTGAGCAGTAACTCAAGGTCCATCTCTCCTGGCCAGTCACGCACACTTGATTCATTTTCACTGTGATAGTCATCTACTCTGAGAGAAGGGTATAGTTGGGGCATGCAAACATCACCCATTGGGTAACAAGTACCTGGCCCTCTCATTGACTCTAAAACTCTCAAACTCTTGAGGAAGCTGCCAAGTCTAGAAGCTGCCAAGTCTATCCATCTTTGGTCCACTATTTGTTTTTCCTGTGCTCAGGGAAAGAAAGAAGACAAAAGAGTAACTAGGGACTTGAAATCCAGTCTCAGGGTCAACAAGGCAAAGTTAGTTCTTACTCCCATGAATAAATAACCTCCAAAGTCACTGCTGCCTGTCTTTATTCAATGTGTTTTTATTTTTAGAATATCTTCACCTTGGGTTGCATTTGTGTCTGAGATAATAAAATGGCAAGTAGGAATAGGGACTAGATGCTTGTGGCTTCAGTGGTATAGGAAACTCTTATTACCAGTCTAGGTCAGTTCCTTCTCTGCAATTATAATCTTAAGAGAATTGCTTAGATTACTGAGAGGTTAAATGACCAGCCCAGGGTCACACAGTCACAATGTCAGAGGTGGGATTTGGACCTACTTCTCTCTAGCTATGAGGCTGCAGCTAGACAGCAGAGTGGCTAGAACCCTGAACTTGGTTTCAGAAAGACCTACATTGAAATTCTACTTCATTAGGCCCTTACTGGCTATATAATGCTGGTTGAATCCTTTAAAATCTCAGTTTGCTCATCTGTAAAACAGGGTTAATAATAATAATTTCCTCTTAGGATTTTTGTGAGAACCAAATGAGAAAACATATGCAAAGTTTAAAGTGCCATATAATAATAATATTATTATCTTATTATTATTGTGACTTTGTCCAGTGGGCTATAATACCTCTATCAACTGGCACATGCCCACATTCCTAGCAGATGGTTACCTGCTTTGTGTTTGAACACTTCTAGTAAAGGAGAAGAACCTGTTACCTCATCATGAATATACGTAGGCATTTAGCAAAGGCTTTTGATGTGGATGACAATGCCAGTATCAGAAACCTGGCATTTCTTAAGGAAAGCAAAAATAACAAGATACCAGATATACCTCAGTCACCTCTCTTTCCTGGGACTAGAAGACAGATTAGTAGCATTATTTTTTTCTTAGGGAGATTCCTTTCTATAGGGGCCTATCTCCAGTCATCCAAATATATATCTTGCTATTGGACCCAGATCTTTCTGGAGGATATAGTGAGGATGATGACTTTGCACAGCCCTCCCTCACTTAAACCCAATTCACTTGCAGGTTATGGCATCATGTTCCTGATGTTATGGTCCTCTTTGAGAATGAAGGACAAACAACAACCTCTCTGTGAGGCTCTGATAATTCCTGTTAGAGAGAAAATTAAACATAAGGTGAATGGAGAAGGCAAAGGGGAAGAGCAAACCAAAAAATATTTTTCCATCTTTATTTTTTCTAACATTCAATCTAAGACAGAGGCAGTTGGTGGTGCAGTTGGGTAGAGCTCTGAGCTTGGAGTCAGGAAAACTTGAGTTCAGATCTGGCCTCAGACTCTTACCAGTTATACTATAAACTTGGGCAAATCACTTTATCTGACTCAGTTTCCTCAACTATAAAATGAAGATGATAATTGTACCTATCTTCCAGGATTGTGGAGAGGATCAACTGAGAGAATATTTGTAAAGCACTTAGCACAGTGCCTGGCGCATAGTAGGTACTTAACAAATATTTTATTCCCTTCCTGAGATTAGAAACTTCTCTGAACTGTAGTGTTTCCAGGTCCTGGAGGCTAAGTTTGGGAGAAAGTTAGATGGGGACAAGGAGTGAGTTTCATTTCTCCCATTACCCAAAGCTGGTGCTTGCTTCAGCAAGTGACCAAAATAATTGCATTTGTACCATTTACCTAGGAGGTTTAGAATGATTATTTTATGCTTTAAATTCAATCCTGATTTTTCTGCAAACACAGCATTCAGAGGAGAAGAAAGAACTCAGCTGTCTGTACAAACATATGGAAATGAATGATAAATGGGCAGGAGCTACACAGTAGATTTGTTAACCAAGCTTGTATAAATCATCATTTTTCAACCATTTATTAAACTAATAGGATTGTTTTGGGAACATCAAAGAATTCTTTATTAAGTAAATAATCATGTTTATCCACTTAGTTATGGAGAAAAGCGAATCATTCACACTGAATTTACTCTGCCTCGTCAGATTCCATCTCTCTTAAAAGTCAGCCGTTGATAATTTTTACCAGACAACCTGGGAAAGAAACATTCTGATTTCTAACAGGTCTTAGTCAGATCTTGGGTACTTGAAGAATGTTGCTATTTCACCACTTATATATCACTCATTCTTATCCTCCTCCAACAATTAGATTCATTATGCCTTATAGGATCATACATCTAGAGTTTGAAGGTGCCTCAGAGACTAACCCAACCCATTATTTTAAAGAAAAGAAAACTTTAAGACCAAGGGTGGTAAAAAAAGTGACTTGCCCAAAGTCAGACAGGTAGTCAATGTCTGAGGCAGGATTTGAACCCACATCCACTGATGGGAGTCTGGAGTCTGTGCTCTTTCTATGGTATCGTGTATCAACACATTTTTCATAATCCCATTATTAAAATGTTGTCTCTGTTGGACATGTCTTTTTCTCTTCCCTCAGTGGTTCATTTCCCCTTGTACATTCCTAGATGTTGTCCCCAAGTAATTTCCCTCTCTCTTGACCCCAACTCCTCACCTCCATTCCTTTCCTTAAAATATTATCAAATACCTTTGCCACTTAATTCTCTTTCCCTTGCCACTAATTCCTGCTCCTAACCCCAATTTGTTGAAAGCTCACACAAAGTCATATTAATATTAGCCTAATTAAACTTAATTAGAAATGTAAATCCGAGCCCTCTCCACACCCCCCAGAAAAACCTTCAAGAAAGCCTCTCTGTGGTAACCCAGGATAGATTTGATGTTAGAGGACTTAGATTTGAATCCCAATTATGTGGGCATAGTTTAGACTAGTAATTTAAACTCTCATCTGCATAATTTAGGGATAGGGCTATTGGTCTCTAAAGTCTCTCCAGCTCTAAATTCGTGAGTCTTGCATATCATATCGTAGGTGCTCAGTGAATAGCAGTTGTTGATGATGAGTTAGTGCTATATAAATTTCTGTGGCTGTTTCTGTTTGCAATGCATTTACTCTTTGTTTCAGAGTCTAGTAAAATTGACTTCAATGTGATCCACAACCCTTCTTCCTTCCTTTGGTCCCTTAAATTAAAGAGGTCTAATTCACTGAATGGGAGCTACCACACTCAAAGTTAGAAACTGAAGAGACCTTAGCCTAAAAGAGCCAAAGTCTCCCATTGAATCCTGAGCCATCTCCAGTCATCCTGATGAATATCTGGCCACTGGACCCAGATGACTCTGGAGGAAAAAGTGACGGCTGGTGACCTTGCACAGCTGTGCAAGTCCTTCAGTCCTTCACTGAAATCCAAGTCAACAGCAAGTCATGTTGTCATCTCCCTCATGTCATGGTATCCTTTGAGAATAAAAGATGAATACAACAACTTTAATCAAAGCTACACTGGCCAATTACCTACTCATTTAATGATGTTTCAGTAAAATCCCTTTTTGATGGCTTCTTTTTTGGTTTTTGACAGCTGTTTTCTAGAAAAGAGTTCTTATGTATTTCTGCTTCAACTCCCCATTTATCCTCTTGCTTTATTTGAAGAATTCTCTTTTATAGAAACCTACAACAGCACCCCCCAACTCTATTGGCCTCCTGCACTACCTCAAGGAAATAAGTTTTACTTAGGCTGGCTTCTCCAACAACCATCTCAGTCTATAAGAAAGGATATAGGCCTTTTCTTGCCTCTGTCCCCTTAAAAAAAGTACTTCAGGGATTTAATTGGCATGAGAACCCTCTGCAGAGAGCCACCAACTCATGTTAGTCTAAGAAGAGATTTGCTCAAGATTCAGGTTAAGTAACTTGCCCATGATCATATGCTAATAATATTGTTAGAGACAGAATTTGAATCCAATTCTTCCTGACTCCAAGTCTAGCATTAATAGCCACTATTACCAGAGCACCTCTTAAAAAATAATAAAAGAAGCAAATGTTCTTAGGGGTTGTTAAAATAAATAATTTATTATAAATTCCAAACAACATCAATACTTGTATTTACAAATAATTAAACTTCTCAAAAAGACTTTTAACATTCATATATCCATTACACTTTCAATTTCCCCTTGCTACTGTTGATGTTCCCCTTCCTGCTTCCACTGTTTTTGTTCCTTCCTCAGTATTTGTGTCTATGTTTTCCTTGTATATGGTTGTAATGTAAATGGGATAATAAGGTCTTTTCTGTCCATTAATAGGCCTTGCATGGAGCCCATTGGGGGTGGGACTTGCCTAAGGAGGAGCTTAGAGGGAAGCTTGCTTGTAGGAAGGCTTTCACACCTTTTGCTAATCCCCAACTAGGCACTGGTGGGTTGTGATGCCTTCTGGCTCTGAGAAGTGTATATATACCCTGAGTTGGTATTTTACTTTGGGGGCTCACTTATGAGAAGGATCTTGTGATTCCCTGGTAGAGATTCTGAGTGGCAATATGTTCAGAGCTCTCCAAATGCTCAGATGTAAAGGCTCTCTCAATCCAGGGATGCATGTAAAGTGTATAGCAATATTGCTTTGATTCAGACATTCAGAGCCCCGTCTATTGGTCTTTATTTCTCTGTTTGTATTTTCTCTGAATATACTGACTTTTCCCTTGAACTAGTGAATGTAATTAAAAAAGATTGTTGGCCTCTTAAACAGCTATCTTTGCTAGTAAAGCAGATATAAGAACCTGTGAAAGCAGCCACCCTGGGTATGGTTGACACTGTAATGTTTGGAGATTATTTAACACCAACATCTTCCAAATTATGCTATAAAGCTATTAATTATAGTATGCCTCACTCTCCAAAGAAGCAAAAATTACCAAGGACCTCTAGTGGGCTAGAAAGATACATGGCAAATGTGAGTAGGCTGGTGCATATCACCAACAATGATTTGTGCCCTAGAGGTATTATCCAAAAAAGTACTATGATCATGTGGGCAGGTTTTATAGCAAGAGGAAGTAGTAACAGATGCACAGTTCATGGTACCTCACTGGTAGTCATTGGATACTACTTAAAAACCCTAAAGGAAAGCCTGAAAAATGGAGAATGATACTCTGGAAAATTTACAGAGACGATGTGGACAAAAAATGGTCATTGCACAAGATGAGGAGTGGATGGGTTGTGATTGACTTGTGTGGAGGTAATATCACAGAGATACTATCACAAATCTATTGAATTAATGAAGCTTTGTCATATACAAAATATCACATCACTTTTGGTTCAGCATCATTAAAATCTGAATACTTTGTTTTAGTTACTTAAGTGTTTTGAGTCAAATGCTCTTTGATAACTTATTCTTTCCTTATCCCTTCCTACATTGTTCAATTAAATCATCACCCAACTTAGTTGTTTTCATAGCTCTTCATCTTTAATCATGACATTCAGTTAAACAAAGCTATAAAGATCTCAGGCTTTCTATAATATATTTAGAACTCTACGTCATTTTATATGTCTTTGTAGATTTCTTTATCTTTGGTGTTGAACATTGTTCATAACATGAGGAATATTGCTTACAAAAAGCTGATTCAGACTCCATCACAAAGAAACCTTGGGAACTTTAGTATCTAACTCATCTTAAAAATCTGTCTGACTCGTGTCTTCTCTCAGTTGTTTGCCAGAACAAATATCCTTGATTTATGTATCTTTGAAGGAACTCTTTTTCTTTCTTTTTGTTAATGTCCTTAGAATCTACTCCCAATAATCAGATTATTGGGTCCATAGATATAATTATTTTAAAAAAACTTTACCATATTGTTCTCCAAAAAGATTCTTCCAATCTTCAGGTCCACCAGCAATGCATGAATGTATCTGTTTCTCCACATTTCTACCAGCATTGATTTTTTTAAATTTTCTTGTATTTTGGACAATTTGCATGCAGTTCTTCATTTTGATGTTTTAAAGGGTTTTCCTAATAGGCACTACAGCAAACACACACACACACACACACACACACACAGAGTTGAATAACACTAAGAATTAAGGGAAGCTGCTAGTTACAGATACACACAGAGATGTATATATACACATATATTATCTATCTATCTATCTATCTATCTATCTATCTATCTATCTATCTATCTGTCTGTCTGTCTGTCTATCTACCTATTCAGTTGATTCTGATCTTTAATGCCTCTTTTCCTTTTCCTCTATTTTTTCTTCACTATCCCCTCTCCCACTCCCAACATGGTCAACCAACTTTCTGACTAGCTTAAATATTCTCTGAATTTTCCATCTTTAGCTATTGTATTCCCTTTCACAAAACTATGCCTTCAAAAATTTATTTACATCTGACATGGGAGTTTGTATCTTTGATAGAAGATCTCTCCTTCCTTTTCCTATTTCCTATAGTCCCCCCGGATGAACTCTTTACACTACTTGGACATGGACTTAGGTAGCTTTTTGCCTTTGCCACCTAAGTGGACAGAAAGATCTTTTACTTTTTTCAATATTCACAGTAAATTCTCTTGAGCTTCAGGTGTTTTGACCCAAATTAACATACTCATATTATTCCTTTTCTTGGAAATCTTGATAATATGACATTTTGACATCTTTTTTTTGTCTTGTCCATAATGTCTTTTCTTTTCTTTACTATCATTACTGATACTATTACTCTTTATCATCAAGTGGATTAGCCCAAATATAAAGGTAGAAAAATGATAACTTTCTTGTGTCACAGCAAGCTGTTTATTGATAGGATCAAGAGCTTGTTGTGATGAAAAACTACTGTGTCAATGTGGAACCTTCACTAAAGTCTTATTCCAATACTTCACCAAGATATTACAGTGATCCTGGATTCTTAAAGGCTATACCAGCAGAACAGGAACTCTGGCAAGCCCTACCAAGCCAGAAGGACTTTTTTTTTCTTCATTTGTTTCAGCATCCAATTCTCTGTGTTTTGGAGTTTTCTTGGCAGAGATACTGGAGTGGTTTGACATTTCCTTTTTCTGCTCATTTTATGGATGAGAAAACTGGGGCAAATAGGGTTAAGTTACTTGTTCAGGGTCACACAGCTACCAAATGTCTGAGGCCAGGCTTAAACTCAGGAATATGAGTCTTCCTGATTCTAAACCCAGCCTTTATCCACTGCACTATATTCAGGGGTAGGGAACCTGTGGCCTCCAGGCCATATGTGGCCTTCTAAGTTCTTGGATGTTGCCTTTTTACTGAGTCCAAGTGTAGCACCAATGGTATGTTCATAGCATGCACAAGCATAATAAGTATACCTGTATAGTGCTCGATCACAAAATATAAAACTCTCCAGATAGAAGACAGAAGCAAAGCATTTATTCAGACACCAGAAAACCAAATCCCAAAACCAGTAAACCAATTCCATCATAGTAGTAAAGAAGTTAATAAGCCGCAACAGCCCAGAGAGCCACAGCATCCTTTAGCCTTTCCACAAACCAACATAAGTTTAGATGTCACAGCAAGTAACAAAAAACCATTTACTCACAAGCCTAACTGACTCCTTGCCTGAGCATCCTCTCTCTCTCCCACTCTAGCTCTGACTCCTAGCTTCCTGTGGGTTCAACTCCACCCTTCAGCAAACCCCTCCTCCCACAGGGTCTATGTAAATACATCCAGCCTATTAGGGAGCAGAGTATATTTTCAAAGCAAGGCAGATCCTCAAATTCTCTTAGGCTTATTAAGGGGCAGGGAAGATCTTCAAATTACCATTACTGTTACACCAAGTTTTATGGAACAAATACTTTTGTTGAAGGGATTTGTAAAGTTTGGATTCAGTCAAAGGGTTACACTTGAGGACCTAGAGTGTCACCTGTGGTCTTGAGGCAGCAGATTCCTCACCTTTGGACTTGCTGCTTAGCTACTGTCACCCAAGTTCCAAAAAAAAACCAAAAACAAAACCAAAAAAAAAAAAACCCAGTGTGGTAGAGTTTATTTTCAGAAAGTAGGGCATGCATGGCAGGGTGAATTTTCTATCCATGACAACTCATTACGGCTAGAGTTACCAAAAAAAAAACCAAACACCCAAAAAACAAGCCAACAGGCATTATTAAAATACCTCCTATGTGCTAGGCATTAGGTATTCAAAAACAAAAATGAAAAACAGTCCTGGCTTTCAAGGTGTTTACAATCTACTGGAGTCTACAACATATAAACATTTTTTTTTTTTAAATGTAACTTGGCCTGGGATTTAATCAGTGTAGGGAGCTCTGGGGGAGGAGAAACTCTTATCTAGCAATGCAGATAACCATTTTCTTTATAACTTCAGGTTTTAGAGAATTGCCTGAGATGTTACTAGATTAGAAAACAGAATCCAAACTTCACAGAGCAAATCACCATAATAAAAGGATTTGTTCTATAAAGCTTGGATTCAGTCAAAAGGCCACACCCAAGGACCTAGATGGCCACATGTGCCCTGGAGGCCACAAGTTCCTCAGCCCTGAAGACAATGTAGTGGATAAAAAGATAGAAATGGAAATAATATGAGAACAGAAAGACCACTAACCACTGATTGGCAATGGGGTCAAGAAAATCTTTCTGCAGAAAGTAGTATATAAGCTTTAAAAAAAACCAAATCCTAGAGATTCTAAGAGATGAAGGGGAAGAAGGTACAGGTAGGTCAGTTTTTCTAGGTGGTTAGGATAAATAACAAAGGCAGGAATGTAGAATAAAAGAACCAAGGAGGGGTTTACCTTGGCTCTTTAAGATTGTCCAGGTTGAATTGTAAGTTGAGCAGAAACATTATGGACTCTTGATACTATAGCTTCATATTGATCCTTTGCTGTTATGTTAAGTATGATCTCTGCTTGTTTTAAAGGGACTGTTGACAATAGGTATGACAATTCCATCACCAAATTACATAAGGTTCATTTCTTTCCCCTTTGGAAAAATTCCTGATATTATAAAACTAACCCGAAATATATTAGTATTCAATTCTTTGATTTCAATAAAACAGAAAAAATTATGATTCTAAAACACAAAACACAAAACATCCCCAAACACGTTCTAGCTGCTCATCATGCCACCAGTCTCTGAGGAAATACTGACATTGATTAGATTCTGTGTCAAGCCAATGCTGGCATCAGATCCAGTGATGGCAACCTGCCTAGACTCTTTCCCTAGACTGTTCATTTTGATTTGAACCCCAAACATCATTGATAATCATATGTCTATCAACAGATCCTTCCTCTGGCTTGACAATTTTGATCTGAACCCCAAGAACTTCTTGATTGTGGAGCCTTAATCTCCCCATTCCCCTCATACACAGTTATGCAACCAAAAAGAATCATTTATAATGGTGAGTTCCTGAGAAGTAGTCTGAGAATATGCATCCAGATCTGCCCAATAGCATTTCACCACTAGAAAGCTAGATGCAACACCACTATCTATACCTAACTTGTCATGTGTCATTGTCAATTGGTGCACCTTGGTCAGATCTGGATGTGGAATGATATACTCTCCTTGAATGGTGAAGTCCTTTAGATGTGGTCCCTCCAGGTTGGGGTTGAGGCACATGAATGGGGTGGCATGGGGAACCCTCATCCTGTCTCTGCCTGTGCTGAACATTACCTGAGCACCTGCAAAGCTGACTGGAGAGCTACATGGCTTAGGCCAATACACGATGATAATGCCCTTTGGAAGAGATTGGTAGAGACTCTTCAGGGTGACCATAGAGATCTGTTTGACACATTCAGTGATGGATCGTGGGAAGCCAGCAATACTGATGGCCTTTTTAGCTGAGGTTGGTGTTGATTTTTTTACTATATAGTCTGACACTTGGACCTGAACCTCTATATTCTTTCTTATTTTCTTGATCTTGCATCTTCCTTTTCCCATAAGAGAGCTACTCTGGCTAGCAGGGACCGGAAGCTCCAGGGTGACGAGGTCTCCTGGTAGCAGTAGTATAGGTCAAATTTGCTGAATGTCTTCTTCCAGTTTGTCAGTGATCAAGGCAAAACCTTTTTAAAAAATGACTTTGGTAAGTCCGGAGGAAGCACTTCTAGCTGCTCTAAGAGGGAAAGCAGCTCAAAGGACATAATCCTGGCATGAGATTTTCTGCTGTCTTCGGCAGCTACCTGGCTGTGTTTGACTATATGGCTCTGAGCTATGCATGAAAGAGCTCCCTGAATGGAGAGACTTTCCAAAAGCTGCACTTCAGATGATGGTAAGAAATTGAGGCCCAGGATCTGAAGACACTGCATAGCAGAGGGTACCAGAGAGCAGCATCTCAGTAGAGATGCCTGGCAGCAGGGACATCTACTAGAGGGCAGTAGAGGACACAGCAGCAAAGGACCCCAGTTTAACATAGAAAGTAGCTTGCCCTAAGACATGACATCACCAAAAGATATCAGTTTCTCTTCATCATGAGAGGAACGAATTGTCCTAGCACAAGAGAATATGTGTGTCTTGATCATATGTTTTCCCTACTCAGTTGCCTAACCACATGTATTCCCTGGTCACATGTGTTTCCCACATACATCTTTTCTCTCACTGGTTGTATATTCTCCTATGGGGACTTCATATATGTATTTATAGAGGAAATATTTCTTGTCACTTATTGCACTATCCTATTTAATTAAATAGCTTCTTCCTTGAAATATCATGTGCTCTAGCTGGCAGATAAAAGCAACACATGAAGTGGTCATGGATGCTAGCTTTTGAGTGGATATTGGTACAGACTTACAATGTGTCTTGAACCTGGGGTAGCTTTCAAGGAAACTCTGAGGGGATAGATGAGTACCATACAGACATAGTAAACAGCTTCCACAATGGCATGGACATAGGAGATGGTGGGTTCAGCAAGCAACAAACCAGCCAGTTTGACTAGAACCTAGACTACAAGGGGTAAAATATTGAAGAATCTGAAAAAGCACAATAGAATCAAATTATGACAGATTTTAAAATGCCAAACTAAGGGATCTGTGTTTTAAACTAGAGTCAAAAAGGAGGCCACCAAAGACTGTTCATCAAAAGAGTAAGATAGCCATTACTTTAATTCAGGAAGATTATTTTGGAAGCTGGGTGGCAGATCTGTTGGAGAGGGATGATTCTGGAAGCGGGAGACCAGTTAGAAGACTGCAGCCGTGCAAATAACAATTCATGAACTAAAGCGGTGGTTGAGTGAATGGAGAGAAGGTTATGAAAGCAAAAGAGGTTGTAGAGGCAGAGTAGTCATATCAACACCTCAGTGAGAGTTCCTCCAGCTCATATGATAAAATACCATCCAGGTCAGTCAAATATTAGCTGTTTGACCATAATCACAGAGATGTTATCTATACTTAAATAAGATAACTTAC
>CM053587.1:211485163-211548745 GCA_028646515.1 Pseudochirops corinnae
GGTAGTGGTGGAAGGAATCATATAATCATAATATGGAGCAGAAATGGACCTTAGAGGCCATCAATTCCAACTCCCTAATTTTCAATTTGGCAAATTGAGGACCAGAAAGGTTAAGTAACTTACTCAAAGTCACACAGCTAACAAGTATCAGTTTCTATTATTCCAGATGCAGTTCTCTTTCCATTTTACCAACACTAATAAAGCTATAGCTTTTTAAAGTTTCAAAGGGCCGCAAGAAAATGCATGTGTGTACACACAAGCACACACACATACACACATACTGGACCAGATGTATCATATGGCTTCTTGTCCTGGCTCTGCCCTTGAACAAGGTCCTTACTTGATCTATGCTTCATTTTTTACCTTTTGCTAAAGGAGGAGTTGGATAAACTCTAAACTCTAATCTGGATCTAATAGTCTTTGATCCCAAATTCATGATTTTTGACTGATTCCTCCTGGATACACATTCAATTTCATTCATCAGAAGCTGAGTATGAAGATTTCATAATTTCTTGGTATATGTACATGGCTCTTACTGAAACACTGAGATTTGGGGAGAATGTGTTTTTAAGAATAAGCATAGGAAATCAAAGCAATTTGTTTGAATAAAATATTTTCATCACAACTATTGCACACTCCTTGGCTTTCTGTATTTTGGTGGCAGATCTTAGCCAAACACTCAGCAATTAGAGGTTAATTAAACTTCAAGTCTGGTAAGTGATTTTTAAGGCTACTTCCAGTGGAGTATTTCCTTTAATAAGCTCTGTAGAGCCTTTTCCAATATCTAGCTAAATGAAATGCTTTTGCCTGTGACGGGAAACTTCACCAATAGCGCTATACATTTCCTCAAGTGTTTAATGTCAACATATCCTTCAACATACTTTTTTTAAAAATAGTTCCAGGATTTTTAGACATTTCCTTATTTAGGTTCCTGTAAGCTCTCTACCAGACCAACAAGGCTGTACAGCAGGCTTTCTCCTCAGTGACTCACCCAGTCTTCACCTGAATTTTTATTAATGTATTCTTTATAGATTTATCTACATCTACATCTATATCTATATCTATATCTATATCTATCTATCTATCTATCTATCTATCTATCTATCTATCTATCTATCTATCTAGTATCTCATGTTAAAATGTAAACTCCTTGAGGGTTTAAAAAAAAAATTTGTATCTCCAAGACCTAACAGGTGCTTGGTACGTAAAAGACTGATTAATTGATTGATAAACTTTTTTTTTTTTTTACCAGTACATAAGGTACTGGTACTCAGGTGGCAAAAGAGATCTTTTGGAAGTGGGTGTGTGGGAGGAGGTGAGAGGCAGAGAAGGTGAATTTTCATTGAAAAAAATATAATTTGATTTAACATACTTTTAATTTTTTTATAATTTAATTTAAAAGAAAATTAAAAGAAAGCCTATGTTCTATAATTAAGGGTAGATTTAGAAAAATGTTCATAAAGTTATACATAATATCCATTTTAAAAAAAAGTGTAGTATCACTAACAATTAAAAAATAAGGAAAAAATGAAAAGGGTATGGGAGTCCTCACTGGAGGACAGTGTGTTAGAGAAAAGAAAACACTGGATCTGGAGTCAGAGAACTGGAATTAACATCCCAACTCTGACAACTGGTAGTTTTATAACTTTGGGGTTTGTTTGGGAGGACTAGCATATCCGGTGTGTGGGCTGCTCATCCATCTTTGATGTCCACCTTTCATCCAATTCTTACCTGTGGCTCCAAGAAGTTGTAGCATAAGCGATGACCACATCTGATAAACCCTCTGGGCAGATGGGCTCAACGAGGTTGAAGGTAATTGATGAGCCATAAATCTATCAGTGAGGTAGGTGGATATCTACCCCAAGCATGTGAAGACTTTCCCTGGTAGGATGGGCAGATGAGAACAATTTGTTCTAACAACCATGGAGACAGCTGAAGTAGGAGCTGGGGAGTGCTTAGAGCTTGGTTAGACATGGAAAATGGCAAGGTCATCCACTGCTTCTTGGGTCATTGCTAGTCATCTTGACTTTTGTCTTGCCACTGCACTTTGATGACTGGAAGACAGAGGCCTAAGACTTTGTGTAAATCAGCCTCACTTAAATCCAATTCACCCACAAGTCAAGACATCCCTTGTGAAGTCATTGGTCCTCTGAAAATGAAGGACAAAAAACAGCAAGGTAAATCATTGAGCATCTCTATGCTTTAATCTTCTAAGCTACAGAATAAGGGGTTTGGAATAGATAATACTGAGGTCCTTTTCAGTTCTAAATCTATAACACAATTATATTATTAATGAGCACTAAGGATGGAGGACAATCAATGCTTGGATAGTATACAAGAGATATGGTGAGGTGGATGATGAGATCATAGATGTAGAGATAGAAAGTCCATGAGATCATAGATGTAGAGATAGAAAGTCCCTTAATAGTCATTTATTATTGAAGTGTCAAACATGCAGCACATGACCTTGAGTGCTGAGGAACCAGATTAAAGTATAATGGGGAAATGTTTCACAATATAAATTAAAATACAGATAATATTACATTTTAAAACTAAGTCAATATGCAGCCACAGGGATACTTATGATCATAGGTTATTTCTATTTGAGTTTGACACCACTGATCTAGTAGGATCTCATATTACAGTGGAAGAAATTAGATGAACCACAGAGAGGTTTAAGTAATTTGTTGAAGGTCACTCCATTATTAAATAGTAGTGCTAGAATTCAAACTCGGGTCTTCTGACTTCTTAAAGCATGCTTTTCAGTACAACATGCTTTTGTTGATTGATGGAAGCAGGTACCTGTGCTTGCCACTTATTAAGTTTGGTCCTCTTTGAAAACAAAGGACAAACAGCTACAACTCCCCAGATTTGAGTCCTTGCTCTGCCTCTTAATAACTGTGTGACCTTTAGAAAATTACTTATCAACTCTCAGCCTCAGTTTTTCATCTTCAAAATGGGAATACTATTTATACTACTTACCTCAAAAGGCTATGAAAAAAGCACTTTGTGAATTACAAAAATATGACTATTATTTGTTACCTTAAGATATACTACAATGTCAATGTGGTGTACATATAGCTGTCCTATAATAGCACACTTTCTAGGACTTAGATTGAGGGTAATTTTATAAAGTTTCAATTCTAGCTACTTGTTTTAAAAGTATTCATGGAACAGGAAACCTTAAAATATGTTCAATAAGCATGAGGGTGAAGAGACTTCCCCACTCTTTGAGTGGCAGCATTATAGAGAAAAACAATTCTGAAAGACTCTGAAACTTTGATCAATGCAATGATAACCACAAGTACAGAAGATGAAACCTGCTTCCATCTCCTTCCTCATAGAGATAATGGACTTAAAATGTAGAATGAAATATACATTTTTGAACATATGGAAATTCCCATAGTGAGAATTTTTTTTTACTGGACTTTGAATGTTATTTTTCATGTTTTTTATTGTTCAATGGGGATGGGAAGAAAAAGGACAATAGGGGTGGGATATCTATTTATTAATATTTATTTATTAAACAAGTTAATGCTTGTTTTTTTAAAAAGTGCCCCAGTCTAGAAAATCAAAGGTGCTCCTAATTTACTCCCATTACTAGTAGCATCAAGAACTTATTCTTTGGCAAAGATCTTGAGCAGAGATGATAAAGCAGGTTTCTGAGTATTTCCATAATATTCATTAGTGACATGTTGCCACATCTTTGTTAGGTCATGTAAATATTATCAAAGATCCATTTTAAGTCTTCTGACCAAAAAGTGACTAACAGTGATCTGGGAAGGTAGCAAGAGAGCAGGAAGCAAAATCTAGCACTCTATAATACTCAATGTTTTCTGTCTTCAATTGAAGTCACTTTGTAGTTAGTTCTCCAGGAGAAAGGGTGTCTCTTTGCTTCCAAGCAGATTAAAATAACCTCTGTAAGAATAAGAGGTTAATGATTTTAATTTAAAACCAGCGCCTATTACATACAATGACATTCGCTGAAGTCTTTCTGTAATGTCTCATTGAATATAGAAATGGTCCTGGGTTCTTTATGGCTATGGCAGCAGAGACCAGACTTTGGTAGTTTCTTGCTTCCCCCCAATCCAACAAATATTTATTAAGCACTTATTATGTCCAAGGCATTGTGTCAGATGGTAGAGATACAATGGCAAAACGAAAAATGGTCCCTGTCCTCTGGAAACTTAAATTATTAAAAAAATACCATATATTGATATCTTTTGTTTTTATATTACCTTTATTTTCCAACATGTCCCCACTCAACCCCTCAACAGAATTCCCCACTTTATAACAAAGAAAAGAAGAAAAAGAAGATGATTTCAGGACAACTAACAAACACATCAATGAAGTTTGGCATATTCAGTATTCCATGCCTACAATTCTGGCAATTCTATGAAATCAAAAAGAATGTAAGTAGGTGGGTTGTGAGCTGTCAAAAGGCCAGATAAGATAAGTCCAGAGAGACTCATCACCAGAAAGTTGGCCACCAGGTAGGTGTGGAAGTTTTTCAATCACAGCTTCTCATGAAACAATCTGCTGAGACATGGAGGGATTGTGAATTGTATCAATGAAGTGAATGCCAACACCAAGGAAATCTTGTATTCTTGAAGTATGCACAAATAGGCAATGGAGATAATTAAAAGAGTTGCTGACCTGCAGAAGCTGACGTGTAAGTGGAAGAACCACGACTCGAATTTGGGTCCTGGGATTATATATACCTGAGCCGACAGGCAAGAGATTTCATATAGAGGTACCATATTCAGGAAGAAGCTCCTACGATGTATGAAAATCCATTCCTTTCCCTCTTAAAAAAAGACTTTTCAAAATAGATAATGATGAACTTACCACTCTGTTTCCATAAAGGCTAAAATTATATCGATATCATTGTTTTTAGACCATTTTCATTTTTCAATGGACCCCTTTCCTCTGCCTCCCAGAGAGCCATCCTTTATAATAAAGAATTTTAAAAGAGGGGAAAAACATTTTGGCAAAAACAATCAAGACACAGAAAATTCTGACTCATCAGCAGTGGTTGATGCCCATATTCTCCACATCTTCATAGAAAGAAGGGCAATGACTTATTTCTATCTCTTCTTCCAGGCCAACCTTGATCATAGCGATTTCCGTAACATTTGGGTTCAATTGTTTCATTGCTCTTTTTCTTTCCGTTCACATCACTGTAGTTACTGTGTGTTTTGTTTTCTTGATTCTGCTTATATATTTTCCTCTGGTTTATATCTTTCCATGTGTCTCTGTATCTAGTACATATATTTTTTTCTTCCTGTTGTTATTATTCAATCATTTCAGTTGTGTCAGACTGTTTGTGACACTATTTGGGGTTTTCTTAGCAAAAGTACTGAAGTGGTTTACTATTTCCTTCTCCAGTTCATTTTATAGTGAGGAAACTGAGGCAAACAGGGTTAAGTGACTCCCAGGGTCACATAGTTAGCAAGTGTTTGAGGTTGGATTTGGATTCAGGTCCTTGACTCCAGAGCCAGCACTCTATCCATTGTGCCACCTAGCTGCCCTCATTGTTTCTTATAGTACAGTAATATTCCTTTAATATTCAAATGTCACAATTAGTTTAGCCATTCCTCAGTCAGTGGACATCAACTTTATTTCCATTTCTTTTGCATATTTTGTTATATAACAAATGGCTTTTGTTTTTTTATTATTAACCTACTTATTATCTACCTAGCAGTGGACTCACCTTCCTGTCCCTATATTTGCCTTCTCCTCTTCAATGCAGATGACAGTCATGGCTCTTGTGATCATCACAAGGTCACTTCAACTTCCCAGGTCTCAGTTTCCTCACATGTAATATGAAGGAGTTGGACCAGATTATCTCTGATACCTTCATTCTCTGAAGCCTATTCTAAAAGTAGATGATTCCTAAAACCCCTTACCTTATTAACTTTACATGTCTTAGTATTAGCAAATCATCCTCTTTGTTATTTTCTTTGGTGGCCAATGGGCTATGTGTATTATGGTACATAAGATATGGGATGCCAGATAGACCCTGTAGATATGCTTCATGAGTGAGGAGAGGAGCTACTAAATTTTCTGTTATTCAAGGTCTTCTATAGCCAGGGTTGTATCAGTGGTAGACTCATCTTAATAGATGAGTTCATCATAGAAAGGAGAACTCATCCTTGCCACCTGTAGTGCCAGTGCAATATTTACAGTACTCGCAATGACTATAAAGACCATGACTATAAATATCACATGACATTCAATCACAAAATATAACAAACTCTCCATATAGAGGACAGAACCAAAGCATTTATTTAGACGCCAGAAAACTGAATCCCCAAACCAGTAAGCCGATTCCATCATAATAGTAAAGAACTTAATAAGTCATAACAACCCAGAGAGCCATGCCATCCTTCAGCCTTCCCACAAATCAATATTAGATCAATATCTACTCACGAGCCTATCTGACTCCTTGCCTGAACCTCCTCTGTCTCCCACCATCTCTCTAGCTCTGACTCCCAGCTTCCTGTGGGTTCTGCTTCCCTTCGGCAAACTCCCAGCACAGGCTCCATGTGACCACATTCAGTCTATTCGGGGGCAGAGTTTACTTTCAAAGCAGAGAAGGTCTTCAAATTCCCCCCTAGCTTTATTAAAGGGCAGGGAAGATCTTCAAATTCCCATTCCCATTACACCATCCCACCTCCATCTTAGTGCTGGGTCCAAAATATGAATGCTGGGCTTTCTTTGAGGAGCCCCTCCTTTCACTTCACCCACCTTTGCTTTCTGCTGTTTCAGGAATCTCTTTGCCTCTCCTGGGGGGTGTCAATTCACATCTTAATCACTTTGTGTGTAATCTCATTAGAGATAATCCCATTTATCAAATATGTCAGTACCTTTCCTCAGTGCTGAAGAAGGGATTCCTAGCATCTGAGTCAGAAACCTGATGTTACTAGCCTTTATAAATAGAATGATTATAGCTTGGATTCTTCCTTTGACTTTTTATGTGGGCACAGAAATGTTTGGGAAGGATGCTCTTTAAATCTGTCACACTCAAATCCCCTTCGGCCTTTGCTTTAGATAGAGAGGGCATATGTGATTTTTAAAAAGTTTAAATGACATGATCGTTTTTCCCCTTAAAAAACAAAACAAAACACTAGGATGATTTGGCATTCTTAACCCAGTCATTATACTCTGCAGTAATTACCCAAGTTTTCCTTACAGAAACAGATGTAGTGTGAACTACTTTCAATGCTATCACTTGCCTTGTACTAACTCTCATCAATTAGACCGGATCCAGTTGAATCCCAGTCCATTCAGCGAGTCACAATTGCCCATTGGTGCGATGCTCAAGGGAGACCCAAGATAGAGCTAAATTGGAAGCTGAATGAGATGCCCAGGGCCCAGTTTCACAAGAAATGTCCACTCATACAATAGCCTGTTTCTCAGAACACCCTTATCAGTGCTCATTATTGAAGTGTTGTGTAGACAGTTCTTGTAACACTATTGCCCCCCTTGCTTCCCATCCCCCTACACAAAATAAATCCAAACTCATATTCTTAAAGGAATAAAAAAAAAAACAACCCAGCAGTCATTCTCATGTGATGGTTTGAAAAAAGAAAAGATGTTTGTACCACTCACTGACTGGCTAATGAATAATCAGATTTCACAGCTTGAGTGCTGGGGTGGTAATTTGGTTGCACGCCATGCTCCAAATCCATGGAATAGTGCTTCATTAATGTGAAGACCTGTATAATCAAACAATTAGCAGTCTCTCTGCTACAAAAGCAGCTTTTCATCAGCATATATACTTCGTCGTAAGATGAGTCTCAAATTAGAGAATTTGACAGCAACTAGTCTTTTACTAACTCACAGCAACAGCAGACAGAGTGAAGGCAGCACCCATATTCTGAACTTGTGTGGCCACACCCTCACATTAGCAGCTTATCCCTCCATCTCTCCATTCAGTGGTAGCAAGGCAACATGGAAAATCAGGGATTAAGGATTTTTCAATCAATCATCATGCATTTATTAAGGCCCTACTATGTGTTAAGCACAGTGTTTAGCGCTGGGAGTCACAAGGATACAAATGAAACAGTTTCCTGCTTTCATGGCATTTATACTGTGGTTTTACCAATGATGGACTCTCTGATTTTGTGTTATCTAGTAAATTCCGTTTTTTCCATTTTGGGGGCTGATGAAAACTGAGGAAAAGACACTTTGAGTTGTCAAGAGAGAAGGGAAATGCATTTAAGGACATATAATGCAAAATGCTCTAGCTTGGCATAAATTTGTTCTAGAACCTACTCAAACCTTCATTCCCAAATGAGAGATTGTCCTAATTTCCCAATGTATATCAAGAGGTTTGATGTCTTTCAGTCACTTCATTAGCATTTCATATGCTGAATATATATATATATATACTGTTTATTGAAACCTCCATTTGTTCTATAAAAGCATGGAAAAAAACCAACCAAGTACACACCATGGGGCCAGTGGCCTGAGGAAGGAGACACGGGGGAGAGGCATCAACAAAGAATAGGTAGGGGTGCCGAGGAAAGATGGTTAGAAAAATAGAGGTATATACTTACATCTATGCACATATGTGTACATCCATGTACACACATGCACATCCCTGTATGTATAAACATGTATACATATATAGCTCGTTAAAGACAGAGATATCTGCTAACATATCTATCTATCTACTTATCTAGCTATCTAGCTATCTATTTCATTAAAACCAGAGACTCACATGGCATCTTCCCCAGTAAGACTTTCTCAGACTGTTAATTAGTTAGAAGGGGAAAAATACAGGGGATTTTTTAGTGGTGAGATGTCTTAGGCTTCCATAAAGGTTGACCTTGTCTGACTTGGCAGAAATGATCAGTTCATATTAAATGATCTTCCAAGGTGAACTAGGAACAAGGCTGTAAAAAAGAAACTTTGAAATCTTGAAGGAATCAACTATATCTATCTCTTCTAAAGAAGTGTCAGATATGATGAGATCCTTTTTACCATCTTATTCAGTTTCCAGGAATGGAAAAAAAAAAAACAATTTAAAAATTCCTTTGCTTTTCAATAATAACGAGTGGACTTCAGTGTACTCAATAACAGCCTCAGGATTTTGTGTTTGGCAAACCCCACTCTAGCAAGACAACACCAAATGATTATGGTCAAATTGCAGAATCACAGAATGCCAGAATTGGAAAGGAACTCATATCCCATCTCTACCACTGAATACTTACATGAATGCTGGTTGTCTAATATCTCTCAGCCTCAGTTTCCCCAGTTCAAAATGGAGATAGCAATACACATATTGCCTATATCACTAGAATTGCTGTGAAGAATAAATTAGATAATGTACATAGAATACTTTGCAAACTTGAAACACTGTATAAATTCTAGTTTCTATTTTTATCTTTGTGATACTGGTACTTTCAATGATGGTTTGTTGTCTGTTGTTCAGTTGTTTTCAATTATATCTGACTCTTTGTGACCTCATTTGGGGTTTTGTTGGCAAAGATCCTGGAGTGGTTTGTCATTTCCTTCTCCAGCTTATTACATGGTTAAGTGACTTGTTCAGGGTTACTCAGCTATTAAGTGTCTGAGATCAGTTTTGAACTTACAATGGTTAGTCTTCCTGACTCCAGGCCTGGTGCTTTATCCACTGATTCATTTAATTTTTTTGAAGCTCTGATTGTTAGGGAGCTTTTTCTGACACTAAGCCCAAATGTGGTTCTTCTACCTGTTTCCATCTGTGCCTAAACAGAATAAAGTCAATCCCTCTTCTATGTGACACTCATCATGCCCCTTGTGTCTCTCCTCTATTCCTTCAATGAATTTTGTCATTATTGCCAGCCCTTTCACTCTCCTGAATGCCTTTTTCCAGCTACTTTCCAATTTTGCCAATGCCCTTTCTAAAATGTGATACCAGGAATTGAGTTCTATGCGCCAGATGTGGCCTGATCATGGCATAGTTCAAAGGTACTATTACCTCTCATGTTCTAGACACTGTTTCTCTCTTAATGCAGCCCAAGATCATCTTAGTTTTCTGTCTGCTTTAGGACTGGATTCCAATTCTATAAAACACTATATATATATATATATAAGACCTGCCTATCTGAAGGCAGGGGACTGGATTACATGATCTTGGAAGACCCTAATATCTACAACCATTATTACAGACCAAGAGTCATTAGATTTTAGGGGTTCCATGAATTTGGATGAGGAAAAAATTACTTTTTCATTTTTATTAACTATTAATTGAAATTTATCATTTCCTTCAATTATTTAAAAACATGATCCTGGGAAGGGGTCCATTGATTTTATTAGACTGCAAAAAGATCAAGAACCTCTGTCATAAACAGATGCAGTTGATGCATTCTGAAAAGTCATTTAGAGGCATATCTTTAGCATATCACAAAAAGCATCATACGTGAAAACAAGATGGCAGTAGAGAATGGACTTCCTGGCTTCGTGATGGATCCAGACTATTCTGACAGCCTCTTCCCAATGGCTCCATTTGAAATTCTCCCAGACACTTCTGTCTTCTCCCTTTCCTGTGTGATTCTCAGTTGAAATTTACTAGATCTGTTTTTTAATCCCCAAGACAAAAAAGGGGATTCCCTCTCTTCCCATGGAGCTATGCAGCAATGTATTTAGTGTTTGATCAATTCAAATCTTTGAGTCTGTTCTTTATATAAGAGTGGTATGTTGTTATGAATAAATAATGAAAACTGATGAAGCCCTTTGCAAATGTTGTATACAGGTACTATGGAAATTCTTAGTAACAATCAATAGGAAAGGTTAATGATTTATTCATGTGCATGCACGGTGGTGAGGGGGTTACATTGCACAAAACTAAGTAATTTTCTTAGTACCTTGCCAATTATTTAATTGGAGAAAAAGACAGGTAAATAAGATTTAGGATTGTATGCATGTGCACACAGAGAATTCATATGCTTGATCACACAATAATTAATCAATAAACCGTTATTAAGCACTGATTATGGGCCAGGCACTGAGCTAATCATTGCTGAGGATACAAAAGGAGGGAAACGACCATCCTTGCCCTCAAGGAGCTTACAGTCTAGAGACAACATGGAAACAAATATATACTCAGCTCACATGCCTATCATGTGGCCAAGGCCTGGTACTAGAGAAAACAAGATCCTGCATTTAATGTCTAGGTAGATCAATCAACTTCACAAATGGAAAATTTCTCTTGTATTCCTCTGGATTGCGATGTATCTTCAGACTACTCCCTTACAAATGGAACCTAGAAAAGAAGATATGGTTGAATTGACATTTTCTACATTCTGTAATATCTTTATTTATTTTGTTCAATATTGCCTAATTACATTTTAATCTGGCTTGGGAATGCTGCTAGGGCAATGTGACTGTGAGCTGATTGTTTGACAGCTCTGGTTTAGTGGACAGCTGCTGGCTTTGGAGTTAGGAAGATCTGAGTTCAAATTCTACCTTAGACACTTACTAGTTGTGTGACCCAGAGCAATTCACTTAAATTCTTTTGGTCCCAGTTTCTTTACCTGTAAAATGGAGATAATAAGAGCACCTACCTTACAGGGTTGTTTGCGGTGAGGGGTGATCAAATAAAACGATATATGTCAGACATTTTTAAAAATTATTTATTTATTTAGTTTGAGTTTTCGCTTCTATAAGATTTTGAGTTCTAAGTTTCTTTCTCTCCTTCCCCTCCCCCTTCCCCAAGACAGTGTACGATCTGATATAGTCTATGTTTATATATATATATATGTGTGTGTGTGTGTGTATGTATGTATGTATATATACACATACATATACATATACATACATACATGTACACACATTCATATTAAACATTTTCACATTTGTCATGTTGTAAAGAAGAATTTGAACCAATGGGAGAAACCACAAGAAAGAAGAAATGACAGCAAAAGAGAGAGAGAGAGCAAACAGTCTGCTTCCATCTGCATTCAGACACCATAGTTCCTTCTCTGGATGTGGATGGCATTTTCCATCATGAGTCTTTTGGAGTTGTTTTAGGTCCTTGCATTGCTGAGAAGAGCTAAGTCCGTCAAAGTTAATCATTTCACAATGTGGCAGTTACACTGTATGATGTTCTCCTGGTTCTGTTTATTTTCTTCAGCCTCAGTTCATGTAAGTCTTTCTAGGTTTTTCTGAGGCCCGCTTGTTCATCATTTCTTAAGGAATGATAGTATTCTATTATAATATATATCAACCTTAAAAGTTTTGCAAATCTGCAATTGTTAGACTGCCCCCTTTGTTCCACCTGCTCTTCCCCACTGATAGAAAGACTGCAGCAGCCTCATGTCTGCTAAACAGGTCCATACATCTTCAGCGGTTTTTAAGTATTGGGCAGATTGCTTCACTTCTTGGCAACATTGTAAGTATCTATGTCCTAGGCCTTTCTCTTCAAACCTAACTCTCCCACCAACATATTCCAAACTTCTCTCTGTTGAATTTACACCCTGCATTTATAGGGTACTTCTTGTTAACTTAACTTGTAAACTCACAAAAAAATAAGGATGGAAAAGATAGGTTTCTATGTCTCCAGAAAGAGCTCTCCCACTTTTCTCTTCGGGATTCATATCTGGAGCAAAATAGACTTCATCTTTAGGAATTTTCCTGATCTTGCTTTCTGTCTAATTTTCCCCACCTTAGAGTTCTGCAATTCTGAATGCAGCTTCTTCCTCCCTGACCCCCATCTTCTAAAGGAGGAAAATGTCATGCAGGCTCGGTCATAGGCTTGGGGACATTCCCGGGGTACAATTTGCATGTTTGCTTGTTTGGATATGTAGAGGCTTAAGGTTTCTACAACTCTTCAGTCCAAACGATCCCTGTAATTTAAGTACTGCAAATACTCCCATTTCTGAGAAGAGGAAACTGAGCCTCAGAAAGATTCAGCAATCATTTCATTTCAATTCTCTTTTGAACATTTTGTTACATTATATTTTCAATTTAATATCATTTTCAACAAACAAAAATCTAGTTTTCTTTCCGTTTTGCTTCCCTCTACTCCCTGACTTGAAGAAAAAGAAAAGAAAAACAGAATCATTGTAAAAGATACTCATAGTTAAGTAAGATTCATTCCTGCGTTGACCACGTCCAAAAAAGCATGTCTTATTCTGCACGTCAGTCTGCATCATCTTCCTGTAAGGAATGGAGGTAGAGAGAATGTTTCATTATGGGTTCTCTGAAATTGGGGCTAGTCAATGAATGACAAACATTTCATTTCAACAAACATGACTCATTCCTGGTCTCACAGGTACTATCTGTCAGTTCTAGTTGGGGATATGGATAATTCCTCAGCAGCTGTAATATTCATCTAGCACAGTGGTTCTCAACCTTCCTAATGCCGTGACCCTTTAATACTTGTATGTGGGCATGTCTGCATGTGGGCAGACCCGCCTGGGAATGGACAGAGGAGTGGTATCTCAGTTCCTAAGACCATTGGAAATATGTGTTTTCCGATGGTCTTAGGCCACCCCTGTGAAAGGGTCATTCAGCTCCCAAAGGGGGCAAGACCCACAGGTTGAGAACTGCTGATCTAGTACATGATTTAGATTGGGTCTAGGATACTTTTGCTGAACTCCAAAGAAGAGTAAAAGGACAGGATGTTATCAAAGAATTGTTTAATGGGAAGAGAAGATAATAATAGTAGCTAGCATCTATTTAGAATTTTAAGGTTTGTAAAGACCTTTTTATTTTTGCATATTTTTTGCTTAGTCAATCCTCAAAACAACCTTGAGGAGCGGGTGCTATACAGATATATAATACAGATAGGGAAATAAAAGTTGATAGAGGTTACATGACTTGTCCAGAATCATATAGTTAATAAGAGTCTGAGGTAGGATTCTAACTCGAGTCTGTTTTGTTTGAGTCTAGCACTTAAACCACTGGGCTACCTAGATGCCTAGAACCCAAGCTGCCAATCTGATAGATATATAAAATGACATCTCAAGGTTGTTTTAATTTGCCTTTCTCTAATCAATGAGTTAGAGAATTTTTTCAGGTGACTATAATTTGTTTTGATTTCTTCATCTGAAAACTCCCCAATAAAAATGATAAAAAAAAAATGATTTTACATATATGTAGAATTATATATACATATATGTATATATTTATCTAGATAGACATACATTTATATGTGTATATATATCTCTATCGCTATCTATCTAGCTATCTAGCTATCTAGCTATCTATCTATACACACACATACACATAGCTGTGTTTAATGGTAGCCCTCTCTAGGGTAAGAGGGAGAGGGAAGAAAAAAAGGGAAAAAAAGAAATTTATCTGATGACTTTATTATATATTTAAAAGGAATAGTGAGTTGTATATAATAGATTTCATATGCAATCATCCTTTTTATTATACTATTATAGAAATGCTTGTTTAATTTAATAAATTATAAAATAAATAGAATTTTTTTAAAAAATAAGCCAAGCTATGCATGTGGAGGGAGTAAAGGATGACAGGTAGATAGCCAAAGGGGTCTAGTAGTACCCTTTCAATGTCAGGAGAAGTCCACCAACACATGGTCAACATTTGGGAGGATATGGAGGAGAATCACAGAGGACAGGCAGGCATCTATGGGTTGTGATGTGTATCGCTGGATGGAATTTGTGAATTGAGATCACGGATCCATTTGAGTATGTGAGGGTATCTAGTTTTGTCTGAAGCTTTTCTTCTCCCTTTTCTTAGTGTTGATTCCCTTGTGTATAGGTTGGATGAGATGGCTACTGTGGTCTCTCCCAACTCTCAAATCTGTGAATCTTACGTATTAATGACTTCCCACTTAATGATCTATTTACAAAATGTTTGTCACTACTTCATGAAGAACGGATAGAACAGGTGGTCATCTCTCTCTAGCCATGGAAAATAAGTCCAGAACTTCAAATTCATCTTTACTTGGAAAAATGACAATGATATGAACAGCTTTCATGACTCTTTTCTTCTCCATTTTAGAGTAGATGTTTTGATGAATCTAAATGGATTTTTCTTTTCTCAGGAATACTTCACAGAGATGCTTTTTCACATTCTCTTGCTATTGTCATATGTAGCATAAATGACAAATAATGCTGACCTATGGCACAGGACAGTCTCAAAGACAAGATTTGTCTGTAACTATAGCATGAAGTAGATAATAAGGTAATACAGACTTTGGGTTGCAACAAGGGAAAATATATTCTGGATGTCTGCTTCAGAAGCCTTTGTCTTATGTTTACAGACACAGGTTATACTGTTCAAGGTTCACTAACAAAGGGCCAAGCCAAAACCCAGCTTTGTACCACAGTTCTATCTCTAATTATATGACCCAATGAAGGAAGGAATTTGGGGATATTTCTATATTTGTGGTAGTGGGCTGTTTTGTGAGTGACTTGGAAGTTTGTGTGTGCTTGGTTGAGACTGAACCAGTGATTTCATTAATTATAGGTAATTCCCAGTGAAAAAGTCCCTTTATATGTAGACTATTAGTAGAGGGGAAAAAAATGTTCAAAACAGAAAAGAAAAACATTATAGAACAGTATGTATTTGGTGGAAACACAGAGATACAAATCCTTAAATGCAAGAAAAAGTTGTAATCTTTCTAAAGTTATGATCCAAATACATAATCATTATTCAAGAAAACAATATTTTATGAGTTTTCTCCTTTGTTTTTGGGGACTAAACCTTTAATTTCATTAGCATTTGGAAATCCCAGTGAGGAAACTCTCTTTTCCCAATGTAAATCACAAATTTCTCTGAAACTGTGTAGTCTTATAGTTAAAGAAATGGAGGCAAACATATTAAATGATTTGCCCTCAGTCACAAAGCTAGAGAGTATTTGGGGCCTAAAGATGGTTAATTTACTTGTCTAGTCATTCATCTAGCATGTAGTAGAGAAAAGGACTTAAACCTAGATCCTTCTAATTCTCAGGTAGATCTCTGTCCATTGCACCACACTTCCTCTCACGAACCACCATTAGTAGTCAGTAATGAAAAAGAAAAAACAGTCACGTGAACCTAGGATCTCAAGTTGGAAAGATAAGCTCTTACAAACGAGAAAACTGCAATGTAAAGGGCAGTTACAGTGAAGAGATTATATTTGTTCTATATGAAGCATTGGGCAAATCTGGGCTTCATGCAAGGAGATGTTTCCAACAATTAGGGTTACTCTTACTTGAGGCCTTCAAGGAAAGTCTGGGCATGTCATAGAGAAATTTCTTGCTCAAGTAAGGGTCAGACTAGGCGGCTTCTTAGATCCCTCCCAACTCTGAGAATCTGTGATTCTGATTTGTCAAGGACAGAAAAGTCAACCTTCCCCAAGGTTGTAGAAATAGTAATAAGAAGAGTTAACATTTATAGAGTGTCTTCTACAAGCCAGGTGCTTTACAACTCTTATCTCATTTGATCCCCACAACAGGCTGGAGAAGTAGGTGCTATTATTATGCCCATTTTAGAGATAAGGAAACTGAGACAAGGTTAAGTGACTTGTTTGGCTCACAGGGCTAGTAAATATCTGAGGCCATATTTCAGTTTGGCTCTAGTCTCAGCTCTCCATCCGCTGCACTGCCTAGCTGCTTCATAGTACATTGCTAAATTTGCATTCAATCCCAAATCTTGTGCTCTTTTCAGGGCTGGATGAATAAGGCTCTTGTAGGTCCTAAAGGCCTCCTTCTGTTTTATAGTCCATTTGTTGTGTGTGGTTTTATATATGGACTTGATTTTACAATGAAAAATTCTTGAAAAATTCATGTTGTGTTAATTTTACCTTATGGGGAAGAAAAGTTTCACATCTGTGTGACTCACTCCTTTAGCTATCACACACACACACACACACACACACACACACACACACACACACATACACACTCACACACACATGAAATATGGAGTAGACCTGTGAATTTATTGGTATAAATAAGGAAACTCTCTTCACTAGTACATGTGAGCATCTTCTCTGTAACTTACAGCCCAAATTCGTATGTCACTAAGAGGTTAAGTGACTTATCCAAGGTCATCCAAATGCCAGAGGTGGTACTTGAATCCAACTTTCTATTCACTTTTTCATACTTCCACTCTTTGTATCTACATCATTATAATGAAGTGTGTATACATATACATATATATGTGTATATATGTATATATGTGTGTACATATAAATAAATATATTTATATATATACACACACATATGTATACACATACATCATGCATATATTCAAAAAAGGATCTTTGGTACAGTGTTTTATCATAAAAACTTAAAAAATATATGGTTGACAATTTTTTCATGAGCCCTTTAATTTTCTTTGGCTTTTGGTATAATTTCTACTTTTCATATTAGAAAATATGACACTAATTCTTTCTACTACACCTGCCTTGCAGTACTTGCATGTGGACTTTGGTAGCTGTAGCAAAATAGAATAACCTGTTATTGCTGTCCCTGTATTTCCTCCCCATGTCCTTCCCTGAGACAGCTGAGAAGATGATAAACATATATAGTGCCTACTATGTGTTTCACATTTTATTAATGTTATCACATTAATCCTGAGAAGTTAGGTGCTATTATCTATTTCATAGTAGAGGAAACTGAGAGAAACAGATTTTTAAGTGACTTGACCAGGGTCATACAGCTAGTAAGTGTGTGAGGCTAAATTTGAATTCAGGTCTTCCTGACTCCAAGGCCAGTTCTCTCTAGCCATTATGACATCTTGCTGTCTTGGAGGTGCAGCTTCCCCAGTCTCATTTGTCAAAGAGTTCACACTCTCTCTCCTACCCTCTGTGTAATCCTGGATTTCACTTGTACTGACTTATATGAGAAAAACCCAACCGAGCTGGGCCTCAGATGTTCTGGGGGAGAAGCCAGAGAGAATGCCTACATAATGTTTTCTGGGTTTTTTTCTCTCCCATTTCCATCTTCCTGTAGTTCAGACACAGCAGTGCATCTAAAATCAGAACCTCCTCCTGCCAGCACTTCCAGGCTCTCCTAATCCTGGCCCTTTCCCTTACTCAGTTGCTGCAGGGTGGTAAAGAATTCAAGAGTTGGCTGATGTTTTCTTCTCTGTGGCTTAGAACATTCTGGGCAGTTGTAGACTCTTGAAGTCTCCATGATTTGGCATCAGGGGGAATCCCACCGCTGAGTACAAACCCATCAAGAAAACAAAATCAAAATCCTTAAACTGTCTATGCCACCTTTCCTAGTGGTGGAAGGAGTCTCTTATGGCCCAAAGAAAATGACCTGCTTTTGTTTTTCTTGATTTCCAACAGTAGATTCTAGCAACCAGTTTAGCCATTTGTTTTTGGAATACTCTAACAGAGAGATTAGATCCTTTAAATCAGTAGCCTTGTAATCCTATTGCAGAGTTGCATTGATAGAGTAATTCTGGACCATTGTAGATGCTTCAAGGTGCCTTTGTGAACATTTCCATCATATAGAGGCTTAGCCCCTGACATGAAGATGAACCTGGAAATGCACAAAGAACAGAGGAGAGCCTTCAAATAAGCAAATTCAACAGAAAAAAACAAAAATGGATCTTGTCACAGGGTGAATTCCTCCCACTTCTGAGCCTCCCCTATTGAGACCAGGTTCAATTTGTTTCTAGAAGCAGCTTTTAGGGAGGGTGTTTCAAGTTCTGAGAGGCAAGGTTGGCAAGGATTAGTTAAGAAAACCTAATTTTTTTCCTCAAAAAAATTTCTGAGTATGTTTTAAAATGTGTTTTCCTTAGGAACACTCTCTCCCCAAGCTCTAAAACACACAAAGACTCGGCCTCACTAAATTTGCATGTTTTCACATGCATGTTATTAGTAATGCAACTTCTGGATGCATGAACATATTTTTGTATACTTAATCACAAATGGAACTATATGAAATTAGCCATGATCCACAGGCCGTTTATAAATATTAAAAACTGAATTAGACCTGAAATTGATGTTTTGTCATTAATGCTACCTCCTAAAAACCAACTTGCAGAGGAGACAGGCAGTCTCCTTTTTTCTCCTTGCACAACCAAAAGCAATTTAGACTTTTTGCAGAAAACTTGTGTTTTAACAAATTACTGCCATGAGCTAACCCACATCTGAAGCTTGAAAATGCACTCAGCACTCTCTTTCTCTGTTCACATAGATTTGAAGTAAATTACATCAAATTGTATTTGAAACACCAAACTGGCATTAATGGAAGCTTTTTTCTTTTTTGCTCCAGGCACCATTTTAAAATAGATGAGCATAAAAATGCAGTCTGCATCATTAAGTTTATATGAAACTAGTGAGAATAAAAATCACCATGTAAGTTCTAATAAGATGTGTTTTTCATTCCGGTTTAATAACCCAAGACTATATTCATCTTCCAGTATAATAAATATACCAAGAGGAATGCATTCTTTTGTAGGCTTAACATGTTGAGGTTTTTTTATATGTGAGTTTTCTGGGAAGCTGGGTGAAGAAAATTCTTTAATATGGCAGTGTGGAGTATTATTATCATAAATAATTAATGTGCACAGCAGAAGAAAGCTGAGCTTCATTAATAATTCTTATTTTTAGTTGGCATAAGCTAGAGGTGCTGTATCTTCTTTCATCCCAACGATGTCAATTTCCTTGATTTTAATTTAATAGATGTTAAAAATTTTAAAGGGACTTATATATTTTGCAGTGGGTTTTTGTTTATGACTAAAGAACACCCTGACGCTAATTCTTACCTGCCAAGATATTTTTAGTAACAGACGAAAAGGAAAGAGGGAGGAAAAAAAATGTTGCAAGAAACCAAGGTAGAGTGGGCATCAACGTCAGCTCCTTTCATCTTCCATTTCCCTCTGGGACCAGTTAAGATGCTTCTTTGATTAGGACCTCAGGAAATATTAAGAAGCTCTGCCATGAATTTGAGCTCATCAAACTTGTCTGTTTATTTTTCAAATGCAGGGCTGATTCACCTCCCACATCCCCAAAGCAGAGGGTCTCTCCAACACAACCTTGCATTTGTGATCAACTCCATCACTTGTCAAAACCACCCAATCTTGGATAACAGGCATTTGTGCTTCATTAATTCTGTATCTGGGGGAAGGAGTAGCGCCTAAGTGTTTCTTATTAGCACAATTGCAGAAGGCAAGAGAATGCCATCTAGGGCGCCAGGGTTATGCTTTACAAGGTAAGAACAAGGAGTACAACCCCAAAGTCTGAAGGGATTGTTATGCAACCTATCAAACAAACGTGAGGGAAACAATTTATTGTTGCTACATGGAGGAATAAAGGCATCAGGGGTAGGCAACAGGCTCAAACTTTGGAAAAAGCAACCCCTTTGGGGAGCAAATAACCCAAATGAATCTTTGCACACACTTTCACTACTCTTCCTGCTCATAAATCACTAGCAATGATGATTCTGATTTAGAGACATGTATATTGACTGTGTGAGAGGTGCATCTGAGGCTGGTTAGTGGTGGGGCAGAAAAGGCACTTGAGCACAGTGGATAGTGGCACAGTGGATAGTGTACCAGGCCTGAAGCCAGGAAGACCTAAGTTCAAATACAGCCTCAGACACTAGCTGTGTGATCCTAGGCAAGTCACTTAACCTTGTTTGCCTCAGTTTCCTCATCTGTACAATGAGCTAGAGAAGGAATGATAAACCACTCCAGTGTCTGCTGAGAAAACCCCAAATGGGATCAGGAAGTCGGGCACAACTAAACAACAAGGAGAAAAAGCACTAGATTTGGAGTTGGAGGACTTGCATTTGAATCCCAAGTGTTCTCCTTTAAAAGAACAACTCAAGTTTCTCTAGCACTTTAGGGCTGACAAAGTCCTAACCTAATTCCATTAAGTAGGTCACACAATTGCCATTCTATAGCAGAGGAGATTGAGTCTCAGAGATGTAAAGAACTTGCCCATGGTCATACAAATGGATCTGCGGCAGGAATCCAAAGCTCCAGTCCAGTGGTCCTTCCCTAATACCCATTGCCTATGTGACCTTGGGCCAGTCACTTGACTTTCTGGGCCTCAGTTTACCCCCCCATAAAATGAGAAGATGGAACTAGACAATCTCTAAGGCTCCTTTTAGCTTCAAATTCTAGGCCTTGGGATTTCTCTCCTATGTGATTTCTGTCACCTCAGAATAGGTACCTCAGTTCCTGAATTCCCCAAGAATTCCCCAAATTCCCCAAATTCCTGAATTCCCCAAAAGAAATAAAATTCTTTTATTTACCAGTGGTGTGACTATAGGCAATTCATTTAACCTTTTTGAACTTCTGACTTCTCATCTCTATATTGCTTTGTACCTTATTAAGATAAAGCAAGGCAAGGCAAAGAAACCACAAGGTCCTAAGATATTTTTTTTTACTTTAATGTTTCTAAAAAAAAAATACTTACAATGGGACAATCATTCTAGTCCTACTACAGAATACTTGTAAACCCTGAGCCTGTTTGCCAGACTTTGCCAACCTGAGTCAGCTGCCAGTAGGGGTTAAATGTTTTCAGACTGTATGTGTACTTTGCTGGCTAGAGAAGACTTATCCTATCCAGATTTCCAGAGTGATCAAATTTGTCTTTCATGTTCTCACAGACAAGGCTGGAATTTGGCCCCTGCTCTAGAGATCCACCCAAACAAACAGAACAGTCCAGTACTGAGGAAATTCCACTGGCTACTTAGCAAAGCGATTTATCTTTCCCTAGTAGAGGAAGACTGGGGGGATCCTGAGTTTCTTCATGGTTACCTTCCTTCTGAGTCTGGTGTTCCCACCTCATTCAAAAGCCAAGGTTATATACTGACCTCTGCTCAATAGATTGGATACTACACGTTGAGGTCTCTCCCAGATCAACTAGCTATGATTTTATGATTCAAGGTATTTATTAAAGTGAACTCTCAATTATGCACAAATCAATTATCTATGTGATAGAGGACAAGTAGAAAATTTTTAATTCCAGAAGCTCTGTCTGAACTATCTGTCTGGGTGGCTTTTCTTTATTATAAGTAGGTATCTACACAGGCTATACAAACTAATTTTAATATTAGCATAAGAAAAAAATAGAAATGCAACAGAAAAATGTCATATACTCCAAAGTCATTAGCATGGATCTTCTCATAATACTGGCACCTCGACACATGCATCCACTGGGGGAGGGAGGATTCATTTGCAGGTCTCTTAGTTCTGATAAAACCTATGGGTCCAGAGCTGCCCAGAAGTATAAAGCATGAGAGAAACAAATAATCTGTCTTTTAAGATGAAAGCTCAACTCCAACATTGCCTCCTCATTAGTATTGCTCCTACTGACACAATGTCTGGCAGTAATAAGTGCCTAATAAATGCTTGTTGATTTGATTTGACTCTCTGCCCACACAAGACTCTAGACATTGCCTGCTAGGCATAGCACAGAACAGATGATGTCTCTCTTCCATCTTTTTTCTTTTTAACTTCCCTGGACTGGACCTCTTACAAATGTCAAGAATTTGCTTGACTCTGCCAACTCTTTGTTGTATCAAAAAGAACTCTAGATTCAGAGACAGAGGACCCACCCATTTTCAAATTTTAACTCTGTTCTTTACTACCATGTGACTTTGAGTAAATGACTTCACCTCTTTAAGACTCACTTTTCTCATCTGTAAAATGGAGACTAGAGATTTATTATATGTTACTTTTCCTTGCACACTTAATAGGACAAACTGGCCTAATTGTCATTCTTCAGAAATGACCACCCATCTCCCATCCCTAGGCCTCTGCACACGTTCCCCCCCTCCCCATGCCTAGAATGTTATCCCTTATCATCTTTGCCTCTTATAATCTCTAATTTACTTCGAAGCTCAGCCCTACCACTGCCTTCTCCATGAGACTTTTTCTGAATCCCCTCAACTGCTTATTCCTTCCCTTACCAAATCTTCATGTATTTATTTCATATATATACATATATAAATATAAAATATATTTATGTATATATATTTACATATATTCATATATAAATATGTATATTTCATATATGCACATGTTGTATTCCTGATAGAATGTAAATTGCTTGAAGGCAGGGACTATTTCCCTTTCATTTTTACATTCCCAGAAGTTATCACAGTACCTGGTCCATACTAGATGCTTAATATGTGCTCTTTAGTGAGTTGATTAATGTTTTCAAAGATCTCTTCATGCTCTAAATCCTGCAAAGCTTGATCCACCCACCCACCCCCAACCCTTGGCCTATTCAACCCTTGCTATTAGATCCTTCCCCTTCTTGTCCCTTTTTCCCCAACCCCAGCTGACCCTTCCCTGATGCTACCTAAGCTCCTAAGTGACATGTAATAAAATTTATTTGGGAGATCTATTGTGCCTGAATTCTCTTTCTCTCCCTCTCTCTCTCCCTCTCCCTCTCCCTCTCTCTCTCCCTCTCTCTCTCCCTCTCTCTCTCTTTCCCTCTCTCTCTCTCTCTCTCTCTCTCTCTCTCTCTCTGTCTCTGTCTCTGTCTCTCTCTTTCTTTCTTTCTCTCTGTCTCTCTCTGTCCTCTCTTTTTATTTCTATTTCCTAGCTTCCTTCAACTCCCAGCCAAAACCTCTCTTTGTACGAGAAGCCTTTTTCAGTCCTTCTTAATGTTAACAATCTAAGATTATCTCCAATTTATCATATATCTATATCTACACATTCAGATATAGATAGATAGACACATAGATAGACAAATCTTATTTCATTCATTCATTCAATGATCCCCTAATCTGTGCCTAGCATTGTGCTAAGTGCTAGGGATACAAAAAGAGGCATTAACATAGCTGTTTGCATATTTTCTCCCCCATTAGGCTTCGAGCTCCTAGAGAGTGGGGGCTTTCTTTTGTATTCTTCCTGCTTAGAAGCTAGTGCCAGTACCCGGTAAGTACCTCGTAGGTACTTAATACATGCATTTGGACTCATTAATTGATTGACTGGCCATGACCCTACTTTCCATGCTCTTGGGCAGATAATAATGAAACGTGATTATATTGTCAGTTGCTGCTTGGTGAGCTCATCTGTTTTACATGGCTCTCTCCCCAGGCACCCTTTGCTGGACTTACCTAATCCCCCCCTTTAGCTCTTGAAATGCTTCCCAGCACACTCTGTGCTCTGTGTTTCCCTTCAGAGTTCCTTCTTCCTCTTTCCCAATGACACAGTGAGGTTCCATTATTGTGCGTGGGTCACATCATGGTTATTTCCATGGCAAGGACTACAATGAAACAAACACACCTGTGTTTTAATTGTGTGTTTGCTGCAGGAGTCACAAGAAAGAAAAGTTCTTGTTTAACACTCCCAGGGTCAGCAATCAGCAAAGGAACAGAAATGATTTAAGGGGTGAAAGTACAGGCCATGTGGTCTTGGTATCTCTCACTGGAAAACACACAGGCACTGCAGCCTGACTCCTTCCTCTCCCCTGTCTCCTTTGCATCACACCTAATCCTTGGAGAGCAGCACCTTTCATTAGGAAAGCCAACTTGAGGCTTGAAGTCAAGGAGTTAATCTGTGAGAGTGTTTTCAGAAAGTGTGAAAATCCTGATCTCACTCTCTTAATTATAAACTCATGGGAGTCCTGGAAGGAGCTTTATCCATGAACACTAAAACAAAAATGGAAAAAGAACATTTGGGGGATATTTTAACGAAATGTGCAGATGATACAATAAGTCCTCTGTTATTGTTGGAGGAATGGGGTGTTCTGCTAAATGACATGTTTGGCTAATTGAAAGTATATACCATACATGGGTCACCAATTTTCAAGGAATTATAATATAATAAAAATGCACTTAACACAAAAGCTCTACTTAATACAACTCAATCTTTCTGGAATGATTCAAAAGACTTTCCAGGATTTGCTGAATCCAGTATCATCACTGCAGTACTGTTGGTTGGAGGGTCAATAGATGTGTGGACTGGGTATCATGGCTTGGTGGTATCTAGAGTCTGGTCTCTCAGCCTTCTATATTTGGAAGCTTGATTGTTAACTCATGCGAGGGTGATCAGAAAACTGGCTCACAATCTCCAAACTCACATGAGGCTAATTTGTACCAAAAAGCCAATTTATTAATGTAGAGGGAGAAATATGACTGCTAAGCCAGCTGGAACGATCTTGTTGGCCCATCAGCTCTTTCTCTTCTCAGGAGGAAAGTTACTTTGGAAACCAAATGGTTATTTCTTTAATATATAAATCCTGATCCTCTAATTTATTTTTGCTTTAGACTATATCTTGACCTTATGAGGACCAAGGGAACAACCCTATGATATCTATGATTTTTTTCATCAAATTGTAATAGCCCTGGTGAATCATAGAGGAGAAGCTGTACAGAGTGGCAAGATTGCTAGACTGGAATTCAGAAGACCTGGCTTCATGTCCTGCCTCTAATGTTGGATGGCTGCATGACCATGAGAGAGCCTTTGCATTCTAGTTTCTTCATTTGTTTAATGGAAAAAATAATTCCTGTTGTACCTATCTAATGGGGATGTTGGGAGGCTCAAATGAGATAATGTTTGTATAAATCCCTTTGCAAATTTTAAAGTGCTATATAAATGTCACTTACCATTACCCTCCTTTGTTATAGGACCATATCTGCCAAGTAGATTGTATGAGTTCATTAAAAACACCCTCTCCCCTGGGTAGTGGTGGATAAACACTGACAGATTCATATTCTCTAATTCCCTTTTGTTTTAGACTACACCGACGTATGCCTTCTGATTCCATTTATTATCATCAACATTATCCTTCATCACTTTAAAATATAGAAGTTTCGGGATATGTGATGTAATTCTAAGTTTAGTGATTATGGAGTACAAGTACCTGGTAGGTGCAAGTAGATAGATAGAACAGGAATAAAAGATATCATTGAGGAAAGATATAATAATAACAGGAAACAGGTTAGTTACATAGATAGGGCAGGAGATAACAGGTGGGCAACTGGAATGTTTTACTGGTTTCCTTATGATGTCCAGGCAAAGTGAAGATGGTTCCTAGCATTGTGGAGAATATATAAGAGAAAACAGACAAGTCCCACAGGATGGGCAGGTATGTGTTTGAAGGAACATACACATTGAATACATCATGGATCTACTTCAGTATTTGAGAACTTGCTGATGGCCCCTTGGAAGACACTATGGCCTCACCGGCTACATGTCACTAAATCAAATTGTTGGATATGTGATTTATGTGATAATTTCCTGAGGAAATCCATGTTAATATTCCTTCCTCGACTTTTGTTGTTCTACCTTTCCCCTAATTTCCCATTTCTTTCTTTGAGTTGGTCTTAATTTAGGCTGCCTAACTGCCTCCTTGATGACTGAAATCATTGATCAATCCATCCCTGTTATTTGTTATCCTACATCTCTCTTCCCTTTTGTAGCTTAACTCCTTGAAGAAACAATCTACGTTCAATGCCTCCACTTCTGTTCCTCTCACTGTCATCTAAAATACTCTTTAGAGTTTGTCTTTCAACCTAATTGTTCAACTAAACTGCTTTCTCCAAGGTTGTCTCCCAGTTGCCAGATTAAATGAATTTTTCTCAATCTCCATCCTTCTTGAACTCTCTGCAGCCTTTGACACTGTCAGTCAACCTCTTTTCTCTAGTTTTGTGTGTGTGTGTGTGTGTGTGTGTGTGTGTGTGTGTGTGTGTGTGTGTGTGTGAGATCCTGCTCTCCTGGCTCTCCTCCTGCTCATCAGATCACTTCTTGTCAATCTCCTTTGCTAGATCTTCCTCCAGGTCTTGCCCACTAACCATTGGTGTCTTCCAAGGTTCTGCCCTGTGCTCTCTTCTCTTCTTCTATACTGTCCAACTTGATCATCTCATCAGTTCCCATGGGGTCAGTAATCATTTACATGCACATAATTTCCAGATCTGTATATCCAGCCCTACCCTCTTTCCTCGCCTTCCATCTCACGTCACCAACTGCCTATTTGGTTATTGTCGTTCAGTTGTGTCTGACTTCTCATGACCTCATTGGGGATTTTCTTGGCAGAGATACTGGAGTGATTTATTTCCTTCTCCAACTCATTTTATAGATGAGGATCTGAGGCAATCAGGGTCAAGTGACAAGTCTTCCTGACTTCAGGCCTGGTGCTCTATGCACTATACCACCTACCTGCCCTAACTGCCTATTAGACATCCTGAACTGCACATCCTGTAGATATCAGAAACATGTCCAAAACAGAACTTATCTTTCCAGACAAATCCTCCTCTATTCCAGAATTTTCCTGTAACTGTGGAGGACACCACCATCCTCCCAGTCACTTGGGCTTGCAACCTTAGTGCCATCCTCAACTTCTTACCGACAGTAACCTCGCATATAGACTCCATTACCAATTCATCCTTTTTGCCTCTTTGCAACATTGCTTGGGTATGTCCCCTTCCTTCCACTCATAGTCACTAGTAAGCCCTTCATCACCTACTGTAATAGCCTCCTACTTAGCCCTCTGCCTCAATTTTCACCCCACTCCAGTCCATCCTGCACTCAGCTGCCCAAATGATGTTTCTAAAGGGCATTTATAACCACAATCACTTCCCTAGTCAAGAAACTCCAAAAAACTCTATTATCTCCAGAATAAAATGCAAACTCAGCTATTTGGCTTGTAAAGCTATTTAAAACTGGGATACTTCCTGCCTTTCTGGTCTCCTTACATTTTGGTCCTCTGTAGGTCCTCTGTGATTTAGTGGTGCTAGACCTCTTGCTGTTCCTTGTGTACAACACTCCATTTCCCAACATTGAGTCTTTTCACTGACTGTACCCCATGCATGGAATAGTCCTCACATGAACCTCCCCTTGCACTTCACCTTGGCTTCCTTCAAGACTCACCCCAAATCTTTTTTTTTCTGTACATTAAGTCTTTTTATTCAGTTACTGAGACACAACTCCATCATTTAGATAGCTTGCAATCTAAAAACAACTGAAATTTTCTGTTTTGCACAGGCTAAGTTGTCAGGAAGTATTCGTTCATCTTTCAAGAACTGGTCATTCTTGCCTTGATCAGTTAGTATGTTCAACTGAAAATCTGAATAAGATTTCCCAAAATGAGTAGCATGATATGCCTCCCACTTACTTTGATCTGATCATAAATTATCTATCTAAGGCTTTTACCCCGCTAAGGACAGACAACTGGATCATAAGCTGGGGAGAACACTGACACAGGTTGGTATTTTTCTGGGATTCTTCAAAGTACAATCATGGCCTCTCCTAAAATGACCAAAAATAGAGATCTTCTCTGGATCATTTGGTAAATTGGCACTTATCAGGTCAGGCAGCTCACCTATTATATGAAAGTATATCCCGTTGTTGATTTTCCATGGTTCTTCAGTGGCATTCACATAAAACCTACACCAGCACCAAAGTCCGAGCTGTCATCTTCTCTTTTAATATTTCAGCCATGTGGACTGGTGTCTGGTGCAAACAACAATAAGGCTATATCCTGCTGCAGCCTGGTGATAATCAGCTTTGGTGATAAAATTTTGTTCTATGCAAGTTAAACCAGACAGCCAGTAAAGTATAGGACATTTCCCAGTTTCTGCCTTGGGTGGTAAGTAGTTTCCAAATTTCATTTTGCATTTTAGTTCCACTTTGTCATGTTCATATGCTTTCCAAAGTCCCTCAAAGCACTTGTTGCTGGAAATCTGTTTTAAGGCCATAATTTTTTTTTTTTTTTTTTTTTGCTGTTCAATTGCTATTGTTTTCCTATTCTCTGCCAGAAGGAGTGTGATTCTCAGCCACAGGGCCTCCATACCTGAGAACAGATTTCTGATACGGCCCCTGCCTTAGCACCAGGGAAAGCCTGGCGCAAACCCTGGCCTTTGGAGCCCAATGGCCCATCCAGGCCCAGTGGGAGGGGCTGGTGGCCTAGCAGTGGGCAAAGCCAAACCTCCCTCTGCTGGTCTCAGCCCAAATTTGAACAAATCACTTGTCCCCTCTAAGCCTTTTTACTCATCATTCAATAAGGATAACAAGAGGCTTTTTTGGCTGCCCTCCCTCTCTTGCTCATTGCTAGTATCTGCCTTCTGAGATTACCTTCAATCTACTTTATAAAAATCTTGTCCTATAACTATTTGCATGTTTTCTCCTTCATTAAAATGTGAGCTCCTTTGGGGGCAGGGACAGCATTTTTGCCTTTCTGTGTATCCCCAGCACCTATTGTAGTACCTGGTACATGTTGTTATTCAGTTGTGTTCTACTCTTTGTAACCCTGTGGGCCATAGTACACCAATGCTGTCCATGGGGTTTTCTTGGCAAAAATACTAGAGTAGTTTGCCATTTCCTTTTCCAGTAGATTAAGATAAACAGAAGTTAAATGATTTGCTCAGGGTCCTACAGCTAGTAAGTGTCTGAGGTTGGATTTGAACTCAGGTCTTTCTGACTCTAGGCCCAGAATTCTATCCACTGAATCATCTAACCACCTTACCTGGCCCCTAGTAAATGCTGAATAAGTATTTCTTGACTCACCTACAGATTGACTGACTGAACCTTAAGAGCATCAATTGTTCTGATGATATCAGAAATCTTTCTTAATAGACTTTTGGTTGATTTATAAAATGCTGCATAAGCCAACTTTTGCTCTGTTAAGTCAGCCACTTCTCCCTGGGCTTCAGTTGGCTCAATTTTATAATGACCTGGCATCACAAAGACCTGTCTTTGAATCCCACCTCAAACATGTATTAGTTGTGTGACCCTGAGAAAATCATTTGTCCCCTCTGAGTCTGTTTATTCATTAGTAAGATGAAATTAGGAATAGCACCTGCCTTGCACTTTCAAACAAGATATACATAAGGTGCCTTGAAAACCTTAAAGAACGATATAAATGTCAGCCGTCGTCACCATCATCATCATCATTGCCATCATCATTGTCATCACTGTTGTGGCAGGATTTTTAAGATTCTTTCCAACCACTAGAGTTCTTTAATTCAAAATAATAATTTCCTCTAGCCTAGGGCAAGGGTGTCTTTGTATTTTGGACCACATGGGCAGTCTGTGGACCCCTTTTCAGAAAACTGCTTAAAATTCTTAAGATTATAAGGGAAACCAATTGGATTGAAATACTGAAATACACATATACACACCTATATATATCTAACCTTACATATATAAATATATATATCTATATACATGTTTATATATCTATATCTCTACACACACACACACACACACACACACATACACACACACACACAGCAAAAAGCAACTTTATAGACCCCAGGTTAAGAACTGCTGCTACTAGGCCAGGAGGGAAAAAAAATAAGGAAAACCCAAAGGAAGACTACAAAAGTACAAATTGAAGGTAGGAAATGTTTGCCATTAAACTACCTTGTTGCCTAGTGTTCCACTTTCATGGACCCCAGCAGAAAGAAACCCATCAATTTTCTATGATATCGCTCCAGATAGTTCATAGTCTGGAAAGAACACTGCTGAAAATGTGTTTTTGCACTCTATGTGCCATGGAAAGTTTATTATTTTAATTGAAATATACTCTTGAGAAATGATTAAAGAATTGATTGGAAGTCTGTAAAAAAAATTATAATGAGCTTATTTCAATAGGAACAGACTGGCTACCATGCTGGTTGTCAAAAGTTTCCAAAGCTGGTTTCTCTCCAGTAAGTAGTGTCCTGTAGGCTCTGTCCATCTGTCTTCAAGAAAAGAGCATTTTATATCCTATAGAAGAAAATAAATAGTCTTATGAAGAAAAAGAAAACTACCAGCAAGAAATATTGATCTCTCGGGCACGTGTGGCTCTCATCAAGGAACTAGAACAACAATAGATTCAACAGTAAAACACTAGAATAGAGGACATTTTTACTCTGAAGGGTTAGTAGTAGGTGGCCTGTGATCCACCATATAACGAGGCCATCTTTCCTAAAGAAGAAATCTATTTCACTACCTTTCTGAGTCCTTTGGGAAGCTGCTTCCTCTTAACTAAGGCTTCGTCCTACCATAAACATTTTAAAAGGGAAACCTATATTATTCTTTGAAGAGTCATTTATTCAGTTGCCTGTCTATTTACTTATTTGCTTGTTATTTATGCATCCATTTATTTATATTATCTATCTACCTTTCTGAGTCTATGTATCTATCTATCTTTTTTACCCAATCTATAATTTCATCAGTGTAGGTAGCCTGTTATGAGGAACTTCCTCTGCCACCGCGTATTGGCATTCTCTTCAATTTGTTGTCTTAGAGATTTTTCTGGGCACTGAGAGGTTAATTGACTTGCCCAAGGTGATACAGACAGCATAAATCAGCAGCAGGGCTTAATTCAGGTCTTTCTAACTCTAAAGACTACTTTTTTAGCCACTGCTCTATGATAGCTTTCCATTGGGAGGTAAAAAATGCAAAGGTAAGAAAAAGGAAGGAAGGAAGGAAGGAAGAAAGGAAGGAAGGAAGGAAGGAAAGAAGGAAGGAAGGGAGGGAGGAAAAGTCCTATGACTCTGAGCTCTATCCCAAACTCCAAATGTATGCCTCTGTTCCTATGGTCTCAGTTTCTCTGGAGCTACACTCTATATTTCTGAGCCTGACCTAAGATTCTACTGCAAGTTGTGTAGTTCTGTCTTAATTTCTTAATGATAATAACACTGGAGAAATGAAGAAAAACCAAAAAGAGACATGGTATCTTGTATGAAACAAGACTCCTCACATTGAACTGCACTGATGATTCTAACAAATCTAATGAATCAAAAGTTTTTGAATTTCCACAGTCCAGTCTACCTTCAGTTTTCTTTCTCCATTAGCATATAGCTCTTAAGTTGAAAGTGAGTATATAACAAAAAAAAAATTAAGAAAGGAAAAGGTGGATTTTTTAAAAAGTGGTTAGAAAACCAATTATTCTTTTAACTTAATTTAATTATTGTTGCTTCCATTCACTTTTGTCCTTGTCCATTCATCTACAGAGGTGTGTTTCAAGGAAACTTTCAACTAAGGCAGACAATCTTTGCTCCATAACTTCTTGGAAGAGTATAAAGAAAACACCTGTGCCAAAGATTTGCTATATTTGCTTAACATAAGATCTCTTGCACCCCTAACCCAGGAGACCCATCCCTCAGGAATGCATAAGCCTTGCCCAGGTGGGTGGCAGCTTGCTGAGTGGCCCAGGAATAGTCCTTAGTCAGTGAGACAAGTCCCATATACTTTCCCCCTCACACACCCCATTTATCTCTTAACTTCAAGGCAATTACGTGTGAATGGAAGGGAGCTGAGAGGTAAACAGAAGTCGATACCTATATCAAGCACAGGGGCACTTCCTGGGTGCTACCATTGCCTTGACTAACATGGGAGCTTTCTTCTTATCCCCCGGCTCTGTTTACTTCACCTGTTCAAAGACACTTTCATCGCCAATGCTCCTCCCATTTAAGATGCTAATCTAGCACAGAAAATAAAATGAGCATTGCTTTCTGTGCAGGTGGGGAGACTTGTTAAAAAAGAAAAAGGACCATTAAAAAAGAGCAACGCAGCCACCATCACCCCAAATACTTAATCACACAACTCCTAACACATACAACTCAGAGAGGGAAGAAATATTTGTGTTTCCAAAAACTGTTCTTTTACCTTTTATACAGAACGGGACTTTCCTCCCCTATTTACCAGGTATAAATTAGTCAATATTTTAAGTATGAAGATTGACTTTGGAGGGAAAGGGACCAAGCAAATTCTTGGGAGGTTGGCTGGGATTTGGGCCTTGGTGAGGGTGGGGGTGGGAAGTAACCTCCAAGGCAGATCCATTCAACCCTGCTCTGTCATCTCCTATTTTTAATATTAAAAGGAATACTGAGTGAAGCAGGACAGAACACAGTGTTCTGGGAAACTAGTAATCAAATGGCCTAAAGCTAATGTTTACTTTCTGGAATGTTTTACAGCGGCAATACTTGGAGATGTAAAAAAGAGAAAGCCTAATAATAGCCTTTCAGCTACAGAAATAGAAAAGCGGCATAGACATGATAATTGAATTTGGTTTAGATGGTCAAAATCTGTGTTATTCTACAGCTGTATTTTCCAAACCATCTACTTGACTTTTAATATATGTTCTCTTGGGTTGGGTGGGGGAGGGAGGAGCGGGGTTGTTTCTTTTGCTCAGTACTGCCTTTGAGAATTGCTAACTACCCTTTTCATAAAATCACAGAAACTCAGCGTTGGGAGGGAGCTCTGAGGTTCTCTTGTTCAGTCCATACCTGGACAGGAATATATTCTACAATAGCCCCAATATGCCTTTTGAGGATTTACTCTAGTAATCACCAAACTTCTCCTTTGCCAATGACTCTTTCCAATATGTTCACAAGTGTATTCTGGTCTCCCCAATCCTAAAAAAGAGAAAAATAATCAAACACACATCTCCCTTTCATTATTAAATTTCTTGAAAAAAGCACCCTTGAAGCTTGTACTCCTACCAGTCCATCATCATCTGGTAACCTAGATTCTAATCCCCCTATTCCATGAAACTGCTCCCTGAGAGGTCATAAGTGACCACCTAATCACTGAATCCCAGGACCTTTTAAAAATCCTCATCCTTCTCTTTCTCTCCAGTATTTTATCCCACTGAGACTGGTTTTTCTATTACAATTTAACCTTCCCTACTATGTGACCCTGGGCAAGTCACTTAATCTTTGTTGCCTCAGTTTCCTCATCTGTAAAATGAAAATGGCAAAGCCCTCCAGTGTCTTTGCCAAGAAAATCCCACATGGGGTCACAGTGAGTCAAATTCAACTCAACAAGAACTGGCACCTGTATGGGTAGCTGTTTTCAGTCATTTCAGTGGTGTCTGACTCTTTGTGATACCATTTGGGGTTTTCTTGGCAAAGACAGTAGATGGAATGACTTGCCATTTCCCTCTACAGATTATTTTACAGATGAGGAAACTGAGGCAAACAGGATTAAGTAACTTGCCCAGGGTCACAAAGCTCGTTAGTATCCAAAGCTGGTTAAGTATCTGAAGCTGGATTTGAACTCAGGTCTTCCTGACTCTAGGCTTCTAGTCACTGTGCCACTGAGTTACCCACATGTCTATTCTCCATCAAAAGAAGTGAAAAAAAGGCACCATAGATTTCTGGTTAGAAATGACTTTTTAAAAAATTGATATGCCCACTCCAAGAAATACTAAACTCATATGCCTTTGCCTACGTGTCCTTTCACCTATATTATTCAACACAGCACAAGTCATTAGCTGACCAAAGGAAAAGCTGAGTTTTGGTTGTACTTCAGGATTAAGTGCCACTTGTGTTATGGGGCCAGGGTGCTAAAGCAGTTGTGAAATTTTAGCTTATGAAATCTGGGTTCTGGTTATGTTCAGAATAAATATTTATCCCCCAAATCATTTCAGCAACGTCCAAAAGAAGACTGTCTGATCCTGATGCAGGTCTGTTCTGTCTCAGATTTCATGTCCTGTCCTTGGTAGTGGCTGAGTATTATCCAGAGAGCAATACAGATGCACATGGTGGGTGTGAATAGGCTGCTACAACACATTACAAACAAGAAATTAGGAGGGGGCTCTGGAGTATAAGATGTCATCAATAAAACGTATTAGCAAAAAGAAGAAGATGGATTGGTCACACAGCAATAGTAACAGTTAACAGTTAAAAGTGATAGCTCATGGCCTCCATTGCCATCCTTATGATGCCAAGAGAAACTGAAGAAGGCCCCAGTATATACAGTGGACCAATTGTGGAGAATTTAGAGGTGGATGTGGGCATGCATAGAAGAGATTATTGCCGTCATTGCATTGAATGTCTGTATCATTGGGATCAAAGATTCATTTGAACATTTATTTGAGTATAAATATACACATGTACACACATATATATGTGTATATGTGTGTGTTTGAATGATACTGTGGCAGACATAGGAGGTACATAACAGCAAAAAGGAACGGTTCCAAACTTCAGTGAGCTTATATTTTATAAGCAAAGCTATTACATGTCTACAAGAATGCTTAATACAAGAGAGAGAATGACAACAGCAAAGAGAGAAGATAAAATATTCTAGAGATGTTGAACCCCATCATTGGGCCAAAAGAGATCCACAAAACTATGGAGTGGGTCCATAGTCATATTAAAAGGTAATTGGAAAATTTTAAACAAAACAAATAAAAATACAACACAGTCTAGATAATGTTAATTTATGATTTTCTGAGTCAACACGTGACCTTGTCACTTCACAAAAATGTGAAAGGGAGAGAGAACATCTTCAACTCAGGTGATTATCAGAGAAGGTCACACAGGACAGTTAACACTTCAACTAAGCCTTGAAAAAATGTAAGGATTATGAATGACTGAAGAGAGGAGGAAATGCATTTGTTCAGATGGCCTGGACAAATGAATGTAAACTGAAGACATATCAAGTGCAGGTGATAGGCTATATATAGTATTAGCTAGAGCCCAAGATGGGGGGAAAAGAGAAATGCCAAATAAGGCTGGCAAATTAGAGCCAGGTAAATTAGAACATCAAGAAAAGAGTTTGAATTTTATTCTGAAGGCACTTAAGATACCTTCTTTCTTAAATTTTATTTTTAATTTACAGAATAAGACAAGCATTTCCATAACATAATACAATAAAATGACATGCACACAAAACTGCAAATCTACTCCGCACAATTTGCTGTTCCTTTCCAAAATACAACAAAATGATCGCATAATTTTTTTCCTTTTTTCTTTCCTCCCCCCCACAGATGGTTACCATTAGACACAAATAGGTATATATATGTATGTATGTATATATATATATATATATGTGTGTGTGTGTGTGTGTGTGTGTGTGTGTGTGTGTGTATTTATAAAACTATATAAATAGGGGCAGGACACTTTAAAGGCTTGGACTGAATGCTGTCAGTGTAGCCCTGGGGATATAGTGTAGAAGTAAGATGTGCTAGAGAAGGTTGTGGGTGGGAGGAAGGCAGAGAATCCTGTATTTTACAAGGTGGGCATCTTACCTCTGTTGTTCTCCCTGTTCTATGGTAGGAATGAAGGATGAAATGGCTCTTAATATTCCTTCCTCCCTCCCTCCCACCCTTCCTTCCTCCTTCCCTTCCTTCCTTCTTTCCTTCCTTCCTTCCTTTTCCTTCCTTCCTTCCTTCCTTCCTTCCTTCCTTCCTTCCTTCCTTCCTTCCTTCCTTCTTTCCTTCTTCCTTCCTTCCTTTCTTCTTTCCTCCTCCCAATCCTTAGCACTGATCATATACCTTGACTGACTATAAACTCTTGTCTGGATTCCTGTGAGCAGGCTTGTGATTACTCTATTTCCTAACCCAACAAGGTTGTCTCCAATATTCCTTCACCTAAAAGGAGAGAGAACAAATTCAGAGACAAAAAATAAAAACAAAAAACCCAACCTCAAAAACAAAAGAACGGAAGGCCTATATTCATAGTTATTTGTGGACAGAGATGGAGACATGAAAGCCTGAGACCTCTCCATCCATAGGCTTAAAGTAGCATATCTTCCCTTGATTGTAGACAGGCAGGAGATCCTAAAATTTCTAGAACATAGTTACTACCTCTCCCACCCCCATTTTCCCCGTTATGTCATTCTCAAGATCATAGCTCAAGTTGACAGGTGGACATTCATTGAAAGCAGGGTACATAGAGACATTCTTTTCTGTATGAAAGCATTTATAGCTAGCTCCCTCCTAGAACTGAAGGGAGAATTTAACTCAACATTGGAAACCTCCTTCTGCTGTCTTGTAGCCAAAGAAAGGCCCTGTCCTCCCGTATGAAATGGAACAGAAGCCTATAATAAGTAGCTTGTTGCCAGGAGGGAGTCTCTAGAAATACAATGGTCTTCTCCCAAGTGGACTCAAGGATAAGGTTCTCATTCTAAAGTTAACAAAAGGAATTTACAGTAGTGCCAGGATGAGCAGAGGTAAATTCATTTGACTGTCATGCAGCTAGGGGTAAAACAAATTTCATGCTGAGTGATCAGTGCTGGATTTAGAGTCAGATGATCTGGGTTTGAATCCAGGATTATGTGACCTTGACAAATCATTTCATCTCTCCGGGCCCCACTCTCTTCATCTTTAAAATGAGAAAATTGATTAGTTGACCTTCAAAGGCCCCAAGCAGCTCTGATTCTGTGTTCTTACAAAACTGGTGGATTTTTAATTGAAAAACTGACTTGTAGCGAACGATATTAACGGGCAAATGCCCCTCCCAGAAGAGCAGATAACAGTATCTCTAAGATAACTCTGGTCTCCAGATTCTGCTGCTGAGAGAATGTGTGATCAAGTGAAAATATATGACATCCAGAAGTCAGTGAGGTGCTAAAGAAATGATCAAATGAACATTTTGTTCTGAATGACACTGATCTTTAATGAGTAAAACTTTGATTTTCTTCCTTTCTCCCAAGGTACAGAAAGCCCTAATATTCCCACCCACTGTCTCCTATTTCCCAAATAACCACTCCATGCATCCTGTCAAATTAGGGTCATGGCACCAAACCAAATATCCCAGAATCCAAAATTCCCTTTGTGAAATGCCTGCTGACTGTAGCTTCCCCATCTGCAGTGGGTCCCCATCGATGGGAAGCTTCTCAAATTGCAGGATGTGTTATTTTTATATCTATTGTTTAGTAATAATATGGATAAATCCAGTCTCCTCTCAATGCCCTTTTGCTCCTGAACAAGAGAGAAATATGCCCTAGTTCATCAGATGTTTTCTTTTGTTGAGAAATGATTTCATTTGCTATTATAGCACCCAAGAGTCCTCTATACTGACTGGCCAGGAAGAGATGATTCTATATGATTTATCATTTTTATAGAGAAAAGGAAACTGCATTAAATCAAGAATCAAATTAAACATTGGTGCTGAAAGTGGGTAGCTTTGCATGATAACTGTTCTTTGTCAAGTGTAGTTGAGGGCTGCAAGATTGAAAAACAGTCTACAACATAATGACATTTTATCACCAAACCACTGAAGCTTAGGACTAGATTGAACTTTGTTAAGTCACTTAGTTTATAAGTTTAAAATAATATAGGCTAATACATTTAAAACCCCTAGGTTTTATACAGACTCCACATAAACCATTACAATGAAATGGTTACAGGATCATAGATTTAGTTAGAGGTGGAAGGAATCTTAGAGGTCAGTTAGAGATGGAATATAAGAATTGTATGTTCCTCAACTATCCATATCTCTCTCCTTTGCTCAGAAGCCCAATTAGACCTCCCGTACCATTGTTTCAATTGGTCACACACCCTTGCCCACCCTGCTAGAAAGGAGCAACAGAGGAACACTGCCTTCCTGCTAATGATGGATTGGCAAAGGCAGATCTGGAGGAGTCTTCAAAGGCCTTCTAGCACAATTTCCTAATTTTTTTTAGAAAGGAGGAAACTGAGGCCCAGAGAGGTTAATAGACTTCCTTAAGGTCATACAGGTAGTAGAGAACAGAACTAGGATTCAAACCCAGGTCCTTTGACTTCAAATTTAGTACCTCTTTGCACTGCATTATACTCCCTCCCACAGGGCCACCTCTAGTCATCCTGATCTATATCTGTCCACTGGACTTAGATAGCTCCTGAGGAGAGAGTAAGGCTGATGATTTTGCATAGCCCTCCCTCACTTAAATCTAATTCAGTTGTAAGTCATGGCACTGTCTTTCTGATGTCATGGTGCTTTTAGAGAATGAAGGACAAATAGCAACCTGTGAGAGGTAGTAGGTGCTCACTGGAGACCCAAACAGGCAGTTCCAGTTGGGCAATGCAGCTCCCTCCCTTCCTCCCTTCCTTCCTCCCTTCCTTCCTCCCTTCCTTTCTTCCTTCCTTCCTTCCTTTCTCTCTTCCTCCATTCCTCTCTTCCTTCATTCCTTCCTCCCTCCCTCTCTTCCTTCCTTCCTCCCTTCTTCCCTCCTTCTGCCCCTCTCTCTTCTCCCTTTTTCCTCTTCCTCTGGCTGCATAGAGAATCATATCCTTCTCTGTGGGTGCTCTGCCCAAAGATATAAATTTTGACACTGAAGCCTTAGATATCCTGGGGTTTACCAGCTAGATTTCTTTTTTAAGGACCATGACTTAAACCTAAATCACTCTGGCTCTCATTGATTGACTAACAATAGGTCTAAGCCCAAGCCACACTTGCTAGTTACTTGGGCCCTAATGGCTCAGAGTGAGTGTAAATAGCAACTGTTTTTGTTTTGGCCAGAAACCCTGAGGGTCTTCTGTTCCCAGATTGATTTTTTTTAGACTAGGTAAAAGATGCCATTCTTTGTCTCTGTTTCTTACCTAGCCTTAATAACTGAATGGGTTTCGTCTCAGTCTAACTGAGGCCTAGGAAAGACTAACTTAAAAAAGCCAATGCCTCCCCTTGCACTCCAGGCCATCTTCAATTATCCTGATCTGTATCTGGCAACTGGTCCCAGATGGCTCTGGAGGAGAAAGTGAGGGTGGTGATGTTGCACAGCTCTCTCTCCCTTGAATCCAATTCACTTGCAAGTCATGGCATTACCTTCCTAATGTCATGGTACTCTTCCAGAATGAAGGACAAATGACTCCCTCACCATGATAATGAGGCAATTCTATTTTCAAAAGTATTTAAACATTCCCCACCTGTCTTTGGTCACCCATTCATGTGTTTAACAGCTCTCTCAGCCACAAAAAAAAAAAAAAAAAAAAAAGATTTTCAAATTTATTTGAATATCAGAGAAGGAACAATTAACTAAAATATACATTTTTGGAATGGTTCCAGAACACCTGAGGATATTTAGATATCTCCAAGGTCTGCATTAACAGATGCTAAAGCAAGCAAAGACCTATCCTCTATATTTCTTCCTTGCTTGTTCAGAATATTATTTTTTCTTCTTTTTTTCTGTATTTCTTCAATGACAGGTATGTTATCCATAACTATCTACATCTCTATCTTTACTCAGAAACACAAAGGCAGATGTAACATCTATTTCCTGATATCTGTGTAGTGCTTAGCACAGTGTCAGTCACAGGTAAGTGATTGAAATCTCTTGGTCTATTCATTGCATTTGTTAAGGGAAATAAAGTTTGTGTAGTGGGGGGAGGGAGAAGAAGTTAGCTGTGATTTGGTGATCAGGCTTTATGGCATATATTATCAAGCATCTTGCTGTCTCATGGAACTTGAAAGGACCAGAAACCTTCTTTATGTATGACAATGAATTCACCTAAGGATGCTTTTCAAATTGAAATGGTTCATAGGATTATATAGTTAGAGCTGAAAGAGACTTTCCAGTCTTCAAGTCCAAACTTCTCATTTTACAATTCAGGAAAAAGAAGGGATAGAAAGGTTCAATGACCTGCTTGGAGCAACAGTGAGTGTCTGAGGTGGAATTTGAACTTGGGTCTTCCTGAATGTAAGATCAATGCCCAAGCTAATATACTATGTTTTCCTCTCAAAACAAAATGGCCTTACCCATCCAAGTTTTGACCAGATCCAATCCTGCTTAGATTCCCAAAGTCACCCAAGATTGTCTATGTCCAGAGTGCTATGACTTTAGAGAATTTCTCCACACCCTTTAAACACAAGGAGGCCTGTCCTATTGTTTCAACTGGTCACACACCCCTGTCCACCCTGTTAGTTCAAATAAGCACAGGAAAGATAGCCAGGGGAACACTGTCTCCCTGTTAATGATGGATTGGCAAGTCCTGGAACTGTGTTCTGTTCTGTTCCCTTCTACCTTTACTTCCAAACACTGCCTCACCCCCAACAAAATGCTTGATGAATGTGTGATCTTCGGCAACTCCCCATACTTCTGTAGAAAAATGGGGAAATTGGACCAGATGTCTAAAGTCCTTTTGTTCTAGGTCTCCTATGTTCCTTTGAATTGAATTCTCATCTTTAATCTCCTATTGGTCCTTTTAGGTCCTTCAATTCTTTTTCATTTAGGAAACATTTAAACAAATCTTCTATGTTGAAGACACTGTTCTAGGCACTAGGGATACAGAAACAGAAAGCAAATTATGCCTGTCTTCAAGAAGCCTATGTTATATTGGGTAGAGGAGTGGGGGGGTTGAGGAAAGGACATATCAATATGGGAGGAAAGTCAAAAACTTTTTTTCTGGTTATGTTCTCTAGAGACAGAGTCTGAAGATTCGCTGACATCTCCCCAAATGTTAAAGCACACTAATCTAGCTAGCTAAATCTTTACTTGGGTACAGTGGTCAAGTACTAGGCCTGGAGTCAGGAAGACTTATCTTCCCAAGTTCAAATCTGGCCTCAGACACTTACTAACTGTGTGCCCCTGGGCAAGTCACTTAACCCTATTTGCCTTAGTTTCCTAATCTGTAAAATGAGTTGGAGAAGGAAATGGCAAACTACTCCAGTATCTTGGCCAAGAAAACTCCAAATGAGATCATGAAGAGTAGTCCAACATGGCTGAAAAATGACTTGAACAGCAACAAAAATAGATAAAAAGAAGCCATACTCTAAATTGTTCCAGAACAACATTTCTCTTTAGCCTTGTGTCACCAGTGAGACCAAACACTACATAGGTGTACCAAGACACTTGAATACTAAGACAAGACTTGCTGGAGACATGGCCAAATTCTGTAGAAGGAGGCATTGAAATTATTAGGAAGAAGTACTTTGCAGTCAGACCTGGGTTCAAATGTTGCCTCTCTGCAATCTTAACTACCTGTATATACCTGAGCAAATCATGCCTCTCTGACTCTTAAGTCCAGCACTACATACACTACACCATGCTGTCTCTCATTTTTTTTCCAGACTGTACTCTGGACCTCCTCTACCACACCTCAATTCTTAATCCTGAAGTCTCACTCCAGTCCTGGAATTCAAAGATTGTAAGTACTCTCCACCGCTAAAGACTCTCTTATTGACTGCTTCACTCAGTACCACCATTTAAGGAGATTGTCCAAGCCAGTCCTCTCTCATTCCTCTCCAGGCTACAGTCCTGACTTCCTCTACCATACAACTTCCTCCCACCATTTTGACTTCCTTTTTATGGGTTCTCTCTCCACCCCCTTTATGATGTAAGGGAAAGAGACTTTTTTATAAAAAAAATTCTGCTTGTATTCTTAGCCCTTAACAATTTCTGACATATGGTAAATGCTTGTTGATTGACTGACTGACTAAAAGTACAAAGGAGGGATCCAGAAAAAGTACTCTGAGAATTTTGAGAGGAAAGAGAAGACTTTCTGCTGGTAGAAGACTTTAGAGGGGAAAGACTTCAAAGGAAGGAAAACATTGAAAAAGGCAGAGATAGGAAGCAAGTAATCTATTCTAGCCATGAGAGATAGAGTGAGCAAAGCATGGTCACCAAAGAAGACAGAACATGAACAGAGGATGATGCCTAGCTCATTTGGGCATAGATGTAAAGTAAGTGAAGGGGAATAATGTGACATAAGGTGAGAAGAATGATTAGAGCCAGATAGGTGGTGGAAGGCCTTAAATGGCAGGCTAAGGGATAAACTTGGGGCAAGTAGAATGGAATACTGAAAGTTTTCGAACAAGACTGCCATAATTAGAGCAGTGATTAGAATGTGAAGGACAGATTAGAGAAGACAGAAAGTCTGGTGGCAGGAAGCCCAGGGAGATGTGTATATTAAAAAGGAGTGAGTGTAGTATGGTGGGGTAGAGTGTTGAACCTGAAGTTAAGGGAACCATGGTTCACATCAGCCTCTGAATGTTTCTAATTGGGTCAGTGTTGGATATATCATTTAACCTTTTCTGATCCCCACTTTCTTTACCTATAAAATGGAGATAATAAAACCTCTATTACTACTCATTGGATTGCTGCAAGGTTTACATAATATAATACATGCAGAGTGCTTTGTTAATCTTATATATGTTATATAAATTCCAAATATTATTATTAGAGATTGTCAATAGTGGCAATTCTTGAAAGGTCAAAGAAGATGAAGACTGAAAAAATGAATGATTGGATTTGCCTCTAAGGGCATCATTAGTATCTCTGGAAATGGAAGACTGGGTATAAACAGTTTGAGGCGTGAGTAGGAGGAGAAGTGAGAACAAACTATTATTTCTAGAAATTTGACATTGAAGGGGAAAAAAGAAAAAAAAAGAACGAAGTCTTAAGGGGATGCCAAGATCAAAGGAAGATTTTCTTAGGAAAATACTAAAGAGAAGAACTAAGCAAGCTGGACCCATGATCTTGACTCTTCTCTTCCCTTCAGTCACTGAATCCTCTCATTTCTACCTTTGCAACTGATAATCCTTTTGTTTCACCTTTCTGCTTGTACTTCACCACCCTAAGTCAGGTCTTCATCCTTTCTTATCTAGATTATTATAAAAGCAAGTTAATAGGTCTTCTTGTTCCCAGTTTCTCCTATTTCTAATCATCACAGTATTTACCTGAGTGATTTTCCTAAGGTTCTAGTCTACACGTGTCACTCAGATATTCAGTAACCACCCTGCCTCTTCCCACTCCCAAATGGCTGCTGAATCAGCTCCTCAATCTGGCTCAACTCCCTTCACAATCTGACTTCAACCTACCTTTCCAGTCTCCCTTCACCCTAAGCCCATTCTAGTCAAACAAGCCACAATCCCCTGTTTTCGTCCTTTCTTCTCCTGCCTCAAAGGGGCATCATGGTCTTTGGGAAAGAGAACATTATATTTTGAGTCAGACAATACCTGACTCGGGCTTGAATCAAAGACCCGACACTTACTATCTGGAAAGTCCTTGGGGAAAGTCCCCTCATCTCTCTCAGCCTCAGTTTCCTTATCTATAATAGGGAAAAATAATTATGTTATCTAATTCACCGGAGTTGTTGTAAGGATGAATGAATAAATTATAATGTAAATGATCGATATAAGCTACTAAAATTCTGTTCTTTATTCCCTTTTGGGAAGAATTAATGAATGTTTATTATATAAAAGCATATGTATATATCCATGTATATAACTTTATAGCTCTATAGCTATATTGGTATAGATATCAGTAATGATATGGATGCTGATTTGGATTGTTATATAAAGATTGTTATTGTATATAAAGATATAGATAGATATAGTCTGCATTCACGTACTTGTAGGCATGCCATACCTTCTAGTAGAATGTAAGTTTCTTGAGAGCAGTGTCTAAAAACATGTTATACTCCCTAGTAGAATATAAATTCCTTGAGGTCAGAGACCATCTCTCTCAGAAAGCCAAGTGCCATTCCTGGAACATGGCAAATGCCCACCAAGTGCTTGTTGATTGGTGGGACAAGATGGCCACTTTGGAATAGATTGAGAAACTGAGTCAACCTGCATCTTTTACACAATAAGCTCCTTAATAAACATTTGTTGAATTGAATTGGAAAATTGCACACTGGAATAGAAATGAAAAGAGAATGTTGGACTGAAAGTTTGCAGGATGAGGAATGAATGCATCCTAGAAGATAGAGAGCAAACTGGCATTAAGCTGAATTAAAACCCTCCCACCAGCTGGAGTTAGTTTGGCTCCCTTTGTTGCTATTATTTGGGCATTCCCAGAGGAAGCTAATGAACAGAACACAAAAGCTAACAAAGAGCTCCTTTTGGTTCTGTGGAGGACAGAGCCAGACAACTTGCAGGCCTTAGAAGCAAATTATTGGCTTAGTGAATCCCTCATCTAAGATGAGTAGCATTTATAGCTATAAAGCCTCATTGGCACAAAAGGAGTTATGACTTCATAATGTGGACAGGGTCTGGAAAGAATAGAGGGGAGGAAAGGTAATTTAGGTATCAGACTTCCTGATTCTATTATCAGAAGGAGAAAAGAAAGAACTATGAGTAGAGACGCAGGAGGGTAACTAAGTGACAAATAGAATCCTTAAGAAAAGGAATTGTCTTCCAAACAAATATTTCAGAGAAATTAGTGCTAAGTATGAAATTGTTCACACCTATGAAATCACAGGCCACACAGGGCTTGAAAAAAAAAAAAGATATTGTTTAAGACCTGCAGTAATATCACCTCACCCTTCTTTTAAATTTCATTACAGCCTATGGTGGTGGTAATGGTGATGGTGGGGGTGGGGGTGGGATGTTTAATGGACATATACATATCCAGTGGTCCCATTAGTCATCCTGAGTTCAATACCACAGACTGCATGCCACACAGCTTCAGAGTAACTTTTGAAGGTCCAGTGCGCTGAAATTAAAACAAAAACAAAAACAACTAAACAGTTGTTTAACCAAAAGGAGAGAGGTTATGATATGTTTTGATGAGTCACTGGCTGACGGGGAAACATTATCACCTAATCAAACGTCAGATGAAGATTTTAGAAAGGTTTCCACATGTTGAGATGATCCATCTGGCCCCACATGACCCAAACTTAACAATTTCTGAAGTTCAGGTTACTTCTCCAGCCTATGGAGCAAGGGAAAACTCAACTGGCCCAAAGTTCACCTGAGTTTCTCAACTAACTCTCCACTGAGATCTGTTCCCCCTTTATGCTGCTTTTGTTATTCTGAGGGAACTAGGTCAGCTTTTCATAGTGGAAATGTCAGAGGAATAAAGAGGCTTCCTTTTAAAGGATCTTTTCCACCACGGAAGGGAAAATCTCGCTGTGTCCTGTGAATGGCGACATATAGCATGACAGTCCTGCTTCCGACCCAAAGAATGAACAGAGATGGAAGAACACTGGGCAACATTTACACTCATTCCCCTTGCTAGCGAGCCAGCTGGGCTGTGGGTTTGTCATCACAACCAGTGAATTAAGGCAACGGAAACATCAACTCTGTGGAATCTTTTGGAAAGCCAATGACTAAACAGAGCCTTGAACAAAGGAAGGCTTTCAGAAAGGGGTTGACATTTTAAATGGAAGCACACTTACACCACAAGGCTGCTGTCCGGAGAAGCCAAGGGGAAGCCATGGCTCTCAAGGAACTGGCTCCTTCCAGGGCAACAGTGGGTCCTGCAGGCTTTATCGATGATGACAGGACCTGGTGAAGTACAGCATAGGATGCTTCCAACAATTCATTAAGTCTTTCAGAAGGGAGTGACACAAAATCAACCAGGCTCTAGTATATTCTATACTCTCAGCTCAACTCACTCTGACACTCCTCCTCCACCTCCCTACCATCCCGTCTTGCCCAACTTGGGATGACGCGGTGCTGGGCATCTCTCTCCTGCTTGGTGAGGTCCTTGACGGGGACTGTCGTTTCTTGAGGGGACCCAACCATGTACTTCACTTACTCTGGAATCTCTACCTCCTACCTGCCCTTCTTTGTAATTCCTCTTTATTACTTTCTTCCCCATTAACACTGACACTTCTTAAGAGGATGGGCCATCTTTGTGGTTTTTTTTATTTGTAAGATCAGTGCTTAGCAGATATTAAGTGCTTAATAAATGTTCTCTTTCTGTCTCTGTTTCTGTTTTTGTCTCTTAGTTTCTGTCATTGTCTCTATGTTTCCATTTCTATCTCTGTTTCTGTCTCTTTATCTCTCTGTCTCTGTCTTTTGTGCCTGTCTTTGTCTGTCTCTCTCCTCTCTCTATCTCTGTCTTTCTTTGTTTCTGTCTCTGTCTTTTTCTGTCTCTATCTCTGTCTCTGTCTCTGTCTCTGTCTCTCTCTCTCTCTCTCTCTCTCTCACACACACACACACACACACACACACACACACACACACGCACACACATACACACATACATACACACATTTTAGCCAGGCCACTCTTCACCAAGGTTTCCTATATCATCAAATGAATGGCTAGCATTTAGTTGGGGAGTATGGTGCTGCGAACCCACTGGCAGAAAGCAAGGTCCATGATCAAGCTGTGTGCCCCTCCAGACAAGGGAGCCCCTGAGTTAAATGTAACACCCTAGTGATAAAAGTATTACTCAGACAGGTTGGAGAAGGAAATGGCAAATCACTCCAGTATATTAGCCAAGAAAATCCCATGGAGAGCATTGGTGTGCTATGGTCCACAGGGCACAAAGATTTGGGCACAAGTGAATGAAAGAACAATGACAACAAGGACTTAGGAGCTGTAAGGTTAGGAGTTCTAGGTTCTAGTCCCTGACACTGCCAGTAACTAGCCATAGAACGTGTTATTAACTGAATCTTTACCCTCAACAGTACAATGAAGCATTGAATTAGATCATAGATTCAAAGCAGGCTAAGCAATTTATTTGTATATACTTGTACATGATGTCTCTTTGTAAAGAATGTTCTTAATCTCCTTGAGGATAGAGGGTTGCATTTTTTACTTTGCAACTCCAGAACCTAGCATGGTATCTGGGTACATGTGATGTGTTTAATAAACACTTGTTGTTGATTAAAATTTTTCTTGTTGTTGATTAAAATTTTTGCTGAGCCATTTTTCAGTCGTGTCTTACTCTCTGACCCCATTTGGGGCTTTCTCGGCAAAGATAATGGAGAGGGTTTGCCATTTCCTTCTCCTGCTCATCTTGTAGAAGAGCAAACTGAGACAAAGAGGGTTAAGGGACTTACTCAGGGTCACACAGTAAGTATGTATCTGAGGCTGGATTTGAACTCATGAAGAGTAGTCCTTCTCCCTCCTAGCCCAGCTCTATTTCTGTCTCTCTCTCCACTGAGCCACCTAGCTGCCCTAGTTGGTTGAAATGCTTAAAGTCAGAAGAGTAACAAGGGGCAGATCCAGGATTCAAACCAGGTGCTCTGACTCTAAAGCCAACATGCTCTCCATTGTACCATGATGATATTTAAGATCTCTCCTACCTCTAAAATGAATAGAGTTTTCATTTCTTATCAGGAGCCAGTTACTATAAATTATTATTTGAGATAGAGAATGTAAAACCCAGAAGGGTCATCTATCTAACATTTTTAATTCAATGAAACAGAGATTCATTAAACACCTACTACGTGCACTTGAGATACAATGACAAAGATGAAGTAGCTGTCATTCTCAAAAAATTTAAAATTGACTGAGGCTGGGGGGGTGGGTCAGGGGAATACAACACATACACATGTATGGTCACTGGAGAAGAGAGAGAAAATGCCAATAGCTGGGGTTAGCAGGGAAGGTGTCCCAGGGTAGGTGGTGCCTGAGTAGAACATTAAACATATTTAGAGTAGCCAAACTGAGGAGAGAGTGTGTTCCAGACGTAAGGAAAGGCTTGGGTAAGGGTCTGGTGGTGGGAGATATTCAGAGAATAATCTAGTAGTCATGCTTGCCTAGAGAAGATGGATTTCTGTAAGGTTGCTTTAAAGGACTTAGTATCAAAAGCATTTATTTTCATAGCAGCTACTTAATAAATGCTTGTGATAGTCATTCCTTGTTGCTTTTCTTGATGAGGGGGAAAAAATAAGATTATGGAAAGTACTTTTCTGCCCCTTTGTCATACTGCTGAAATTTTCTGAGCATAGCAACTCTTTTTCAGAGGCAGTTTTCACCGGGAACAGTTTTCAAATAGCTCCCTCTCAACTACAAAATCCTTTTCTGTTTTTGGGTTGCCCAGAGTGAAGATGCTGTGCTAACAGCACCATGGGGCTAGTTAAGAGATTTTATGGATTTCTGTTTATAGGACAGGCCTGACCCAAGAGAACCGGACTTTCTCCAGTAGTCAGCCTTTTCTGTTTCTTGGGTCAGGCAGCATCTACAGAATTTTCTCCAGGCTTTGATAATGCCCAGTGATAGACAGTTCAGTTAGTAAAAGCCCCCCACTCCTCAACTATAGCTTCTCTTTCAAGAGTCTATGCTGTAATTACGGCTAGGTGGAGCAGTGAATAGAGCACTGGCCCTGGAGTCAGGAGGACCTGGGTTCAAATCTAGCTTCAGACACTTGACACTTACTAGCTGTGTGACCTTGGGCAAGTCACTTAACCCCAACTGCCCTGCCTTCCCCCTCCAAGAACACCAAAAAAAAAAAAAAGTCTGCTGTTTCCTCATTGCTATCAGCAGTAAAAAACAATTTTTGAGCAACCATATTTGCCCCTGACTTCATAAAAAGTTAGGGGAGATAAATCTTGTAGAGGAGGGGCTGTTCCATGCCCATGCTTTTCCCAAATTCATTGACCCTTTTCTCTCCCTGTAAACCTGATAGTAGACTGACACAACAAACCTACACATTTCAGCCTCCTTCACAGTGCAAGCCAGTTGTTAAGGGTGTGGGGGAAGGGGTAGATCATACTCGGGCTCCAGATTTATCAGGAAGGTGGCAGGTGTTGAGGGATCAGCCTTGTTGCCATCCACTTGTTCCACTTGCACAGAACTACTGGAGAGCAAAGAGGGACAGGAGCTATGGTTTCATGCAGCTACCAATGAGTGCCATGATGGTCATTGGCGCAGAAAATATAAGCTAAGCTGCTACTTGATTTTCAATTTAGAAAGCTCTAGGGTACACGACCAATGGCCATCTGCCAGTGTTTGTACTAGAAGGTCAGTGTACACTGACATTGAGCAAATTGATATTATATGTGCTATTGCTCTTTTATGAGATTTTGTTCCAGTCTTGCCATGTGACCCCAAATGAATACTATAACTTTACCACTGAAGTATTGTGCAAAGTACACGATATTGTATTCTTTTTTTTTGTTAATAGTACCAATCCCTTTATGTCGCATTAACTTAAAAGCTCCCTGTTATTGCATATTACCTTTTTAAAGATTGCATATTTTTCTTGTTTTTTTATTATACAAGTCATAAAAAGTAAAGGTGGCTTACTACTCATAATGAAAATAATTTCTGGTGTAGTTCCATCTAGTTGGGCCAGAGAGGGCTGATTAATGGTTGGCGCAGTACAAAGGGTCATTCAGTGAGAGGGCAGCAAAGAGAACTTTGTTTGCACCATAAAATTTAATGAGAAAAAGTCAAGAGATAGGCATATGTATGCCTCAGTTTTGATGAACTCTACATTAATTTCTTTGTTAGGTTTAGGCTTCATTTGATATGAAGATCTGTCATAGATTTTAAAGTAAAAAAATCCTTTAAGCATGAAGATAATATTATGTACTGACCAGTTTTTGGTAATTTTGTCACTTTTTCTTCCTTTCTTTATTATGAAAGGCTTAGGTCTTAGTCACAAGCATCATAATCATCACCATCAAGGACTTATGAGCCCATAAAAGATGGGGCAATATTTTATTAGATGCACTGAAGGAATCCTAATGGACATGATAAGATGCACAAATGCGTCATTCGTGTGTACCATAATACAATAATTACAATCCTCACAGTCACTGTCCTGAGAGGTAATTCCTATGGCCAACAGACTAGCCATCTCTACCAGCTTCAGAGGGAGATACAGGAAGCCCCAGGAATGTAAGATCACCACCACACTGACCCCTCAGGGGAACTATTTATTCTTTAGATGGTAGGCTGCATTAGACATTCTCTTGAGTCCCTCCCAGTTCTAAAATTTTATAGTTCTGTAATTCTGATCCAGGTTGTTGGAGATAGTACTTAGTTTAAGAGCTAACTGTATCTAATTCCAGCAGAAGCAATGGAGAGACAGGCAGATGCACACACACACACACACACACACACACACACACAGAGTGTATATATATGAAATTAGAAATGGAATCTGGTTTTTTTAATTGTGGTTAACACATGTGCATTTTTGACCCTGAAGCAGTGGGAAAGCCTTGGCTACTAATCTCTGACATATTAAAACTAGTTCTCCTCTTGCCCTCTTCAGATCTCTCATTCTCCACTCCAGGCCCCACCATCCTCCCCCATCAATGATGCTTGAGAAATTATATACAAATTATGGCAGAAATGATATAAAAAATTATGGCAGAAGGGAAAGAAGAGCAAAACTTTACAGTGGGGACAATAACTGAACCAATATATTAATGTAAGTGGTCTAAATAGAGTCTTTTTCTGGGGTTGGGTCTGAGGGGAGAGGACATATCTTGAAAGAAAAAGTACAGAGCCAGAGTGGCATAGCTAGTGAGTATTGAATAGGAGAAAAGGTTTGAATACTGTTTCTAACATGCATTAACTGTCTGTCTCTGGGCAAATCACTTCGCCTCTGAGCAGCAGTTTCTAGTTACATAAAATGGAGATAATAGTACCTTCAGAGATAGGGAACCTCTGGCTTCAAGGCCATATGTGACCTTCTAAGTCCTCTGATGGTCCTTTGATGGAATCCAAATTTCACACAAGCTTGGATTCAGTCAAAGGGCTACACTTGAGGACCTAGAGGACGTGTGGCCGCGAAGCCACAGGGTCCCCCACCCTTGAAGCCTATCTACCTCCCAGAACTGTTATGAGGAAAAAAAACATTTTTGTAAATCTCAAAACACTATAATACATCTAGATATGAAGCTACTGTGATCAGAAGGCTAATGGTTGAAGTTGTGACTAAGCTGTGTTAAAAAGGAGACACTTCTGAGAGGGGCTCATATTGCACTATGTATAAATTTTGTTTCTGTGCTTTAGGAAGTCCTATTTATAATTCTCAGAGACAGGATATCATCTTGTATTGACTTGAAAGTAAGAGAGGCCTTGAAGAGTTGGAATAGCAGCCCATCAAGGGTTTGATCCAAGGTAAGTATGTGCTGAATTTGGAGAAGGTTTAGGGTGTGTGTGTGTGTGTGTGTGTGTGTGTGTGTGTGTGTGTGTGCGCGTGCGCGCAAGATTAATGAACTTGACTGTTTGATTAGTTGCTTTTTGTATTAATTTATTTCTAGTACCACTCTTCACTCCTAGATAATCCCTGTTTTCTTTTCTGCACTCCCAAGGGTTCCCTGTCACCTCTTCCTTCAACAACTGCAAATCTCTGCATTTTATCTCAAAATGGCGCCATGTTCCCTACCTTCCTGTCATATAAAGCTGGGGGTGGTGGTGCTGGTGGTGGACTCCTCTCAAAAGCCTCTTATCATGAAAGCAGTCTCTTTCCTTTTTCTCTCTGGTTCCGAAGTCTGGTGCTATCTCACTTTGATTAGAAAGAAATTATTTACATTAGCAGTCTTGTGGCCAGAACACAAGGCAGGGAGCAAATGCCACGTGTGCCACGGAAATTAATTCGGCATTATTTTGAAGATTCCCAGCCTGCTAACCATTGTTCAGGGCGTCATCATCTGCCTTGGCTCCTGGGGACGTATTGCAGCCCACATTTGGGCCTTGGCAGGTTTTGGGCATGGCCCGGCGCACAAGGGAAACAAACGGCATCTGCATGGCTCACTGCTTATCAGGAGTGAGCACTGGCTGCCATACTGTAGGGCAGTGAACGAAAACAAAACAACAATAAAGGGAGGCCTTTGTCATGGATTAAAAGGGTTTAGAAACATCTGAGCCATGCAGTTTTCAAACAGTGACACTGCCAATGACTTCTTGACTGAATGCTAGAAAATGTGCTTAGTGGGTGAGATAGAGTTTTTGCTGGGACCGCCAACACGTGTTTTGTTAAAGGTCTCTTATCTATATTCTGTTTGGATAGTGTGTGTGTGTGTGTGTGTGTGTGTGTGTGTGTGAGTGTGTGTGTGTGAGTGTGTGTGTGTGTGTTCACCCTGGAGCATGGGTCATGGATAAAGTGACCTTTTACCAAGTGAGATGAATAAGTTAAACAGCATTACAGTATTGCTACTTGTGATTGTCATTCAGGGTCATCTCAGTGATCCCTTCACTCTTTGTTCTCCCTCCTCACCTCCTATCGCTGATCAGTTGTTCTGAGCCATCTATTCTATCTGCACATCATCTCTTGAATGCATCCCATCTTCTATAGTTACCTGGCTGCTAGCTTATTTCAGGCCCCTATCTTCTCTTACTGCATTTCAAGAAGACCACAGAGAACATACTCCCTCCTTGTATAATCCTCCTCTCTCTTTCCCCTTTGGGAGAATACATCTAGGCTATTTGTTGAGTTACATGGCTTGGAGAGATGTGATTGAGCATCTCTGTTCTCTTGGTGAGATGGAGGACAGCCAGGCCTTACCATCTACCCCAAATCTTTGCCTTTCAGATCTCTGGCATTCTCATCTGATCTGCTGAATGAGGATTCTATAGAGTCTTTATTGCTAGGCAAATGTTTCTTTTCAGTTCCCGTGCTAGGCCATACCTTTTAAGAAGGATAGACTCAAGTACTTCCTGGGCTCATTTTCTTATCAGATTCACCAGCAGCATTAAAAGGTGGGAATGTAGTATATCTAGCATGTAATTCATATGCTCCTCTATCGTGGAATTATTCAGTCTAGATCAGGGGTGGGGAACCTGTGGCCTCAAGGCCATATGTGGCCCTCTAGTTCCTCAAGTGCATGTTGCCACATGTGGCCTTGAAGCCACAGGTTCCCCATCCCTGGTCTAAATAGTGTGAATTAAGAAGTGCTAGGAAGGCTCCCTCCATTGAAAATTTAAGTGCTGCCATCAACAATTCATTCTTCAGGTTTAATCCTTGTCATCTACTAAATGATATAACATCTCCCTTTTATTTTATTGGTTGGTTTGTCTTTGAGGGTAGATTAATGGACCTAGTGAGTAGAGTGCTGGATTAGGGCTCAGGAAGACCTGGGTTTGAATTGTATTTCAGTCAACAACTAGCTGTGTGACCCCAAGTAAGTCACCTAATTAAGTGTCTCTCTCTGTATCTGCAAAATAAGGCTAATATTCCCTGTAATGGCTACCTTACACAGCTGGGTTGTTTTTTTCTTTGGGACCAGATTTGAGATTTCCTTACTATGAGGAACTCCCTGTGATAAAAAGCCCTTTAATGGTACAGATCAGCACCCGCTCTAACTTACACTGTGGTCTTGGACACTTGCCAGGGGCACTGGGAGGTTATGGGCAGCAGGGTTCTTACAAGGATCAAATAAGATATTGTATGTAAAGTTCTATGTAAACTGTAAAGCCCTCTATAAATTCCATCTATAATTATTATTTGGCAGATTTATCAAGTGAGAAGATCTTTTTATTGGCTCTTGTCTTTGAGTCAACCTAGAAAAAGTATTGGATTTGTAGAGGAGAACCCCCCCCCCCCCCTTTGTAGAGTCCAAGGACAAAGTTCAAAATCCAGCTCTGCTATAAATAGACTCCACTTGGAACAAAAAAAGTCACTTCACCTAAGTCTCAGTTTTCTCATAGATCTCATACCTAGATGGTTGGACTAGATGATTTCTCTGGTCTCTTCTACATATAAATCTATGATGTAATTATCATATGAAGGAAAGTAGGTCCATATGTTTGAGAATAGGCAGATGCTAACTCCTACCCCTAAAATGACCTTGGATCCTGAAGATGGAAAATATGCAACCTTCAAGTTACTATAATCTATGATGCAGTGCTCAAATGCTAGAGCCATTTCACAGAGGGTAGAGGACCTTCCTGAGGGATTTATCACTTTGATCAAGTTAAGGGCATTATCTAAGAAATATGTTTATTTATAATTGATTGGTGTATGTAAATTCTGGGTTCTTGGGGAAAACTTCAGGAATGGGCCAAATGACAGAAGGAAAGTCTATCTGATGTTGGAGCGCCAGCCTCCCATGTTCAGAATGATTCATCACCAAACTGTCTGTAACATGCTCAGTTTTCAGTCACATCAATTCTCAGCACTTCTCTAGAGAGACTGCAATGTGCACGGGAGGAACATGCAAGGGGAGGCAAGGGAACAGGCATTCATTGAATGTCTACTATTTGTCAGGCATTGTGCTAAGCACTTTACAAATGTTATCTCATTTAATAATCATGCCCATTTTATAACTGAGGGAACTGAGGCAGACAGTAGTTAAGTAAGCCTGAGTTCAGTAAGTTAAGTTGTGTAGCATCGTATGGCTGGCAAGTAACTGAGGCTAGATTTGAACTTTGCTCTTCCTGATTTCAGATCAAGTGCTTTGCTATGACACCTAATAGACTCTAATAATAATAATTTATATAGCACACACAGATGCATACATGCATACACATACATGCATATGTATACAATATGTGTAATGAAAGTGTTTACATATGTGTATATACATGTGTGCATGTACACACATACAGTTCATTTTTCAAAACAACTATGTGAGGTAGGTGTCATTATTATTCCCATTTTAAAGATGAAGATACTGAGGCTGGATGATGTTCAGAGTCACCCAAAGTCTGCCCAGAGTTACGGAGCTAGCAACATGTCTGAGGCAAGATTCAGCTGAAATCTTTTGACTCCCAGTCTGGTGCTCTATCTACTACATAACCTATAATGAAGTATGTATGTAAGCATATATGACAACATAGTATGCTGTATAATACTGTAGTGTTATATTATTTATTATAATACATTCTATTACTTAAAAATATATTTTATATTTTTAATATTACATTATTTATTATAATATATTCTATTAAAATATTATAATATTCTTACAACTAATTATTGATTTGTTCATGTCTATATTCTTTAGGCTTTGGGAACTAGGAGGAACAAAGTATCATCTCAATATCCTTGTGGGGGTAAGACAGCCTATACAGTCTAGAATATTTTGGTGGGCCTTAGTTTAGACCAATGGTATCAAACTCAAATAGAAATGGGAACCACCAAACCATAAAAGAGGATCCCTGCAGGTTGCCTACTGACTTAGAAACCCACAGATTACCATTATGTATGTTTTGTTAAATATTTATATCTTCCAATTATGTTTTAATCTGATTGCCCAAGAGTGTTTGATACCTCGGGTTTAGAGCAGCTGATCTGCTTCTGGGTGGGACAGCATGTGGGGAAAAAAAGGTGGCTGAAAATTTGGAAAGGGCCCAGAAAAGGGTGAGGGGGTGAGGACACTGAAGGCAAACTTGACACTTTTTTTCAGGCCGATTTTACAACTTGGGTTTCGAGAAAGAGAATCACAATGGGAGGCAGAGAGGAACTTTGAGTTTTCAGGATTTGCCAGTTTGCCTACGGTGAAGCTATTTCCAATAGAAACTGGATATGCAAATTTCAAACTATATGAGAACTGTATGACAGAAAAAATAAATGAAACTTACATCGTTTCAGGATGTGTTGTGGTCAGAATGTGCTTCTTACCACTTCAAAACCCCCAAGGACTTATTTCAACTTGAAGATACCAAAGTTAAATTCTAAACAATTCTTGTGTATTTGAACATTTTAAATATAATTATATTTTTAAAAAGTTATCGATCTTTTATTTTTAAAATTTAATTTAGTATTTTATTTTCCCCAAGTTTCATGTAAAAACAAATTTTAACATTCATTTTTAAAACTCTGAATTCAAAATTCTCTCTTTTCCTCCCTCTCCACCCCTTCCACCCCTCATTGAGAAGGCAAGCAATTCGATATAGGTTATACATGTATAGTCATACAAAATATTTCCATAACAGTATGTTGTGAAAGAAAACATAGACCAACAAAACTTCCTCAAATATCTTTTATTTCACATTGCCTTCTTTTTGGGAATGCATCCCATACCCTTCTGTACCTAGCCTTCATCTCTAGTAATAAAAAAGTAAAAAAAGAAAGAGGGAAAGGTATTTCAGCCAAACTGACATATCAGCTGAGCCTGAGTGTATATTTGATACTACATGTTCATCTCTTTAAAAAAAGGAAGAAAGAACTTTTTTTAAAAATCTCTTCTCTCATGTCAAGATCACAAAGTATTCAAGTTCTTTATTTTGGTCTTATTGTTCTTTCTGTTTACATTGTTGTAGTAACTGTGTGTGAGCTTTTCCAGGTTCTACTTACTTCAATCTATATCAGTTCATATAAGTCTTATGATATTTTTGGAATTATTTATATTCATAATTTCTTATGTCACAGTATTCTACATGTCACAATTTGTTTAATCAATTCCCATAAATATAATAATATTTTAAGTAACTGACAGATACCAATTTATTCCAATCTTAAGTGATATTAATTAGCAGAAGACTATATTAATTCAACCAGATGCAATATTAATTGATTGTGAATATGTTCCCATTAGGTCATATAGTTCAATCTTTAATTGAAATTGTGAATCACAGATAAAATATTCCAACAAGTGGTCATCAAATTTCTGCCTGAAGACTTCGGATGACTAATTCTTAATTTTTAGACAACTTTCTAAGAAAGTTTTATTGTTGTTTTTCCTTACAGGGAGCTGAAATCTATCTCCTTACAATTTCAGGTTTTTTCCCAATGGTTTTAGAACTAAAAGGAAACTTAAAGATTTGTCTTTTTCCAACATTTTCATTTTACAGAGCAAGAAACTGGGTCTCAAGGAAGTGAAATGACATACCCAAGGCACACAGGGAGTAGAAATGGATACTCCATCTCGAAAGCCAGTACCAATTTCACTGCATCAGCTATCTTTCACCCAAAGGTCCTGGTGCTTTTTTCTAGGGCCAAATAGAACAAATTTAATCCTTCTTCCTCTTAACAACCTTTCAAATATTTGATAATTGCTGCCATGTCTCCCATAAGGATTCTCTTCTCCAGTTTCTTCAAGTCAGCTTCCTATGACATGATTTCCAATTCCCTTACCATCCTAGCCACTGCCGCTCTCCCCTTCCCCCAGTATATTCTACCTTGCCCTTGTTTGTTGTAAAGATGACACTCAGATCTAATTACAATATTCCAGATATATTCTGGTCGGGACAGTGCAATAAGAGCTTACTCATCTATCTTGTTTGTGACTTTATATTACTTATGCTAATTTGGTCCAAGGTTGCCTTACCTCTTTAGACCACCTTGCCAGGTTGCTTACTGATACACTTGCAGTATGCTAAAATCCTGTAGTTTTATGTACATGCACACACACACATACACACACACTTTTGTGTCTGTATCCTTTTATGTAATTGATTTGTTGAATCTAAGATTTCACTTGTATCACTATTAAATATTATTTTCTTAGCTTTAGCCCACCATTCATGCCTGATGAGGTGATTTTTTTTATTCCCAATTATTTTATCCATTTATTCTTTTGTTTTTTATCTTGTAGCTTTTATTATTGGTCTCTCTTGGATTTTTTCTTTGCCATGAATGAATGAAAGAACAAAGGAAAGAATTAATGACAAAGAATTTATTGAACACTTACTGTGTCCAAAACACTGTCTTAGCATAGTGATACAAAGAGATATAAATACAGATCTAAAATAGATACACAGAGATGCAAATAGAAATGTGAAACAATCCCAGTTCTCAAGGAGCTCACATTCCAATAAGAGGAGACAATACACAAAGGAGTTTCCAGCTGTGAGTCACCTAGAAAGACCCTCCTGGTCCTTAGGGTACAGCAGCAGAGCAGATGCTAACACATCTTTTTAGGGTGCCTTTCCTTCTGATCAAACTATGTCTGCTTCTGTTGCTAGACCTTTTGACAGAACTAAGGACTTCCATGGCAAGGTTCTTCTTTTCTGGGCCTTCTCTAGCCATAACTACAGAAGGCAGGAGGGGTTCTAGCACCAGATTCACCAGGTGGCAGCTAGATCATATCTATGCCTTTATCTAAGTAAATTATAAAATGTTTGAGAAAGCAGTGTTGAGGACCAGTTTGACATCAATTCATTGGTGTTCCTGCTCTTTGGGGCCAGTGATCAACTACTTCAGAATCCACTTGCCGATATGATCATATAGGCAATAGAGTCTCTCTCATTCCCACAAGGATTCCTTCTTCAAATGCTGGTTTCTATTATATCCATGACAGATCCTTTGAGCTATTATTCTAGTAATCATGTGAAAAAAGGAAATGTTGTTAGTCTGGCAAAAGAAATGCAAGCTATTCTCAGTTATTCACACTAATGATTATTGGCACAGACAATCAAAAGCTGTCAGTGATCTAACCCACACGGCCATAGCCTTACTCACTGCAACAGAAACTCAACACAGCTGAGTGTCAAGAAATGATGCCTAATGTTTGTGGACAATTCACAGTGTGAATAAACATACTGATCTTTAGAAACTGATGGGACCAAGATATGACAAGTCAGAGAGCAAAACTATCGGTGACCTCTCCCATCCAAGGGAAGATGCAGCCCACTTTATGAAACGTATGCTACCTTTAGATAAAGCCTAACAAATCATAGCTTTATAGCAAGACTATTCTAATTCATCAGCTAATTAAGTGGATATAAAATAGCTATCTACCATAAAAATTCTCTTTCTTGAGATTCTTTATGTAGGTTAATCTTTTGCTCACAATATTTCTTTTTTTAAAAATAGTTCTCCCTATTAGATTATAAGCTCCTTGAAGGCAGGCTGGGTTGTTTTTCGTCCCTGGATCTCCATGGCCTAGAACAGTACCTTATACACAACAGACATTTAATAAATGTATTTTGGTTGTGTCAAACTAAATTGAATGTTGATCGAGTTTCTCCTCATACCAATGTATGGCATAAGTCTCTCAGTCCCCCACGAGACAGTAATAGCTGAAATATTTGCAAAATCCACGTTCATGGAGAGGCCTGGCACTTTGCCCTGTTAAAAATGTGTTACACACATCGTTCAGAAACCTCTATTTCAAGTTTTACAAGGAGCAAATCCTGCACTGGCACCATCTGTTGATCCCTCATCATGACACGTGTGCAGCAGAGTCTGGATCCTCAAAGGTTCTCATCAGAAGAGTTAGTCTTTGGCAGGTCCTTGGCCGAAAAAAAAGTCTCAAGGACAGGTGGTATCTTCTGACTAAGGTCTGATCAACATAGCTAAGTACAGGGAGGTTTATCACCAACAGTTATTAGACAGTGAAACCCTTTAATCCAGTAGTTCTCAACCTTCTTAATGCCGTGACTCTTTAATACAGTTCCTCATGTTGTGGTGACCCTCAACCATAAAATTATTTTCGTTGCTACTTCGTAACTGTAATTTTGCTACTGCTATGAATTGTAATGTAAATATCTGATATGCAGGATGTATTTTCAGTGTTACAAATCAAACATAACCTACAGGTTGAGAACCACTGCTTTAAGCCATGAACCAAAAAAAGATTGAAAGTTTCTCTTAGTCCTATGGGGGATGCCCTTCCACTTATGTAATAATAATGGTACAGTACAACAGAAGAGGCTAGATGATATGAAAGCATGCAGAGTTGTTGTTGCTTGTTAGGGCTGACTCTTCATGACCCCAATTTGGGGTTTTCTTGGCAAAGACATTGGAGTGATTGGCCATTTCCTTCTCCAGCTAATGAGGAGATGAGGAAACTGAGGCAAACAGGGTTAAATGACTTGGCCACAGTCATACAGCTAGTAAGCGTATTCAGGAAGATGAGTTCCTGAGTTCAGGCCCAGCACTCTGCCACCTAGTTGCCCCACATAGAGTTTAGTTCCTCTGTCAACATTAATTTCATAGTTAATATGCAATATATCTGACCTTTGTGCCATGACTGAGGGATTAATTGAACCATAATAAAATGAACATTCTGGCTATAAATGAAAGAGAATGTAAGGAAATTGTAGCCAAATGGAAATATGGCTCCGTGCTTCACTTTGGAAGGGCAACTAAAGGAGTTGATTTCTTTGTGTACCCTAAAGAAATAAGAAATATCACTCCATTGGACACTGAATCCTCTGATCTTGCAGTACTCCTCACAAGCAAAGTAAAATGACCCATGAGAATAAAACTATGGCCTATGCATCAATGTCTGTTCTGTTAGAAAGAAGCAAGAGGTAAGGAAAGTCTATGAAGAACTTAACAAGGTCCATTAAACAAAGTCAACTTAGGTTCACAGATGCCTAGACTATTCCAATAGCCTTCTGGTTCACTTCCCTATTTTACCTCTCCTCAATCCGATCCATCTTCTATTTAGCTGCCAAAATGATTTTCATAAAATGAAAATATGTCACACACACAGACACACATAGATACACAGTCACACACACACATGTACACACACATATGCACACACACACCCTCAATAAACTTCAGTAGCTTGCTATTGCCCCCAGGATCAAATATAAAATGCTTTGTTTGGCACTGAATGCACTTCACAACTTCCCCATCCTTCCCATCCTCTTAGGTTTTACAATCAAGCTACCTGGGATGTTTTGTTATTCCTAAACAATATTCAATCTCCTGACTGTGCATTTGCACAGGCTGTCTCCTTTGTTCTGGGATGCTTTGGATCCTCATCTCTGCCTCCTTAATTTCTTTGCCTCATTCAACATGCAGCTAAAAACCCATAGTCTGCAAAAGGCCTTTCCTGCTTTCTCCCTAATCTTAATGTTTGCTTTCGTCTGGTATTTCTGCTATTTACACTGGATTAATCCAGTATGTACAGAACTATTTGCATGTTGTTTCTCCTATTAGAATATGAGTTTCTTGAGGGTAGGAGCTCATTTTTTTTTCTTTATATCTCCAGTGCTTAGCATAGGACTTGGCATATAATAAATGTGTGTTCACTTACTGAGATAACCCAACCATGTCAGTGTAAAGGTAGTAAAAGGGAACATAGTGAAAAAGAAGATGGAAAAAATAGATCAGCATTAAGAAATGATAGCAAGTCAGAATCTTGTAAGAGTCAAGTCAGAATTTTTTTCTCAGAAGAAGCCTATATAGGAAGGAAGCTTCTGAGGAGTACTTATCTCTCTGTATATCTTTCCATCCATCCATCTTTCTCTTCTCTCTCTCTATCAACCTACCTAGATAGAACAGCGGATAACTGGTCCTGAAGTCAGGAAGACCTGAGTTCAACTCTAACCTCCAAACACTTAATAACTGTGTGACCCTGGACAAGTCACTTAATCTCTAATTCTCTCACTTTTCTCAACTGTAAAATGGTATAATAACAGCGCCTACCTCCCAGGGTTGTTGTGAGAATCAAAAGAGATAATATTTGTAAAGCCCTTAGTGTCTGGCATATAGTAGGTTCTAACTAAATTCTTATTTCCTCCCTCCGTCTATGTATGCGTGTATGTATGCATGTATATATATATATATATATATGTATCTACATCTTTCTATGTCTATCTCTATGTATCTGTCTCTATATAGCTACCTCTTTATATTTGTCTATCTATCTCTGTCTTTCTGTCTCTCTCTCTCCCTCCCTCCCTCCTTCCTTTTTTCCTTCTCTCTCTCTCTCCCTCCATCCCCGCCCCCCCTCCCTCTGGCCCCCACCCCTTGTCTCCTATTTTCTTTAAGAAGATGGAAGACACTAAACATGGTGAATACTAAATGCTTTAATTGACAAAATCCTAAATGAGAGAAAGAAACTTGGAACTAATGTGGTAGTATTTTCTGAATCACCAGTCTGTGCCCAATCAGACACCTGACTTGGAGACAACACGTGAAATTACATCAGCTCTAATTTGACCTATTCAAGAAGCTAATGATATTGCAAACTAAGAAAGGAATAAATGAAAAGACATTAACACAGACAATTACTATTTCCTACAGAAGTTTAAGGGGAGGGTATCAGAAAAGTCCTTTTGATCAATTTAAGGAGTTCCTCGATCATTCCTGATGAGAGTATAGGGTGTGGATCTTTGTTTGGAGGCATCTGATAGATACTCTCTCAAGTATTGTAGGCCAGGACCTTGTGAAGATGGATTGTAATTTGACATTTTGAATTGATTATTCACGTTGATGAAATCACAAGTCCACTGATGTAGTGAAATATGGAAATGGATGAATCTTTTTTTGAAAATTCACTTTCATTTTATTTTTAAATCTATGTCCTCTCCATTCTATATCCCCATATTCCCCTTCACCCCCACTTTGAGAAAACAAGAAAAATGAAGTCCAGCATAAACACAGTCAAGCCAAAAAAAAATTTCCTGTGTTGGCCATATTTTTTTAAAAAGTGCCTCAGGGTACATTCTGAATCTATTATATGTCTATCTGGAGATGAGTAGCAGCATGCTTTCATCATGTGTCCTGTGACACTGTGGTTGGTTTCTATTTTGATCAGAGTGCTTAAGTCTTTCAAAGCTGTCTTTACAATATTTCTATTATTGTATAAATTATTCTCCTGATTCTGTTCACTTTGCTCTGGATCAATTCACTTGTCTTCCTAGGTTTCTCTGAAACCATTCCCTTTATCATTTCTTATAGCACAATATTATTCCATTATATTTATGGACCATGATTTGTTCAATCATTCCACAATTTATGGCTTAGTTTCTAGTTCTTTGCTACCACAAAAATAGTTGCTATCAATGTTTTCACACATATAAGTTCTCCTCTTACTTTGACCTCCTTGTGATATAGACCCATTAGCAGTATCACTGGGTCAAAGTCTACACACAATTTAATCACTTTGGGGGCATAGTTCTGAATGTCTCAAACAGTTTGCAGTTCTATCACCAGGGCATTAATATATCTGCTGTCCAATTGACCCTGTAGCATTTGTCAGTTTCCTTTTTTTGTCAGTTTCACCAATTTGAAGTATGTGAGGTGGGACTCTAGTCATTTAATATGCATTTCTCCAAGTGTGATTTGAAGCATTTCTATATGGCTATTGTTAACTCAGATTTCTCCCTTTGAAAACTGCTTATTCATCTACTTTGATCATTGGAGAATAGCTCTTTTTCCTATAAATTTCAATCAGTTTCCTATACATCCTAGAAATGAGACCTTTATCAGAAAAACTTGCTGCAAAGATTTTCCTCCAGTTTCTGCATTTCTTATTAATTTTAGCTGAATTGACTTTCCCTACCAAAATTTTTTTTAGCTTTTCTTAGTTAAGTAATTCTTTTTTTAAATTAATTACTCTATTTTCTTGTTTACATCATTCATTTCCATGAGATTTTGAGTTACAAATTTTCTCCCCATCTTTCCCCTATCCAACACCTCAAAACAGCCATCCTACTGTATAAGCCCTCCTCCAATCTGATCCCTCTCCTGTGTCCTCTCCCTGACCCCTCTGACTTTCTGGTAGGGCAGGATGGATCTCCCTACCACAGTGCATGTGTATCTTAATTCCCAGTTGGATGTAGTCAATAATAATAATAATAATTGCATATA
>CM053587.1:211549245-211566745 GCA_028646515.1 Pseudochirops corinnae
CCCCTGAACTAGGTAAATGATATGTTTGATTAAAGTAAGATTGTTAACCCACTTTGAGTTGCTTTCCTTTAGAAAAGCAGATCTAAGAACCTGTGCTAGTAGCCGCCCTAGGTATGCTAGGGTGCTTGCTGTTACAATTGCACAATAGCAAAAAACATTGTAAGTTTAGAGCATGAGATATAGCTCCTCTAAGCCAGATTATTCCAAAAACATTTGTAGATGAAAGTGCAAAGAAGATAATAAATAGACATGAAATGAAACAGATTTGCCAATGTTTCTATAGTGATTTATTTTCTATAGTGATCATTAAGGACAGTGGAATCTCTACATTTGTAATTCCCCACCTTAATATCTATTATGTTATAGGATAAAGTAAAAATGTTACTTAATGATATGAAATCAGGAAGAGTGACTGGGCCTGACCAAATACATACAGAAAAAGCTTTTGCTGAAGGGAACATAGTATTGAGGGTACCCGAAGATCTGTCTTCTAGATATATAAAATGAGGGAAGACTCCAAAAGAACAGAAAAGATGGCTGATAGCATTATCACAACCCCTCCCCCCAAAGGTGAGAAGACATCAACAACCACTATTTCATTTATCTACGAACCAATCTCTATAAATCTTTCTTAGAATTGTCTATGCATAAATATGTCCTTGATGAAAACATGAGAAAGACACAAGTGAGTTTTTTATAAATGATTTTCTGTTGCAAATTATAGTCACAAACACACCTTCCAACACGTTGTCTTCCATGATGCCAAAAGAAGATCACAAGAGATTTCCTGATAGATGTAAGAGATAACTTTGTTCAGTAATCCTTTGAGCAATAACATTAAGTGAGGTATGAAACAAGGTAAGTGAGGTATGGTTTGGCAATATCATGGAGAATTTCCTGGAAAAAAAATTATGAACAGGAGAAGATTTCTTACTGATAGTGAGATGTTCTTACTCAGGGATGACATTGATTCTGCCTACATGAAGCCTCAGAATACTGAAGAAGCTCTCAACATGGTCCATGAGCCTACCATTCTACATGGGAAAAACCAAACAAATGGTTGTTGAATGCATATTTACTACTTCAATTCAGTTCAGTTCAAAAAGCATATATAATGCAGTTATTACATTCAAGGCACTATATTAGGTGCAGGGGTGAGATGAAATGAAAAGCAGTTCTGGATTATACAGATTCCCAAAGTGGGTGATACCACCCCCTGAGGGGTACTGGAAAGATTCAGGGAGGTGATAATAGCCTCAGGTACAATTGGGAGGCTTTGAATAAAAATAAGGAGTCTGTGAAAGCATAAGGAAAGAAGAAAAGATATCTTTGAAAAACCATTCTTACGTGTTTCATCTGTTGTGTAACAGAGCTAAAGTCATTGTGATCACATTATTTTCCAAGTAAACACACAAAATGCATGTTATAACTGATCAGTGGTCAAGCCTGCTCTTAGGTCTTAACAAGCAAGTGTTGTCAGGTGAGTATGTCACATATTGTTGGGAAGTTCAGCAGGCATCATTAGGAATATGTGTACGTAATGATTTGTTTACAATGTGATACTATGTGGTTACTTGAGGCATTATTGCATCATCAAAATTCCAATGCAGGAAAACCCTCACAAATTTACAATAAATTATTGTTTAAGATGCATCATTTAAAAAAATATTTTATTTTTTAATGATGCAAATTAAAAAAAAACCAACAACATTAAAGGGTTAAAGAATGCAGATTTCCAGGGGAATGTTGAGTAATTTTTTTTTTTTGAAAAGGGGGTAGTAGGCCAAATAAGTTTAGGAACCTCTGGTTATACATCATATACAGAAGTCATAAGAATTTTATACATCATAAGAAGCTCATATAGCATGCACAAAGATAAATATATACAATTTAATTTAAGGAGGGAGAAAGGTCTAACAAGAGATGATACTAATATTACATCTTGAGGGAAATTAAGGGTCTGAAAACTTTGACAAAAGGAAGACAGACTATGGAAAGGCTTGGATATAGAGATGAAATGCCATGTCTGGGTAACAGGAAATAGTACAGTTTGGTTAGAATGTAGAGTGCGTGGAGGAAAAGAATTTGAAATGAATCCAGAGCCAGATTGTGAAAGGTTTGAATGTCAAGCTGAGGAACTCATATTTTACATTAAAGACAATAGAGAATCACTAAAGAGTCTTAGCCAGAGGAGTAATGTTGGTCAGACATTAGGAACATAATTTTAGCAGCTTTTTGGAAGATAGATTGAAGAGGAAAGAGACTAGAACCATGAAAATCAATTAGGGAGCCATCATAATACCAGACAAAAGGTAAAATAAAGGTCTAAAACAGGGTAATATAATTGTTAGTGGAAAGAAGGGGACAGATGTAAGAGACATTGGAGAAATAGAATTGACAAGACTTGAAAGCTGATTGGATACGTAAGATGAGGGCAATGAAGAGCTGAAGATGCCTCTGAGGCAGGATTACAATAGAGCTGGGTAACAGAAAAGATGATGGTTCTTAGAAGAGAAACAGATGAAATGAGATAATAATTGTAAAACACTTAGCATAGTGCCTATTTGGCACACAGTTAGAACTCTATAAATGTTAGTTATTATTAGCTATTAAAGAGATGTGTTTGTTGGGATGGGTTCCGAAGGTGAGATAATGAGTTCTGTTTGGGACATTTTGAGTTTGAGATGCCTACAGGACATCCAGATGGAAATTTCCACCAAGTAACTGGTGACATTGCCCTAGAGCTTAAGAAAGAGAGGAAGGCTAAATATATAGAATTTGGGGAACTCATAAAAGTGAATGAGCTAAAGAATGAGGATATATATAGAGATAACCATAGGGTCTAGGACAAAGTTTTTTGGAACATTCACAGTAAAGGAATTGGAAATAAATGATAATCCAGGAAAGGACTAGTCAGACAGGCAGTAGGAGAACCAAGAGAGATCAATATTACAAATCCTAGGGAGAACAGAATATCCAGAGGGAGTCGATGGTCAACAGTCTAAAAAAAACTGCAGAGAGGTCAGGAAGGACGAGACCTGAGAAAAGGCCATCGTATTTAGCAGTTAAGACATCAATAGTAGCCTTGGATAGAAAACTTCTACTGGAGTATTTGACTTAAATTATAAAGAGTTGAGAAGTAAGAGATGGGAGGGTGGGAAAATGAAGACAAGTGTAGACACCTTGTCCTAGTTGTTTATTACAGATGGTTAAAGAGGTGGCCCATAGAGTTGTTCTCTCAGCCCCCAAATCTTAGAGAGGCAGGGTGGTGGAGGAAAAACCACTGATTCTAGTATCAAAGGACTCATGTTGGAATTCTGCCTCTGTCACTACCTTTGTGACCCTAGGAAGTCACTTTACCTCAGTTTCCTTGTCCAAAAAATGAAGAGGCTAGACTAAAAAGTCTCCAAGTCCAGTTTAAATAAAAGATCCTGTCCTTTGACCATCATACTAGGCTCCCAAATTTAGTATAAAGAGAATGGGCTGGATCATACTTCAGAGGTTGGATAGTACTTTCAATGGTCTCGAGCTGTTCTCTGCTGCAAAATTTCACCATTTTATATCACTATGCTTCTGGTAATACTTTTGTCTCTGAATCATAGAATATCATGAGCTCAGAAAAATAGGAATTTCAGGGAGTCCAATCAATCAATTGACAAGCCCTCGTTGAACACTCACCATGTACCAGGTACAGTGTGAAGCACTGGGAATTTGTTATTGTTTAGTTGTTTCATCTGGCTCCAATTCTTCATGAGCCCATTTGAGTTTCCTTGGCAGAGATAGTAGAGTGCTTTGCCATTTCCTTATCCAGATCATTTGACAGATGAGGAAACTGAGGCAAACAGAATTAAGTGACTTGCTGAGGGTCACACTGCTGGTAAGTGTCTTGAGGACAGATTTGAACTCAGGAAGAAGAGTCTTCTTGACTTCAGGGCCACAGTATCCATTATGCCACCTAGCTGCCTGCATTGGGCACACAGATTAAAATTGAATACGTAAAGGATACATAGGCAAAATTGAAATAGTCTTTGCCCTTTAGGAGCTTATATTTCTAATGGGAGACAGCATGTACATAAAAAAGGTAGTTTAAAGAAGGATAACACTAGTTTCTGCAGGGATCAGGAAGGGCTTTATATAGAAGCTTGAGCCAACCTTTGAAGGAAACCAGAGATTTCAGAAAGTGGGGGTGAAGGAGAAGACTATTTCAAGCACTGAAGCATGGTGACATTTTGAGTTTTTACCTCCCACCTATCATATTGGAGGGACTGAAAAAAAGAAAATGATAAGAAAAATTTTTGTAGTGGCAAAAAATCCCCCACAACTCCAAACTCATTGAAACTAAGGAAATGGTCATTAATTGGGGAATTGCTGAATAATTTGCTGTATAAGAATGTAATAGAATACTATTACGCTCTGAGAAGGTGTGAAAAGATTTGTATGAACTGATACAGAGTGAAACGGGCAGAATCTGAAAAGTATTTTATTCTATAGCAACAGGTCTATAAAAATGAACCATTTTGAAGACATACAAACTGTTGTCACAATTTGGACAATGTGTATTCTCATTCACGTTGGGGTTTCTCTTGTTTATTTTTTGTATAGTTTTAGCATAAATGGTTATACTAACTTCTTTCCTTTTGTTTAATTTTACTAAGGCTTTTTTTTTCTTATAACCTTTACATTAAGCAATTCCAGTTTTCCAAACTCCCAATTTACATGCCTTTATATTTTTTTTCTCTTTGTTCTTTAGTCATCTGTACTAAAGCAGACAAAGTACTCTGAAATTTCCCTGAACTATGTTGAGTAAATTGTCCACTAGAAACATACATGCTCAAGATAACAGACAAAGGAAAATTAATGGAGGAACAATCAAATATGAAAAAGCTAAGAAGACACAGTAAAGAATAATCAGTTAGATCAAGGTTGGAGGCAAGGTACCACAAGGTGAAACTGTAAAGCAAAAGTTTTCCTCCTATCCAGCATTAATTATCACATGCCCCATTTCCTCAGGATTTTGGTTGAGTGTCAGGAGATACCTTGCCATTGTCTCATGGTGGCTTAATGCTATCCCTCTCAGATAAAAAGTTGTATTTTAATAACTACTCAAAGGAATAGCTAAAATGGCCAGGCAATGAGAGAGATAGGATGGGGATGGGTTAGCTCAATTGAAATGGAGAGTGTACAGGTGGAGGCATGAAGCTTTTTAGATCATTAAAATATATTCAGGTGCGGAGGAAGGGTAGGGAAGAGACTGATGAAGGGTGATCCACTCTTAGAAGGCCTTGAGGACTGATCTGAAGGTCTTTTAGAAGGTCAAGGAATTGTCACTGTGGAGAGTGTTTTGTAGATAAAATAGATTATTTCAATTCTACAAGCATTTATTGAGATTAGTATGAACAAAGTACTATACTGTTCCTGACCCTACAAAGAAAAAAACCTCACAGCTCACATCTTAGCTAACATTAATATAATTAATATAATGCTTCAAGGTTTGTAAAATGCTTTACATGTTATATCTCCTTTGGTCCTCACAGCAATCCCGGGAGGTTGGGGCTATAATTATAGCCATTTTATACATGAGGAAACTGAGGCAAGCTGAATTTAAATGATTTGCTTAGTGTCATACAATTAATAAGGGTATGAGGAGAGATTTTGAACTTAGATCTTCCTGTCTCCAAATACAGCATCACTGTATCCACCATGCTCCCTAGCTGTTCTCCAGGCTTTTACTTTCTGTTGGAGTTTATATTCTTTCAACATAATGAACCTGTGTGCCCTTTACCTAGACCTTGGATCCTAGATTTTTATTTAGTTGGGAGGTACCTTAGAGAGCATCTCAGCCGAACCTTCTCATTTTACAGATGAGGAAATTAAGTCTCAGAGAGTTTACGTGAATTGTCCAAAGTCAAAGCAAACATGAGATGTAATGCTAGGTCTTCTGATTCCCTTGTGTTCAGTAACCCTAGTTTCTTCTCTTTTTTTTCTCTACTAATCCCTTACCATGGTTTTCTTGGCTTGAGGAGTAGGTATGGAGAAGGCTATTGATTTATCTTTAAATAATCTGAAGATTCTCACACTTGGTGGAAACCACTTACAGAGTATCTCTTATGATTGTTGCTTTTAAAAGTTGTTCAAAGGATGAGATCTGAAAGGATCTTTGGAGATTATAAAATCCATGACTTCTCTTTTTAAAGATGAGCAAGCTAAGATTCAGAAAGGTTAAGTGATCTCCCTAGCATCACACAGGATAATTAGTAGCAGAGTGAGGATACCCCTGGCCTTGCATTCCAAAGATATACTTTTATAATTCAGTGGTTCTTAACCTGTGGTTTATGTTCAATTTGTAACAATAAAAATACATCCTGCATATCAGATAGATTCATAACAGTAGCAAAATTACAGTTATGAAGTAGCAATGAAAATAATTTTATGGTTGGGGGTCACCACAACATGAGGAACTGTATTAAAGGTCACAGCATTAGGAAGGTTGAGAACTACTGTTTTATATTGAGACAGCAAGGTATGGTGAAAAAGCCCTGGACTTGAGGTTTGCAAAGATTTCAGCTGGAATTCCATCCCTAACCCTGACTGTGGAACCAATGAGAAGTCACTTGTAGTCTCTCTTCCTCAGTTTCCTCAGCTATAAAATGGGAATGATAGTACCTGAGTCCTTATTGTGGGGAGCAAAACTGACAATGTATATAAATCATTTTGCAATCTTTAAAGTTCCATTTAAATGCTAACTAAAATTATCATTCTTGTTTTTTTGCAGAGAGGGGAGGGCAGGGTAATTGGGGTTAAGTAACTTGTCCAAGGTCACATGGCTAGTTTTGTGCTAAGTGTCTGAGGCTAGATTTGAACTCAGGTCCTCCTGACCCCAGGGCCGGTGCTCTATTCACTGCACCACCAAGCTGCCCCAAATTATTACTCTTTTTCGCAATGCCTGTGTGCTTTAAGAGTTAGTTGAGAAAGAAAAGAAAATGGGCCAGAGATAAGAAAATTTTCTCTTATGCTCTCCGCATCCAGAAAAAGAATGATGGAGTCTGAATGTAGATTGCAGCGTATTCAGAAATTTTTTGTTTTTTTGTTTCTTCTTTCTCATGGTTCCTCCTATTGGTTCTAATTCTTATTTACAATATGACTAATGTGAAAATATGTTTAGTATGAATGCATATATAGAGCCTATATCAGACTGCATGCTGTCTTGGGGAGGGGGAAGGGGAGGAACAGGTAGAAAATTTAGAACTCAAAATCTTATGGAAGCGAATGTTGAAAATTAAAAATAAATACTTTTTTTAAAAAAGAAAAAAGTTTTTATTATACTCTGAATGTGTGTGTATGCATACACATATACTCGTGTGTGTGTGAACATAAATAAGGACAGTATTTCTAACTTCTTTAAATAGGGCATGAAGACATAAATATTAAAATTAGGAGCCAGGAGAAATGAGCTTTGAGTTTATCTAGTACAATCCTCTCATTTTACAGATGAGTAAACCAAGACCAAGAGCCTTGTCCAGGGTTTTCCAGCTTGTAAATAGCAGGCATGGATTCAAATCCAAACCCTCTCACTCCCAATGAATAACTCTTTCCGCTTTACCATTCTATTTCCATGTGTGCTCCATGTGCAGATATCTAAATTTGGGTAAATTACACATTTTTAAAGGAATCACAAATAAGTAATGAGATTGTACTGGTCATTTTAAAAGATTGCTTCCCACATAGTGGGCAGAATGAGTTCTAGAAAGCCAGGGAGGAATGGTTACAATATCTTTCTATGGCCTGCGATCAAAGAATTTATCTTTCTACACCTTTCTCTCCCCTTTCCTTCCTCTTCTTCCTGAAAACTCAACTGCTGACCTACCATTTAGGTAGAGTCAGAGTTTGAGATTCGAGGTAGAGCACAAGAAAGTAGAAGTTTTAATTTAGTTTCACCTCTACCAAGAAATTTAAAAGCCTATAGAATTAAATTAAATTAAAATAATTAAACTAAAATGCCTGCAGAAACTAGTGCCCTCCCAACTACTTCTTCTCTTGTTCCTTTCCTTTGTCTTCTCTCCATTCCTGCTTTATCTCTCTCTTTCCTCCCTGCCATCTCCATTCATTCATTCAGCACATATTTACTGTGTGCCTACCAAAAAATGCTTTTCTAGAATTTGAGGAAAGGAGACATGGTAGAGAGTAATCTACGTTCCGCAATGGGGATCAGGAGCGGACAGAAAGAAAATTAAACTGAATGATTTTATTTGCCTCCTCAAACTCTGAAGTTGCTAATATTAGAGTACATCCCGGCATTCAATTCTTGAGGCAGAGAAACAAAAAGTAAGTTCTATGGTATAGTCTAAGCCATTCTTAACTGTGAGTCTTTGAAAGTTGCACAGTGTTTCAAGGCATATTTTGGGTCCCAGTCTAATGCTTCTATCAGACCAAAGGAGAAGTTGGAAATTCAACTCAAAGGACAGACATTTAATTAATCAGAATTGCAAGAAGATCAACAAGGAAACTCTCACCCCTCAATCATCACTGCCCCCTACACACAGAAACATACGATCTCATGCTACAAGTGAGAAACCCAAATGGCGCGAGTGTAGAGGGGTGCGTCTGAAGAAAAGCACCTATGCATCTCCATGTCTGCCACTGGCAGTTTCCTTGAAAAGTGTGCACTATTATCTCCTAGTTGACCTGGTTGTGCTGCCATTTTCTGGTTCTCCATTGAACTAGCACTGACACCTGGTGGTTCATCACTGAATTGCAGGTACTATGCAGCTTCTTCCCTACAGGGGAGAGTGCTGATACATCTTCTGCTAGACAGTCCAGAGTCCCAGAGTTATTTCAACCCTTTTGTGAATCAGATTAACAGCTCTACCCAACCAGGGGCAAAAGTTGCTCAGGGGAATCTGTATTTTTAACTCCCTCTGCTTCTTACGATAGAAAATCCCCGCCCCCCCAAAACAACAAACAAAAAAAACCCATAAGGAGATGGCTAGGCGGCACAATGAATAGAGAACTGGCCCTGGAGTTAGGAGGACCTGAGTTCAAATCCTACCTCAGACACTTAACAGTTCCTAGCTGTGTGACCTTGGGCAAGTCACTTCACCCCAACTGCCCTGCCTTCCCCCTCCAAAAAAAGCAAATTAAAAAAAAAAACAAATGAAAATGCCCTCAAGATTACCTGATATTTATTTTGGAATGAGTAAATTTCTTTTAACTGCTATCAGGGATCTGACCACTCGTCTATATCCAGGAAGGGTGTAGGGTATGTTCAGGGAAGACTAGTACCTCTGGTGTGATGACTGCTGAACCCTTTTCAGGGCAGCTTTCCACCTTTGGTATCCCACTGTTGCACCCTATTTTCACCTAGGGCTCCAAGAAGTTATAGCATGTGTAGCAACCATACACCAGTAAATCGGTTCAGCCAATTAGCTAAATCAAGTTGAGGACAACCAAGGGGTCTTAAACCCCTTGGTGGGTGAGGGTGGTGTCTACCCCAAGTGCATGAAGACTTTCCCTGGTGGAATAGGTAGATGAAAACAATTTGTTCCAAAGACCATGAAGGCAGCTGAAGCAGGAGCTGTGGAGTGCTTAGAGCTTGGTTAGACATCAAAGACACCAAGGTCATCCATTGCAACTTGAGCCATTTTCAGTCATCATGATTCTATCCTGCCACTGGATTGTGATGTACTTTTCAGGGATGTACACATTGATAATGAGATTGACACAAGCATTGCCAGAGCTAGTTCAGTGTTTGGGAGGCTCCAAAGAAAAGAATGGGAAAGAAGAAATATTAGATGGACTACCAAACTGAAGGTCTACTGAGCTGTTCTGTTGACCTTATTGCTGTATGCCTGTGAAACTTGGACAGCCTACCAGTGTCATGACAGGAAACTGAATCACTTCCATTTGAATTGTCTTAGGAAGATTCTGAAAATCAATTGGCAGGATAAGATACCAGACACAGGTCTTTACTCGAACTAAACTGCCAAACATTCAAACTCTGCTTCAGAGAGTGCAACTCTGATAGGCTGGCCACATTGTTTGAATGCAAAACGTGTGCTTGCCAAAAAGACAACTTTATGGAGAACTCACACAGGGCTAGAGTTCACATGGTGGTCAGAAGAAGTGATATAAGGACTCTCTCAAGGTCTTGCTTAAGAATTTTAGAATTGATTGTGTGACATTGGAGACTCTGGCATAGGACCGCTCAGCATGGTATGCCCACATCAGAGAAGGTGTTGTGCCCTTATGAACAAAACAGAATTGAAACAGCTCAAAGGAAATGCAGCAGGGTGTGCAAATGTGGAGTTTCCACCCCAAATGTTCACATGGACTATTTGTGCCCCACCTGTGGTAGAACATTCTGATCTTGTATTGGTCTGATCAGCCCCAGTTGGACACATCAAAACTTGACTCTAGCATAGTGATGTCATTTTGGTCCTCTTTGAGAATGAAGGATAACAACCAAACAAACCAAACCGACTATATTCACAAAAATTACCCTGGAACTTCTCTTAGCAATATTGAAGATGGAGTGGAGAGAGGCTAGGGATCTTCATGCAGCTGCATCCAAATCACTCTTTTCACTCAGATAGGAAAGACACAAGAGATTGTAGATTGCCAAATTAGGATCCTCAAAGCCATACTCTCCACTTTCATTCTGCCCTTACCTTAGGCAAAGTTTGCATTGTGTGTGTACTGAGGGAACAGGGTTAATATTTTCCAGTCACAGTTTAGAAATTTACAGAATAACATATGGTTTTAAATGATAATAGAACAGTTCTCTATTCTCCCTAGAAGATCAAATTTTCAGCAAGGCGAGGAGAGACAAAATGAGACTATCCACCTCTTTTCAACCCTTTTTCCCTCTTCCCCTTTACTAGGTTTTCCCTCATCACTTTTCCCTGGTCCTGTGAAGGTATCCCACCCTCATTCTTCCGTTCAACTACAGGGTTTTTTGGAATATGTAATTTACGCTCCTTTCTCTATTTCCTCACCACTTCCTTCAGCCGTGGGTAATTTAGCTTCTTTTGCCACGTCCCTACCAAGTTCTCTCATAGGTCACTAATGACTGTATCCAATGACCTTTTCCTAGTTTTCATCCTCTTTCACTTCTCTGTGATAATTGATGCTGTTGAACATTTCCTCCTTCTGAATATTCTCTCAATCTTTAGCTTTTGAGCTGCCAGTCTTCTAGTTATTCTTTTTTTTTAATTGCTATTGTTGTTCAGTTGTTTCAGTAATGTTTGATTCTTTGTGACCCTTTTCAACATCTCCATTTCCTTTGCTGATTTCTTTTCCTTTTTCTAATCTTGTACTTCTTTTTTTTCTCCTTTATACTCTTTTTTTTTTTTTTTGGCAATCTCTCTCATTCCCCTGATTCAAATCTCATCTCTATGCATATCTCAAATAAATTCTTCTATCCCTGAACTTTCTTCTGAGCTTCTTGCCTATAGGACATAATCACATGTTTTAATGATACCTCAAATTCAATGCAGGACTGTTTTCTCATCTGTAAAATTCAGGATTTGGACTAGATGATTTTTAAGTTCTCACCCACTTTCATCTCCCAGTCTACTTGTTGAATACTTAGCCATGTTTCAAATGCCACATCCTTCATGGAGCCTTCCATGGTCTCCCCTATCAATAATGTTACATCCCCATTCCTGCTTTACAAAGTACCACATTTGTACTCTCTTGTTGTGTATGTTTTTTGTATTACAATTATTTGTGTTTTTGTCTTATCCCCTAGTTGGGCTGTGTGCTCCATGAGGCAGGGATCATAGCTAATTTGAATTTTGTATCTTACTGGGTCTAAATCCATGTTCTCTGTACATTTGATTAATAAATTTCTTGAATAAATAAATGAATCGAAAGAACAATTCTAGTTAATTGGTATTAAACATGGAAGTCGAATTTCATGTTGAGAAGAGTTTTCATGCTCATGTTAGTACTTCTTTGCAACCACAATGGTCAAAACCAACTGTGGAAGAGCTTAGAGGACATTATGGTTTGCTTAAATTCCAAATCCTCTTGTTCTTCCTGCTAAGCAAACAAACTTTGCTTTTAAGCAAAATGGAAAATGGAAAGAAGTTGTTATAAATTAAAATTTCATGCATATGAAACTTATATCACAAGCTTGACAGGCCTAGGATCTTTTTCTGTGGATAATACTATAAATATTATGGGCAGCTAGGTGGTGCGAGGATAGAATGCCAGGTCTGGAATCAGGAAAACTCATCTTTCTGAGTTTAAATCTGGCCTCAGACACTTACTAGCTGTGTGACCCTGAGCAAGTCACTTCACTCTGTTTGCCTCAGTTTCCTCATCTGTAAAATGAACTGGAGAAGAAACTGGCAAATCACTCCAGTATCTTTGCCAAGAAAACCCAAAAATGGGGTCACAAAGAGTTAGCTATGACTGAAACAACAGAACAACAGCAACAACAATAGAAATGTTACCCCTAAGGGTAAGTTCACCTTTTTGAAGTGGAAAATTCATGTTGTCATTCAGATAATTCAAGATAAAAATGTTGATACTTCAATTATCCTGGAACAACAGAAGAAAAAACCAGCTCTGAATTCTCTAGCTAAAATCACTTCTGTTCTACGTTTCACTTTTCTAATATCATCCCGACTGTAAAGGAGCTGATCTTTTCTGCAGCAGCAAAGCCATTTACAATTTTTATGGAAATCGTGCTATAAAAAAATAAATTTTCAGCAGGGCAAGGCCGCCTGTTTAATAGGGCTCTCAAAACATGCACACGCGTGCACACGGATGCCTTGCTGTGGGAAAGAAGCCTTATTTTATCTATAGCCTTGCACTGTTTCCTTCACCTCACGTCAAGATTCTGCATAATATAACCATAGATCATGTTTATGATCAGCTAATTTTGCCTCTGCTCCGTGGCCTCCCCCTTTCCTATTCCCTTCCCCCCTCTCCCTGTCTCTCTCTCTGCTATTCAATGCTTCCTAAATCAGGGCCAAAGACTATCTGAAGTGCAGGGGCGGTACCTCCAGTAAGTTGGCGCTCTGGTCTGAGCTCACAATACCCACCATGTGAGCCTTGTTCAGTAATCTGCTTGTAAAAGCTGCTCCTCTCTTACTTCCCCATCCTCATTCCAGGAGCCTATTAAATTAATGAGATAGAAGGCAGTGCTACAGCAGTCAACATGTTATTGGTGTATAGTGCTGGTGCTATTACAATGTGCCTGTTTTTTCTCCTGGGACATTTAATTTCCGCTTCTCAAATGAGCTGCAAAGCCGTGAAGCCTCGCAGTGTTCTTTCTAGACACTCTGTGATGCAGATAATGAGGGTACTGATAGGTGCCTAGGAGACTGTGATGGCTCTAAGCACAGCTATGGTCTGATAATGCTTTATGCCAACAGTGTCACAGCGGAACCACTATCATCCCTCAAGGAATGGTTCATCTTTATATGTAATACAGCAGCTGTCACCTAAATGGCTAATGGGAAGCAGAGTAGAACCTTAGTGCTAGTAATCTTTGTCACTTAATAATTTTAAAGGTATCCGACTTCAGCAGCTCCTGCAAGTTCTAATAAGAGTGCACTTGCCGGGTTTATGTTGTTGGTGGCGAATTAAATGTAAATTGAGAAATCCATGATGCTGCTCTGTGCAAATCTAATTTAGTATAATTTGAATAGCCAAGTAATTAAAATGTATTATAGGTAGAAGATGCTGAGATGGTGGAGTGCCTGCATTTAAGAGGAAGATTTATTGGACTCACTGCATCCACAGTGAACCTTCTACAACCACATTAGCTAACATCTGTTGGAAAATGCCGAGATGCAGGGCAGGGGACATGCACACAGAATATATGCTTGCATGTGTTGGAACAACAGACCAGAGACCTGGGGAGGGGGGAAAGAGGGTGGGGCAGGAAGGAATGTGCTTGCAGGTTAAGCTGATTAGTAACACGGCTTGTGCGGCCATGTGTGCATACATGTGAATGCTTAAATGATGGGTGGGTGTGCACCATGTGTATCTGTGTGTGTGTACACACAGATACACATTCTTCCTAATTAATGTCTGTCCCCTGCAGTGCTAGAATTGCAGTTTGATTGGATTTGGGGAGCTAGGTAATAATAATAGGACAGTTGATGCAAACAATGTCTGTGTTGACACGGTACCATTAGTGTTTCCTGGCAAATTATTTTGTTTGCTTTGCCTAAGTGCCCAAGATTATAGGTGGTGATTTAGTAGGCTAGGGGCACAGGATTCTGAAGAGAAGCCAACCTAATTTCAATCACACCTTCAACCAGACTGTTAATCTTTGGGGAGTCAACGCACCTGTGCTGGCAGAAGTTAAGAGGAAAGAGATTCTGAAATGCACAAGTCCAACAATTGTCCAGGGAAAGGGGTAGAGATATATTTGGTCCATAATTCTCTTTGGGGATAAATCACAGGATGTCTCTGGAAATCTGGAAAATATGGCTGAAGTTGAATAAAGATATACAGCTCCCACAAAAACATGGAGCATGTTCCGAAGAAATATTGGTCAAGAGACGGCAGAAGAGAGACAAGAGGGCTTACTACCACACCAGTAGGAATCATACACTATTCACAATAGCAGTTCACAGCCCACTGCCCTTTAATTGTGTCACTGGAATGTTTGGGGATAATTTGACAAACCTAAGTCCCTTGATAGAAAGGATATCTAGGTGACATGTGTATGTTTGGAACAGGGGGAAAAGATAGTAGGGGTCCTGTAGACATCCTGTATGCATGCTCACCAGTCAACACAACTGTTTTTCAAATCACTGGGCTATCCCAATCCTCAGGCTCTTAATCAAATATAGAACAAAGATGAATGTTAATTTTCATGACATGCTCAATTCCCCCCACACCCTAGCCAAAGATAGGCTTTGTCCTTAGTGATTCCACAAGAGAATCTTTGCCTATTGCTATAACGCTCAGTGCAGTAACCCCAGAGCCCCCTTATTTGCAGAGCATCTCAGAGGATGCATCATTGATCACTAAGTGTTGTGAATGAAAAATGTAGATGTTAAATAAGTTTTTTTTTTTAAAAGCACCCTCTGGTTTGCAGCATGTGAGCCAAGAACAGGTATTGACACAAGAAGCTGGAAACATTCACCAACACCTGCAGTCTATCTCCTCAGTCATGTCTCTCTGCAAGCCGAGATGGAATATGGATGCAGCAAAGAGCCCCAAAGAAAACAGAAGGATGATTAGGAAATACAATGAGAAGAGTCTATTCCTCTCTCCTCCCTCAAGATACTAACAACATGACAATCACAGTGCATGGAAATCATTAACATTTAATTTGGTGTTCATTGGAAAATCATTAATCATGAGGCACTGTTTTGGTATCCTTGTGGACATAATTCATGAGCTCCACGTGAATTCATTGCAATTTAAAATTAGTTGATGTCCACTTAGGATAAAATGTCACCTCATATTTTAGGTCAAAACTTCAGTGTTATTCTAAGGGTGGCAAGTGGGAGACTTCTAAAAGACACCAATCTTCCCCTCACCCCACCAAAAAAAACCCAAACTTTTTCTGGGATGATACTTTCAAAGTCAATATTGTCAACATAAAAAAAATAATAAATTAAGGCAACACATCATTGAATGTTAGGCTCCTACCTTCCTTATCTCCCCTGTCTCCCCTTCCTTCATTCCCTTTTATTCAGACCAAAGGCTCTACTTCAGAAATAGTTCTGGGCTAATAATATCACATCTGTTGCCACAATACAGTGAACACTGGTAAGAAATGACTATATGCAATTCAATAGAGTATATTTAGCATATTTTCATTGCACCAACTATCAGCTGATCCACCTCTTATTAGTATAAATGACATAGATTCGTGTCAGGCATTTTCAGCAGTGAAGAAATTACAGGAGTCTGCATGGCTCATTAGGCTCTGGTTGCATGTTAAAAGGTGGCCAGGCCTTATTAATAATAAAAGGGAAAGATAAAACTATACTTGTGATTTAAGAAGAGAAAGAGAGATTGGTGTAGTCCCTTAAAATATTCGTCCCTTAAGAGGGAGAAAAGTTTCACATTTGTATTTCCACTCTTATTCTAAATTTCTTAGCCACTTGGGAAGATGGCATTTTGTTTCTTTAACACTCTGTTTAGGAAAAAGCTTAAGACCTAGTTTCAACAGGAGTTCAGATATGAGAGCTATCCGGACTTTCAAAGGTATATATTTTTGTTATCAAATTTTGCTTCTAAATAGCTTATCTGAGGCTCCATTCAAATTTTGAATAATTTGAATGGCTTAAAGTACCTACCTCTTATTCTACAATCAGTATATAAAAGAGACCTGACCCATCTTCACTGATAGAATGTAAATACTTTGAGGGCAGGGAGGGTGTTGTTTTTTGAAACACAGTGCTTGGCTCCTTGTTGCTGTTGTTCAGTTGCTTGCTCCAGTCCAACTCTTCCCAGGCGGACATTTACATTTCGGGCCCTTCTGTCCTCCACGATCTCCCGAAGTCTGTCCATCAAGCTTCTGTTCATTGCTTCCATGACACTCTCTATCCATCTCATGCTCTGCCGTCTCCTTCTCCTTGTGCCTTCAGTCTTTCCCAGCATCAGTCTGTTTCCATTGAGTCCTGTCTCCTCATCATGTGGCCAAATTATTTAAACTTCAGTTTTAGTATTTATCCTTCCAATAAATAGTCAATAGCCTGGCACCGAGGAGATGCTTAATAAATTCTTGTTAATTCATCTGAATGACCAGGAAGAGATTCTACCATTCTTGATCTTCCTAGCTTTCATACTTCATCATGTATCTATAACTGACTCATTGTTAATACTATAATTAAATCTTACACTAGAAATAAGGGTAAAGAAGTCGTGGTAAATATTACTTATAAGCTAATGACATTTAGGGCATATAGGAGATCTAAAAATGCTCTTTGAAGAAAAGTGTTATTTTTAAAAAGCATTTTCATGTAATTAGCATTTTCCTTGATGCAGAGATATTAATCAATAAAAACAATAGACTATAAGTAGAGGGAAGAGAAGAAGTTAAGAGTCATGTTAATTGCATAACTAGCACACGGTAAAGAAAAATAAATAAATAGTGACCTAAGCAGATGTTAAAATCAAAAAGCAAAAAACGGAAAGCCAAAGAAAATTGTCAAGACTCAAGGTATTCAATCACATACAACAGTAAAGGAAAAACAAAAATAAGATATTTGCTATTGATTCTTTTCAATTTTTTTAACGGAGCCTTTTAAAAAGTGGCAATTTTGTATTTTGAGGTAACAACAGAATATACATAAATGATCTGGGTTTTTATATGATAATTAAAATTCCTCATATTTTGCACTTAGTAAAGTCTTTCAACTAAGAGCCATTCAATACGACTATTAAAACAAGTAGGAAAAGAAAGAGAAGCTTTACATTTAAGGGAAACAAGCACTCTAAAGAAATGGAATCTATTGTTAAGAAATCATCAGCAACTCATTCTCAGTCCAAGGTTGCTTTCCTTGTGCTCTGCATGACTTAT
>CM053587.1:211568771-211602167 GCA_028646515.1 Pseudochirops corinnae
AAAGAAGGAAAGAAAGAAATGAGCATTTATTAAGCACCTACTATATCACAAATACACACAAAGTGCTTTACAAATATTATCTCATTTGATTCTCCCAACAACCCTGGGAAGGAACTCTGATATTACCATTTTATTGCTGAGCAAACTGAGGTAAATAGCGTTTAATTGATATACCCAGATACATATAACTAATAAGTGTCTGAGGCTGGTATTTTAACCTATTAGGGCTTTGCTCTATTCATTGCACCACCTCACTGTCTCTTCTCAGAATAATGTTTTTAAATATGTAAAAGGAAACCAATTCTATTGAAGTACGGATATCAAAACATTAAAAGTTCCCAGTTCATGGAATCCATGAAATCTATCCATAAACACCAGGCTAAGAACACTTGTAGGAAAGCCTAGCACTTCTAAGTGAGATATTCAGGAAGACGGCAATTTCAGACGTGGCCTCATGGTGTTTACAGCCTTGGGTTAGTTGACTGAGCAAAATCCTGAATGACGAACTGGAAAACTTTACTTCCACGGGTCCTCTAATTGTTCTATAGATGTTCCCTTGCAGGAAGCAGGCATTCACTTATCTGTCTGTGGTAGCTAGATTGAAGTGTATCAAAGTGGGGGACAAAGTAGTCAGAGAAACAAAAGAAGGAAGGGGAAGCCAGGAGGAATCCCTACACTCCTCCTGTCCTTCCTTCACCTCTTTGCTTGGCAGCTGTTGGAGCCAAAAGGGAGATAGGGATCTTAGGACTTTAATACCAAAAGCACCAGAGGAGGTAGGGCAGTTTGGCAGGGGCCCAGCTGAGGTCAGCAGAGAACTGGAAGGCAGACTCACCTTAACTGAAGGGTTGCCCGTCTTTCAGCTTGGGAGGTTTCAGAGCTCTGGAAGGAGAGTACGGAGGGAATCCAAGACAGTATAGCCAATTGTCAGGCATTTCTGAGAATGTTAGATGTTGGAGGGCAAGTGGGGGCGGGCAGGGTCAGAGTCATTAAAGAACAAAACTGAGAACTGAGATATTAGGAAGGAAGTCAGAATGACTAGATTGAAAACAGGTGATACCCTTCACAATCCTACCCCGTCACCTTGCAAAACATGCTTACATTACAAGTCAGGAGAAAGAGCCCCTGGTCCAGCCACTGATTCTTTTTCAAATTTATTTTTTAAATTTTTGGATGCACCAAACGTTCAATCATGACCTAAACCTAGGATTGATTCCTTCTGGTTTGAGGGTCATGTGTAAGGCTACTCTGACTGAGTATGATTCCCGCAGGTGGAGCACAGAATCAACACAGGAACTGATGCCAAAAATAGATGCATACAATGAAAAATGGGAGAAAAAGAAAACTTGAACATTTTTATACCATCTTTTTATGTTCTGTTTTCACGAGAGACAATACACATTTGAAAGTACTCTCTTTATGAGCCAACTGATTCTGACCAAACCATGTCATGTGTGTCTCAAGGAAAAATCAGCAATATCAAACAAAAATTATTAAAAAAAAAAAAAAGAGGGCCCAACCCAGTATGAAATAGAATATAGGCAGAAAGATACCTGACTTAAATTTACAGTGTGAGCATTTGCTGCCTTGGAAAACTCCAAATGCCACAAATCAGGGTTTGATTTATTGTTGACTTAAGACTAGACTTAAGAAAATGATGGTGAAAATGTGAATAATTCAGATTTAGCTTAAGTGTGTCATTTTGTACATTTTTTTTTAGTGGAGAGCCAGTCATTAGATATTTACTAGTGTACCCTCCTTGAATTTAAATCATCTGCCATTTCACCCTTTAAGTCAATAATTCCTTGAATCTTTTTGGAGAAGACATGTTACTGTCTTTTGAAGACTTTCTTAAAGTATTCTAATGTTATTATTTAGTTATTTCAACTCTCCATGACCTCATTTGGGATTTTCTTGGTAGAAATACTGAAGTGGCTTGCCATTCTCTTCTCCAATTCATCTTACAGATGAAGAAACTGAGGCAAACAGGGTTAAGTGACTTTCCCAGGGTCACACAGCTAGTAAATATCTGAGCACAGATATGAGGTTGGGAAGATGAGTCTTCCTGACTTCAGACCCTCCCCTAAAGTATCCTATAGCATGCATTTAATTTGATAAATTTAAGCAATTTTAACTTAACTTACTTTGAAAAGTCTTTGGCTTTCTCGGTCGCCCTTCAGATAGTCTAAGGCATTCTGTGGTGTTTCAAAACTAAGGCTAGGAATCACTCTTTGGATGTATGTGGCCAGTGTCATAGAGTATCAAGTAGCTGTGCATATAGTACTGAAATGTCTGCTGACCCAGGATCCAGGGAGGGAAATATTTGTACATCAAACCCAGTCTTGCACACAGAGGCAAAGCAAACCTCCCTGCCAAGCCGCCCAGATGTCTCAGAACCCAGGTACTCTGATATGATAGGGAGAAAAAAGACAGCTCTCGTCTTTCCCTCAGCTGAACCCCTTCACCACACCCCCTTCACCCCATCCCCTAGATATTATACTACACCATGTGGATGCGCAAACTGGGCCTGTGAAATTAATTATACTGTGAGTGCCTGGAAACCAATGAATTGTAAATTGTACATTATTAAAACAGCATCAGAGCACTGACTGATCTATTATTCTTTGGGGAATGAACGAAGATAAGAGCTCTATGTGCTTTGGAGGTCTTCCTTGCTTCCATATGGCAAGCTTGGGAAGGAAAATGTTACAATATTTGTTGTCGTTTTGTTTTTCTGCAAGTTGACGCAAGTAGAAAATTTTCTATTCTTTGCTGCAATTAAATTGCTGTGTGTGCATACAGCGTGCGTGTGAATGGAGGCTTTAGATCTGGCGCTGTGCTGAGGCTCTAATGGGCACTCAGTAAGTGGTATTGGATTATGATTGCTGATAATTTGTGCCCATGGATTCTATGTAGTTATATGTCAGTACAAACTACAGTAGCCACTTAGGGTGATAGGATGTATATACCATAGCATGGCCTAGTCATATAGCAAACCATTTTATTAAGGAATGTCTCTGTTGTAGTTCGGAAAATGAAAATAGCTATCATTCATATAGGGCTTAAGATGCTTTACAAGTATTGTCTTATCCTCACAACTGTAGGAGATAAGTGCTATGATTTCCCCTGTTTTACAGAAGACGAAACAGGCAGTCAGAGATTAAGTGACTAATCCAGTGCTACACAACAAATAAATGTCAGAGGCTCAACTGGACTTCAGCTCTTCCTCACTCCATATGTTTACTAGCTGTGTGACCCTGGGCAAGTCACTTACTCTGTGTGCCTAGGAGGCAGCTAGATGGCTCAGTGGATAGAGCGCTGAGCCTGGAGTCAGGAAGTTGTTATTTGGTTGTTTTAGTCTTGTCCAACTTTTCGTGGTCCCATTTGGGATTTTCTTGGCAAAGATATTGTAGTGGTTTGTCATTTCCTTCTCCAGTTCCTTTTACAGATGAGGAAAATGAGGCAGATATTGTTAAGTGACTTGTCCTGGGTCACATACCTAGTAAGTGGCTGAGGCTGGTTTAGAAATCAAGTCTTCCTGACTGCAGCTCAGCACTCTATCCACTGTGCCAGCTAGCTGCCCAGAGTCAGGAAGACCTGAATTCAATCTTGGCCTTAGACACTTATTAGCTGCGTGACCCAGGGCAAGTCACTTAACCTCTGTTTGCCTGTATCCAGCAGAGAAGGAAATGGCAAACCACTCCAGTATCTTTGCCAAGAAAACCCCATGGACAGTATTGGTGTGCTGTGGGTCACAGGTCATGAAGAGTCAAACATGACTAAATGACAACATCCTCATTCTAGATTAAGTTAAATGCTCTATCTATTGGGATGATACCTAACTGCAGAAACGGACAGTAGGTTAGCAGGCAAGGAGCACTGGCTCTGGGGTCAGTGAACTTGGACTTGAACCCTTCCTCTGGTGATTATTTTCTGTGTAACCTTGGTCAAAGCTCTTAACCATCCTGAAACTCAGTTTCATACTCTATAAAATGAAGAGGCTAAAGTAGATGACCTCTGAGGGCCCTTTCTGCTTTAGATCTGTGATCCTATAAGTCAGAGTAAACAACAGGAAGCTTAAAAAGTATATTGAGAGTGGCAGCTAGGTGGCACAGTAAATCGAGCACTGGCCCTGAAGTAAGGAGGATCTGAGTTCAAATGTGGCCTCAGACACTTAACTTTTACTAGCCATGTGACCTTGGGCAAGTCACTTAATCCCAATTGCCCTATGAAAAGCAAAAAAAAAAAAATGATATTGAGTCTATGTGTATATGTACATATGCATATATATGTAAATAAGTGTCTGTGGTGACAAAATGGTGGAAATTTATAGATATTATGTTTATTTCTTTTAGTCCCAGTAGGATGGTAATAGAGAGGTTGTTTTGGTATCTCTCTTTTACTGAGTAGAAAGAACATTGTGGTGGCTTACTATGCACCATGAAGTTCACCCAGATTGCCTCCTATATTGTTCAGCAAAACCACAGAAACCTTATCACCAATCAACATTATTATATGAACCTTCTAAGTAGGGCTTTTGACCAGAACAAGGAAGAAAATAGGTAGGTTTTGTCTCAAGCTAGGGCTTAACTTTCTAACAGTGCTATTAAGGAATAGAATTTGCAGTCTTGTGGTAGAGGAAATCTCTCTGTGTTCAATCTAAAAGACAGTTTGCCAGGAAAAATTTTGAGGGAAGATGTATATTAAGTAGGAGATCTGTTCCAATTCTAAGATTCATTAGCCTATGAAATATGGGATCTATGAAATAAGGGTAAATACCCCTTGTTCTCAGTAGGATATGGGCACCTCAGGATTGACCTGCGAAACCAATCAGGTATTTGTCTGAATCTTACACACTTTTAGAGAGAGAAAGGGAGGAGATTCATAATAGCTGTCCACCAATTCAAGCCCACCCTCCTGGGGAAAGTGTCTTTGGAATTTGCCAACCTCCTATTCTTATGTTTCTTCTTTCTAGGAAGACAGAAGTTTTGGTGTTATCTGCATGGGTAAAGAAAATCGGTGTTATCTATATGGGTAAAGAAAATCAGAAGGGACTGTGAGAGATGGAATCTCTCTCCCCCTCCTGGGAACAGAAATGGGTATCCACTTTCTCTTTGCCATAGAGAAGGGCAGGTTAATTTACACCAAATTTCTTAGGCAAAAAATTAGTGGGAGATAAGAGAAAGTAAAGGAAGATATGAAAGAGAAGGATTGGGGTGGAAAGATGGCCTCCTGCCACAATATAATTGATTTGAAGACATTTTAATCCTTTTATGTTTTAGGGCTCAAGTCTTACCTCTGACTCACACCAGCTTGATGATCCAAGGTAAGGGGCATTCTTTTAATTCCTCAGACAACTTTCTAGAGTAGGAGTTGTAAGGTAGGTGCTTGTCTTCCCTGGCAGAAGTTTCCTCACTTGGAGTTCTCTATGTCAGTGAAATCCCAGCAATGTAAAAACAGAAAACAAAGACAACCAACTAAAACATATTCCTTTATACTTTGATGAAAGAATTGGGGAGGGGGAGGAGAAGAAAGATGCTTTTTTAATTCCACGAGAGTATTTCCCAATTGTTCTATACTTATATTTATTCTCTGGGTTCCACATCATTACTTTTTCATCTTTTCTCAGTCAAAAGAATGAAAGAAGTTTCAGGATACTGAAAAGGGGAGCACAATCATTACCTTTATGTGACAATTTTTAAAAAATAACCAAGTACCTCCCTAAAGCTATGATTCATCATAGGTTAAAGCCAGGTAGACAGGAGGAGAGGAGACCTGAGGTTGGAATAAGATACTATTAGGATAAAAAATAGGTAGGATTATGATATGATGCACCACACTGAGGAAGAGGTACTGGATATGAAGAGAAAAGGGATCTGTGACTATGGGGTTGACCTAGTCATGGGAACAAAGTTGAGTTAGTGAAGGTGAAGCTCAACCTTGAATATCCCTGCTGGGTTCCCCGATTCCCTCGCTGTACCTATTCATTCCATGAAACAAGTGGGGGAAATCTTTGGAACTTGTTCAGACCTGTTTCTTGACTTAGCTTCCCCATCACCAGAACTGGGCTTGGATATAACAGAAAAACACCTTGTGTTGATTAATTAGGGTAAGACAAAGAAAAGAAACTCTTATGAGCATCTTAGGCTATTTGATGCTTGGGTTTCATTATATTGTTATTATTATTATTTCTTCTAAAAAAGTGGAAGGCTTCGACTACAGAAAAGCATCCTTCAGGACAAAGTAAAGGAGTGACTCTAGAGCAGAACGCCAGCAGTCCTGGCCAAGGTTCCTAGAAAATGGAGCCAGAAGGACCTAACCTCAATCTCCCAGTCTCTTTCGGGCAACGTCACATGTGTGAGTGCAGTATGCCCCAAAATTCAAAAGAGGGCAGCAAATAACTTGTACTGCTTGTAAGAAGGGAAAAATAGCCCAGTAACCTGAAGAATGTCAGAAGGGAAATGCGAAAGTACACATCATGACCAAGAGATTAGACTACATGTACTAGGGATTTGGATCTCCAGAACTGTGTGTTTACATGTAAAGCCAGTATTTAATTGAGTAGTGTTGCCACCAAATGTGGCCGTGTTGAGGGGATGCCTGCGTCCCTATATGACTAATTGGTATTGTAGAAATGCTGTGGAAGTAACGCACACCTCAGGGAGAGGAATAAAAAACCCAGTGATTGAAAAATGGTATCCAAAACAGGCAGGGTTACTGGTAACCTAAGGCTAGGATCTGGCTGCCCTCTAAGGGCTTTTGTCCTGGGTTTGCTTCTGCTTTCTTACTGTGAACAGTGAGCTGATTGTCCCTGGGACAGCCCCAGGCTCAGGGGCTGCAGACCTGCTGTCCATACAGCACAGACTGAGCTGAGTTCCGCAGTGCCTAAGATAATAATGGGAAGGGAATCCTGCTTTCCAAGGGGTTTCACTGAAGTTTTTGAAGCCTGAAGGAGGGAAATCTTTGGATTACCCAGAGTCACATAGGTATTAAGGTTCCTTGAATACTCGGTAAATCAATGCTGCCTATAGGACAAGGGTTCTTGATCTTTTTCATGTGTCATGGACCCCTTTGGCAGTCTGGTGAAGCCCATGGATCTCTTCTCACAGCCATGCTTTTAAACACATAAAGTGAAATACATATGATTACAAAAGAAACCAATAATTACAATGATAACAATAGTAACAGTGATACTTATATGACATTTGAAAGTTTGCAAAGTTCTTTACATATATTATCTCATTTTATCTTTACAATAACCCTGGGAAGCAGGTGCTATTGCTACCCCCTTTTTACAGATGAAGAAATTGAGGTACAGAAAGCCTAAGTGACTTGTACACTAGGGTCTAGTATCTAAGACCACATTTCAACTCAGGTTCTCCCGACTCCAGGTCCAGAATTCTATCCAATGTGCCACCTAGCTACAAGATTGTTTTTCCTCTCCAAGTTCAAAGATGCCCTAAAATTTATCTGCAGATTCTAGCCAAAGAATTCCAGTTTTAAGAGGATCAGAGAATGATCCTATTTCATCTATAACGTGGATATGAGGCATAGAACTCAAAGACAGCTTTGCGGAGAAGCCCTGTGCTGCATATGGCAAAGGGAGAAGACAGAACAGTGAAAACCTTAATGTGTTATTTTGAAAATAATATATGTAACATCTGGTGAAATATCTGGTCAAAAGGATAAATGCCTTTTCATGTGTATAGCATCCCTTCTACTTAAGTAGCTCTTAGATAAATATCACTAGTATGTTTCATTCTGAAAATCAGTCACTCATTTAATCAAGAAGCACTTATTAAGTATTTGCTAGGTGGCAGGCACCATGCTTAGCACTGGGGATATAAATACAAATTAAAAAAAAAAAAAGAATTGGTCAGGAGTTTACATTCTAGGAACATGCAATGTCTATGAGAGACACTTCTTGCCTTATAAAAGGTGAAACCTCTTTTTACTTTGCACAATAGGAAGGTATCTGAAAATAATAATAATAATCTGTAAAATGAGGGGGTTGGGCTGGCCTGGGTGATCTCTAAAATAACTCCTGACTTCAAAACGTTAACAGTCTATGGCTCTGTTTTTGTGCTCCATCAACAAGTTAGCCGTTTGCACTTAAAATGTTAAATAAACTCCATTAGGATATAGAAAACATCAATTATCTTTTTTTTCACCTCTGCCTAGAAAGTAACAGATGCTCTATTGTCTAGGTACACACCTGATGCTAGAGAAAGGGTTTCTGAGGAACCTGCCCTAAAATCTTGCACTGATTTAATATTAAACAGTTACTATAGGGAAGAAGAAATCAGTCCCTTTATAGCTGTTGGTCAAGGTGGATTCTTTTCATATGTAGAATAAATTTTTTTTAAAAAGTAAGAATTGGTAACAGCCTATATTTCTTTGTATTCACTACCAGATTCAGAAAATAGCTTAGCCTGCTTTCCTATACCCCCACATTGGGTCTACAGTGGGTTAATAGATTTTTAGGGGTTTTCTGATAACCTGTAGTAGGATCATTAATGTAGAGTTGGAGGGAAACCTTAGAGACCGTCTAGTCCAATCCCTTCATCTTACAGATGAAGAAACTGAAGCTCACGTAAGCTAAATGATTTGTCCAGTATAGCACAGGTAATATGTATCAGAGGCAAGAAGTGAACATAGTTTTGTTAACTCTAGGGTGGGTAATCATGCTACTATGCCATGCTCCTTTGCACAGATAAACACTTGTAGCCTTCTTCCAAAGATCTGGTCCCTAGGAATTCACCCTTTTAAACAGACCCATCCAATCAGGGGAGCCTTTCCCAATGAGGAATAGTCCAGCCCCTAAAGTCTGGCATGCAGCTTTTGTACCTTCTGCCCTTTGATCTTCTCAACAATGGTACCAGCACATAAATCATAAATTCAGAAAGGGAGATTGTGTTTATGAGAATTTTTTTGAGAAAGAAATGACCTGCAGCAAAATAGACATGCATAAGCTAAAAGGCCATAGATATTTAGGATTTTTGAGAATGAGTATTAAATTAAATTCAGATGCTAACTGATCCTCAGAATAGAATATGGCAAATTTATATTGGGCTGGTGATATACCTTACTTATCATAGTATTCCCAACTGGCATTCCTATAAAACTTGAGACAGTTCCATTGAGGACACTTATATACACACACACACACACACAGATATATACACAGACACACACACAAGCAAGTTTGAAAAAGTTGTGTAATCTTTCCAGGTCTCAGTTTTACTATCCATAGTATAAGTCGGTTGCAACTCCGAAACGCTATAATTTTTTTTAACCAGTTACTGATATGGTATACTCCAAAATATTGCTTTTTTCCTAGATATCTGAGAGGTAGTATGTTGTATCATAGAAAGAACTGGTATCAAAGTCAAATGGGGTTGGGTTCATGTATTGCCTCTGACACATATTGGCCATGAGGCTCTGGATAAGTCACTTATCTTCTCTGTGACCCAGGCAACAGTCAAAGACTTAAGACACATGGTTGCCTGTCTGCATTGGTAAAGGGGGCTTCCTCACCTTTGCTAATGAAATCCCAGACCCAGACCAAAAGAATGTGTAATTACCTGTTCAGAATTTCCTGAAGTTTAAATTGGAGGGGTGTAGGTATAGGTATCAGTACTCATGGGATCTATATTCAGAAGTCTAGAGCTTGGAGGAACTTCAGATTACATCTGGTTCAACTCTCTCATCTTAGAAGAAACTGATATCCAGGTAGGTTGAGATTTGCCTAAGGTCACACAGGTAGTAAGCACAGAGGCAGAATTTGAACCCAGTTCCTCTCATTTGATAGCCAGTGCTCTTCCTGCTGTACCATTCTATCTCAGATGTATCATGAAGCATGAACATTCACAGCAACACTTATGTGGAAGCTTAAAAAAAGATCAAATTTACATTATTCTCAACAATAACATGTACAGAGACAGAAATGTCTACTACTGTTCTACTGAATCATCTCTACAACGTGACCTCTTTTTATGTATCTTAAATACTTCAAAAGACCAGCAATTTCATCCATATTACCTTCATCTCCACACAAGACTGCAAAACTCCCTCCTATTCCCCAAATCTGCATCAGTAAATACATTTACCCATTGCTCTAGCTAATGAATGGATGGATGGATGGATGGATGGATGGATGGATGGATGAATGAATGAATGAATGAATGTATGAATGAAAATAGAACAATTTACCTGGTGGCCAATATTCCAGTAATGAAGCTCTCTGAACCTTGCTGGACTAGTTATAGGATCACAGATTTAGAGCTGGAAGCAAACTTTAAATTTAAATCACGAGCCATCCAATATGTCCCTCCACTCATTTATATTTGGAACAACTGAGGACCAGGGAGCTTAAATGACCAAGGTCATATAGGTATTAAGTGGCAGAAACAGGATTCTGAGGACAGAATTTTGCTGTCTGATAAGACTTGTAGCTTGTGCCCAACTACTACACTCTCCTAAGACCCAGGTTCAACTCTATACCAAAATGTAACACCAAAGTAGGATTCTGATCCAAACCTCTGTTTCATCACTGCTACGGCCCTTTGGCAAGAGGAAAAATAGGAGTGTCAGGGAGTGAATAGTGGAAATTATATTGGGAGACAAGAGGCATCTTAATTTCAGCTTTTCCATTAACTGACTCTGATGCTTTGGACAAGTGAATTAGCCTCTCTGCTTCCTCACCTATAAAATATGGGAGATGGACTAGAGAAGCTGTAGTGTTCCTGCCCACTTTGCAATCACAAACCTAGATCTTGAAGGGACCGAGGGTGTTACCTACTACAACTCATTCATTTTTACCATTGAGGATATTAAGACTCAATGAGGTTATTCAGCTTGCTGAGGTAACATCAATGATAAGCGTGGAAGGTGAAATTTGAACCTAGGTCTTTTGACTCTTTTGACTCAGGAGCCAGTGTTCCTTATATTATCACCCTTTGTAAAGCCCATGTTGTTGAAAAACAAAACAAACAAACAAACATACGCTGGCCTTGCTGAATTTGCAATCTCTGCCTCCTTGAAATTACCTTTGTGCCCTTTAAAACTTTTACATATACTCAACCTACTTGAAAACAAAACAGAACACACTTGCCCTTTTCTCCTTCTGCCTGTCTGAAAATTATAGGTGAGAGATGACAAGTAAGTTGTTTTTTGGGGGGGAAAGGATAGCAGGGAGTTCTATGGCTATTATTGAGTTTTAGGCAGCTAAAAGGCATTTTTTCTCTAGGTGTTACATTGAGATCACCTCCTTTAGATATAAACCTACTAAATGAAATCATGGGATGGATTGTAGGACCTGAGTAGGTGAGGAAATGGCAGGGGCACTTTAAGAGATGATGAGAAGACAGGTTTGCACATCAAAAAAAAAAAATGAGGAGAGTGTTCCATTGTGAAAAAATTCTTCACCTTCCAAAAAGATTTACAGTCAAATTCTTTTAGTGAGCCCTGCCTCTCTCTAGTGCATTTAAGATGATTTGATTTCCCCAAATTCGATTTCTTTACAATATGGACCATGAACAAATCCTTATTACCTAAAATGAGGTACATCTGCACCAGCGTCTCACTTTCATAGCTGGTCCATTGACAGTTGACAGCTGTTAATCAGGCCTGACTTGTTCAGTCACTCCCTAATCCCAAAGCATACACAAAAGTTGGGACAAGAGCCCAGGCTGACAGACCATTTTCGCTTTCGACATCAGGCACAGAGCAGAAACTGTCCCTGGCTACAGCATAAGATGCTTGTTGAAATTTTTCTTTTTTACAGGTGAATCTGAAAACCTTTCCCACTGGGGCATCACTGCTTAGGCTAGGCTGATCCATCCATGTCTCTTTTTGGGTACCATGGAGACAGAATTATAAGGAACTACTGATGATCTTGAGGAGTAGTATGTATCTTTGCTGAACTATTAGCACTCCTCAAATAATCAGGATAATTAAGACTGTTTAGAAAACTTCTTTTTCTCTATGTTCTTTTGAGGTTTATATCTTAGAAAAAAGTAAATTAACATCTTTTGTGTTTTCAGTAAAGCAACACATGTTATTCTTGCTTTAGGACTTAAGTGATAACCAAAGTTAGTGAGGTCTCATTCTGACTTCTTCTAGGGAAGTCTATCGCATTTTCTCCATTCTAAAGTAGCTCCCATCTCTTCAGAAACTATTATCACCAAGCTTCCTTCTGCTCTCCCTACCTAGGAAGATATTCTTACTACTGCCTTTCCGTTGACATCATGTTAATTCTTTCTCCTGGTGTAATAAGAGCTTTTGGTGGATTGACATTGAAACCAAGCAGCAGCAGAAGCCAACTGTGTGCCTGGGCTCCCTTTGTAACCACAGATATTTGGAAATACAATTGTGGAGAAACAATTAGCTTGAAAACCCTCTTAAAGTAGGATTTGACCCCTGTTCTCTTTTCCCCTTTGCTATCCGACCTCTTTATTATTTACTTAAGATTTGGAACCTGCTTGCTTCTGGGGAAAAATAAAACTTTGATGTAACTCCCAGAGTAAAATACTGTGTGAGGTAAGACATTTAAGAATAAAACAAATAAAAGCCTCCTTCAGAAGTGGAGGGGGATAAATGCTTTCAAATATCTGTACTGAACATTCTACTGCCAGGAGTGGGGACTTGGGTTGGACACCTGCTTTTAGCTGCATGACCTTGAGAAAATAATTTGTTATCTCTGGGTCCCAATTTGCTCAATTCTAGAGATGTTAAAATATATGATCTTTAAGGTCCTTTCCAGTTCAAACATTCTATCATTCTGCTTGTAAAGCCATAGATGTTCTGAGATGCTTGTTTGAGGGAAAATAAAATATAATTTATTTTAAATTGTCTTAGCAAAAAAAAAAGATATATAACATTAGACCCACTTTAAGGTTTGCAAATCACTTTACATATGTTGTCTCATTTGATCCTCAAAACAACCCTCTGAGAGAGAGACAGACAAACAGACAGACACACAGACACTATTATTATCCCCATTTTATAGATGAGGAAATCGAGACTAGGAAATTTAAGTGACTTGCCTAGGGTCATATAGCTAGTAAGTATCTGGGGCTGGGTTTGAACTCTGGCCTTCTGGAGTCCAAATCCAGTATTCTAATGTTTAACTCTTATTCATCAGAAAACAAAACAAACAGAAAGCTCTAATGATCCTTTTTTTTTCTTTAGTAGTACATAATGATAATTGAAATTCATAATGGTGATTCTGAGATCCTAAAAAGTCTTCTGAATTACCCCGTTAATTGTTATAGGTAGCCTGGTTTTTAGAGAAGCAGTCCACAGTGGTGGGAAGTATACCAGAATTGTGGTCATTCATAGTGAGGATTGAAATCCTCCCTTTCCCTGTCCCTGATAGTAACTAGCTCTGAGATGGTGGGCAAGTGACTTAAGCTTTCTGAATCTCACTATTTGTTTGGCTACTGTATAAAACAGGACAGCTGTGAGGATCAATTAAGATAACTTATGCAAGAAACTTTCTAAGTGTTAAAGTGCTATGTAAATGGGAGTTCTTACAGAGTTTCAGTTTGTATTATTCTATTCTTTAAAATTTGGTAATCTATGTATGCCACTAATGGAAATTTTCAAGAAATCTGAATAATCAATTAATAATGACAACACATTTCCCAACCATTATGAACCAGTAAGAGTTAATTATGTATGACTTTTTTATTTTTTTTCTTGTTCTTTTTTGGAGGGCAATTGGGGTTAAGTGACTTGCCCAAGGTCAGATGGCTAGTAAGTGTTAATCGTCTGAGGCCAGATTTGAACTCAGGTCCTCCTGACTCCAGGGCCGGTGCTCTATTCACTGCACCACCTAGCAGCCCCTATATATGACTTTTTAAAATGAATCCCAAACAGACAAATATTATAATGTTTTGTCATTTTTAAATTTCAGTGTGACATTAGATTTGTGCAAAGAATGCATCTTTCTAGAACCACAGAATTTTAGAGCAAGAAACTTCTTTTAGAGATCATCTAGTCTCATTTCCTTATTTTACACGTAAGGAGAGTGGCAAAGATAGAATTAGAGTCCTAGATCTCTTGACTCCCAAGCCAGTTCTTTTCCACTTCTTCATGCTATTCATAAAACTTATCTGAGATATTATTGTACTTTAAAAATGTTGATAGCAACTGTGTTGGATATGATGGAGAAACAAGCTCATTGGTAATATGTCATTGACATTCTTGTGTATACTAAGAAAGTGAAGAAAGGATATGACCCATTACCAGGTTGATTCTGTAAGTCAAGATTATCAGTATGGTGATAGATCACATGGATATTAGACCACATTATTAGACCATATTTGGAAGATTTGTTTGCCTTAGATTATTGGGATGATGATTTCAAATATCCATTCCATTTGGTCTGTGTAGACACAGGCCATGAATTAGCATTTCCCTTTGCTCCTGAACCAATTTAGAGCACAACTGGCAGGTTTTGATTAAGAATGTCGGCCTCCATCCCCAAGTGGTAATTTTCTTTGTAGTTGAGAGATTGTCCTTCATTCCGTGGGTAGGAAAGTCACAGAAATCTCTATGGTAATGCCTTTTTCCTGCTAGAACAATTGAAAATAAATTATATTTGATTTACCTTCTGACAGACATCATGGGATACCTGTGGTTTTGCGAGTAGATGCATATAATTGTACAACTGGAAGTGACTTCTCATTGGCCTAGGGTCTCAAAGCTATGAAGCTGTAAGCATAGAATAATAATACAACTATGAGTGGTGTGTTTCTTCCTTCCACTGATGGTTACTCTCCTCCTACTCATCTTCTTAATGACATCAGTCAGTAAGGAAAGAGTTGATGAGTGTCAGTGCTGGAATATTGGTAAGTGCTTTAGCCCAAGTGTTGGGAAACCTCCTGCTAGCTATATGATCTTGAGGGGAATCATTTACTCTCTTTGGGTCTCAGTTTTCTCATCCATAAAATGAAGAACTTCAGTTGACCTAAATGTTTTAAAAGATCAGTTGATATAAATGCTTTCTAGGTCTAAACTTCCATGATTCTCTATTGAAACCTACTTTTAAAAAATACTTGCTGATAGACTTATGACCTAAGAAAAAGGTTGTATGCTGATAGGAGAGAGACTCTTTTATGAGAGAGTATGATGTAGTGGATCCAGAACCAAGACTTGGAGGCAATATAGTGAGACAATAGATAAGGTTTTTTTTAAACCTCTATGAATTTTAGTTTCTTCATTTGTAAAATAGGAATGATGGCAATAATAATAATAGGTGTACTATCTACTTTGTAGGTTGGTTGTATTTAGTAAAGTGCTGTATAATTTTGAGTTATGAGTTGAATCACTGTAGGATGGGGATGGGTGAGGTTGAAAGTGGGGTACGCATGAATACATCAAAAGGGCTTATTTTCTTTTTTAACTTAAAATATTTTAATGTTTAGTTTTATTAGTATTATTTTTTCAAAATCATAATCACTTTCCAACAGTCCATCCTCAAGCTCAAAAGAATCCTTACTTGTAACAAATAATGAGATCAAGCAAAATCAATACATTAGTTATATCTGGAAATGTATGCTTCATTTGTATCTAAGTTACTATCTTTCTGCCAATAATCCCAAATAATCTTCTAAAGTCTCTAAGGCTGTTTTTCATCTACTATGTACTTAGCTTGTATGTTCAGATTTGTATGTGTTCTCTCCCTCATTAGAGTGTAAGCTCCAAGAGGGAAGAGACTGTTTCTGCTTTTCTTTTGTATTCCCTGTGCTTAACACAGTGCCTGGCATTTGGTAAATGCTTATTGATCAGCAGATTGAGTTAGCATCATTTTTAAAGATTGTATGTATGATATATGTATGGATTCAAGTCTTGATTCTACTGCTTTCTGTGTTACTTTGTAGGAAAGACACTTTAGATATACTAATGCTCTATTGGTGGAGCTATGACTTGGTACAACAATTCAGCAAAACAATTTGGAACAATTCTAGAAATGTCACTAAACTGAATATGCCCTTAGGCCTAGTGATGTCACCACAACTGGGCATGCATCCCTAAGGAATTCAAGGCACAGGAAAAGGTCCCATATATAAATACACATATAAATGATCGCAGCACCATTTTCAGCAGCAAAAAATTGAAAACCCAGTGGTCCCATCTCTTGGGAATGACTGAAGAGATTGTGAAAGATGGATATAATTGATATAATGGATACCATAAATGATATAATTGATATAATTGAATCCAATAAGACATGATTATGAAGAATTCAGAGAAACTTGGGAAGACTTGTGTGAACTAATGCATAATCAAGAAAATAATTTAATGTTTAACGAGATTGCACATGTATAACCTATATCAATTGCTTGCCATCTCAGGCAGGGGGGAAAGGAGAGAGCAAGGGAGAAAAATTTGGAATTCAAAACCTTATAAAAATGAATGTTGAAAACTATCTTTACGTGTAATTGGGAAGAAAACACTATTTACAATTTCAAAAATGGGAATGTGAAAAAGACAGTAATTTACACAATAACCACAAGGAAAACAACACAATATTCATTAGAAATCAATGCAGTGACCAATCTTGACTTCAGAAACCTAATATTGAAATATCTTTTTTTCCTGCCACCAGAGAAGTGGTAGACTATAGGTACAGAATGAGGCATACATGACTGGTGGATTAGTCTGTTTTGCTTAAGTACACTCCTTTGTTACAAAGGAGTAGGGATAGGGGATGGCAGTGAGGGAGTCATTGGGAGATGACATCATCAATAAACCATTTCTTTATTTAAAAAAAAAAACCTGGCATTACAAGGATCAAAAGAAGAAATATATTTAAAGCACTTTGTAATCATAAAGGATCATATAAATGTAAGTAGTTTTTCTACAAGATATCCTAGCAGGTTAAAAATAATTCAACCAGGAATAGTATTGTTTTATCATTGCAAATTTTGACCCCACTTTCATTTCTGAAATATAGAAATATTCAAATGAAAAGGAAAATAATGGAAAGTCCTTATAGGGAATATAGAAAGGAATATCCTGGTCTCAGTCAGGAGGATTGAGTCCTCCTTCTGACACAGGTTAGCTGAGAGACCCTGGGCATGTCACTTAACCTCCTAGTGTTCTTAACAAGTAAAAAGTCATACAGAAAGTTCTGATATATGATTGTAGATGTTCTTTTTTACTTCCATGCACAGATGATATTATAGGTCCAGTTTATTTTTTTTTTGGATTTTTTAAAAATTATTTTTTTTTCAAACAAAATAACAAAGTATCCCTAGAGAGTGTAAAAAGAAGGATAATTGTAAAGGTGAATTTGCCTTGTCAGTGGCTTTTCAATTTGTCACTTCCCAATTAATCAACTATAACTTTGGGTGGTGCCCAAGTAGGCACAACTGAAGCAAACTTTCCCTTGTTTGTGGCCAGGGAATCACCAGAAGTTATTCATTATTGTCACTCTATATACAGCATGTGAAAGTAGACATAGGAAGTATCATGGAAGTATTAATTTAGAGCAGGAAAAGACGTAAAGTCCAACCTCCTCATTTCATAAATGAAAAAAGGGGCCGGGGTGGTTCAGATCAGAGAGTTAACTTGCTCAAGGTTATCTAGACAGTAAAAGAAGGAAGTTGGATTTGATCCCAGGCCTTTTGACTCCAAATTCAACAATCCACTGTACCATGTAACTTTGGGGAAATGACTGATCAAAAACTGAATGTGGACCCAGTGTGAGTGTATGGACTTTGGGGAATATAAATTCAGAACCTCATCCTCTGGGCTTATCTACACTTTCACTTGAGCAAATCAATAACTCTCTCCAACAGGAGAAATTCCCTCTGCACTTTTACCTGTGGCAGTGGGAGAGAACCAGATTCAAAGAGTGGATATGAAACATTCTCGAAGACACAGCATAAATACCAAGTATAAGCTTCCGAATTCTTCCTTTTCAACAATATAACCCCTTTATGGTTTGCATTATCCCTAATTCTCACAGTATTACTGGAAGGTGGGATTTTCCATTTTATGAATCAGAAAACAGAGACTTTCAGAGTAATGATTTGTCCACTACTGAGAAGAAACAGTTCAACTAGGTTGGGATTGAACTTGTCTTTTCTCCAAGTGTAGTCAGTCAAAAGGCATTTGTTAAATAGGCTTTCCATTACACCTCACTTCTGCAACTGTTTTATTTATGTCTACATTTCCCTTGGAATCTTCAAGGGTCTATATAGGAGCACTAAATTTCTTCACTTAATGTTTTTCTAATGGATTGTGAAGTCACAGTAGCCTCCAGTGCATGACAACCATCTCCCTCTGTTTACATGAGTTTGACTATCAGGTTATAAGTTTAAAATGAAGTTTCAGGGACTGACTAACATGGTCAGAGGAATTAATTAATCACCTAATGAGCAATTTGCTCTCAGATAACATAACTGTCATAGGGACTACTGGCAAGAAGAATGTATCTGTGTGATCCCATAAAGCACTAAAACATTAGCAAGAATGGTAAGAAAAATTAGGGGAAAACGTGTTAGGGGAGACAGGGTGATATGGGTGATGTGGAAATTCAGTATTCAATTTTATTTGGTGTCAACTTTCTGATAAAGGGTTGTTTCTTTTTCCCCCAGTATCATAAGATTCATCTTTTATTTAAAAAGAAAAAACCTAACCAAAATACATACTTAGTTTACTACAGTCATTAAATTAACACTATAACTTATCAGGTAAATAAAATATGTTGAAGAAAAATTCTAAATATGGTAAGAAGCCTTAATAGCTTCCAAGGACCTATTGATACATAGTTTTAATATGTATGTTTAAAATGGCTGAAACATGATTTACATACAGTGACAGGAAGAGCTATTACATCTTTAAGTCAATGGTGAGCACATACCACAACTTAGTATCTTGTTTTATCAGAGACTTAGCCCATTAGAGTCCACTTCCATGCAAATTTCTGGGAAATTCTTTTGGTTATGATATTTTTATGTTAAATAATTCAGACACAAGAAAATCAAGGTGAAAAATACGTTGAGGACATTTATATTTTAATTTCTAAGATTAAAATTCAGGGGCTCTATGTTTACTTTCTAGCCAAGAAATGTAAAGTGTGAACAGGGTCTGTCGTTCTTGCTACTTGGAATGTTGGGTTTACACTTTTCATTCACACAGAAGGGATTTTCACATTAACTTCAATTTGCATGGACCCCTCCACATGTTCCCTTCTGTGAACACACCATGGAGACCTTTGAATGCTATAGAGCTACTTCATCAGCCTCCATTTCTGAATTACTCTGCTTTAGTAGGTATAGAAGAAATAAGCAACAGGGTTCAGATCTGCAAGTTTGTTCTGTTGAGATTTTGCACATATATGATGCTATTTAGGACGAAGACAGGCCAGAGATTTTTGTAAGTGACTGCAATACTTAATTTAGGAAGTTTTGGAAAACAAATCATATTTAAACAATTCAATGAAAAATTTAGACTACTTTCAATTAGATGTATATGACTGATCTTTACTCCATTTTTTTAAATTAAGGAAATGTACTAGGTTCTTTGCAAAGCTTTCCATCAGCACCTTTTCCATATCGATTGCTGCAAGAATGAGGTATAGTCATCATTCAAATTAACATCCGAATACTGCTTATACCATGATTCTTTTAAGCAGCATTAAGATTTTCATAAAATACTTTAAGTCTTAATAGCTAGGTGGTGAGAGGAATAATTTTTGTATGCGTGGGTTGAGACTTAAACTGTTTATAAATGAGGGAAGATTTATATTCAACATTTATACTGTAGTGAAAGAATTCATATCCCCTTGTGGAGGAGGATAAACAGGAGGGCTTTCTCCCTGAGGATGCTCTGGAGGGCATATTGCTGGGTCCAGTAGAACCAAGAGTGCAGAAGTAGGCTAGTTAGCCTAATCAAAGTATGGAAGACAGTATTGTAAAGGTATTTGTATCTGTATGGTATCAGAAATGTTTGTTGTGGTGTATTTTGCTCTGTAAGCCTTAAAGACCTACTGAAATTATAGCTTTTCTAGTTACCCTTATTTATTTGGAATTTTATAGTCGTTTCCTATCCATCACATTCCAGAACTTTTACTTGAGGGACCATGACCCACTAAGCAGATGAGAAAGGGAGAACAACTAGATTTTCAAACAAGATTTTCTTTGATTTTCAGTTCCTTAAGAGCAGGGGACCATGTCTTGGTAACATATGAATCATCCATTCACAGTAACTAGCACGGCATCTTGCACATAGTAGGCACTCAGCAAAGTGCTGAATTAAATTTGAATAACATTTTATAAAATAGAGCTACATTTTCCCTCACATAATAGAAGACACTGTAATTAACTGAAGCAATCAATCACATTAACTCCTCAATAATGAAAAACCAAGTAACTCAGTATAAGGCAAGTAAAAACAAACAAACAAAATAATGTCTATCCAGGGACAATTTGTGGTTATAGAAGGCACCTGAACCTTGAGATTTTGAGGGACAAAATTATAAAAATAATTTAGCAATGCAGTTAAAGCTTGACAGTTGAAGCCAAACTTACAAAAGTCCTAAGTATTTATGCTTTCTAAAAGGAAAAAGCAGATTTTTCACTTTTAAACATCAGAGATGTTTGAAATGTCAGGATTTTATAACAACCCTAGAAATAGCACCCACTGTGTGAGATACATTTTTTTCCTTTTGATGTGATAAATGCCTCTTTCTTTTTTATGTCTAATGTGTGCCAAGAACCCAAATTGAAATAGAAAAATTCTAGCCAGATATCCAGATAGTGTCTAGATATTAAATCAATTTTTCTGGATATTTGCAAATAGCTAGATAACTGATTTGAATTTTTCTTTTTCACCTAAACATTTGGTATCAGGAGCAGTCTATATTTAGTATGCAGAATGAAATAATAAATTCTGCATCTAGTTTGCAGAATGAAATAATGGATTTCAAATACATTTTTTTCCCTTCTAAACAGAGATTGCCCAGTTTAAAAAAAGGATGGCAATACATCTCCTGTTGCTTAGTAGAGAAGGTGTGGGAGAAGTCAAATCTTGAACGGAATAAAGACTATGAAACAGTTCCTATGTCCTTTAAACTTTTTTTTTTCCTTGCCAGGTAAACAGATGTAAGAGAAATGTAGCATCAACAGACAAAATTCAGAAAACATTGCTTTTAAAAAAATTATAATCTACCAGGAAATTTTATGTGTGTCAGTTGGCTTAGGTGAGATTCAGCAGTCAGGCATGACAAATTTCCAACTAAAATAAATTACTGGCTGGGTATCAACTGTTTACTTCCCACCAAAATTAAATTGGATAAAAAAGGGGAAAATTCCCCCTCCTTTTAAATAACAAAGAATATAGTCATCAACATTCTTTAGTTTCGGAATTTCAGAAGAATGTTTTAGTATTATTCTCTTGATACGTAATATGAGTATTGAAATCAAAATGAATTTCATTTCAACAAATCTATATTTGACTTGACTAGAATCAACATCAAATACATTAAATTCTATAAATATCAAACACCAGTAGAGTGTCATTGCAGTAAGGGGTAAAATTGATGATGGAAAAGGTATGAAGAGTTCAAATAAATAAAAAGGATTTGGAGTCGTTTGAATCTAATGGACGTTACTGTGTTTTTATTTAGAAAGTGTTCAATTTTGTTTATTCGATGTATTTCCCTTTCATCTCACAACTAGTGACTGTGATAATTCATTTTCTCACAAATATTTGACTTCAACCTAATAAAAAGTTCCTTGGGTCTATAATCCTTCTAGAATCTGAAACAAATCCTCTCACTTTTTTTTTTTAATCAAACAGAACCATGTCCAGCTATTTACAAAGCACCCAATTAAATCCTACTTAATTCACTCCTACTCTGAAAATTCCTTCTAACTTGTGTGCAGGCTACTGATTACAGAAGATAACACTCACATAACCTTGATAACAGTATCTAGTCTGGAAATATTTACTACCCCAAAGAAAAAAATGAAATTAAAAACAGACCCTTCAAAAAGAAATGTGAAGGATTGAAGAAATAAGGCCAAAGAATCACAGTACAAGACAGGTAAATCTACTTTAATGTTCACATGTAAAAGTTACACATCACAAGAGACTTAACAGTTCCTTAACTGCAACTAACACAGCTGTAGTGAAAATCATTTTATATAAAAAATAATCTAGATGCGGCCATCAGATTTTTATTTTATTTTTTGGTCTACTCAAGTTAACGTTTTAAGATTGACTTACAACATACCCCTGCTTGAAGGATTTGCCATTATGCTGTTTTCCCCAGTCACCTATCATTATTCTTTGGAGAAAGGAAACAGTAACTGTTTATTAGTAGGAGTTTGTCCTTTGGTTGCAAGCAGAGAACATTTTTTCCTGTTTCTATAATTTATTATTCCGTACAGACATGTAAGTTTGTGATTATTAAGCTTTAGTGTAAAATGAAGTAATGAAGTTTGGTGAGTAAATTTCTTCTCATTTTGATGCAACAACAGATTTCTTACACTCTTAAAGATCCAAGCATTTACCCACCCAATATGCAAAAGTCTTTTAGAATCCACTTTTTGTACCTTTAAAAGAAAAACAAACAAAAGCCAGCATATTTCTCCTAAATGCTCTTCTTATATAATACACTAAAAAGCCCTGGACCTCAAGTGACAGTGTATTTTCAGAATGTATGATACAAATACAAGGTTTTCCATCCATATTAAAGAAAACACATTTTGTATGGACTCAGAACAAGTTTATTTGTGATTAAACATCTCATGCAGTCATGCAGGACCACTAGCTATAACTGTAACTTCCGAGTCTAAGACATTGGGCAAAACAAGAACAAATTAAAAGCCAAACCAAACAAAAAAGACATTCCAGATATTTTCATATTGCCAGTTCTGTAACTGAGCTGAAAAATAATTTTCCAAAAGAAATATTCCCACAGATTAAGAAAACACACACTTATATTTACAAAAAATATTTAATTAAAAATATTTTATAATTACAGTAGTCTATTAAAGCATATACTTTTCTCACACTTATAGAACATCTCTATATATACACAGTATGAAATGTCACTCAGTTATCTATACAATATGTAACATTCTCACAGGGAGAAGAAAGTTCCCTGGCCCCAATATAATCATCTATTTTAAACAATAGATGTCAAAAATATCTACAATGCTCTGGTAGATTAGTAAAGCTTCAAAAAAAAAAATTCAGCTCCTTGGTCACAAAGTATACTGCTAAAGTTTGATTTACTCTTGGTCTTCTATTCAGTCCAGTCACACTTTCTGCTTAAAAGTTTAACCCCACCTCCAAAAAACACAGAAATGTACAATTCACAGCTGCTATAAATGAAGAGACAAAACAGATATCATGTTTAAATGCTCATGAACGTGCAAAAAAGGGTGAAAGTTTTTTTTTTTTCTTGGAATGACCATGAAAAGGATTCTAGGGTTTGCTGATTTTTTTTCCTTTCCTCCGATGGCTGATTTTTTTTTTCCTTTTTCCCCCTCCCTCTCTAATTTGTCTCTCTCTGTGCTCCTCTGGCTCTGCCTCCTGCACACCTGTGGAAGAGGAATGAATAGAGGGGGTGTGTGAACCATTCTGCTCCAGACTAACTGGCGCCACCAACAAAACACAAGACATGCTTGATCAACAACCCAAAACAAACCAGGTCAAACAACAACCACAACTCCCAGGCTAGGCCAAACAGAGGAATACACAGCTGCAAGCCCCTGCTAGAAAGCTTTGGAGAGGGGGAAATGTTCCCTGGAGCCCCTTTCCCAATAACCCATTTCCTTCTTCTACCATCCAAGTATTTGGTAAAAGGAACTGGGACAATGTTAGTGCCTCTCGTTAAAAAAGAAAAAAAATCGAAGAGAAATCTGCCTGACAGATAGGCAGAGAGACGCTCCAGAAAGATGTAGAGCTGCTGATCTCGCCTCCATTTAAAGTGAGCCCTAAGTTACCGAAGGAAGGCAAGAACAGACTTAACTTGTTAACTAGGTTGGAGGGAGGGGTGTAGGGGAATTGAGCCACAGAGAGCTTGCTCTGGTGAAATGCTCTGTGGAGCCGAAGGGGTAAAGGGGTGGCAAAGGAGAAGGTGGATGAAGGTTTATTGGGCACCTGAAGAAGAAAGGCAAATGACCACTCACCTTATGAGTGCAGTTCAGCGGCACAAAATACTGTCCCCTTGTTTGTTAACAGCACCAGCCTGAAACAGTAACAAAAACGTAAAAGAAAGGGGGAAAAAGTTATCAGGAGCGGATAATGAACCTATCCATAACACTAGGTTTTGTTCTGCGGCTACAGCATTCGCGCAGAGACACACACACACACACACACACACACACACTAAGAGGGACAGCACTGCGATCAGACAAGCAGGTCCAGGCGAGATTAAACAAGACACATCATGCAAATAGGTTGGACTGGACGTACAACAGCCCTGTCCGGCCGCCTCTCTCCGTTCTGTCCATACACCAGGGATGGCGGTTACGGACCAAGAATGAATGGGTGGGCAGCATCGGGGGAACCGGGCTCCCCGATTACAAGAGAGGAGTAAAGAAGCTGTCTTCTCTCCTGGACAAGATCCAGCAACCCACCTCACTCCACCCCGGATTGCAAATGAGAGGGCAAAAAACAAAAACAAAAACAAAACAAAAACCCTCTGGCCCTAGCCCGTAGGCTCCAGATTCGCTGACTGGTCCTCATCTTCCCTAAACAGCAATCGCCCTTCCATCGCAGCGAGGACTGCCCGGGGTGAATCCCACAGGAGGAGACTCGCAGTAGCCACCTAGCCACACGCCCCCGACCCGCCAGCGCGCAACAAGCCCTGGAGAGCTCGCTATACCCTTGTGCCCAAAAGCCTGAGTCTCCCCCACCGCAGCGCACGTCCCTCTCCGGCTCCCGGGCGCCGTGCGCCCCGCGCTGCCCGCCCGCCTGCTCGCTCCAGCGCACATTCCGCCCCCCGGCCTTTCCTCGCCCGCAGCAGGAGAGTCGCCCTCTTACCGGGTCGGTGTTGAGGGCAGTGAGCGGGGTCCGGGGCGGACCGGCGGGACAGTTCCCGGAGGAGGGGTGATGCAGCGGCGGCGGCGGCGGTGGCTGCTGCCTCAGCAAAGCCGGGTGCGTCTCCAGCGCCAGCTGCAGGTCCAGGATGTAGTCGATAACGTGCTGCAGGATCTCCACTTTGCTGACTTTCTTGTTGGGCGGGATGGTGGGCACCAGTTTCTTGAGGCGGCTGTAACAGTCATTCATATCGCACTGCAGGCACAGGGACGGCTCCTCCACCGCCGCCTCGGCCGCCTTGCAACGCGCCGCCGCCGCCGCAGCCACGGCTGCCGCTGAGCCTCCCAGGCTGTGGCTGTGCTCCGCCAGGCAGCGCAGCGCCAGCTCCCCGCCGCAGCCCGACGGCGCCTTCCGGCCCGAGGGGCGGACGGGACTCACGGCTTTCATGGTGCGCGCCCTTCTGAGAGCGGATTCTGGCCTCGGCCACGAAGAGGAGACCCCGGAGGGCAAAGGAGAGGGCAAGAAGAACACCCCCCACCCAGCCGCCGCCACCCCCAGCCTGCGCTCGTCCCTGTCCCTATCTTTCGCTTCCCTCAATCCAGGCTTAAGACACTCGGGAGGCTCGCTCCTAGTCCTTTGGCAACACAATTGACAGCGAGAGCCGCCTGTCCCTGGAAGCGAGGTTCGGATTGGCGAGGGAATTTCTGCTCAGCGGAGCACCACTGGACCGTGCGAATAAAAATAAATTTAAAAAAAAGAAAGAAACTAACACATGCACGAAAAAGCTACCAGCCCACTCCCGGTTCTTATTCCCTCCCTTCTGAGCTCAGACTAAAAGCCCCCGCCGCCGCCGCCGCCGCAGCTGTCTCCTCTCCGCCTTCTCCGAGCTCTCCCTCGATCGCGCTCTCACTCCCTCTCCCTGAAACACTCTTAACTCCCTCTTTACTGAACACACTGTCGCCTCCACTATGCTCTCTCCCCAGCCCGCAGCGTAGCTTTATTTATAGAGAATGAAGGCCAGGGGGCGGGGCTCGCGCGCCGGCCCAGAGAGAGGAGCGGGAGCCAAAGAAGGGGGCGCGAGGGAGTGGAAAGGGTTGTTGGGGTTTAGGGTGGCGTTGGTGGGGGGGGGGGAAGCAATGAAGGGGATGGGCGGGAGGTCCACGGCCACCAACCAATCAGGCAGACGGTGCCACCTCAGGGAATGACGATTGGGCCAATGGGAAGAATGCTCCATTCCGTCAACGCTGTGGGTCTGGGCTCAAAGAACGAGAGAAGGTGGGCAAAGCTGGTGCGTGTCCAAGGGAGGGGAGAGAGACAGAGAGAAAAAGAGGGAGAGAAAGAGGGAGGGAGGAAGTGAGGGGAGGGAGGGAGAGAGAGAGAGAGAGAGAGAGAGAGAGAGAGAGAGAGAGAGAGAGAGAGAGAGAGAGAGAGAGAATGAGAGAATGAGAAGTTCCTAGGAAGAACTGCGGGAATGTGTAGCTGGTATACACTCTGTGCCCGTGCACTGCATCGGAGGAGCTCTGTGTCCTCGTATCCAGTCATCCCCATCACTAGCCTCATATTAGCTTAATATAATTAAAAAGGGGGGGGGGGGGAGAACCAGAGCTGAGACCCTCCACCGCTGATCCATTCAGTCCCTGCGGCTTTGACTTGAGCACCTTAAGAAAGACAGATCGTGTTTTCTTTCGCGCAGCACATTTATGTATTGTGCTGTTTCATTCTTTCATTATCTGGAGCAAAGCCTTTTTACAAGTCCAGAAATACAATCTTAGATTGAAGTGCCTAGCCTTTCTATCTTAAAAAAAAATTAATAATCATAAATGAATGCTGGATACAGGTTCCGGGAAAGGAGACTTTACAAATAACAAAAATCTTGCTGTGAGGTCTGGGGAAATTTTTTGCTCCTGTACAAAATGAACACAAAAGTGGGCTCAAGAAAAACAATTGTTTTGAGCATTAAATTAGAGCACGTAACTATTTAAAATTCATGGATGTGGAGTATTTAAAATTCCACCATGACATATAATATTAATCCATTTTATGTAAAATTCATATCTGTAAGTTAATTTAGCCCATTAACGCACCACTTCACGTATTAGTCAATGTACCATGTTTTAAATATGACGCTGAAAATGTCCAATTCCTGTTCTTTGCAACAGCACATTAAAATTAACACTTACAATCCCCTGAATCTTGCTTGTGTCCTTACTCTGGCGAAAACAGAATTGCAGCCTGTTAATTCATGGAGTTTTTTATGTTACGTTTCTAACGGCTAGCCTTTCTGCAAGAGTTGGGAGCCTCATGGGTTAACTGAACTTTTGGTGCAGCCCTTTTTTACCTTCGAAGCCCTCCCCCGAACAAAATAAAGCTCTTCATAGAGGCAAAGGGAATAAAGACTCAAAGTCCTTGGGGAAATGGATCATAATCACAGATTTAGAGACAGAAGAGATATTAGAGGTCAAACACCTTGACCCTGCAGAGTACCTAGCTAAATGAAACCCTTTAGGGCACCACATTCATTTGCCTAAGAATTCAAATCATGTAGATTGATTCTTCCCTCACATTAGTATTAGAAAAACACATATAGCTCTCTATCCTTTACCAACTTTCTGCCCACCAAATGGGGAAGAAACTTTCCGGGGCAGGAAACCAATTCCCTGGCTGCAAGCAGGTATTTTCAATACCTTGCCCACTTGTGGATAATATGACTAGTGAACTACCATTTCCCTAGAGAACACTCCTTACTCCTGATGAAATGAAGAGAAATTATTTAGATGCTGCTTTCACTGATGGGCAGAGGATGTATTCCTCTATCCCCATCAAAGCTAAAGATTTACAGTGCTTATCCAATATGTAATATCTGAGTGAAATACAGACTGGCTTTTATATATATACACACATAAAAAACTCTAGACCTAGTGTGGTAAATCACCATGCAGCTGCAAACTTTTATTAATTAGAAGAAAATAGACATAAAATTATTTTTGTGCCTGATACTTTATATATGTGCAATGTAGACATATGCATTTGTGTATATGTACATATCCAGATGTGTCAAAATGCACATATATGGAAATTTATGTTCTATATATCTCAGTACACAACCGACACCCACAACCACACAGATTAACTTTAGTTAGAAAATTGCAGGAAAAACTAGGTGTGGGTTGTTGGAGCTAATCACTGGAGTTCAAATATCTTTGCTCCTAGTTTTGCCTTTATTATTAACTTTGACCCATTGTTTTTCTGTGGTTATTTCCTTTGATAAATCTTAGAAGGATTTTACAAAATTTTTGTGAAATTAATTGCTTAATTTGAGAAATCTGTTGTGTTAATTTCCAGATAAATATTCTTTTAAATAGATTATATCTATAATGTAGAAGCTCTTGCAAAATCTACAACTTCAAACTGTTCCTCAACTTTATTGAATGAATAAATCAAAAAACATTTATTAACCTTTTAAAATGTTTGCAGCACTCTGCTAATCTCTGCATATATAAATAAAAAAGTAGAGACGTCCCTGCTTTTTTTTAAATTGAGAGTCAAATTTTAAATTTGTAACACACAAAAATAGATACATATATTAAATTTTGTTAAATTCTAGAAAGTCACAGAAGAGAATGTGGCAAGAGTAGACTTTAAAAGTAAAAAAAAAACAATATTTATTAAAAATCTACTATGTGCCAGTCACAATGTGCTTCATAACCATTATTTCATTTGATTCTCGTAACAGCTCTGGGAGGGAGGGACTATTATTAAACCCATTTTAAAGATAAAGTAAATGATGAAGTTAAAGGTTAAATAACTTGCCCAGGGTCACACAGCTAGGAAGTGTCTAAGGCTGGATTTGAATTTGTTCTCTATCCATGGTACCACCCAGCTTCCTCTTTCACAATGGTTGAGGGCATTAGTGACTTATGGTGCTGTTACAAGCTCAAGAATATCATGGCACCTTTCTGTAAACCTCCATCTCATCCTTGTGAGGTAGGTAGAAGTAGGTATTAGGGTTCTGATTTTAGGGCATGAAGAAAGAAATAAAAATGAGTTACGATTATTCTGGAAGAGTCCAAATCCATTTCCTCCTTACGCTCACCAATGACACCAGTGGACACTCAGACTGAAACATTTGCTGAAGAATTACTTGGTTAGAGTGACTTAGAGTTAAGGGGTCATTCAGATACACAGAGGTCAATCTGTTTTATTAAAATTCTACATGACAGCAACCCACTAAGGACTATTGGAAGGGATGGCTAAAAATCTAGTATCTTCACAGTACTTCCTTTTGTATATCATTGCCTATTCTTTCCTATAATGCAATAGATTCTGTATGAATGAATTCATGGATAGGTTTGATAGGCTACGAAAAATCACCTAGATGGAAACCCAGGATGGAATATTTTTTTGGAGAATTACTGGCTGGCCCGCTGACTGAAGTAATGTATCCATATCTCTTCCAGACAAAGATGTCTGTGGAGACTCACTCTGGATGCATTCTAGATGCTAATCAGACCATTGCAGAATTGAAACACCCAGTCTATTAAGATTCACAATTACCCTGTGTTTACATGAAGCAAGTGTATCCAAGCATATTGCTGTTCAGCCCAATGCTTTTTTTTTTTTTATCCTCCATTATCACTTTTCTACACTGTCTGCGATGAAATAGAGGGTGGGCTCAAATACAGAGTCATAGGCGGTATTACACTCACTCGGTGCTTAAGTCAATCTCCTTATTAAGTAAAGAGAATATAGAAGGAGGCACTTTCACTTTCAGGCTTCCAGGTAACCATTTTGCATAATGCTGTGGTGATGTATGCAATGGTCCCTTTGCTCCAAGGGAGCTAACTAGGTACTAGGGAGCTTCAAACTCAGTTTCTTGGGTACTGAACTGCTGCCATATGCGTTTGTCCTATGTTCTGCATGACATTCAAAGCTCTTTGTAACCTAGCTCTCTCCTACTTTTCCAGTCTCTGTACACCTGATTTTCTGACAGATATTTTTTAATGTAGGCACATTGGCCTCCTGGCTATCCCTTGAACAAGACACTCCATTTCTTGACTCCTGGCATTCTAGTTGGCTGTACCCCATGCTTGGAATGCTCTCCTTCCTCTGCTCCAATTACTGACCTCTCTTGCTTCCTTAGTCCTGATTAAAATCCTACCTTCTTTAGGAAGCTTTCCCCACCCCTCTTAGTTCCGGTGCCTTCCCTCTGTTAATTATTTCCTGTTTATCTTGTTATATATTTGTTTGCATGGTGCCTTCCCCATTAGATTGTAAGCTCTTTGAGGGCAGAGACTATCATTTACATATGAGTGCCTAGCACATAGTAAGTGATTAATAAATTGATTGGTTGGTTGAAGTACTTGATATCAGCCCCAAAAATATTGTTGATAAGCTTTAGATTTGCTCTGAGTTTTGAAAGGTACCCTGAGAAAGGAATGTTGCATGTTGGAAAAAAGCTGCATAATAATGTGGATCAGAAATGTTTTACAAGTTCCTTCCTTTGAATGAAAAATCAACAAACCTCAAATAATCCCAGTTTGAGGTAGTTCTAAAAAACAAGAAGAGAGAAGTAAAAAATGAAGGAAGTAGATGTACCTCACTTTAACCTCCTGGGAGGCTGAAATTATTCTTGAGAGAGGCGACAAAGCTCTGGGTGCTAAATCAACAGAGACCTAAATAACCCCTCTGGTGGAGGCAAGTCATGTACTCTTGGCAGAGTCAGTTATTTAACCTCTCTGAGCCTTATTCCCTCATATGTAAAATGTAGCCCCATCAAGCTGGCCTCATAGCAATATTGTGAGGATTAAGTGACATAGTATATATGAGGGCTTTGCAGACATTAAAGCCCTATATAAATGCCCTCCTTAAAACCACTTGGAATTTGGTCCTTTTCATATTGTGCCTTTTATTATCCTCCATATCACTTGTCTATATGGTCTTCATGTCCCAGCACAAAAGAGGACTGGGGCAGGAGAGCAAAGGTTTGCAATCTGACCATTATCTTCACATATTTAAAAGCTTATCAAATAAAAGAGTGCCAAAATTTGTTGTAATTGGCCTCAGAAGGCAGAAGTGGGACCAATGTATAGCTATCACTCAACATAATGAAAAACAAAACAAAACAAAAAACAACCAACTTTATAAAAGTTAGAGCTGTCCAAAAGTGAAATGGGCTACATAGGAAGTGGATGAATTTCCATTATTAGAAGCAGAAGTTTTTAAGTGGAAACTGGATAATACATGTTAGTGGTAACCAGTGTTAAAGATGATGTGAATTTTAAGATTCTATAATTGTAAGACTGAATTTTAAGTAAGTGTTTAATAAATACTTGTTAGGTGACTATAATGGTAAGGGGATTTGGAGATCCCCCTCTGTTGGCTTGGTTTTTGGGTTGAGTGTTAAAACCCAGAGCTTGTGAATCCCACTTGTGGGATAGACTTATTGACATGAAGAGAGAAGGCTGAACTGGGAGGAGCTGGTGCTGTGGATTTAGAGAGAAGCCCAAGCCAAGATAAGGCCAGAGGGACTTTTGGAGAGCAGTGTCATGGACTGCTGAGGGCCAAATGGAGATGCCCAGGACTTTTGAGAACTGCCACCCAGAGCTGCCAAGAACTGAGGAAGCATGGCTGTGATGCCGGTATTTTGTCTGTTTGTTTTGATGTTGTTTTCCCAGATTCACCTGTGAAGGACAGTGCTGCTATTGTAGAAGTCCTAGAAACTTGCTGTTGGTTCAGAAGCCCTGAAGGAGGATTTTCTTGTTGTATGTTTACAGAAATCCTGGAAGAGGGTATTGCTGATGTTTTCAGGGGTCCTGGGACTGTTCTGCAGGCAGAGAGTGACTTGATGAGGACACTGGCAATATGTGTTGTGGTTTTGTTAGGCTTTACCTCCCCAGGAATTGGAACTGCTGAGTACTTGCCTCGGGTCAGTACGAAGACAGGACCTCTCCTTGGGCATTGAATGCTGTGATGATATTTTACCCTCAATGGATTACTAGTGATTTGAGTGAAGATTGAGTGAATACTCTGGTAGTCTCACTTCCTCAATAAATCCATACCTAAATTTTACCTTGAACCCAGGTCTCTGCTGGCTCTTATTCTCTGCACAACAGAGAAAGTGCTTGGCATTAATGGATGATATTGTAATTCAGTTGATCCAGGGGTGTGAAACCTTTTACTTTTTTGTGCTCTGTGATTGACCAAATGAATGTACTTTGTTTATGATTGGAAACTAATCTCCATTTGAGAAGAGAGACTTTGACTGACTAAATGAATGTACTGCCCAGGAGTGGGCTACTTTGACTAATGTACTGGCCAGGGGTGGGATACTTGGACCTTGCAATTGAATTGAGAGCTTACTTGCTAAATGAATGAGTTACAATGTATTTTGATTTTCTCTGTTCTGTGAATGTTTGCCTTAATCTGTTACTGAATAAATGGGGTTTGCTATGCTGGTAATCCGAACCTTGGAAGTTGCCTTTGCTTGGCATTACATTAAATGTAATGGTTATGGGATTTGAAGATCTTCCTTGCCCCTTGAACTTGCTGACGTAGCAGGAAGGGGTGGAGCAAGAAAAAGCCAGAGCCAAGCTAGAGTCAGTGAGGTGGTGACTGGAAGCAGCAGCAGCTGCAGTTGTGGTATGAACTCCTATTTTTTGAGCCAGCCAGAATCTCTGCTAAGGACTCCTGCTGAGGACTGCCAGGAAAGGGAACTGCAGGGAACTGGAGCTGCTGGGAGCAAGCTGCCTGGATGCTGAGCAGTTGCCGTGAGTGAGGTGAGGAGGATCTTTGCCTGAGGTAGTCTGTCCTGTTTTGAAGGCTTGAGAATGTGTCTGTTTACTACATTAACTACATGTGCCAACTGATTCATAACTACTGTGATGGCTTTGACTTTCTGGTTTTGAGACTCCGTTTTCAAGTATTTGCAGAAATGTTCTAGCTATATTTCCCATGTAGAGAGCCTGTTACATTATGTGATTAATAACCATATCAGCATACTTATAGTTACTGTAGGCATTGTGAATACTGCATTGTTGATATAGTGACTCATATATGACCTTTTAAAGTTGGATCACTTATTGATCAGGCATCATAGTTCTAACTGGACAATAGGGAAATACACATAAACCTAAAGGTGAGACCCATCCTAAATATTTTGTTTGTCTTGATTTTCATTAGTGAGCCCTATCATAATGAAAAAAGTTCCTTTTAAAAAGTTCTACTCTTAGGGAAGACTTTATGACCAAAGAAGAGTTGGAGAGCAGTATAAAATGCAAAATGGATAATCTTGATTACATTAAATTGAAAGTTTCTGTACAAACAAAGCCAGTGTAATCAAGATTAAGAGGGAAGTGGGAAATTGGGAAAGAATTTTTACAACCAGTGTCT
>CM053587.1:211602667-211622292 GCA_028646515.1 Pseudochirops corinnae
TAACAGCAGTATGGTTTGATGAAGAATTGTGGATGACTTAGCTATTCTCAGTAATACAATGATCCAAGAGAATCTCAAAGGACTAATGATTAAGTATACTATGTGCCTCCAGGGAAAGAACTGATATTATTTGAATAGAGGCTGAAGCATGTTATTTTTCACTTTCTTTAATTCTCTTTCTTTTCTTTGAGTCTTCTTGTAAAAAATGACTAACATGGAAATGTTTACATAATTGCACATATATAATTTATATCTGATCATTTACCATCTGTGGGCAAGAAAGGAAGGGAAGGAGAAATAGAATTTGGAACTCAAAACAAAAAAAGTTTAAAAATTGTTTTAACATGTAATTGGGGGAAAACATAAAATATATATATATATTAAAAATAAAGAAAATGCAAAATGTGGAAAACTAAAAAAACAACTATAATAAAATAGTTATTAGCATATTTTAAAATAAATTATTGGACTAAAGCTGAAGAACAGCTGCATGAACTAAGTGATGAGAAAAGATGATGTAGATAGATGTGTTTCTCTTTAAGACAATCATTTAATTTGTAAATTTGAGGGCCTGTGTCTTGCTTTTTTTTTAAATATATCTCAGTGCTTAGAATGATGCCTTGCCCATAGTAAGTATTCAATTAATGTTTGTCAAATAGGATTTATAAAATTCCCAACTTAAATAGATGCCAGACAGTGAAAAATATTCAATGCAAGGGATTTACCTTAGGATTCCTTCAAATACTAATCCCACATAGGGTATTTAAAACATGATTGTGCTTAAAGAAAATAAATTTCAACAGAATCTTCAGGGGAGAAATGAATAAAGCAATAGACACCTGCTTGTGCAAAAATGACAATGGGCGTGAAAAACAGGAGTGAAAAATCTGCCTTACTTGGAGGAATTTTCCTCCACTACTTCTTGGAGAATTTACCTAAACCTAAGAAATATGTTGGGTTTTCTCTAAGATGAGTCTAATTGATATTTTTGTAATACAAACTTAAAGAAAAGGAAAAAAAGTCAAACGAGGACAAAAACCAGCAGAAAAGGAATGTGTTATTTAGCCTTTGAATATTGTTCTCAAAACATTTTTGAACATTTGCTCCTATCAATAAAAATAAACTAGGAGTGTGAGCTGAGTATTTAGTTACTTGTAAGTTATGTATGTATAACTCTATTAAAAATCATGAACATTATGAAACTTCTGTGTGCACGCACACACATGAACACACACACACATACAAGAAAACTTCAAAGGTTCAGATAAAAGTGAAATAGCATTTTGTCCTGGAGGCAGTAGGAACCACTGGAGTTTATTAGATGACATTCTTATACCTGTACTTTAGGAAAATCACTTTAGCAGATGTGTGAAGAAGGAAGGAGGAAGGAGACCATTAAAGAGGTTATTATATTAATCCAGGCAAGAATTGAGAAGGGTCTGAACTAAAGTGGTGGCTATATGAATAGAAAGAAGGGGAGAGATCAAAGACATGTTTTGAAGATAGGAACCCCATGATTTGGTAATCGATTCAGTATATGAGATGAAGATGAGTAATTGAAGATGACACCAAGGTTGTGAACCAGTGATTAAAAACATGGTGGGGTGCTTTGGTAATCGGGAAGTTTGAAAGAAGGATAATTCAGGGTGAAAGACAATAGAATAAGATCTGTGATCATAACCCACTCATACCTTCTCATCTTGTACAATTCATTCTTTGAGAGTCCAATTTCTTCCCTCTATAAAGGAAGGTATTGGGAGAAGTTTAGCACTTCAAGCTCCAGCCCTCCAATCACAGTGGAGAGGAGGCTAAGGGAGAGTTGATCAAGGCTTGAGTTAGCAGCCTTGTGGTGAGTTTAGAAGGAAGGAATGAACTTATCCTGGAAGTGGAGTCTTGCTTCTTGGAATTAAAACAGATGCAAATGAAGGGCTCAAAATGTACCCCTTAGGGTCAGACCACAATCCTCACCCCATATTTTGGAGACTAGTGCTCCAGATAACTAAATGTTTTAAGATGCAATCCAGAGTAAAAAGAGAAAAGGATTTCATGAAGGGGCTTAAAATAGGAAACATAGTAAGGAAAGCAAGGTACTCATGGTGGAGTAGAAAGAGCCTTTGATTTGAAGTCAAAAAACCTGAGTTAAAATCAGAGCTCTGTCATTTACTAGCTACATAGAAGGTAGAGGGACTAGAACCCTGATTTCATTAATGTACTGAACTCCCAGTGCTGAAACTCCTAACACTCCACATTGATGAGCAATTTCTCTGCAAATTTCATTCTGGGATCATTAATAGGTTAATGGACTTGCCAAGTCCACACAACTAGGATGGGGTAGAAGTAGCTTTCAAATCAGATCTTCTTGACTCCAAAGATAGTATCTGATCTACCATACCACAAGTTATGCAACTTTGGGCAAATTGATCTGTCTGAGCCCCAGATCATAACTTAGAAAATGGGAATAAAAACCTCTCCATTATTGAGCACAAGATTGGTGTGAGGAACTTGGGAAATGTGTGTAAAAAGCACCTTGTATATGTAAAGTGCTGTAAAAATGTCATTATACATTCATTATAAGGAATATATTCATAAAATTCATCAAATCAGCCTAAAAATATGATTATATATGATCATATATATGATCACAAGTATGTTGCTTCACCAGTTCCATCTTCTTCTGTTTGTCTGATTGAAGCACTTGGAAACTATACAGCAAATTGTGAGCATGGTTTTCCCCAATCTAGAGACATCTGAGGACCAGTTAGGAATTAGGGCCCCCAAAAGGGGACATCAAGAGCCAAGAAATGGTGGACATTGTAGCAAGGATTGTAGACAGGAGAGAGTGCTTTAAAATATGTGTAAAAACTATTGAAATGAAAACTACCCTTGTAATAAAGAATAGAAACAAGAGATGGGTCAAAGGGGATGAGGAGAGAGTGAAATACCTAAAGGAATTCAACAATTCCAGAAATTAGTATAATAGAAGCCTAAAGTCCATTTATATGGGACTCTTCTCTTTGGTAGAGATTGATTACTCAATGCTCTTCAGTTTCATTAAGGGTGGATTGGTGAGACTTGAGAAAGAGATCCTAGTCTTTTTGGCTTCCGACTTCAGGAAAGAAGATATAATCCATTTTCTCAAGTCCCTGAAGAAAGAGAAAGTCTCTGGGAAGAAGCTTATATAGAGAGGAGCTGCTAGTCTCAATGGTGTCCCAATTCCTAGCTTACTATATTAAAGACTTTAAGCAATCCCTTTGGGTGAGATCTGAAACTCCTTTTTGGTTGAACTAAGTTATCTATTTCCCAATGGGAGTCCTCATTTACTCTGTATTGCCTAGTATATATTTTCATATGAATATTTTCTCTGACTTCTGTTTACTATGTTTGGATAAATGGGTTTTTTGGGGGGTTTTGTTTTGTTTGTTTTTTTTGCTGTTTGCTACATCTTCAGAGCGGAACTGGCATTTGGTGGGAAAGGGGTCAAACTTTGGATAAGAAGCTTGGTACATTCCCTCCCCATTAATGGATAACAATCAAGAGTACAGCTAGAACTTAAAAAGTATTTCCCCCAGAATAGCAACATTTATACTTCCCCTCCCCATCCCCTCCCCCCCCCCCCCAAGGAAGAGCAGAGTATCCAGTTCTAGTCTCACATTCCTGCTTTCTTTCCTAGCAGGAAGGTGGGGGAAGGGGAAGAGATGCCAGAGATACCTATTCTTGCCTCCCTGCAAGCCATATCTGGGCAGACCTATATGGACATATATAACCAGAATGGGAACAATACAATATATCATAACACCTACACCTAACTTACATCAGCAGGGGTTAACACATAAATAACAGACTTTCCTAGTGAAGATCTTCCTAAGAATATAGACATATCACTGTTTTCCAGTCTTTCTTAAATTTGGAGCTATAGAACCAAAGAATTGGAAAGGACCTTAGAGACTTTTGTGACCTTGAAGGAGTCATTTGACCTCCATGGGTCTTACTTGGTTCATCTGTAAAATCAAAACCCTTATCGGACAAATCAGAAAACAAAGTATCAGGGAGTTGGGTAATTTGCCCAAGGTCAATTCAATGAATATTTATGAAATGCCCACCACATTCCAGGCATTCTTCTTAGCACTGGAAATACGAAAAGAGGCAAAAGACAGTCCCTGCCCTCAAGGAGCTTTCAATCTTATGGAGGAGCTTATAGCCTAATAAGTGATATGGGGATAAAGTCTTTTCAGCTAGGGAGAAGTGGGGAAAATTAGGAGAGTGTTCAAATTTGAGACAGCACTCAAGCTGTATCAATCAAAGATTTTGAAAGGCATAGATGAGTGGCAGAGCCAGGACTCAAAACCTGGTCTTTTGACTTCTAGTCAAGTGTTTTTTTTCCGATTATTCCATACAGTCAAGGGTTATATCTATTGATCTCAGATCTTGAGGAGGACTAGGACCTCTTCTGGAAATAAATTTAATTGGATGTTCACTAGAAGAAGAGAATGGTAAATTCATCCCAGGTTAGCATGTAAGATGGACAGCCTCTACATTTAGAATGTTCTACCAATCCCCTCCCCCCCCCACACACCTTTTTGTTTTTAAATCAGCATGACCATAGTTCTTGTTGTTTAGTTGTGGTGGACTCTTTGAGGAGCCATTTGGTCCTTGGCAAAAATACTGAAATGGTTCACCATTTCCTTCTCCATTTCATTTTACAGATGAGGAACTGAGGCAAACAGGATTAAGTGATTTGTCCAGGGTCACCTAGTTAGTGGGTATATGTATGAGGCTGGATGTGAACTCAAAAAAATGAGTCTTTCTGACTCCAGGCCCTGTACTCTATCCATTTGACCACCCAACAGCTTTGGCCATAGTTGAAAACCTACTTGTAGGTTTAGCCAGTTTTATTGGTCAATTTATAATAAGGAATTTTCAAATTGTTCCCAAAGACCCTTTGTATTATGTTTTGATGCACTGCTTCTCTCAGTTGTGACACTGTTGTCACTGTTAACAGGACAAATGTAGTGTTCATTAGTGACCATTATTAGGGAATGAGAATTTACAGTAGTAGTGTATACATTCTACGACATTCTATGAAGAGCCTTGTGGAACTACTTCAACCCCACATGTCCTTCTCTAAACTTGTATTGTGCTTATAGATTGAAGCCAATATAGTTTAATTATTATCTTTTTGCCTCATCCAAACTTGTTTTATCTCTTCAGTATCAAAATCCTTCAAAATCTCTTGAAGGCATGGACCTTCTATTCAATTCAAGAAACATTCTTAAAATTCCAACTACAGGCAAGGAATTGTGGCAGGTAGGGGATACAAAAACAAAAAAGACTGTTCCTGCCCTCAGAAACGCAGAGTATGCTTGAAGTGGGCACAGTGGAAGTTGCTCACGGACACATATTAGTTGATATTAATTGATTTGAGGGGAAAGGGAAAAAGGAGATGGAAAAAGTGAGCAGAAGGGAGAGTAGCAGAGACCACCAACCTGAGGTGATTTTTAAAGGAAGAAAAGGATTCTGAGAAAAGGGAAAATGAGGAGGGAATGCAATTCCAGGAAGAAGAAACATATTTTAAGAATACATTAAAGTGGGAGATGAAACACTAGAATCTATGGAAGGAGGCAAGGTGAAAGAAGGCTAGAAATTAGATTGAAGACAGAATGTAGAAGGTCTTCAATAACAGGATGATGAATTTTTATTTTACAGGTAAACAGGAGCCACAGAAAGTTTTTGAACCTGACAGGGATAGAGTTTTGTGTACCACAGAGTGCTTACTACAAGGTTGGCACATAGTTTGTTCATACTTAGAGTGAAAAATGCTCTCTCTAGTAGGTGATATGGGGAAGATACCAAAGAGTTGGAGGAGATAGTGAATGCCACTTAAGAAATTACAGTCTTGGGGAAGACAAAGCAGAGAGAATTAATTTCTGTTTCAAAATGGGTAGGAAAAACATATAAAATCACATGAGCATTGATTATTTAAGACCCTGAATCTAGATTATTCTAGATATTTTAGAATGCTAGGACTGCACATAATCCTTTCAAAGACTAACCAATGCCTAGTGTGCAAAGTTTTCAGGTGAACTGAAAACTACTGAATGCTTTAAGAAGTAAGGAGAGGAAAATGACAACATCAGCCACCGAAATACAACAATATGAGCAATTTTTAAAATGTTGAAATGTGGTATTTAAGTGAATCCAAATAGTGTGGCTAGGATAATCAGTCATCCATTATGTTATAGGCCATTTTATACAGATGCCAGCTCTGATAGACTGGTTCTTTCGAATCTAAAGCATTTGGTTATCAATATTATAAATTAAAAACACAAAGAAGCAATTACAATCACATTTAAATGTGAAGCAATTTTAGAAAATTAATGTTTCACTGAGTCCTATTTTTGATGAATAACAAAATGAGTTCAATATTAGAAAAAAAAAACCAATGGAATGACTAACACTAGCCTTAACCTTTTGGAAGCACATGGAAATCAATTATTTCTTTCTTGAATATGATCATACACTGGAATCCAGTCTGTTTAGATGGACTAATTATCCTAGCTGTTTTTAAAATACAGTGCATTTAAAATACATTGAGGGCATTGGATTCAAGAAAAGTAATCCACGAATCAACAAGCAGTGAGAAAATGTCCCATCAGGTTTTTAACTATTCTTTGTAATGGCCAAAATCAATAACACTTATTGAACAGTTACTGTCTTCAGAACACTATGGGGCTTTATATATACAAAGACAGATGGAGCTTTCTGGCCCTCCAGCTGTTTACAATCTAGTTGAAGAAACTGAGCATAGCCAACAACCAGATGAAAGATGATATAAGCAGAATAAATGCACGATGTGAAATCCAAGATTTTGTCGGAGAGGTCGAGGAAAGTAGGTAAGAGGCCAAAATTCTGTTTTTACAGGAGGTGTTTATGTAATATCTTGGAGGGAATTTTACATCTTCTATGCTCACTGATAAGCTATATGAGCTAGATCAACAATGCAGATTTATTCTCTCCAGGGGCAGATTTTTCTTAGTTGTCAATTGTGGATTCCAACCTTGCAGCTGTTTCCAAGTAAGTACTGGCAGCAAAGTGAACATGAACTTACTATTCATTACCTCCCACCCAACTGTGTGGTCAAAGCAACAGTGTCTCCTTTTTCCTATCTTCAGGGCATGTGTCTTGAGGCTTTACTCCTTGTTCCGTTCCAAGACCACTAGTCATCTTTATCTCTCCCTCTCCAGATCCGACCCCACACACTCTCCCATGCTAATTTACTTTAGTGCAACTTCTCTGATTTGTCTTATTTGGTTTTAATCAATCTGGCTTTACTGGAAACAGTGTTCAGTTTGAAAAGGTGCTTCAAAATTCTTACCACATCATTTGGTTATCAGATTAAAACGTGCCCCAAACAAGAATCTTCAAGTTGCAGGGGATGGTGTTAAGTTTTAAATGGAAAAGTATTATTTTGCATCAGTAGGAGGGATTAACTTCTTCAACCTCCTTTAAGAAAGCTGAAGTTTATCATTACGACGATGATTATTGCCACAATGAGAGTTTCTTTTCCCTTGCTTCTGCTTTTTGGAACCAGCCAGGACTTTGCAGGTGTTAAAGCAGAAAGGGATGAGCGAGACCAATCCCCCTCGCCTTGGCTACATCACTGGGTGGGATGCTATGGAGAGAAACAGAACCCTGGGGAGCAGAGGAAACAAGCAGCCCAGAGAGTAGAACACTCCGGGAGGTCCAGAGGAGTAGAGCATGAGCCCCAGCATACAAGCGCGAGCGCTCTTCCCAGTTGGAAGAACCCAAGGGAAGGCTGGGGAAAAGAGGGGAAAAAAGAAAGAAGGATTCGATCGCGAGCTGAGTGAGAGCGCGAATGCTGGTTCAGCTTCTACAGCTGGAAGTCATTGTGCGGATTGGCGTCCGTGTTGCCCGGGCGACCGCCCTACAGGCGCCAGCTGGAAGGGGGGGAGGGGGGGGGGGGGCTGGAGTGAATGGGTGACGTCATGCGGCCGGCGCCAGGCAGTCTGGGCTGCTGAGCCAATGAATCAGCTGGGGGCGGGGGTGGACGAGTAGGAAGAGAGAGAGAGAGAGAGAGAGAGAGAGAAGGGGAAAGGGAGTGAGGACGAAGGAATGTGCTACAGGCTGAGCTGGCTGGGAGGGAGGGGGGGAGGAGGAGGAGGAGAAGGAGAATGAGACTTGCCAAAGTACATTCCCATCCTCCTCCTCCTCCTTCATCTTCTTCTTCTCTTCTGCTCCTTCTCTCCTTCTCTTGCACCTTCTGCAGAACGAGAAAAGACCACTCCCCCTAAAGTTTCAAGCATGACCTTAGCCTTGGAGCTTTTTCTCGCTAAGCCAAAGCTTACATCAGTAGTATTTGGTCCCGTGTTAAGGCTTACATAGATCAGGGTGGTCCACCAAGCCTGTGTGGGGTCATTTAGCTGATGATGATTTTTTATTACTGTACCACTTAAAAAAAAATACCACCTTGCATTCAAACAGGCTTTTTTAAGAAGTTGACTAATGAACAAGATTTGGAGCCAGCTGGTATGTCTGCAAGGACGGCAAGCCTTCAGGGTTCAGATTTGTCCAGGAGGGGCCGAATGGGCAGTTGAAGCACGCAGCCTGACAGCTACCTAAGGCTGAAGAATCTTTGCTAGGCTGCTCAAAAATTCCACTGGGAAATGAACAACCCAGTCAACCTCAGTTCACTCCCCAATACCTACCCCCTAGTTTGCAAGGAATAACTAGGTAGGGGGTGGGGTAGGAGACAGTTGCCATGGGTCACCCTCTGGAGAGGCACAGGAATGGGGGGGGTGGAGGGGGGCAGAGGTTCAGCTATAATTCCCAAGCCAATCTATGTGACTAGCACTTCTCCAAAGCAGGAGATAGGGATGTATCCTGACAATCCTTTTTTAAATTTCATTAGAGAAGGTAACCCCTCCTTCCATACACACTCCTTCCAGACCACTTTGTCATTTTTCTGCTTAATTCTAAGGGTATCCAAAGTCAGGTGTTGTCTATCTAGCTGTCTATCTTCCAGTCCTGGCCAAGTGTATTGTGTCTACATGTTTGATCAGAAGACCTAAGTTAGTTCTAAACAGTTCAGCCTGATTTTTGGTTTGGAAGAGGAGGTAAAAGGATTAGCAATTAGGAGAACTAGTTCTAATCTCAGTTCTGCTGCTAAAAAGTTATGCTACCACTGGCAAAATCTTAACTGCTCTGGGCCTCAGTTTACTCATCTGTAAAATAGCTAAATCATTTTAAGGACAAGAGTGACAAATAACCACGTGCTAGACTCTGTCAGTACCTTCTAAATTTAGTACCCCGAGGCAAAGTGCCAATAATATAACCTTATAGTCATGCTTCTGATCATACTGATATTGACCCTATAAAACTCCTTAGATCTTTTTCAATTATACTAATTTCTCTTCCCACCCTGGACTTGTGTGATTGATTTTTTTTTTCAAAACTAAATACAAGACTTCACATTCACTGCTACTACATTCTTATTTGCAGAACCTTTTAATTAAAATAATCCACAATCAGTAATGAGATATTTACCCACCCAGGAATAAACTGCTAAATAGTTAACAACTGGCCCTTTGAAGAAAAGATTTATGTCAGATACAAGTTTAAGTTAAATCTCCCAATTAACATTTTCTCCATCATTTTCTTAAGTCTAGACAATCAGCAAAACAATAAATCAAGCCCTGTTTTATAGCTTGCTGATTTCCAAGTTATAAATGATCAAACTGAAATTTTAAGTCAGCTCTCTGGAGCTGGTTGGAGCTGGCTCCAGAACAGCTCTGAATCCACCTAATTTTCCATGCAGGAAAAACCAAATGGATGAAATTTGTCTACTTTTCAGGTTATGATATACACCTGAATGGATAGCCCATAACCCTGGTCCATCAATACGTGTATCTTGGACAGACAATAAAGGTGAACTGGGCCCAGAACTGACTAGGAAACCCCATTAGAATGTGAGCTTATTGAGAGCAGGAACTGTCTTTTGCCTTTCCCTGTATCCCCAGCACCTAGTATATAGTCAGTATTTAATAGAAGCTTATTGATTGACTTATGGAAGAAAATAGCAGGATAAATGCTAATTTAGGAAAATTAATTATAACTTTCAAAGACCCCAAGCTTTTCTCTGAAAAAAAAAATACATTTTAAATGTCACTCCTCTTAACAGTGGTGTTATATGACAATGAATCATGGAATACCACAGTATCTGAGGAGTTAAAATTGGGGGTCAATTAAAGCACAATGGAAGGGTACATGGTGGGTGTAAATAAGAAGCAGCATATTACTAATCATGAGTTATGTGCTAAAAGCAGCATAAAAACACCAGAAAGATGTATGACAGGAAAAGGAGGTAGGCTGGTCGCATAGCAAAAATGAGGGATAACAGATGGACATCCTGTACACTACCATGATACCAAGAAAATGTCAAGAGATAAAGAAAGGGCTAGCACTCGTGATGCCCCCACTTGCCTCTGGAAGATTTACAGGAGATAATAGATGTAAGTTGCATGGGATAAGAAGCAGTGGATGGGCCATGATTGATAATGTTGGAAGGAGTATGAACAGGTAAGCCAAAATTTTATCAGATTCTCTAGTTCCTTATTGGAACCCCCGCTGGACCCATTGGAACATAGAACTCTTTAGCACAGAGAGATCCCAAACAGATACCAACACTTTTAAAGTGTTCATCACAAATGTATCCTGTTTGGGGGCCAGCTTGGTGATTCATGAAAGGAATTTATCACCTATTTCTTCCTTCTGGCTAAATGGTCAAAATAATCCCACAACTTGTATTTCTCCTTTGAATCTTCATCCAAATGGTATACTATACTGTCCCCCAGATAGTAGGTTTTTACAGAGCTGTATCATTCTATTCCTCTGACACTACTTCTATCCTATCTCTTTTTTTTTCTTTTTAACAAGGTATGCCCATCTGCTGTCACACTGCAGTTCTGACTATCATTCCAACAAGTCTTAGTGATACCTGGGATAGCATATTATCATTTTACATTAAATTCTCAGGTTTATTTTGTTTATTATCTGTACTCTACTCATTGATATATCAACATTTGAAGTCATGGATTACATGTCTGTCCCTTTAATCAGCTACTTCCTTTAATGAGTTACTGTATATTTCTGTTACTATTCTTTTTTCCCTTCATCATATCTATAATTTCCTAAAATTGTGCACAAAATTAAAGTAAATGGACTCTTGCTAGGAGCTTGTGAGAATCTCCGAGTACAATTCCTGACCTTTAGTGAAAGAATTTTAAACATGTATTTTGTCTGCTTAGAGGGCTTTGTTTGTTTTCTCCCCAGGTTAACTGTGTGATAAATAGGTGAGATATTAGTGTGATCTGAAATATTGAAAGGGTAGTTGAGATTTATAGAAGGTCATAATTACTCCTGACCAGATTTCAAGGACTAAGCAAAACGGTGAGGTTAGAAAGCAAGGAGGACTCTAACTAATGTCCTTTGTCATTTGACGTTAAGAAGTCACTAAATTTCTCTGGAGCACAAAGATTTGGGTGTTGAACTAAATAAATGGCCTCTCAACCTTTTTGATCATTCCATTGTAGTATTAAAGTATTATTTATTTTATTAGTCTTATCAGTTTAAAAAAATTGTATGTACTCCTAATATGTGCATATTAATTTTTACAAATTATATCTACATATTGTTTACTAACATTTATACATATATGTACATATATATTACAAAATTTACCCCAAAATAGAAAATGTAAAAGATTGAGATAAAGATGAAATAGAATTTAATCCTAGAATCAATAGGGATCCACTGGAGATTATTGAGCAAGAAAATGAAACAGTCAGATGTCTACTTTAAGAAATTACTTTGATAGCTACGTGGAGAATAGATTAGAGAGACTTGAGACAGAGACTAATTTAGGAAGTTATTATACTCATCCAGGTAAGAAGTGATGAGGCACTGAGTTAGGGTGTTAATCTAGTGAGTAGAAAGATGTAAGTAAGGTAGATATAAGAAAGGTGGAAGTAAAAATGACAAGAGTTGGCATCTTACTGGATATAGGGAGAGGGTGGTGAAAGAGAGTAAAGGAGTAGTTGAAAATTATACCATGGGTGTGAACCTTAGTGACTTGAAGTATGGTGGAAACCTTTATAGTAATAGAGGAGTTTAGAAGAGGGATGGAGTTTTTGTTTGGTTTTGTGGGGAGAAGAGATAATATAACAAGCTATCCCTACCTGCTTATCTTGTGCAACTCTGTCCCATATAAAATTAAAGGCTGAGGAGAAGGAGAGGTTGCTTCCACCCACATGATAAGCCAACACAATATATATTTTCCCAGAAGCAGATCCTTGGAGTCTCCCATGTGGATGCCTCCCTTCTAGTATGGACATAAGCCAAAGCTGCTATCAGAGGTCATACAACCTAAGAAGGGAGGAGGTTGGGAACTTGAATATCAGAAAAAAGGTACAAAATTGGTGAATTTGGGGGGGGATGAGAGTACGGTTGCATTAAAGACAAGTCCCATGATTGATTATCAAAGTAAATGGAGCATGTGACCAGTGTTCCGATCTTAGGACAGTGCCTGGCATGTAGTAATCACTTCAATGCTTGTTGACTGACTGAACCTCTGATTGATTGAACTCTCATTCATTGAAGTAAAGCTTCACTCCTAGTGTCAGGAGATAGTCACCTAGGGTGCCTCTTTGGACACCACTAGACTAGGTGATCATTAATGCTCCTTTCAATCCTAATACTCAACAATTCCATGATTTAATTTAGAAGCTTTTAAACCTTGAAATTGTGTGTGAAGTACACAAAACTACACCAGGCATATTCATAGTCATCCATTTAATCAATTATCAACAAGTATTTGCTAAGGATTGGTGCAAAGAAAGGCAAAAGTAAGGTCCTTGCTCTTGAGGAGTTCACATTTTAATGGGTCAGACAACATGAAAATAATTACATACATACAAGAAATGTATATGCATTACAAATACTTCTATTATTTATTGTATGTAATTACATATCATAAGGTAATGTGTTATAAATGAGAGGTGATCCCATAGGGAAGAGTAGGAGCAGGGAAAGTGGGAAAGACTTCCGGTAAAGGCGGGATCTAAGCTGAGTCCTGAAGAAAGCAAGGAAGCCAGGACATGGTCATGAAAGGGAGGAAGGAGAGCATTCCAGGCCTTGGGGAAAAGCCAATGAAGACACAGAGTCAGGGAAATGGTGAGTCAGGTGTCAGGAACAGCAAAAAGTCCAGTGTTACTGGGTCACAGACTACATAAAAGGGAGTAAAGTATAAGAATACTGTAAAGGTAGGAAGAGGCAAGCTGTAAACAGCTTTAAAAGCTGGACAGAAGATTTTAATATTTGACCTTGGAAAAAATAGAGAACTATTGGACTTTACTGAGGGAGGGGAGGGGAGGACATAAAATGTGATACAATCAGCAGGGGAAGGTGTAGCAACTCAAGTAGTCTTTAGTCTCAGATATCCATTAAGTTGGAGGGACCCTGATTCCATGTGGGTGGGACTTTTGATGCATTTAGGGGACTAGGAAGCTTCACCAAGGCTATTCAAGTCAAAGGGATTCCAGGGAAAACTGATGCTGTGAAGGGAGTTAGGGGATGCGGGTGGAGAAGTATCCTGATAGATATTAGTCTTATCATAGAACCTATATAAGAGTTGTTATGAAGGTAGAAACCACAAGACTTGGCAACATATTGTAGATGTGGAGTGAATAAGAAAGAGAAGTCCCAGGAGAACAGGGTACACAATAACAGCAATTTTGTATGATGATCGGCTGTGAATGACTTAGCTATTCTCAACAATACAATGATACAAGACAATTCTAAAGGACTTATGATGAAAAATGCTATCCACATCCAGAGAAAGAACTGATGCAGTCTGAATGCAGAACAAAGCATACTATTTTTCATTTTTAAAATGTTTTTGTGTCTTTTTCTCTTGTCTATATCTTCTTTTTTTCTTTTTGCTTGTATCTTTTTTAACAACATTACTGATATGGAAATATGCTTTGCATTATTGTTCATGTATAACCTATATAAAATTGCTTGCTATCTCGAAGAGGTAAGAGGGTAGAAAAGGAAGGGAGAAAATTTGTAAATCGAAATTTTTTAGAAATAATTTTTTAAAATATCTTTCATGTAATTGGGAAAAAATAAAATATTATCAAAGCAGAGGGAAAAAAGAAATAATGAGAAGTTAAGATTTGGAGCCCAGTTAACTTGGGAAAAAGATAATTCCCTCAAGGAAAATAAGGATATTCAAAGGTTCGGAATGAAGAAAGTTTGGAGAAAAAGATAATGAGTTCTGTTTGTAATGGGAATCTGAAGATCTTCCCTGCCCTTTACCCCCTTGATAGGCTCAAGTGACTCTGAGAACCTTCCCTGATTTGAAAATATACTCTGCCCCCTAATAGGCTGAATGTGATCACATGGAGCCTGTGGCAGGAGGCTTATTTTTCAGGAATGCCCACACTTTGTTACTTTTTGAATGGGCAGTGAGTCAAGAGGTTGTGACATTCTCTGAGCAAGGAGACAAGGAGAAGGCTATATATATATATATATATATATATATATACATATATATATATATATGTACCCTGATGTGAGGTTTTGCTTTGGGGCTCACTTTAGGAAGAGTTGTGTGATTTGGCCAGATGAGGCTCTGGATAGCCATTGAGTCCACCTGCTTTGAAAACCCAGATGTTGGTGCTTTCCACTCTGGTAACTAACTAGGTAAGCATGTAATGGTCAGACAGCTAGAAGCCCTGTCTGCTAAATTGTGTTATTTTCTGTTGTAACTTCTGTTTGTATTCTCTGAAGTTCAGGGTGCTGACTTTTTTCCCTGAACTAGGTAAATGACATATGTCTGATTGATTAAAATAAGATTGTTAACCCATTTTGAGTTGCTTTCCTTTAGAAAAGCAGATCTAAGAACCTGTGCTAGCAGCCACCCTGGGTATGCTAGGGTGCTTGCTGATACACTGTTTTAGACATGTTGAGTTTGAGATGTCTACCGGACATCTAGTTGGAGATGTCCAAGAAGCAGCTGATGATACAAGATTGGAGTTCAGGAGAGAGGTTAGAACTTGATATATAGACATAAGGATTATCATATGGTAATGTAACTCATTGAAGTTCATTCATTCAATTAAAAATTACTGAACATTATTTATGTGTTAACCATTATATTAGGAGATTTTGGGGGGGAAGAAAAGTATAAAGAGATCCTTCTCACAAGGTGGTTGTAATGTAATTGGGAGTAGGAATACAAATATGAAAAAATTAAGGGGAGAAGCTGGTAAATGATTAAGTTATTCACATCATAATCACTGTGCCCAAGAAACTTAAAGTAATAAAGTGATCAGAGCAAATGTGAGGTTAATCTAGTGAGGCTTCCTGGAAAAAGGGAGTTTTAAACTGTGCTTTGAAAAGTCAATAGACTTTTAAGTTGTAGGGATGACTACAATAGACTTGGTTGCAGCATATTTTGTTTCTAAATTTTTTCTTCCCTTGGAACATTTTTCATGGCTCATATCCTTTTCTTTTAGTGATCAATCTGAATTTTAGTATAAGAACTTTTTCAGTGGCAATGTTAATAAATTTTTTTGTACTTTTAGCAGCATTTTGGGTTGTACTAAATTAAATTAGTCCCATTTTTATTTGTATAGAGACAATTTTGAGTGTATAAACAAATCTAAATTTGAGTCCCACTTTTTAATGCATAGTGGCTATGAGGCCTAAGGCCCACAGGTTCCCAAAGTGGGCAACGCCACCCCCTGGGGAGCACTGGACTAATCGAGGGGGCGGTAGTAGCCTTAAGAGCAATTAAGGGGTAATGAAAAAAAATAAGGGGATGGTAGAAGCATAAGGAAAGAAGAAAATTTTGAAAAACTGTACATATTTTATCTATTATGTAATAGAGTTAAAGTTATAGTGATTACATTATTTTCCAAATAAATACACAAAATGCAAGTTATAACTGATCAGTGGTCAAGTTCACCAAGAGGTCTTAATCAGCAAGTGTTGGCAGGTGAGCATTAGCACATTGTTAGGAAGTCCAGCATGCATTGGCAGGAATACACGTATGTAATGACTTGTTTATAATACCATACTATATGGTTATATGATGTCATCAAAATTTCAGTGCAGGAAAAAACCCCACAAATTTATAATAAATTAATTTAAGATGCATTATTTTTTAAAAATTTGTATTTTTTAAAATGACAGTTTTTTAAAAAACTGCTAAAAGATTAAAGTAAATAGATTTCCAAAGGGACACTGAGTAAATGTTTTTTGAAAAGGGGGCAGTAGGTCAATTAAGTTTGGGAACCTCTATCCTAGGCAAAGTTATTTAGCCTGTTAGTGGTTTGGGCAACACTCTAAGACTGAGTTGCAGAGAAGTTGCTGACTTGCTTTGGTGGAAAGAATTCCCTCACCCAGGATTTCCCCATGTCAATGAAATCACAGGTTTACCCCTTTTCTTTTTATTTCTATGAGTTAAGGGATCAGCTAAAGAGCCTCCTTAAATACTGAGCTCAGAACTTGGCTGTGTTGTGTTTCTGGTTTTGATGACTTTGTTTAACTGAGATTAATCGCTGTATACCTCTTAAGAACCGTCCTACCAAGTAAGTCTAAATAACCAATGAGATAAATTTCACTTCCCAGGGTAAACAGGAGCAAAAATATCCCAGGGAAAACACAGTTTTCTGCTAACAGTCATCACCTTCACTGGGTTTCCTTCCTTCCACCTCTTAATCCTCTTTTTTTTCTCAGAGATTTGGAGTTTCTTTGAGACCCTCACTGCTAGGGAACAACAAATGGCATGTGGTTCCCTCAAAGGTCAATCATTAACGTGCCTCAACAACAGTTTTAGGCAGATCAAGCCAACTCAGGGGGAGAAAACACACACACACAAGAAAAGGCACTTTCATTGAGGAATGAATTGTTCCAAGTGTCCTCTTTCTGGATTCAGTTCCCCCACCACCACCCTGTTCTTTCAACAAAGTACTTTTTAGTTCCTGCACGTATTTATTTCTCATCCAGCATAGAGGCAATATTCACTCTTTCAGGGAGCTGACCTTAAATTGATTCTTGCAGCAACACTCTAGACCATTCTATCAATTATGGATATGTTTGAGTGTATAGAAGCACTAGTAGGCCAGAGGTAAGGTTACCTGATTCTGGAGACTTATCCTTATAAATAAATTAGGAAAATGTCTCTGTAAAGGGGATGGGGGAGGAGTGGGTCTTATCTCTTTAAAGTTAAAAATGAAAAGAATTTAATGACAAAAACTTCTATGTAGTACATTTCCATAGCTGCAAACATCAGACATAATTTTAATGTCTTGCCATATATTTGTTGACCAAAGTTTTTGGTAGACACCTGCTGCTTAAGTTAAAGAGTTAGGTTGATATTTGTACAGAAATATTTACAGCAGCTCTTTCTATGGTGGCTAAGAATTGGAAACCAAAGTGATACCCATCAATTGGGGAATAGATAAACAAGCTGTGCTATATGATTGTAATGGAATAATATTGTGCTATAAGAAATGACAGACTGGATGCTTTCAGAAAAATCTAGAAAGATTTACATGAACTGATGCATAGTAAAGTAAACAGAACCAGGAGAAAGTTGTACACGGTAATAGCAATAGTGTTTGATGAAGAATTGTGAATGACTTAGGTATTCTCAGCAATACCATGATCCACGACAATCCCAAAGGAATAATGATGAAACATACTATCCACCTCCAGAGAAAGAACTGATATTGATTATAGATTGAATACAAACTAAAGCACGGTATTTTTTTTGCTTTTTTCCTTATTTTTTTCCTTTTATTTGAGTATTCTTGTATAAAATGACTAATGTGGAAATGTTTTATGTGATTGCACGTGTACAAACTATGTCTGATTGCTTAGTGGTGGGTTTGGAGGTAGATTGTAGTGGGTTATGCTGGTTGATTAGAAGTGGGTTATAATCTTTGTTTATTCTTCTCTGGTACAGATGATCTCCTTTGGTCCAAACTTGATTCTCACCCGTTCCCCTCATGTTCTGTTGATGGTAACACATCAGTAATTATATCCAGCACAACTGAATAGGAAGTGTTTAGAGGACATATTTTTATATCAATGCAAAATCCAACATTCACAACTACTACTGTATAACAGGCAATAGGTTTCATCCCTTGAGAATTAAGAAGATAACAGCAGGCCTTGTTTATATCATTCAGGGAGATATTAGCCTGGCATTGCAAATACTGTCCAATGAAAAATGAGATTTAAAGAAATGGAAAATTAAAAAAAAAAAGGTCCAGGGGTGAGGGAATATCATGTGGAAGTATCTAAATACCATCTACTTTTAAATAAGGAATAAAACTTCAATTCTTCTTTTATATAAAAGAAAATGAGATATGGCATTCAAGTGCTCTTAAGAGTGCTAATTTTTAAAGTGCTCAGACTGATGATTAAAAACATTCAAATGAGAAAGGTTTTGGGGGATTTGGGGGAAGAAAAATGGTTGAAACACCACACTACTTAATGTGTTCAGGGTCATTGCAAAGGAGATACATTAAGTGGATTTTTTTTGGCCTTGGTATTTCAAGATCATTTGCATTACTTAAGTATCATATTTGCCTGTGATTAACCTTAAATTTTAATATTAGATAAATGGCATTTTAAGAACAAAAAATAAAAATCAATAGAACTCTGAACTTAAGGGGGGAAGACGCCTCTGTGTGCATCCCTGTGTGTGTGTGTGTGTGTGTGTGTGTGTGTATTAGTTTGGAAAAGGGGTAGATTTAGGAAAGAAGTTGACTAGAAAGTGGACTTTGCAAACAATGGGTTAGTTAGGATTAGTTAGTTAGGATCCTGGATTTAGAGTTTGAAAAGATTTCATTTGACCAACTTGTTTACATTTACTGTGCAACTGGTAGTTTTGTTAATCACTCATAGGTTAATGGTTTTATAAGATGGAAGGCATCATAGAGGCCAATGAATCCAATTTATTTTAAAGATAAGGAAACTGAAGCATACAGAAGTTAAGTGATTTGTTTAAAGTCACAGTCAGTAAACATGAAAGTCAGCATTTGAACACAAGACTTCCTACTTCTAAGTCTAGTGCTTTTTCTACTACATAGTGCTAAGATCCCTATTTCTATTATCAATGATAGTAAGCCAAAGCTCAGCTCTAAAAATAGAACCCAAGCACCCCAGTTCTTAGCAAGAAAATAAAGATTTGATGAGTTTTAACCTGATCTAGCAATTATATTGATAGTTTATTCTTCACCTGGGAATATCACCCGTTATGAGAAAAAGCAGCTTTTTATATCTTCTTTTGCTATTAAAAGAATTTGATATTAGTATATTTTAATTGTTCTGTTTTGTATGACAGTAGTAATATTATCACCAATTTTTATATAGAGTTTCTCTTTTCGTTTTAGTCATATATTCAAATTTTATTTTTTGATAAAATTATGCCTATTTTCTCATCAAAGCCCTACCTTAATGCCTTATTGTGGTGGGGAGGTGTTATGGGAATCTGAAGATCTTCCCTGCCCCTAGGCCCTTTGCTAAAGTGGCTA